>OZ010672.1:60299180-61012431 GCA_963932185.1 Troglohyphantes excavatus | reverse complement strand
GAATTCTTACCCGCAATAGGATCACATTTTAAATGTAGAGCAAATAATTGATATCAACTATATATATATATGTTACTTTGTATTTCGTTTTTAAAATAAATGTTTCTTGTTCATGAGATATTTCGGAATTTCATGAAATGACTTGTGTGTTTTCATTAACCACTTCATGAAATATCGAAACTTTTATTCCTGTGGGGTGACCATCCTGTGATTTGTGTAATGTAGTGGCTCCCCGTGGTCGAAAATGTTAATGCAGCCGAAATCATGTGAAACCGCCCTATTTTCCACAAAAGTACAACAACACACGTGTAAACTTATCAGACAAACTATTTCCGTTTGGAGAGATTCTTGGAAATTCTCGGTTACCCCCAGTCCGCCCCGCCGATTCAAGTATGAGCCAATCAATTCATCGCAGTCCCACGTACTGCAGATCTGAAAAAATTCTTTTGGGCTGCTTTTGTTTCGTCACAACCTCCATTTTAGAATGTAGAGGAAGTCCTGCTACGTAAGGTTGTCATAGCAACGATGCAGCCGATTTCGAACTTTGCTGTTTGGCTGCAGTTTTGAGTGGAGTTTTTTTCGCTTCCTGAATGGGTGCATTACGGCAACAGGTTTGCTATTTATCGGAGATTTTTTTTTACTTACCGTAGAAATTTCGTCTTCATTTAAGAAAATTAGTAAAATATATAATTTTAGTTTTAAAATACACTAATGAAATTAGGTGCAACCCGACTGTACTTGCTGTACCCCACGAGCCGCCAATAGAGGATTGATGATGAGGTTTGCATGATTGGTTAGTTCGGCAACTTGGCAGCACAGTTGATAAAATTGCCTCGGTTGACACTAACATACATAAAGAACATGTGCCTATTTATATTCTTTATTCAGTGCTTTGAAATTATTATATATATCAGTAATCTGACATACTTCTTAAATATTATTGGTAACTGTATATGCAAACTGCGGTAAATTCCTAGTGTACGGTGCCTCGTTGTCGCCAAGGCCAAAAATGACGTTTTTTTTTGTCGACAAATCAAAATGGCGGACATTGCGTTGGTCGCATTAGGCTCTACAATGGGCTAATGGCGTCGATTTACAACTGATTTTGAAGCTTTGCTTGGTTAATTAACATCGCACTAGAGCTTTATATTGGGCTGTTGGCGGCATTTCGGCGCCTATCTCGAAGGTAACAATATCCCTCGGGGCAGTCGATCATGGTGCTTACAGGCAATCCCTCGTCCAGTTGTTTGGGGCATTTCGACAGCACTTTTATGTGCGTGCGCATCAAGAAGGGTTGCCAAAATATAAACTATCGACCAATCATTTTTAGCCAAATCCCATTTGGCAAGGGCACCGGACACTAGGAATTAACCCAAACTGCTAACCCATGCTATTAAGTGCAAGTAAATAATCTTTTATTAATATAGGTTTGACTATTCTAGGGTATAGAAGACCAAAATACCTCATTTTTCTTATGTGAGCAATTACCTCGCATCTCACAATCAGACCAATAGCTGACCATTTTACTTCGAAATTTATATAGGTATGTATAATTAAAATTATTAGCATTAGCAAAAACATGGAAACTTGATAAAACAGTGAGCTTTATTAGTGATGAGAGACATTTGAATAACAGTTATAAAATATAATTATTTCAATTTCCGATAATTATAAATATTATTTATAAAAAATAAGTTATTTATGTGCTCAAGAAAAGCAGTATTTCGAAATTAAAATAAAATAAAAATGTTTTTTAAACAATTAACAGATGCACCGTTTTATTTTATCCAGAAACACCTAAATCGTCAAAAATAGCAGTCAAAAAAAGATTATCATGTTACTAAAAAAAGAACGAAAACAGAAGAACAATCTGTTCCCATATTCAAGACGGCCTTCGTTGAAAAAACTTACTCAGTGATATCACATCCCAGTAACAAACAGGATTGAATTGTGATGTTTACGTCACTTTGTTATTGGCACATGTCCAAATTGCGATCCGAACCATTTCAGGATACTGTTTATATTATTACGATAAAAAATATTTTAATTATAGCGTTCTAGTCGGCAAAAGTTTGCTTTATGGGAAGTATCAGAATGGGATAGTTCAATTCATTTGGTGTAGGGAAGGTTGTTTGGCAAGAATGAATGTGTGAATCAGTTTTCGAGTGTATTTTGTTTATATCATAGAAATTCTTTGAGAAGTGAGGGTTTGTAGCACTTTACATAGCTGAATGGTTTTAACATAAAGGGATTCTTTGGTACTCATCACCGCATTGTAAAAGGTAAATTAATTAAAGGTTATTAATTTTTTTTATCCTGGTCTGGTATATTGCGATATATTAAATAAAAACAAAATTTGGTTGGAAGTTTAAAGTGTATATGTTGACAAAAATTGAATAGCAATGAGTTTTTTGTGTATATAGAGATCGCTAATATGCATTTAATTATAGAAAAATGAATATGTTTATATAATAGAAATAATTTATTGAAATATTATAAAGTGTTGAATCATTAACATTATTTTAATGAAAATTTTTCCTACCCCCAGTGGCAGAAAAATTCTTAACAGTCTGCGACAAGATTTTAGTGAATAAGATTTGTCTGAATAAGATTATTATATATATGTTTTTATACCTTTCATGAGCAAGCATACCAGTAACAATTTGAGAGAATCTCAACAAAAGTATTACTTTGTTGTTCAAATTTTTATATCTGGAATCCGGCAAAACCACTATCCGGTTCATCCTTGCATAGTACAATGAAAACAAATTGCAAGATATTTAGACTGCCAAGAATGTTGTCGCTCTTGGTGACTTTTTTTAAGATGTTGCCAAGTCGAAATGACTGCTTTTCCGAAATTTTGATAGTTAGGAAAGTTATAGTGATTTGGTTTCTCAGTGAATAACTCCTTTTTTTTTTTTTTTTTTTTTTTGCAGGCTTTTGACTTTTATTCAACTCCTGTTATGAATTTGATGAAAAATCTTTGAGGATGATGGGAAGCAGATTAACCAGATATTTATGGCGATTTTTTTCAAATAAGATTTTTATTTAATAGATTTATGTAATATATTTATTACACATACAGTTTTATAAGTTTCTAATGCGATAGGTTTACATAATTTGCATTATATTCTATAAATAAATGCATTAACATTTTGTTTTGCAGATTTGAAAATTAATTTTTAAGTTTCTAGTTTTTACTTTCTATTCTGCAATTCAGTCCTGTGTAATAAACTTGATGTTAGCAGACGGATATCGTTAATAATTTTCATTTCAAATACATGTGCTTTTTTGTTTAATAAAGATATATGCTTAAAATTTTATAAGTGCTTTAATATATATAAAAATCTATAATACTTACAATACACATGACTAACAAAGTAACAGCAAAAAGCTCCTATAAATATATTCAATTACATATTTAGTAACCAAAAATAAGTTGCAGCCAGCAAGCGATATAAACTAGAAGAGTTAAGTAATAAAGTCAGAACCAGTCATAGGCCCACTTTATATCCCGTTATCACTTATCACGTAACAAAATTCACAAAAATTTAAGTTTGTATGTGATTAACAAAAATTGACATCGTGGAGATCAAGATCGAAAAATTTGATTTGCTTTAACGTTTGCATGTTAGGTTTGTAAGATATTCGAAAAACTTGATTGATGTCTAACAAAACTTATATTAAGTCCACCTAAGTATATTAATTTAGGTGTGTATATGTATTTTATAAAAAAAAGTTACTTTTGAATCTTTATGTATTCTGCTATATTAATCATATAATATACTTTATATATATATATATATTTACATTCAGTGGATTTGCCTTTATACAATGCTGGACCTGATGGAAGGAGTGTTACTGCACCATATTTCATTTAAGAAAACTTCTTCTGTGTGGCAGGAAAGAGTGAGTTTTAGAAACGGTTTCTTTATATAAAATCAATTAGGTATATGCAGAATACACTTTTAGTGTCCTTTCTGAGATTACTATTTTTTACATGGAGTTAAGAGTAACAGGAGAGAGCATTGGACGAATGCTTTGAAGCTTTCGCTGTAACCGCGGCGCTATCTTTGCTACACCAAGAAATACTATTTTGACTAGTTTAATGCGCTGAGTTTTATATTATTTTAACGATGTTTTGGGTTATTTGGGCAGCATAAGGTTTTGTGTAGCTTTCAATTGTACAATTAGTATTTTTAAGAAGACCCCAAGATTAATTTTTTATAGGGAAGTCCGCTTTTATATTCTTAAAGCAATTTTTTTGTTTGTTGCGATTGCAGGGGAAAACTATGGAGAATATTACATTATAAACTGATTTCCTAAACGTTACAAAATCTAAATTTTGAAATTGATTGTTACAAGTTTCTTATTGTAATTTTATAAATTTGGTTGGCTCTGTGATTCAGATTACTGAGACTTACTTTCGCGACTGAAGTTTGTACTGTGGGGTAAATTTAGATTTAGCGAGTTTTATTACTTAAGTTTTTTTTAATAAATGATCAAAACCACTGTACTAATTACTGCTAATTAGCAATTTCCATATATTTATAAATTAGTACTAAATTACATGTTCTATATACAACTAAGCTTTAATTTGAGTTGGCAATGGTCATATTTTACTTTTGAAACGTTTACATTTGGTGTGACAAACTTTACTCCATAATGTATGCAACTTAAAAGAAAGTTTATAAAAATATTGAATTTAATAAAAATCTGTTTTGTTGCGCAAACTATGCGAATTAACATTTTTAAAACAAATTTGTGAAAGCATTAAAATAAAAAATGTCACAAGGTTCATAATGGAAATATTCCTGGCTCTCCATATTTTCTGTTACATATTTCTATGTTTTTAGTTTAAATTAACAACACGGTGTATCGTCATTCAACATGAAATACAATTTTTTAGTAGATGAACGATTTTTTTTTAATTTGTGGTTTTTTAAAACGAATGCAAAAAGATTAGAATTTATTTCATTAAATGTTTTGTAATAAAGAAGTTGAGTGTATTTTAAAATGCTATCCTTGCATTGCTGTTGTTTATCCTAGACAATTCCGACAACATTATCATTTGTAAAATCTAAATATGAAGAAAAGCTCGTAATATATTTTAAAATTTTTGTTTCTATTTGTAATTGTTTTTGTTTATAAAGAATACGATATGGTTTTTTCGCCAGATATATTAAAAATTGAATATGAAAAAAATTATAAATTTGTCATTGTCCCAAAAGCCTCTGAGGTTAGTTGAATTTAATTGCATAGATGTTGTTCACTTTATATATTCCATCAATAATTCAAGGTTCACTTGGTTTATTACTGGAAAAACCTTTATGTAAAATCTGTAAGACAGTTTTTCAAACGTATTATCAATTTAAAAGTTTTTCAGTTTTTGTTTTTTTACAATATTGTTAATTTCAGTTGTAATTGAACTAAAATATAAACAATTACCATAATTAAGTAGTTGAATATTGGTTTAATAAAGTAATAATTGTCCATTTTGTTTGTTTAAAAAAATGGAAACTATTATAGCATATATATAAAATATTAATTTTTACTTAGTTTTTAAGAAACACTTTTAGTTAACGTTTACCCGTGAAACAATTCCAAAAAAGTAATTTTCCTACAACTGTAGTATGCAGGTAAATTAAACAATGACAACAGAAACAAACATCACCCCAGCCCATTCCATTACATTACACTTCCCACCCTTCATATCACTTTTATAAAAGTAATGCAAAGTGTGGTTCATAAAAATTAAGATAAACTTTTATCATGGGCCAAATGAATAACGAAGAATCTATTAGCTACACCAGGAGGATCAAAAGTACTTAGGTTTTTTATTCGAAAATTGCAGTTCAAACCTGCTTCCCATTTTAGTCTCAATCACACTTAATACAGGAGGCATAACTAACACTGCACAATATATCCACTTATACCGCAATTCCAAAAAGTAATCTATCTAAACACTAAACTGGTGACTTGACATATCTTCTAGTTAAAGCAGTTTCGTAAAACACCAGCGATTTGAAAACACATATTGTTGTATTCATCCACTATTCTATTTGAAATTGCTGCTAAAATTGTTCCAGGAACCACACAAACGAATTATCAGCACAATGACATCATAGAGTTGCCAGAGATTGAAAGACACAGCAAGAATCTGAAAATACCAACAAAGTGAGGTGGGTTGCCATAATATGCATTTATCACCCAAAAAAACTTGTGCCAAATGTCCTATAATACATTATACCTCAGAAAGTATAGTATACAATGCACTATTTACTTTTTTTGACAAGGCATAAGTTTCTTTATTTGCCTCATTATAAGTTTCCATATTGTAGTTATATATGCTGTATGAAATTTGAACTTCAATTTTAGTACTTTTCACCTTCCCACCAACATTATCAAAAAAGCTAAAAAATAGTATGCATAGAGAATACTTTTTATGTATAAAAAATATGCTTTTATATTAAATGCACTGAAATGTAAAAAATAAAATATTCTAAATTGACTAAATATTTGTAGTATGACAGTATGATGCTTTTATTTTTGGTCAATGTATAATGTATTTTTTAAATATAATTTTGTCTTTTCAATCATACTGTTGAATTTTAAAATTCATTATACACCTTTGTTAGAAAAGTGTTTTATAATTAGTTTTCAAAAGTGTATTTCTTCTACAGCTAAAAAATATCTTTTGTAGACTGTATGGATCACAGCCTCTTATCATATCTTTCATGTTATTTTCCATTGTTATGTGTGTCCTGTCAGCATATGTAGAGCAAATAACTAATTCAATGTTTATTGGTAGTACTCAATATTTATTTGCATTTCAGAAAATGTTGACTTTTCATGGGTCAGCATTCTAAATAAAATTCATATTTTCTATATAATTTTAGAATCTTTATATATATTTCTCTTACGCGGTGATTGAAAAACACTGTTTTTCTGTACGCTGAGTGGCAACAGTTACAGCAGAACATTGACATGGCGCCATCTGTTGGCAATTTTGAAAACTAGATTTCTATTACCTTCATTTTTATGACGTATTAACTTAGTTACGTACACACTTCTGGTAGGCAAGAGTATGGTAAGTTTAACGTCAATTATGCCAAAACAAACTACCAATAATGTTAAAAATTAAACAAAACCGCAGGGATAGGTGTGAAAATAACGTGGAAAATAATAAATAATGGTAGAAATAATATAATGGCTTGCCAGTGGTTCCATTGTTTTCATTTGTAGTTTAAAAGAAATTAAATTAAATGATTTTATATTGATTTATATGGCGAAAAAATTTATTGATGCCAAGATTAATTATAATTTAAATTTAGTTTCAACGTTTAAAGTTTTTGGTAATATAATTAAAAAAAGTATTATTACTAGGACACATTGTTATTGTGTCCTACCTTTTAGCGAGCAAAGCGAGAAGTGTTTTGCGGAGCAAACCAATGAGGATTGCGTAGCAATCCTCCAGGGGTTGGCGGAGCAGGGGGCGGAGCCTCCTAGTAAAGATTATTTTTCTTATAATTTTTTTAATTAAAATTTTCTTTTTAATATATATTTTTTTTTTACTATTAAAACCACTTTTTTAGTTTATTCTGCACTATTTGATATTTTTCTCTTATAACTGTATCTTGTTCTTTAGACAACTGAAACAGACAGATATCACCATTGTACTTAGATGTAGTTTTTGTATGCTGCTAAAGAAATTGTCCTTAAATAATTAGTAGTATAGGAGGATCAGACAAAGGTAAGACTTTTCCATTTATTTTAATTTTCATAAAATACCTTAGGAAATTTTAAATTCTCTTATAATATAAGCTTTACCAAAATTACTAGTCTTTCCTTACCTAGTGGGTGAATGTCTTGTAATTTTAATGAAAAATTAGTTTTTTAATGTAACATCTTTACAACAAAACTTTTGTTACCATAATAATTTAATTATTTTTCAACTGTTGCAAATAATTTTTTCATTATAATTTTCATTCACTTTATTGTTGTATGTGTTTTGGAACTATTTAAAATTGTATATATTTACGCTCATTTAATTTAATAACAATCCTGCAACCATGTTCAATTTTTTTTAAAAATGCGATTTTGAGCATTATTTTTGTAAATTAACTACAAGCTGTGTTGCATTTAAATGCTTTGTTCCATTGAGAATTTGAACTTGATGGAACAACAGAAAGAGAATTGACATATTATTGATCCCTGCAGTGGTCCATTTTAATTTTTTATTTTGTGGTGAGGGGGCGGCCACTTATATGAAAAGCATTAAGTTATGTGAACAGGCTGTAAGGTCTTCCTATACCTCCTTAACTAAACGTTAGTAAGAATGAATATAACTTGAAAAAAATAATCATGTACAAATTGTTCATTATAATTTAAATTAGTTTTACCTTAAATTTCACAAATGAGTTTAAATTAAAAATGAGTGCATAATTTGAATTATTTTTAAACAAATTTACTATCAGTATTTGAATGTACTTACGACTTATGGGGGAGGCTCCAAAGGAGCGAAACACTGTGACTAGAGTTCTATTGTACTAACCCCAAGAAATCTCTGACCCTTTATGAAAACAGACTTGTAGCTGAAGCAAAGTTCAGCAATGACCTATTAGGAATGTTCTGAAGCTCCCAAGCCTCAAGTAAGTTATATCCTAAGTGCTCATATCTATGGTCACACTCGCAGAGAATATGGACTGTGGTTTCTTCCTTATCCTTACATTCCCTACATAAAGGATCAGCAGTAACTAATAATGTTAGATGCTTCCACTAAGAGTACTGTATGAAATACTGCTTTTATTTTCAATAAATCTTATTGGACTATATTAAATTTTATACTAATTGGTACTCTATGTTTTAGACAATCACTACTGTTAATGTTACTGACCTTCACATTTAAAAGAGGTCTCAATATTATACAAACATTTGTTGCCATTGATTATGCATCACAGTGTATCTTTTCCTAAAATTTACAAACGCAAACAAATGTTGTATTAACCTAGATTTAATTTTTTGACTTGGCAAGAAATTGGTAGTATAAAACATGTATTAGTTCTCAAACTCTTTAGAGCAGTCATATTATGATCTAATTTGATAATGTTTTTAGCCAATATTTGGCATATTAATATTGATATATTCATAACAAAATTATTACAGATCATTCATTAATTTTAAAAAAATAGCACATATGTTTTTATAAATTTTATGAGCATTAAATTACATATTTTATTCTATTTTTAAATGAATGTGAGAATTAAAACTTAATTGTTAATCTTCTTCATAAGTGTACTTATGGTTTGCTTTCCAATTTTTAAAAAAAAAAGTTTTTTTTCACCAAAAATACATTGTAGCTACTTTTATCAAGTAAGTTTTAAATATATATAAGTTAACTCTCTCTTTATGACTTGTTGTAACTTCAAGAAAGTTAGTCTTTTTTACTATAAATTGTGGGCTGAAGGTTGTGAATTCCCTTTAAAGGTTAGCCTGTATTCATGAAAACACTCCAAGAAGGAATATTTTGTTCTTTTTTTTGTGTTCAGGTTAAGATTGCTATGTTTTGTAAGCGCTTTATTTAAAATTGTCAGAGAAAAGGTTAGTTAAGCATTTATTTTAATGAGTCACTATGTTTATGAACTAGGACACAAAATAATAATGAAAGAAAGGGCACTTTAACTCAATTATTAAATGGTTGCCATGCATCTAGAAATGAAATTATTAGGGGAAAGTGAAAACGACCTAAAAGTCATATATTTATAAGAAAAAATATTTCCTATTTTGAAAGAATTTTGAGTTTAATTTTCAGTATGGATATTCCTCTTGCTATAATTAACATTGTATTTCTATTCTCAATAAAAACGTAAACTTAAAAAAATAAATGATTTTTGATAGTCTATTTTAATGGAATTTACATGTATTTCATTAAAATGGATCATTATATTAATTATTGTTATAGTACATAATTAAGGCATAACATTTGAAAATTAGGTGAATTTAGTTTTGAGTGAACTCTAAGAATAGTTAAATTCTCTTTGTAGCATATTTATTAAAAAAAGCATTAAAGGCTTTTAAAATTTAAATATTAATTTCAGTGCTAATCTTGAAAAGTATATTCTCAATGTAAGGGTATATATGATAAAGTAACGTTAATAAAAAACTAAATCGTAATTACAATAAATTTTTTACCAATTGACATTTGAATTTAGGCTATTAATTTTTGATTACCTGCTAAATTAATTTCTCTAACATAAAGAATAATTTCCCCAACAGAAGCAAATATCTCCTTACAAGTCCTGTTAAAGGTGAAAATTTACATTCGTCAAGTGGCGACTAACTTTTAAAAAGTGGTGATTGAAAAATTTGGTTGTAGTCGCCACTGCGGATTTCGACATTTTTAATCAGAATTTTAATAATTTCAATGATTGGTGACATCGATTTGGCTTTTTATTTCTCCTTTGATACTCTTGATTATACAGTTGTCTAAAATATAAAGATATGGAACGGTAGGGTAAGCGACTAAATTGTGCCAATTTTCAGCATCCAAGACCACTTCTCGCTTGCTTACCCATCGCGTCGCAAGCATAACCAAAATTGACATTATTTTGTAACCATATAAAAGTAACTAAATAAAAGCGAAGATTTTGATGAATAATATTTTTTTTAAATATTACATAATGAAATTTAATTATTTTGCATAATTGTTTAATTTACACAATCATAAGGTTCTTAATATAATATAAATTAATACACATTTTACAGATTAATTTTTTTAGCACTGCATGAACTTGGTAACGGTGTACGTATTTGGTAATGTTTATGTTGCTTCGTAACATAAAGTGAACACTGGAACTCAAAAAATTTCTTAATTCTCACTTTTACTTTCTGTATTGATTTACTTAACGTTTAAAGTATATAAACTAGATTTTCCTCATGTTTGATTTTCTTTTAGATCTGTCATTAAGAACTAATATCTAACTCTTCACCCTTGCTCATATCCTCTCAGCATTTTGCTTTCTCTCAGCCTTTGCTTGAAAAGTTATTTGTCTATAACTTTTCTTTCAATGTCCTTGCAGAGTGAGTATTTTTTTTTTATCCAAGCCTATTAGAATTTTGTTGTAAACAAAGCACTTAGACATTTAACAAACTTTTTATTATTAATTATATTTGTTTTCTAAAACAAATTAATACAGATTAATTAAACAAATTAATACGGTATATACTTGCGTATAAGCCGACCCCCTAATTTTAGGCCGATTTTTTTTTTTGTGTGTGTCCAAAATCGGAAACTCGTGTATAAGCCGAGTTGTATTTTCATACATGAAATATTCCGATTAAAATCGGCAAATCCTCGACAAAAGAGTGAAAGTTTAATTAGAAAAATAAATATTTAAGCCTAGAAATTAAAAGTTTAAAGAAAGTGGCTGTAGAAACTGCCTTCCTCGAAGTTCGTGACGATTAATCGGGCTTAAAAGTATGTATCACTCACGATGTTCTGGTGCCTTTCAAACCTCCATCGCACTTCTTAAATTAAATCTCCCTTATTATCAAATAAAATATTTTAAACCACAAACTTAAATACCAAAATGTGCAATTTATAATCCTTAACATTGTTTTGTAAAGATTTAAAAACTTAGAAAACGTCAACTATTTTCTGTCTACATCGTTGACTACTGTCGCTATTAAATACAGATGAGCATTTTTTTTTATTCATCTCGGAAGGAAATACTACTACTTTATGGATGAATATATACTTCTTATTAAAATATTTAGTTTTTAATTACGAGATAAATGACTTGAAAGTAGAACTTGAATTCGCCGATTAGCAACCTCTATTTTACCGCTTTAAAACCAATTCCATCCAAAATACTAATGAAACAACTATTAATATCTGTACATAATATTATCAAGGAATAAAATCTGCATTGGGGAAATAAATTTTGTTTAATTATTGCAATCGAGCAAGAAAGACATTGACTTTAAAGTGGTGTCATTCGCTATGCATGATGTCGACTTTTTAGTCTTCCATCCGAAATTCTATTAAAGTAGTGTTTACTAGCTTCATAAATTCTACAAATCAATTAAATATTTATCAAAATATATACTTTTTATTAAGTTAAGCTGATTATTTATGTGAGTAATTAAATTTTGCATTACGATTTCGCCGCGATGCGCACTACGGTCTTCAGTCAGCACGTGACGCACATTCTCGATCTCGGAAATGTGTCGGCGCGATTTCAGAAGAATCCGCTAATTTCAACTTCTCTCCTTTTCCCATTTTAGGCAAATTATATTAGAAATTTTAATGACCCGCGTATAAGCCGACCCCCCCTACTTTTTGATGAAAATTTTGACTTAAATTTCTCGGCTTATACGCGAGTATATACGGTAAATCATTTATAGAAAGTAAATTTTTTAACCAAAGTTCTAGTATTAACTTTGTTTAAAAAATGATTATTTGTATTTTCATGTTTTGATAGAATTTTTAAATTCTTTCTCTACTAAATTTCTATGCTCACAATATGCTTTATTTTTATTTAGTGTAATATTTGCATGCTTTAAATGTTAAGTAATAATAGACTAATGGCAAGCATTTAACAATGCAATGAATTTTAAACTGTTTTTATGAAGTACCAGAAAGCTAAGCAAAATATTAATTGCATGCAATTTAATTATTTATATAAAGCTGATGTCTTTTAATTGACAAAACCTTAAAAAAAATCTAGTTTTTGGCAATTTTATAATTAGAAAAATATTGTTTCTGGTTGGGTATAAGTTACTTAACAATAAATTTATTACTTATTAAACAAATCTGCCCATAAGTCTTCTTCAGCAATTTTAGTAATATATTTTTAAATTTTTAAGCGACCTTTTTAAAGAGCTGTTACTTAACATAAATACAATTTAAATTCTTTTATTGTTAATTTTATTTTATTTAATTAGTTTATAAGGTAGTGCTAGATAAATAATTGGTTGATGTTCAAATATACAGTAGCAGTCAAAACAGGGGGGGGGGGGGGGGACTTTTTAAGGTTTTTTTAAACTTTGAGGTAATATGGCATAACTAAAAAGTTTACATGTTGAATTGAAAAAATATTATTTACTTTTATTTTTAATGAATTTTTATTATTATAATCAAAGGTATCTAATCTAGCTGTATTTAGAGTCAATGTATTAAAACCTTTAAATAAGGATTCAGTTAGACAAACAAATTCTTAAAACATGTTAGCTTCCTCTTGCTGGTTAACTTATTTTCCTTATTAGTTAATAATAACCACTTAACAGTTTTGCTCGAACTCTGTTCGGGCATTCGTATATGGGGACCTCCCTGTTCGCCCGAATGTCACTCAGGCCACCTTTTTTTTTACACTAAACAACTGTTTTTTTTTTACTTCTTAGTGTGTGTTAATATTTTCTTTTCATATTAATTTTTAATTATGAATTTAATTAATTAAAAGCAGAATGAGTGAACATGAATAATTTATAACAGATGATTCTTTTGTCATATATTCAACTGTTTTGGATAATTTTTTTTATTCAACATCTATAACAATTTTGTTTATTTGAATATCTAAAAGTGGTAGGAATCTATAATACTCCACCAAAAAGGGGCTTAAAAAACTATTAAGTGGTTAAATAATATGTTATTAGGATTAGCTATACTCAAAACATTATTCTAACTATCACATTTGAAAGTACATAAACTAATACCAATAGACCATGCAGGATTGAGTATATAGATTATGAGCTTTAATTCCCAGCTATATTCAAATGTTTTTTTTATACAACTATTATATATATATATATATATATTATCAATTTTATAGATATCCCAGATACCTAAGCTAAACAAATGGTAAATAATTGTTTTGAATTTTTAAATGTTGACGGGTCTGATAAAACTTAATAGTTTAGGATTATTTTAAAACCTTAGTGCTCCTAAAATTTCAAATAACATTTAAATTTAAAAATCCTATGTAATTTAGTTGTGATCTATTAAATTATTTGTATTTTTAATGATCAAACATTATCACTTTTTTTATGATGCATTTGACTTCAATTTAATCATTCCACTTTGTGTGTGTGAAATATTTTATTGATCTGTTGCAACATATTTTTTATTAATTTAAAACTAATCAAATGATACAAAATAAAATTTTTAATTATATAGAAATTAGTAGTTTTCATCAAAAATACTTATTGAAAAACATTTTGCTTAAGGATTCACTTTAATTTATTTAGAATTACTCCCATTTTTTAAAATTTCCTAAATCAACAAAAGTAAGAATTTCTTCTTAAAAAAATAGATTTGAACTAGTTTGTCTAGTTGACTTCCTCCCCCTCCCCTCCTCCATTTAACAACAACTGTTCACTAGTTACAGTATTCAGAAAACCACCCCCTTTAACATTTCCTCTATGTGTAGCACATCTGATTTCACCAACTGTAATTGAAAGTCTTGCTACATCTGTTCACGTAAAAATTCAAATAAATTTATGTATTTTAGTATTTTCCAGGCTTTTGAAGATTATCTCTAGTAACATATCAGTTATATTTCCCTTCTAGAATATTAGAAGACTTCCTTATTCACCAATTGTAAAAGTTAAAATTAATAAAAAAATAAAAGGAATTTCTTTTTATATACAAATTTCTTTTTGTTTAAAAATTTCACAAACGCAATTCATGTGTATTATTTTACCTAAATCTAATGTACTACAGCAACTCATTTACTTATACAGTCAAACCTCATTAAGACAAACTTCATGCGACAGCAAAAAAAAAACTTGTTAACCGTAGTTTGTATTAAACAAAAAAATATTTTAAAGCTATATTTTTTTAGGGATGACAAGGCTGCTTACCTTACTGTAGTGTTTTGGTTACCTGAACTATACAATATTGTTTCCTGATTATAAATTTACACTTGAGTTTATTGTATACTTGCATAGTACTAATATTAGAAAACTTTTTGTCTATTCAAAGTAGTTTGTTATTGCTGGTGTGTGTTCTTTTCGGAACGTTTCATAAGAAAGTCTTTAAATGTTGTCTACATTACTTAAACAGGCGCATTTTCGCTTTCTGTCAAAAACTGAATAGCAACCTCCAAATCAAAAGTAGATTTAAAAAAGTAAAAAAGCAATGTTAAAGATTTTTTGTTCTAGGTTTTAGATATAATTACAATAAAGAAAAACACATTGTGGTCCTTTAAGAGATTGGAGTCTGAATGGCTGGCAAATTAAAAAAGTGCAAATGTCTCATGAATGCACTAGTGAAACCTCCACTGTCAAGAAAACATATATGAGATGTTGGCTTATTAGACCCTGGGTAAAATTATCTGTTACAGCTGTCAATTAGAGCATTGCAAGCATTTTAAGAAAACAGTGTAGGCATACTCTCTGGACCTAGATAAATCTCAAGACACACCGATTCTGGAGACAGTTCTTTTTATTCAGCTCTTTATCCATCTTTGATTCAGACATATTTTGAGATAAGAACACCTCTCCCATTGGTAAGAATTGACATTTGAAGATGCAACTGGTCTTAACATTTAAAAATTTGTCTGTCCCCCATTCCAATCACTTTCATCTTGCTGTTTAGAAATTGGGCAGTTTTGTTTATCCCGGCCCTAAGGTGCTACTGCTTCAGAGGATCCCCTCCTTTCTTAGTCCTTCCCTGACAACCCGGATTGGTCGAAAAGTATCTACCTTTCGTTATTATTAAACAAAAAGCAATATATGCACGAATTAAAAAATCCGTTGAATAAGTGCATCAATACTATTGTAAATTGTTCGATCTTAGTTTTGAAAATGTGTTCGTATTAACCAGAAGATTTTATAATTCGAATTCTAAAACAAATATTAACACTATAAGAATATACATTTTAAAGGGGATTGAAATTTAGTTCGTACCATCAGTCATTCGTATAAAACTTTCGTTTTAATGAAGTTTGACTGCATTGGCAATTGTTTGCTTTTCTTATATCTAAAGATTACATTAAAATAGCATTGTGAAAGATTTTTAATAATAATACTTTTATGTTTGTATATCTATTTAAACTAAATGAAGTTTTTATAGAAGTAATTTATAATAAAACTTTTTATAACCTATATTATTCTGTAGCATTATTGAAGTATGTATATCTTAATCTAGCTTGCTTTACTAACATTACTGTGCATAGCTTAGCATGACATCTTTTCTTTTGCAGAACAAGTACAATTTTTTTTTGTCCAAATAGCATTTGATCTTTAGGTAGCAGGCAATTACCGAATATTTTTTGTAACTAAAATGTTAATCACTTTTTAAAAGTGACAAACAAGTATTAAACTATTTTGATATCAGTAGTATTTTTTACTAATCTTTTCTTAAAGAAAGAGTACAATTATAAAGGTTTAGAATCTGTTTTATTATTATTACCAATTAGTGTTACAATCTAAAAATATTTTTCACTATCAAACAATATTTGATTAAAAAAAATTTAGGCATTTTTGTTTGATATAATCAAACACAATAAATTGTAGTACCAATTTTATGTTATACATCTTTATAATAAAATGCGCTTAGTAATTTTGAACTCTTTATGGTCGAAACGCTCCAATTCGTAGACATATTACTGATACAGAAATAGAAAGGCTACGAGCTTTGGAGCCATTTCTGTTATTTCTTGTATATGTAGACCGATCTGTTGGTATATCTAATAAATATTGAGCATTAAGAGTTAAATAATATAACATATATTTTGCTAATTTTTTAAATGTTGAGTTTAATTTTTAAAAAAAGTTTTCAACTACTAAAATCTTAATTTTTATATTTTCTTTGATCTGCCCCTTATTCATATTGGACTTTTTATTTGGAGTAAAATATTTAAATATATATGATATATTTAGAAAAATATTTTATTTTTTGTAGCTCTATGTTCACAAAAGTAATTTTTTTTACAAATTATATAAAAAAGTCTCTACTTGTACTCTGTTGTAAACTTGTCTATTTCTAAAGAAGGCTACTGTTGTTCTTTCTTTGAACTCCTTAAACATTTCCGCTTGATATCTTGTATATAACATTTCATTGGTTTCCTGTTAATTGCAAACCGTTATAAACTTTACACCAGAACATATAGCACCAAGAAGGGATATATATGTTGCCTGTCTCATTATCTTATAGCTTAAGTATTTTGTAGGCTGGGACTGAGAAAGTTTAGTTGTATCTCTGAATATATCTGTTAGACAAAAGCTTTACTTTAGCTGTGGTTCAAACATCTGCAATATGTTCTTTGAGATAAATTTCTTTAAGTTGTGAGTGTGTGAAATTTTTTGATACAGACACTGAAATACTTAACTTATTCTATAATTAAATAAGTCAACTTTGCATTTGTTGGTTACTTGACCAATTGCAAAAATTAATTTGCATTTTACTTTAAATTCATGGTTTAATTAAGTGCCTTCCTGTTTTCTTAGCACTTCCAAGTGTTTATAGGGGTATCAAAATATACCAAGGGTAGATAAATCTACTTGTTGCACTTTGACAAAAACTGATTCAAAATTATATACTTCCATACATTTTAGCTCTAGCTATTTTTAAAGGATCTAGAACTACATTATAAACAGGATTGCCCAATTTATGAATAGTATTTGGCTTTAAATCCAAAATTGTTTATGTAGTCCTGTATAAGGTATATGAAACACCAACTAAACAATCATTTCAAAAAGTCTTAACAGGCTGTTTGAGGCATTTCACGAAACTAGTAATTCTGTCACTAAAATAAACTGAGAAAAGGATATTAATCAGTAGCAAGGTGTGGCTTTTTGTGATAGTCATCTCTCCGATCATAAAGTAAAAATCTTTTAAATAAATATTTTTTTTTCTTCCATAGCCGTCACCGAATCTACTGATGATAGGAACCTTTACTTACTGATTTTAATCAGCTTAATTAAGATTCTTTTTGTTTAACTCTTAAAGCATATATTTTATCTTTGTTCTGTCATTTTTCTATCACTTGTGTTTAGAGCCGCCATGTTGAAAGATCCATTAAACTTTAACAAAAAGTACTTTAAAACTAGTCTAAATTGGGCACATTTAAATTAGTATACAATAAAATATTTTGATGTAAATCAATTTAAATAGTGATATTTTTTAAGGTTATATAAAGTTGAATTTAGTTGCAATAAAGTTTTAAGTACTAGTTTTGTATTGTATGTAAGAATTACTTTATGTAGTAAAGATGGGAAAAAGATTCCTTAACCAAAATAAGATTTTTAGTTATTTTAACTGAATTTGTAATTATATTTTTGTAATGTTTATGAAATACAGTTTGCTGTTCATAAATTATAGGCATGTTGATATTTTTTTCATTTGTAATTTGTTGCTAATAAAAAATAGAATAGATATGTAGCCACGATGAAAAGTTTGTATTTAACATCAAAATTTAAATCAAATTAAATATTTTAAATGAAAATTTAATTGTGAAATATTTAATTAATAGAACTTATAGAAGAATATTTAATATATGCATATAACGTAACTTTATCTAAAAAAAATATTTTTTAACTTGTGTGATTTTTTTAAATTTCCCACTATAAAATTAAAACAAACTTTTTATTATTTTATCATCAGTTAATAATTGCTGATCAGTGAGTAACTTGATAATTTAGTTTTATATGCTTCAAAGTGTTGATCTGATTGTTTTCAATTTCCAAATTCTATATGATATATTTTCGACTTAAAAATTTTATATGGTATTCTGAAATATTTAGACTCCCGAGTCTAGTGGTGGGACAAGAATTGCATTTTCTTTGGAAAATTGTTTTAGTCCAATTAAAATTCAAATAACATAAGCTTTTTTCACTAAATTATGTTATTTTAATTACTTTAATAGTTTTCGAAAAAATAAGGAATAAGTCCGATATTCTTTGTTAAGAAAAAATGCCTAGTTAAAAAAAATGAATTATTAATTATAATACTTTTTAAATTCTTACTACATTAAACAAAAAAGAGTCTAACATGTGAAACATTTGATGAACTTTAATAACTCATCAAAATTAACTGGCCTTCAATGTCTAAATTTTGGTTTTTAAAGTTCATAAATAGCTTATTATATAAGCAGTTAAGTGATAAGATGTTGTAAGATAGAAAAGAGTATCCCAACTGCAAAAGGTGTTCTATCCAAAAATGCACTGATTTTTTTTTTATCTTGTGCTTGAGTCAATTTGTTTCTAGTTTCAAAACCAAATAAATCCACATTTTTTTTTCTTCAAAATCGGTTTTAAAAATATATTTTCAAACGTTTTTAGAGCGCTACATCACATTGCAAAACGATATTGAAAAAAAAAAAAAGTCTGAGTCTAGTCTAAAACCGCATTCAAAATTATGGGTTTAGATCCAAAAGTATGTGGCTGTCAATCGTAGTATCTATCTTATTGTGAAACTTGACTTCTTATATATAATGTTTTTTTCGCTTTTATTGACTGAATGTAGGACTTCTATGTTTATCTAAACTTTATTCTAAATCCAAAAAGTTATCGGAAACTTAAAAATATTTCATATTCTGTGATGCAGACTACGATAAATCGTCTGCGTTATTTGAAAAAGCAAATTCATTGTACAAAATGTGATGTATTTTTCTTTAAGATGTTTTTTAATATGTATTAGTTTTATAAATACGTACTAGTTTTATAAATACTTATTCGTTTGATCTATAATGTAATTCTCCACATTTATGCAAAATTTGGAGTTAATCCAAGCAGAACTGTTTTACTTGTGTTTAATTTGCCGCGTTTTTTACTTTTGGAAAGCAGTGTACGATATTTCTACGTACAAAAAAAGTTAACTTAAAGTCTGTACTATGTTCAATACTTATGTACAAAAAATGCTTCGTGTGTATGGTAAAATGGAATATTGTTGATCCAGCAGTTTTATTTGGCAGTAATACACTTGCAAAAGCTGTTGTATACATATTCCATTTGCAAAAAAGGTGTTATGTGGAAATTAACATTTTGATTATAAATTATTCCGTAATTTGAGAACTTACACAATTTAGAAAATTGTATTTTACAAAAAAAAAAATATATAGTGTTAACATAGTTAAGTTTTGACAGTTTTTCGCAATTTACTCAATAAAGCATTTCATGCATATAACAGCTTTGGCAAGTGGACAACTTGAAAGATAATTTCAATCTTTTATACACAATTATAAATATACTGAAAAATTTGTTGATGTGGGTAAAAAAAAGGCATTTTTTAAAATTTAGAATAAAAACTTTCTATGTAAAAATAGCAAATTTACTATTTTATGAAAGTGCTATAAATTGTTTTGGTCATAAAAACTTGCAAAATTTGGCAATAAATAGTTGAAAAAATTAAAATTAAGTTTTGGGACTAGTTAAATTGCTGTAATGTTTATAAAATCCTACTTAAATACTAAAAATAACAAATTATAACAATTTTATAAATGAGGCTATGCAATTTATGTTAAAGAAGTGTATAATAAAATGAAAAATTCAATTTAAAAATATTAACAAAAACATAATGAATTATAAATTATTTGACATCTAATAGTTCTAACGAGTTATTACAATTGCAACAAATTTGTTTCTCAAAAATTCTTACATTAATTGAGTATTGAATTCAAATAGTTAATTACAATTTACAAAAAAATTACTATGCATAAACATATTAGGTTTTAGTTTTAAAAATAAAGGTTTTTGGCTTTAAGCATCTTATAGATAACTTTAAATTAATAAATGAACTTTATATTGTAAACTAATAAAACAATAAGCAATTTATATTATACTACAACAATAGAGAGAGATCTGCAATTTTAGGAAATGGTTTGTCTTTTAAACAAAAAAAAACAGTTCTTAACTTGGTTAATAAATAGTGTCGATTCATAAGTACAAATTGAAAACAATGGTACCAAACAATGACATGCCTACTATTATTTTCCACGTTTTCATGCGTTTTAGCTTAATTTATAACATTATTGGTATTTTGTTTTGGATATAATTGATGCTAAGTTTACCATAATTATGCCTACCAGAAATGTTTTATTTACTGAGTAATGACGTCATACAGATGGAGTTTCTGGGAATGTAGTTTGTAAAACTATCAACAGATGGCGCCACCTCAATTTTTCGTTCGTTTGCATTTTGGATATGTGTTTTACAAAACTTCTTTTTTTAAACTATAATACGGCTTATATGCTTCCTAATTTAAGCTGATATCAAAATAATTATTCGCCTATGAATTGAAGGGGTTAATCGTTAAAATGGCTTACATAATGGCAAAATACAAATGCGGACTGACCACGGAGGAAGGTGGAGGCGCGATCAAGTCTAAAAACCGGTTTACGATGTGAAGTAAGCAATTGCTTAAAAAGTAGGTACTGGCGAAGTATTTGCGTTATTCCTAAACACTACTTTGTACCAGTACTGGGCGATAATTTATTTTCTAATTTAATTTACCTATGAAGTGGAAATAAAACAGATTTTTATAAATAAACTGATGTTGCCATTCCGCGGAAAGAAAAACTTTTTCGATCACCGCGTAAGAGATATATGTAGACTAGGAGGCACTGCTCCGCCAACCCCCGGAAGATTGCTTCGCAAACCACTTCTCGCTTCGCTCGCTAAAAGGTAGGACACAATACCAATGTGTCCTAGTTATAGTACTTTTTTAATTGTATTACTAAAAACTTTAAAAGTTGAAGCTGTAAATTTAAATTAATATTCATCTTGACATCAATACAATTTTTCGCCATGTAAATCAATATAAAATCATTTACACTAATTTGTTTTTAACTACAAATGAAAACAATGGTACCACTGGCAAGCCTACCAATATTTATTATTTTCCACGTTATTTTCACACCTTTCCTGTGTTTTGGTTAAATTTCTAACATTATTGGTAGTTTGTTTTGGCCATAATTGACGTTAAGTGTACTATAATCTTGCCTACCAGAAGTGTGTAATTTGCTGAGTTAATACGTCATAAAAATGAAGCTCATAGCAATCTATTTTTCACAATTGCCAACAGATGGCGCCACCTCAATTTTCTGCTCGTTTAAAGTTTGGAAAAGCGTTTTTCAAAACTTCTATTTTTTAATTTAATAAGGCTTATATTCTTCCTAATTTAAGCTGACTTCATAAAATTATTTACCAATGAATTGAAGGGGTTAATCGTCAAAATGGCTTACATAATGGCAAAATAAAAATGCGGGCGAAACAGAATTTTGTAAACAAACTAACTGTTGCCATTCCGCGTACAGAAAAACAGCGTTTTTCAATCACCGCGTAAGAGAATTATATATAAAGAAGATTATGCTGGTTATGTCATTTGAAAATACATTTAAAACCGATTAATATCTTGCTGACAAACAATCTATATTTTAATATTTAGGTTTATATCTGAGAATATATCAGCAAACATGTATTACATACTTGCTAGTATTTCGAAAATCAAATACGTACAATTTATTTTCTCAACAATTTTGCATAAATTGTTTTATATAACATTACAAAAGTCTGTTAAACTATTGTAAAATTTGAAAAATAATTATTTTGACCTTTAATTTTTTTCCACAGAATGTTTAATTTCTCAGTTTGCTTTTTATGCATTTTTATTTGCTTTTTACCACACAGATGAAATGATTTACTAGACATAGCACTTATGAAGAAAAAAAAAGTTGAGCATCAACATACAAAAATATCATGGTATACTAACATTTTTCATGATGCCTTGTTCGTACTCGCATTCTCGCAGTATGATCATTTTTACTTTTAATTTGCGCAATTTTCAATTATATTTAAATTTAACGTAAAACCTCTTTTGGGGAGACAGTGCAAGGTTATAAATATACGATATCTCAAAAACATAAAATTTTAGTTTTGAAATATGTTTAGAATAATTCTAAACAAATTATTCATGAATGCCTACCTGATAAATTTTTATCTTAGCTTTCCATAAATAAAACACATGTTATAACGTAAAAAAAACTAAAACACATTAGTAATTATATTTGAAAAAAGTGCATTAAGTTTTCTTTCATCTTAAAAAGATATACTAAAATGCTTATTTCCAAGATACAGCCTTATTTTTTTTAACCGTATCACTGTAAGATAGCTAATATGAGTCAAATAATTGTCACATTATCATATAACAAATCGTTCTTTATTATATACTAATATGGTATAAAATTTCTTAATAAATTCCTCTATCTTTTTAATATTTTTGCACAGAAAAGTACATAACAATTGCATCTGGTATGGATAAATGAAATCTGTTGTTTAAGAAAAAAAAATGGCCTTAAATGTTCTTGATATCGCGACAATGGCACTATGTTCATAGTATACCTTTCGTAATAGCATTAAAATATAATATTTAAACACTACAAAGTAAGGAGCTTTATATGCGCAATAAATATCAAAGTAAATTGAAGAAAAACGTTATTATTAAGAAATATATAATATCTCATATTTATAAGAGAATAATTTTCTTTACATTTGAGCTAATTATTAGTATTTAAAGAATGGCACAGTAATTTACGTATAAGTATAGAGCGTATATTGGTAAAAAAAAGTAATTCATTTGTTTTATTGATTATAATAGACAATTTAAAAAAATTAGCAGCTGCATTCACATGGTTAGACTGTCTTTTTTCTATTTCGAGTTGTTAATATATATGGATACAACTTGACGAGCTTTATCACAATATAAATATACTTTGTGGCTATCTTATCTGAAGACAATAATACACTTTATAATGCATACAGACCAACATGTCGATGTATGGGAAATTTAAAACTTTGAGATCCTTTCTTGAAAAATAAAATGGTGGTCCCTTGTATTCTTAGCCCATAATATAGAATATGTCAATGAAATTGTCGCATGTTTCGTTTGCAATGTACAAAAGTACAATTCAATAAACATTTCTTTCAGATGTGATGATTCGCCAAATGTCTATATTCAATGCGGCATCAGTGCGATTTTGTATAATTAATTATAAAACAATATTTTTTATTTATGAGAAATAACCTTATGATGAGTATAAAAGCAAAATAAAATTTTAAATTATTAAATGTGGCGTTTTTTTTTAATGAAGAAGCGTAACAAAAATTATGCTTATTTTAAAATACTTCTCTTATTAAAAGGAATAAACAAAATTAATACTATGCTGTTGTAAAACGGATAAGTGATTTCTTTCAACATGAACCAGATTCATTAGAAATAATAATGAAAATTTAGCATTTTGGCAGGATATTGATTGCAATATTCGTAATAAGATAATTTGAAAGTTTCTTAACATTTTCGGACTGATGTATTTACCTCTTTTTTAAATAAGAATTTCAACCTGCGAGCTGCAATGTAATAATACAGATTATGATTATCAACGGGACATTCATTATTTCACCTATTTCGATCTGAGCGGATTTCGCTCACAAATGAACGCAAACATTTCATTTTTAAAAACGCATACATTTCCTCATGAATTGTTCAGCACTAATATAAACAGTGAACAACAAACATTTGCAAATTGTAAAAATAAGGAAATCATGACAGGATATTTTAAAACTATTTCCTTTAAATTCCAATTTTTGTGCTTGAAATAGTATTTTTTAAGTGACCGTACACTAGATACACAACTACAGTCTAAAATCATAAATTTCTAAAACTTCACAATACTTCCTTCTCCAAAATAATTAGGCAAGAATAGTCTGTGGAGATTTTTCGGTTCACACGCTTAAAAACTTTCAAACACTTAAAAACTAAAACAACTATAATTTAAATCATTTTGCTACGCCTTTATTAAAAATGTTTAATCTTACTGTGAATTAAACACAAATTTGTATCTAAGTAGAATACTCTGGCTTACCCTTAAATAGAATACCCTTTAGTAAATTAAATTTGTATTCTTTGAACCCAATATAGCTTTTATCTGATTGCACCCTTTTTTTTTCTTCTTTTATACTCATTTATTTAAGCATTTTTAAATATTTTTCTACTATGAATTTTTGGGGTTTTAGAGCTAACTTTTTGGTGCAAATGTATATAAAAAAATTTTGGCATGAAAATAAGGTCCTTATAACATTACTTTTAATGTACTTAAAAAGTCCTTAGAAACTCTTCTTATTTTTGGAAAACGCGTACGAACCTTGTCATTTTTAAAGATAAAGAATTAAACAAAATCCTGGTCCATATCGTTCTATTTAATATTTGTGTGAAAATGTACGTTACTTGACATATCGCACCCTTGCTACAAAAGTGCCACAACTCAAAAATTGTAATTTTTGAGTTATGACCGTCATTAGACGTAGTTTACACGTCTCTACCAATCTTCAAAAGAGCCAGAAGTTGTATTGAAAAATCAGCCGCCAGAGGGCAGTTATGGCGTTTTGTTGTTATCAAGATGCATAGGACCCCTTCCACTGAAATGCAATTCCTGGAAAACGTAGTTTTTTGAGTTGTGGCACTTTTGTAGCAAGGGTGCGATATGTGAGGAGTACAAAAGGGCAAAAAATAGCATAACGTAATAAATGAACTTTCTATAATTAAATGCAAAAGAATAAAGTAAAAGTGGACGAAGTTTTAGTAAATTAAAAGTTATTTATATTAGGCTATGTGTCAGGAAAGGCTTTCGGATCTTGTAATATGCATTCATTGGAAACGGCATTGCACAAGGTATAAATTATTTCGACGTAAGACAGAACATTTGTGATTGCTAAATCGAGAAAGGTAGTAGCTGGAATTTCTTTTATGTAATTGAGATTTGCTGTTTAATAAAAACCGATTTGTCGAATATAGGATGCTTTTTTAACCAAAACAATTATCATAATGCTACTAATAAACAATATGTAGCCTATATGTCGCGTAATTAATCGGTTATCGGTTACTGCATAGTACACTGTTAAAAATAAATACTTAAAAATAAGTAAAATTTACTCATTTTTGATTACATTCGATGCTAATCATAGCTCCGAATACATAAGTTTCATTTTTGAAAAAGACATGTACTCATGAGTAAAATGAATAAAAAGAGCAGTTGTTTACTTACATAGGCTGCCTTAATAAATCAGTTTCAATAAATTACAACCAGGACTTACTTGAATCGAACCCAATCCGTCTACCTGCTGTCGTCCGCACCGAAGTTCAGGGCCTTAACCGTTGTACTACTAAAGCGACGTGAAGAAGTTATAAACATAAGTCATGTTAAAGAGGCTTTGAAAAAAGAATAGAAAATAAGATAATTGAATCGTAATAACTCAGTTTCCAGTTAAGCAATTGACATCAAATAATGTGGAAAACCATCTGAAAAAATATTTTAAGTTTGCGAGGTCGCTTTGTTAAGATGACTTGAACAGCAGCTGATATTAGTAATATTAAATCATACTGCTCCCTTTTGCGAAAGTACGATTACTTAAATTTTAGCATGTTATCGTTCATTTACGATCAGGCCGGCGCTCCGGGGGGTTTGGAGGGGAAAGTTAATATTATTAACAAATGAAAGCTAGGGAAAATTAGAAATTGCCCTACTTGTAAGATTACATTTAAATTAGACCTCAGAACGGACACTGCATTGGAATATGCGGGTGCAACAAATCAAGGCTTGTGAGAGAACTGTTTAATATTACCTAAAATATATATAAAAAAAATGAAAAATGCTGATAAGTTGGAACTGGGAATTTTCAGCACTTTTGAGTTGGGAATTTCGAATAGTTTAGTTAAGAATTTCGAAATTTGTGACTTACTGTCTTCCCTATGTCAGCCCCTCAATTTACGGTGTGGGGGCGCAAAAAAGAGATCTCGCACCACCTAGAAAATGTTTTAGGGGCGGTGCCATCCTACTTTAAAAAAAATTAAACACATTTTCATAGAAATTTTAAAGACACGAGGCATTTGCCACCCCCTTCATTCCTAACATGCAGTCGCCACCACTTCATAGACCAGACAACTTTCCATTCCAACCTATATGCACTCTCTGATTCTATTAACTTCTGACCCACGACTAATCATAGGTACACAACCCAACACTTTCTTGCTCTGCCACTCTTTTTCTGACGTTTTCTCTCGAAAATCAGACCCCTTGCCGTTCTTGAAAGTTATGGGCGGGGTAATGGTCTCTCAGAGGAGCCACAAATCATAGTTACAACAAAAGCTGGGATTCACCACTGATTTGGAAGCGACAATTACCGACCGTGGGGTTTCTGCTTCGCTGAATTCGGAATTGATGTGTCTGCCACTATTTCCAGTTTGGATATCTTCTTTTTCGACGCGAGCCAGCATGTGTGCTTTTATTAGTGAATCCAAACCAGGAGATTTATGGGAAGCAAGTCTAGTGTCAGAAAGTTTGTGTTTGCTGTCTTTCATGAAGCGTTATTTTGTTTGCTTACTCTTCGCAGGACCGCCCTTATCAAATGCGGAGCCCTGTGCAAATGAAGCCATGGAGCTCCTTGAACTAGATTTTAAAGGTTTTTATAGCTAAACCAGTTTTGTTAGATTCTTAGATTTAAAAAATAAAGCGCATTGTATAAATATTATCTTTCGCAATGGCATAATTTTTTTTGCTTCTTTTAAATTAATTTTTTTAATAATGATTTAAAATATTTTTTTAGTTAAAAATCTACTGCAAAGCAGTCGTGTTTAAATTAAATCAAGTTATTCATTAAAAAAAAAGGAAAGGGGAAGAGGTCGGGGCATAGCCAGAAGGGTTTTACGTAAAATGTCATTTCAGCCGATTGTGTTGATAGGGGTTAGTCGCCAACAGAAGGAAGAAAAACAAGCTGTTTCGTCTGACGCCACGATCCCCCATCCACGCCTCGTGTGTGCTTTGCTTTATATAATGATTTTATACGCGTGGGCACCTAAAATTCCTATTGAACGTAACCAAATATATGTCAATTATGCTATGGTATAGTTGTAATGGAATGGATACCCTAACAGGATATTTATATCCTAATTTCCCATGTAAATGATTTAAAGACGTTTCACTTTAAAAACCGATTTTCTATGTTTTATTTTTTAAGAAATTGTTTTCTTGTCAACGCGGAGCCCCACATAAAGTGTGGGGACCAGTGCGACAGCACCTGTGGCACACCCCTAAGGGCGACCCCAACTCTTCGATTGGCGGGTGTATATGTTTAGGCTAGGGAATAATTTTCAGATTAGATATAAGTTACGAAACATATTAGAAAGTATATCAGGATAGGTTGATGAAATGAGAGGTCAAATTTCTTTTAAAGTTTTAATTTATCGGTATAAAATAAAAGTAAAATTCTAAATTTTTACAAAAATGTTCAGTAAATCATTAAGAACACAATATTCTATTTTTTTTTACTGTCTCAGAAGGAAGTTGTACGTGTTTGTATGTTAGTTTTACCCTAAACGTCCATTTGGCTCTGCTGCGGACACGTGTATTAATGCTATAGAAATCGGAAGGCTCCGCTATGGACACGTTTCTGTTATCTCTGATATATAGATATAAATGAATTATTTTTATAATGTAAAATTTTATTACGTAAGTATGTTTACAGCCCCCGCTATAATACATTAATGATTGTCGCCAAACTACCGGCAGAGAAAAGAATCGACACAAAAATATGCTTGGGACTTAAAGAAATAGTCACACCCCCTCGATCTATTGATCGATATCATAATAATGTCTCGAGCGTAAAGGGTTATTAGTTTTTGTATCCCCTGAATGTTTTGACGGATTCAGACAATTAATGGTCTAAGCTGTCAAATAAAGCTTTTACAAGTGTTATGATCTATTTTTAGCATACATGCATCCGATGTAGTGAATACCACTATCAGGCACCATTTTGTATAATGTAAAGAAATATTTATAAAATTTACAATGATTAGTATACCAAATGTACACTGTAAAAAAAAGATATTAAAAAATTTCATGAACCTACTCGTTTTTCTTTGAGTACAATTGCATCGTAAATGAGCGATGACGTACTCAAATTTAAGTAACCGTACTTTCTCAAAAATGAGCAGTGTGATTTAACATTGCTAATCTTAGCTTCTGTTCAAACCATCTTAACAAAGCGACCTGAAAAAGTTAAAATGTCTGTTTAGAAGATGGGTTTCCACATTATATTTGATGTTGATTGCTTAAATGGAAACTGAGTTACAACTCAATTATCTTACTTCCCATTCTTTTGGCACACCTTGTTAACATTTCTTCTGTTTATAACTTCTCCAACTCGCTCTGGTAGTTTAACGGATAAGATTCTGGACTGCGGTGTCTGAGGATCTGGGTTCGATTCCCGGTAAGTCTTGCTTGTAATTGTCGATATTTATGAAAGGGACCTGCTCTTTTTATTCATTTTTACTCATTTTTGAGTACGTGTCTTTTCCAAAATTGAAATTTATGTTATCGTGCCATAATAAGCATCGAATGTACTCAAAAATGAGTACATATTATTTATTTTTGAATACCTATTTTTAACAGTATAAATAATTTTTTGTCATCTAATATATATATAGAAATTTATCTTTTGTAGAATATTCTTCCACCTTTTTTTTATTCCTAAATTTTGTGACCGATATCTACTTTCTTCCAAATAATGTGTTATAAAAATATATTCCGCAAAAAATGCTTAATTGTCAAATGTAAAATTGTCCTTTTTCCCCCTGCCATTTTGACATAAGTGCCGGTGCCACTGGACTGTCAGCCATTTTTATTTAAAAAAATTTGATTACAAGAAATGAAACACTTGATTTTTGACTTTGTAAAATACATATAGTAAAAATTACATAAATACATATAAAGAATTCTAAATATTTAGAAAAAAAAGTTCATTTCCAAAGCAATCCAAAGAAAAAAAAGTTTTTAAACGCGAAGATAATTCGTAAAAAAAAAACACCCAATGTCTTCAAAATAAATCTTAACCTTTTAAATTCAAGGCTTCGATGTTAATTGAAAGCGCTATTGTTAATTTTAATATTCAAGGAGTTGGCAGAACGAGGATACAGAACACTCGTGTTGCAAAAAAGTTCTACAACATACTCATCCGTCGACAGAATTGTTCCCTCCAATTAGCGAACCTTTTATAGGGGCCTTGGACCTATCCTATAGAGGGCCTCTGAAGATGGCCTGAGGGGGACATACGTGCCCCTTGACCCATGCTCGCATACCACTACCACGAGGTAGAAATTATAGACAGGCAGTATTAACGGTGTGAGCTTAAATCTATAATTTTTCTTTTGAATGTTGAGTATTTGTTTAAAAGAAAAATGTGTGCATGCATTTTAAATGTAAATAGGGAAATGTGTTAGCGTCTGAGTTGCGAATGTGGGTAAATTTGGACGGATCGGCCGAGGGATCGACCCCTATGACATTTTTGTACCACGTGGGGCAATGGGAGTCGTCCGCAACTGCAGTATACGATTCCGCCCCAATAAATCACTACGGAACCATTTTATGGGGATAGATAGCATACCATCATGTAGAGAACGGTGAGCCGCGTCCTCCCCCCACGCATTTCTTGTTTCCTCTGGATCTTGCCCCCGCACTTTTAGCACCCAATCGCCGCCACTGGTCACCAAAGCCATGCTTTTTTCCCTCTGAGTAACGCGGCATCTCTCCGGCAGTTTTAATTGGTACGCACGTACCGTGCGCTAATATCACAGACTTCTAAAGTGTATTCGCCCCGGGCAATTGTGGTCTACGGCCTTAGAATAGAACTACTCAGAATAGCAGCTGATATCCCCTTCAAGCAGTCGATTCACAGTCAAATCTTTGAGCTTTATCGATTACCAATTGCCGCCGAATATTGCGGGGGGAAGGGGGGGGGGGGGAGGTAAACTAGGAATTAACTAGGACCCTCAATTAACATAAATCCATGTAGGACAGAAAAACTTTCCCCCTACTTGTGCGTTATGCAATATATAGACGACCCCTCATCCTATCCGGACAAATTTACCAGCTCCCCTGAGTCGTCATCCGTTTTGTTGTCAATTTTTTTAATAGTAAACATATATATAGAATAGTATTTTAACATCTTTCTGTGTATTTAGAACTCGTACGAAATGGCGTAGAAAAAATATTTTTAATTAAATTTTCGACTGCACACGAACTAGTTTTCTGGCATAAAACCTTCAATATCAAAATTCTAATGAAGGTTTTAAGCTGACTTTTTTTGTTGTTGAGTCGGTACGCAATGGATCGACATACGTTGACTCTCATTTAAACCACCTTTATTAGTTGGTTTGGTTAAAAAACGTCGCACTAGAGCATCACAGTGGGCTATTAGCGACGGTTCGGGGCCTATCTCGAAGGAAAGACCCGGGAACGATGCCTCGTATTTTTGAACCATGGTCAGATGACGAGGACAACACCTGAGCTGGCACCCAACGCTTTCAATAGACGTCGGGACTTTGGACCCCGATCAGATTTATCGTGCACCAGTCCCATATACACACCGTTATTTTTTGTGGATGTTCTGGACGACATTCTAGTATTTTAATAGCGAAGTTGGCAACCCTCCGATTGCAATATCACTACTTTTTACTATTCTTTAGTTTAGTCCATCGTAAGGTTTTGAACCGGGGACCCTTGGATTCCAAGCTGACGCCTAATCCACTCGGCCACGGAGGCCTCCCACCTTTATTAAGAAATATAATAAGTTTAAACAATAAAAAATTAAATTTCCGTAATTCTTTTTCAGTTGGTATTTTCATTTTACTTCCTCCAACTTGTTAAATTTCTCGACTACCCGTTTCAAATTTACAACTGTTATAAATGCTAAATAAAAAAATCCGCTGAAGTCAAACTCAAATATATGTTAAAATCCAATTTAAGGTTACTATATGCCCTGTGTGTTAATCCACTCAACTGATGCTATACGGAAGTTGGTCATCACCCTGTTTCAACATCTCCCGAAGTGGTCGTATTTTAAAAAGGAATAGCTTAGTAAATCCATCTAAGAAAACTGGAAATAAATGTGCGTAAAATATGCGTAGGACGCTTTACTCGTAAAATTCTCTCCACCCTTACTTGAAAATAATTATTTCTCGCGTATTCGGTGTACGCCCAGTTGCTTCTTGACACTATTTGGTACCCAGGGCGGACATGTCATCTTTCATAAGACGTAGAGATGCAACTGACTAAACGATGATTTGGGATTGTCTTTCACCCTTTGAATTCAGAGTGGCGAGTCTCGCACTGTTAAGAATAGGTACTCAAAAATAAGTAAAATGTACTCATTTTTGAGTACATTCGATGCTTATCATAGCTCCAATACATAAGTTTCTTTTTTGAAAAAGATATGTACTCAAAAATAAGTAAAATTGAATAAAAAGAGCAGTTGCTTGCCTATATAGGCTGCCTTCGTAAATCCCCTTCAATAAATATCAATTATTACAAATAAGACTTACCGGGCATCGAACCCACATACTCAGGCACCTCAGTCTAGTGCCTTATCCGTTGTACAGTATGTAAAGAATATATAAACAGACGAAATGTTAAAAAGGTGTGCCGAAAAAACGGGAAGTAAGATAATTGATTTATAATAACACAGTTTCCATTTAAGCAATCGACATCAAATAATGTAGAAAACCATCATTTGAACAACTATTTTAAGTTTGTCAGGTCGCTTTGTTAAGATGGCTTGAACAGAAGCTGAGATTAGCAATATTAACACAGTTTCCATTTAAACAATCGACATCAAATAATGTGGAAAATTATCTTCTGAAAAACTATTTTAAGTTTGTCAGGTCGCTTTGCTAAGATAGCTTGAACAGAAGTTGATATTTGCAATATTAAATCAAACTGCTCACTTTTGAGAAAGTACTGTTACTTAGATTTGAGCATGTCAGTGCTAATTTACGATGCAATTGTACTCAAAGAAAAACGAGTAGGTTCAGATACTCATTTTTAAGTATCTTTTTTTACAGTGTAGAAAGTCACTCTTATCTCTTCACCAGTGCCGTTACACAAAAAATATATTTGGGAGGGGGGGAAAGAAGAAGTTGATAATTCCCAACTTTCAGGGTGTCAAGATTATTGGGGGGCGGTACCCAGCCCCCCCCCCCCCCCCTCCCCGGTGCGACGGGCCTGCTCTTAACCCTCAATAACCGCCTAAATTGTATAATGTAATTATGCAATTTATCACTAAAGTGAACAAATACATACATTAATTTGCAAACATTATTTCATGCCAATTATTATTTCACAAATACAGAAAATAACTATCGATTTGCTCAACAATAGGCTTCGATTGTATTGTGAAAGATCGATTATTGCGATGTTCCCAAGAAGATGAAACTTTTATTATTTCTTTTGATTTTGTCAAACTGTGCAGTCTTAAGGTCATTTCTCAGGAAAACGTCCCTTGATATGCTTCCATTAAATTGCATTGCGTTTCTTTATAAACCTGCCACTTTCCGTGTCATTGGCTTACAACGGTGCCATTAATTTCCGAAAAGGAACATCTGCCACTTTCTCAACAAAGGAAGTGTCCTATTACGAAAGAACTGCCCGGTGTTTTGCGACACACTTTATATGTGTAATTATCCAAACTTAATTTTCTACCAAGAAAGATGAATCGTAGTCGAATTGTTTCTGAAATAATTAGAATTTGAATCACCTGGAGTTTCGTATTTAAATGACTCAACAGTAAATGGGAGCTCTTAATCATGTCTGAAGCAAAAAGTAGGTTGCGTCAAGGAAAAATTGATTTAAATATTTCTAAAATGTTTTGTAATTAAATTTATTTAATCGCAATTATAAAGATTAATTTTTAAAAATCACTTTAATTAACGTATTAAGTTAATTTTTTTTTATCCTTGTACAGTCTAAACGTTTGAATTAATATTTAACACATGGGAATTAATTGATGTAAATGGAATTAACTTCAACTTTCAAAACAATAATAAAAATTACCACTGTTGTTCGTCAGACGCCACTAATAAAATAGCGATTTTAAATTTTCTGCACAATAATTTAAGAGTTTAGTGCCCATACTACGTAAGTACATTTTCCGTACTTGTTTATACGATTCCGAGCGATTGAGGCAAGTGAAAACATTGCTAAGCGGATTCATATAAGTACAGTACAGCATAGCAAATGTACTTATGTACTTCTGGCAGTAAAATCTTCAATTTTAGTCTTGTTGAATAACATATTAGAATGAAGTTTTGTATTTCTTTCTCTTCTAACCATATACTTGAGATAAATTGCATTTTGTGTCGGAATATTAATGCATAGTTATAAGGAATTTTAATGCAATAATATAAAGGAATATTAATGCATAGTAACACAAAACTCAAACCTTAAATCGCCTCTTCGGAAAATCTAAGGAAATGTATATGCGTTACTTGTCTTGCAAGTGACGAAATAAGTGATTATATTTAAATTTTATTTGGGTTATAGGGTTATAATTCTGTAATGCTTTTTATTTAAAATTAGCTTGTTTCATTTAAAATATGATAGTGTAAGGTGTAGTTAAGAAGGATGGTAATGACAATTAAAAAATTAACATTATATAAAAAATATAATTAAATTAATAACGCTAGTACACGCAGTAAAAATGTCTGCATAAAACTTTCGTAAAAAATTGCGATATTGAAGGTTTTATAAAAGAATTTAGAACAAAAATCTGCAGTTCTTTTGAAGTTTTTAATTGTTCAACTTCAAACTTTTTTTTAAAAATCTGTATTTTTCCTTCGATAATTTCAATGTTTCAAAATTGAAGGTTTTTTTACAGGTGTTCTGAAGGAAATGACAAAACCTTTAATTAATTGAAGGAATTACTTAAACCTGACAAGACCTTAAAAAAAACTATAGTGTTCCTGTATAAAGCCTTCAATTTAACAATTTTGATAGAAGGATTTATGCTCTGACTTCTTTGGCCGTGTAATGTGATGAAATAAAATATAAAAATGTTTTGCTTGTACACTAATATAACAGCAATACAGATTTCTGACAGGACATGATCCCATTGTCCCCTCCGATTGTCAAAACAATTAATCTTTAAAGTTATCGTCTGACATTAACATCCAGCTGTTCCATGGAACGGCAAACAGAAAACACATCTTAATTTTCTGACAATATTTAGCATTCCATTCAGTTAAAAAAAATCCTTCTTTTTCAAGAAGCATTCTTTTCAGTTAACATTTTTAAACAGACACATTTTCCTCTTTATAGACTTCATAATTTCATAAAAAAAAACTAATTAATATACTTTTCAACAAATTTACTACTATTCAAAATCCTTGTCTATGTCAATGCACAGTTCACATTTTACGGTTACGATGACACTTAAGCTTTCACAAGCTTAGCATTAATTTACAAACCTACCAGAAGGATTTATTATAGATTATTTATACTACCAGCTATTAACTCTCATTTCCTTTGGTTAATGAATGTTGTTTCCGGTGAAGGGCGTGATGTCTAGCAGAGCTATCCAACAGCGATAATGACTATATAGTCTGTCTGTTCTTGGACCTTCAGGATATGATTCCAGATAATTGAAACCGTTCGATTCTGTAAAAGCAATCTGCTTGAATCGAAAGGGGGTGTGGGATTTTAAATAATCGAATTCTTTCCGATAGTTATTGAAAAACAATTTTCATGAAACAAAGGGTATGATTTTAAATAATTGAAATATTTTGTATAGTTTTTGGAAAACAATCGAAATCTGGAATGTCGTATGGCCTTGGGTAGTTTTATCAGAAACCCATGATATGTTTGATTGCCTTATCTTCCAGTTGTACAATAGAGCCCCAGTTGCTCAGTTGGTAAGGCGTTCAGCTACTAATCAGAGGATTGGTGGTTCGAATCCGTGAAATGGACTTGACATAGAAAAGTAAAAAAGTAGTGATCTTGAGATCGGAGGGTTGCCAGCTTCGCTACAAAAATACTAGAAAGTCGTCCAGAATATCCAACAAATTATACTGGCGTGTATACGGGACTGGTGCACGATAAATCTGATCGGGGTCCAAAGTTCCGACGTCTATTGAAAGCGTTGGGTGCCAGTTCAGGTGCTTCCTCGTCATCTGGCCATGGTTCTAAAATAACGAGGTGAATGTGTATGTGTTCCCGGGTCTTTCCTACGAGATCGACCCCGAACCGTCGCCAATAGCCCACTGTGCAGCTCTAGTGCGACGTTAATTAACAAAACCATACCAACCAGTTGTACAATATCCGCTGTTCCAGTCGTACAATATACGTTGATAGTCTTAACGAAAGTTTGGCATAAATTTGCAAATTGATTTTTGTGAATGCATTGACGTCAGGATAGAAACATTCCCCGTTTTTAGGCGCCTTATATGTCATGCTTTTTATATTTTTTCTATATCACGTTCTAAGTCATTCACGCCGTTATCCATTTTGACAGTATAATCCGTTACAAATAGCACGATTGACTTAAATTTGGCCTTGTCTCGTTGGGTAAAAAATTAGGTACCGATCTGTGTAAAATGTATAATAATAAAAGAGTCTGCGGATCGCAAAACTCCTACTTCCTCTGCATACAAAAGGCTGAAAATTTATATATAAGTATTATTTCTCCTCAAGATTGCACTTGAAGCTTGTATTTGTAAAAATTCATTTATTTTTAAATTATCTTAATAATTAAAAAAAATTGTATAAAGAAACATCTTAAAAAATAGTACCAAGATTCCAGAACGTACCTTTGTAGCTTAGTCGTTAGAGCGCGGGACTTCGGGATAATAGGGCGCGGGTTCTATTCTGGACGAGGGCAACTCATTTTATTAAAAATTACATGCATTAACGGGTTCCGCAGCAACTCGAGGCCAAACAGCTAGTATCGAAATAAAGCAACATACGAGGCGTGAATGGGGATCCGCGGTGTCGGATAGAACAGCTTGTTTATCCTCTTTCTGTTGGAGAGGTTTATATTGGCGACCAATTTATGTTTATATTATCTTTTGAAAGGACGTTTTACGTAAAATCCTTTTAGCCGTGCTCCTGCATGGTCAATACCGATTTTTTTTATTTAAAAATACCATTGAGTAAATATCTTTTCTTAAAAAAGAATTAACACAAATAATTGTTATTAGTAACTAAAACTACTTCTCTTAATAGACAAAAAGATGTTTTATTTAGGCCACGCTCACTTATCTCATAAACATCTTTTTTGTCCCAAACCGGCATCGACTTTGTGTTTTATCAATTAAACATACTTTATATGTATGTCCCGATTTTAATAATAGTCCCAATTTCATTTTTGGTGCCATTAATCATTTATTAAAAGATTTTCTCAGTGATGAAGTGCATCTGAATCTGTTTTTATTTCTATATGACATTGGTATAGTAAACAATATATAAATTTTAATAGTTTCGTAACTTGACATATGACTGGCGCAGCTTATAAAAATTGGATTTTGCGCCATAAAACACAAACCCATCAATCTTTATTGTAAAATATTTTATTACAACACATTATTTGGGTTAAAGTAGATATAGTAGCTGCCACATCGGTTCCGGCGCAACTGATTGGGTAGGTACAGTTACAACTGTATCGTAAGTCGTAAATATTGTGTATGCATGCCTGATCGCTCTGTTGCTTCGTTGGCCGCAATTTGACTCACCCCGCGCCACGTGGTACAAAGGTAAGAGGGAAGAGTGCATAAATCGATCACTTGGTCGACGCGGCATACCATCCTTTACACGATGATAATTAATTTATCTCCTCTTGGAGTTGTAGGACCGGAAGCGCATACTGCAGCGAAGTGCGACAATCCTCCCCACGCGGTACAGATGTCAGAGTGCGGAATGGGTGAACAATTGGACTAGTCGACGCGTTCACTTTGCTCTACACGATGTTAGGTCATTTATTTCCATATGCTGATTCCCCATTGAATTATGGGGTTGGAAGCGCATGCAGTAAAGGGTGACATTTTCCCCACGTGGTGCAAATATCAAAGGGGGGGGGGGGGGGGGGTTAACAATCGGTTTGTTCGAAAAGTCTCACTTTCCTCAACACGATAGTAGGTCATTTATCCCCATAGGCTGATTCTATGTGGAGTTATAGGGTTTTCACAAATGTCGTTTATAGGTTACGATGCCGTTCGGTTACAGTGCCTGATTAAGATATTGAAACAAGAGAAGCCCGCCTGTAAATGGAGGCCCCATTGTTCTGAAAATTACACTGGAACATCAAATCAAGCTTTTACATGCACTAAAATTCTTTCCCATGAATGGCATGAAAATGCACCACATTATAAATAATATAATAAAAGATATTACTAATAAGTAATGAGTATTCCTAATATTCTGTATGTTTTGATTCCCCCCCCCAATATTCTAAAAAATTTAACACAAGTAGTAAGTTTATTTTTTTACTAAAGTTTGCAATGCAATTTTTTAAGATAAACTTAGTAGCAAACTATATTAGGGGTGTTAAATATTTATATAAAATGTGTGAATTGGGGGCCCCTTTAAAATGTAAAGTGTAAGCATAGGCTTCACAAGCCTATTCGGTAATCAGGCTCTGCGTGCGGCTATGTAACCGTATTGAAAGGAAAGACGCAGTCACGTCAAAATATTCAAAAACTGTCATTTAAAACTTTGTAAATTTTTTCGAAAATATTAATTCATAATTTGTATATATATTTTTAATAAAATACCCTTCACAGATTCCTCTGTGGTTTGTTCAATGTACAACGTCTCCTATTCCAATGTATCCATCCGCTTCAGAGCATATTTTAAGGAATTTTCACTGGTGTCACAAATGATATGGTCAAAGATAGGATGCTGATAGATCCTGATAAGATAGCTGATCCTCGATGTTAACCTTTTTGCGGGGGCTCCGTAACAGAAAAATTGCACTGGCTGTGGGCTAATTCATAAACGGGGAAAAAAACTTCGCTTTGGAAAGCAGGAAAAATACTTCTCAAAGCTTTGTGGAAGGATGACTTGCCGTTTACAATAAGAGGCGTGTAACTGTCTGACGTAGGGATCGTTAACAACCCTTCTTCAAAGCACGCATATTCGGGAAAGGGCCATTGTCTAAACCAATAGCGAAACTTTATCTGTCTGAACATGTGTAAATTACCTGTTATATCGCAAACAACATATTTCAGACTACATGAATTTTCAAAATTCCTCCGCCCCACACCGTGGTTCGAAAGTGTTCCAAGCGCACCCCTAGATCAGTATACTCTATGGGGCACATGTTGTCCCAGCCGTATACAATAAGAGGCGTGTAACTGTCTGACGTAGGGATCGTTAACAACCCTTCTTCAAAGCACGCATATTCGGGGAAGGGCCATTGTCTAAACCAATAGCGAAACTTTACCTGTCTGAACATGTGTAAATTACCTGTTATATCGCAAACAACATATTTCAGGCTACATGTATTTTCAAAATTCCTCCGCCCCACACCGTGATTCGAAAGTGTTCCAAGCGCACCCCTAGATCACTATACTCTATATGTTGTCCCAGCCTATACATAAAGGTTAACAAAAGTTTTGTGCAAAAAATGCTAAAAATTATTTTTTCGACATTCAAACTAAATTAATTTACTTAATTTAACAAATGATCGATGTTTTTCCTTCTAGAAAATATTTAGGACACGAATAATAATTAAAAAAAAATGGGCGATAAATCTCGTGAGTAGTAAGACTTTTCTTAGCACTGGTGGGGAAAATGCCCCACCAATTCTATGTTAAAATATGCCCTGATCCGCTCACCAGACATAGCCTAGACGCACTACTTTTACTTTCTTACTCGAGCGAGGTTTATAGCAAAGCATCTTAAAACAGAAAAAGCATCCCCACTCACTTTTCCCCAGCTTCTTTCGAATGAACTTTTCACCTTTGCTCATCTGCAAGCAGCAGGAGCTACAAGACGGGGTGGGGCCATGGCAAGAAGAAGGGGCAAGAAATGGGGGGCATCTTCCATGCCCAGAATGAATGCGTTTGCTTTTCTTCCTGTCACCTGCCCAGCTGGAGATGAAGGGAAACGAAGTCTGGCAGTTGTGCTGGGCTTGGAAGAAAGAAAGCTCAGTTTGGGGATTCGGATTTAGCTTGTTTGCTGTGAGGGTTTCTGTGTTTCGTTATAGGGTATCGAGGGAAATATGTAATAATGTTATTAGGAAGGGCGGGTTACATAGGGGCTATAGCAGCTACTTTTTGGTCTGTATGCCAGATGAAGATCATTACCTAGATTTTTCAATCGAGTACTTTAATTAAAATTTTCATATAATTTTCTTTTTTTTATAAAAAAATGTCGAAATATATGCATAATACATCAGTTAAATTTATTATTTAAAAAAAAAAACTTATTATAATTAAAAAGAAGTCTTTAAGGTGTACGTACACACTTGAATTTTTTTTTAAATTATTGATTTAAAAATCGTAGTTTTTTCATGTATGAAAACACCTTAAAAATCATGATTCATTATAAAAAAACATGAATAAAGTCAAATGCTAATTAGCATTTATAAGCTAATTAGCGTGTTTTTTCAAATATGATTACGCAAGTTGTAATTAATCTAAAAGCATGATTATTGTCGAAAATTACTCGCAGTATCTCTCTTAATGTTATGGAACTCCAAAAAGTTTATAGGATTTAAAGTTTTTTTAAAAATAATTTTTTACCTCGAAAGTCCCTACAAAACACACTTTTTTTTCCAAATTTTTCAACTTTAAAATTCTATTAAAATTATTTTTTTAACGAATCGTTATGATGGAGGGTCATAACATCTCACAACTAATATAAAGTTGATAGAAAACATAATTTTCTCAAAAAGTTTAAGAAAACTTGAGTTATGTTTGGAATGAAGGGACATATAGTAAAAATACAATTCTTCAGAAATTAACTGTAAAGTTTACAAAATATATTCCCATTGCAATCGGGGCCCTAGAATAAGCCTTTGTAAATAAAAAAAAAATTGGAATATTTATTCAATCGTGATATCATCTGAAAGATACTGAATTGGGGAATACTATAGAACAATTTTTTTTTAAATTTTTGGCCGATTTTCTTTTTTTTTAGTGTGTATATTCACCTTAAAATTACCACTCGGAGAATTGCCTGCCTAAATGATAAAAGCAGACCACCAACGAATTCAAAATCAATTATCTCTAAAATAAAATTCCTTTGCCTCGCGTAGTGAAAAGTGAAATAGAATGTCACTGTCGGCAAAACAAAATTGAAAAACAAATTAGAAAGAAAGGAAGTTGAATAATAGACGTGGTCAAGAAAAACAATCAAAACACTATAAATCAGAAAAAGTCAATTATCGACGAAATATAGGTATATTTCTCTTTTTGCTGAAAAGTGGGCGTTTGCTTTCAAATTTAAACTCAGTAAATAAATGTGTAGCGTCTGTGTATTTTTAAGGTTCGTTGGTTAATTAACGTCGCACTAGAGCTGTACAATAAACTATTAACGTGTATTTTTTGAGCCGTGAATTTAAAAAAATTTCATTATAGTAATGCTTTTTAATTTTGTCAAAAGTTATGAACTTCATACTGGCCCGATTTTGGATTTTTTTCAATGGGACGTCTGGATGCGTGTTCAAAAATCGAAAAATTTCAATTTTGTACTCCATATATTTGTCAGAAAAATATATTTTTTATTCTTTCGGATAGATAATAGCTTGCAAAAAATAGCTTTTTTTCCCGTAAAAAAGGTTTACGGATTTCTAATAGACGTTTTTTAATAAATAATTTTTAAGTGAGAGATCTAAATGTCTATTTGTGCACAAAAAATTAAATAATTCTTAGTTTAATATTATGTATAATTTTTATTTGGCATAAAAACTTCTTTCACTTCCCATTGGACACAGGGCCCGATTAAGACATTAAAGCAAGAGAAGTTCGCTTTTAAATGGAGGCCCCATTATTCTCAAATAGACCCTGGAACATCAAATCAGAATTTTACAAACACTGTAATCCTTGCCCTTAATGTCTTTCTAATTTTACACATTATAAATAATAAAAATATATTAATAAGTAATGATGTATTCCTAATATTCTGTATGTTTTGATTTTTTTTTTAATATTCGAACAAATTTAATACAAGTTGCAATTTTTGGTTACTAAAGTTTATAATGCAATTTTGTTATGGTAAATTTAGTAGTAAACTATGTGATGGGTGTTCAATATTTACATAAAATGTGTGATTTTGGGGCACCTCAAAAATATAAAGTGTAAGCCTGGGCTTCACGTGCCTATTCGGTAATCAGGCCCTGATTGGACAGATAAGAGTGTAACAATGGCCCGATTACCGAATAGGCCCAAGAAGCTCGAATTTACACTTTAGATTACTAGGAGGCCGCCAAATCACCTATACTATATATTATTAACTAACATCATTAAGCTACTTAATTTACTTAAAGTAACTTTTGTTAATAGACCTTACTTTTGTAAAAAATTAAAAAAAAAACTCTTTGTGATATTTGAATGCAATCTTCGAGCATGAATGGACTGTAGTAGAGCGAATATGACGTCATCATCGTGATGCAAACATCTCAGACCTGATGGCACCAGACACGTGACTTTCTTTCAAAATTTATGAATGAAAAAAACGTTCGCGATTGACTTGTGATTTGGAAATAATAGTAAATGTGCTACTTCATGAAGTACAGGATATTTTTATGAATGAACTAGAAAACATTTATGAGTGGATGACGTAGTAAACCACGTGTCTGAGGCCATACATGTTGGCCTCACTTTGATGTTAGCGAGATTATAACCTTATGATTTCTCTACAATGAGGGATCCATGCTCGAAGAGTGCAATGCTCCGATTGCAGGCGGGATTTTCTTGCTTCAAGGTCTTAATCAGGCCCTGAGTGTAAAATGTAAGTTTTCAAAGGATGTGTATCAAAAGAAGGACAGTTGTTTGTGGTGATATAGCCTTTCAAAGTTGAGACATTCTTTTTTGTAATCATCCCTGTATGAGGATTTTTGTCGTAGTAAAAAACTTTTTTACCTTTTAAATTGCGTTTTCCAGTCATCGAAATATGACACTTAATTTTTTACAGAATTTTTAAATGACTCATTTCGAAAAATAAAAGCACCAATTGGGCGTCATAACGGATCAATGGAACAATCTTAAAGGCTTAATATTAAGGCTAAAAATATTTACTTTATTAGGGAAAAAAAAGTCAACTATTGACAGATTTTTACAAAAATCACAATAGCAACAAAAAAAACTGATTTCTTTGCACAATTCTATAAGAGTGACTCTTGAATTGTTCACTGTTATTTACAAATTAACATAAAATTATCTCTATGCGCCAACAAATTGCGCTCTACACTTCCTATTCATGCATATGGTTACCATGGAAACCGCTGGGTATTATTCTACACATTTGTAAATAAGTGGTTTTATTGTGAGACCACTGGGAGCGATAGCAACGCAGTTTATTTTGATTATGTGTTCCGGAGCGGGGTCCCTGTTTTAACTCGACCTTTCAGCATTTCGTCTGTAAATTTGATTGTTTGTTACGCATTTACGACCAAACGCGTTGTTCAAATTTCTTGATGTACCTTGGGGCCTCCGTGGCCGAGCGGTTAAAGGCGCCAGCTGGAAATACGAAGATTCCTGGTTCGATCCTAGGCGATGGACTTGACAAAGAAAAGTAAAAAAAAAAGTAGTGATCTTGTGATTCGAGGGTTGCCAGCTTCGCTACAAAATACTAGAAAAATCGTCCAGAACATCCGCAAAAATTAACGGCGTGTATACGGGACTGGTGCACGATAAATCTGATCGGGGTCCAAAGTCCCGACGTCTATTGAAGGCGTTGGGCGCCAGTTCAGGTGTTTCCTCGTCATTTGACCATGGTTCTAAAATTTACGAGGTGCATGTATGAATGTGTATGTGTTCCCGGGTCTTTCCTTCGGGATAGACCCCGAACCGTCGCCAATAGCCCACTGTGCAGCTCTAGTGCGACGTTAAATAACCGAACCAAACCAACCTTGTTGTAACTTTGAAATCATTTACTAGAATGTCGTCCAGAACATCCACAAAAATTAACGGCCTGTATACGGGACTGGTGCACGATAAATCTGATCGGGGTCCAAAGTCCCGACGTCTATTGAAGGCGTTGGGTGCCAGCTCAGGTGTTGTTCTCGTCATCTGACCATGGGTGTTACGAGACATCGTTCCCGGGTCTTTCCTTCGAGATTGGCCCCGAACCGTCGCCAACAGCCCACTGTGCAGCTCTAGTGCGACGTTAATTAACCAAACCAAACCTTGAAGTCATTAAAATCGACGTATATACTTAAAAAATAAATATTATTATTATTATGTCCGCGAGGTCTACTGTTCCCGGAACTACTAGTTCTTTATTATGTCGTAGCATTTATTTTTATACCGTTCATTTAAAAGATACATTCATATAAACCCAAACAAAACGGAATGATAAGTTTTGTTGATTTTTATCCGGTTCCATCCGATTCTCCAAGTGACGACAATCGGACTCGAACCTATACCCATTAGATAAACCTCCCCGTCTTTTTATGCCGAGAGCATTGACCGCAATAACTTCTTTCAATTCTAAGATTGCATTCTTCGTTTTTTTAGATGAAGCGCAGCTACACATCTGCTTCTGCTAAGGAATATTGATTCATCAGCTGCGAACGTGACTACACGCCTTGTTCATTAGAATTGTACTGCACATTCATTTGCGGTTATCTGTAAGCGTTTGAACGGAAAAAGGGTTAATGCCCAAAATGTCCATTTTGTCCCTGCACTGTTAAACATTTAGTACAACCTTGCACCAAAATTTGGTACCCATTCAGCTGCAATCATTATTTGGTACTTAGTTTTACAATTTTAGGATGCTACCACGGATACCATTTAGTTGTGAAATGTTGCACCGAAACTCATATTTTCGCTTCACCATTTTATGGTAAAACGTTGAACCAAAATTCGTGTTTTCGCTACCCCATATCGTCGCCTCAGAGCAACAGTAAAACATCTAAAAAAACGAAAATGAGTTTTCAGTCTTGTTAATATTACCAAATGTGTCTTTATTGAGTGGAGCACTCGGTCATTTTTATGTCTTCTTTGAAATCCCTGAACTACAGCCTTTGCTATTCAGCATTGAAAAAACGGCAAATTTTAAAATCAATGTTATAGGCCACTCTGTTTGTGCTCATATCCTACTGTTGCTCTGAGGCGACGATATTATGGTGAAACGCCGGTATAATTTGTTGAATGTTTTGAACGATTTTCTAGTATTTTTGTAGCGAATCTGGCAATCCTCCGATCGCAAGATCACTACTTATCTACTTTATTTTTGCCAAGTCCACCGCACGGGATCGAACTAGCAATCCTCTGATTACCAGCTGAACGACTTTATCCACTGGGCAACCGGGCCACTAATGCAAGAGGATTGAAGGGATTCCCCGGTTTGTAGATTCATCGAATGTTTCGGTTAATTGATTGCACCATTTTTTGGTAAAAGCTGCGTTATTTTCGATCAAGAATATTTGGTTTAACCTAGATTGCACCATAATATGGTGTAAGTTGCTACAGAGCACCAAGACATTGTGCAACGTTGAACTGAAATTTTTAACAATGTACCTTTTAAGGTTTTAAGGCCCATTCGACATGAACGAGTAAAGCGCGCGTGAGCTTCTCTGTGATTCGACAATTCTTACCACAGGGTATGAATACTCGAAGCGTTTTACTCGTTTGTGTAGAATGGGCCTTAGTTGTAGCCGTTATTTATTGTGAAGTAAGAATGTTTACAAAATAAAGAAGTGCGGTTATACTACTTCATGCAATTATAACGTTACCTGTGTTATCGCTTTACCGAGATTCAATGAAACGACTTGGGTCGGTTATTTTTTATCAATAGCTACAATATTATCTATAATTATGATTATTAGTCATTTAATGATAGTAAATACTAATAGTCACACTTAACCCCTACCTGTAACTTCTGGAAGTCTATAAAATTGTTTCCTCTATGGGCGCGTTGAAGCCAATATGAACGCAGCCATACTATACCCCAATTTTTTTTAGTGCTTTATTAGCATTGTAGGAATATTAAATGTATATAAATATTATATCTTTTCTTATAGAATTAATTTTTATATTGCAAAAAAAATAGTTTTTGCTCATGCTTTATAACCGCTTTGACTTGCAAATGACTTTCTATTTTAATAGCAGATTGCATTTAAAATGGACTTTAAAAGAAAAGAAAAAACTCGGCCAAAAGCAATACATGTCAGCTTATTTTAACATGAAAAATATACGAAATAGTGCGTTCGATGAATGTGGGATACAGGTTACCCCTTCATTGGCTTCCAGTCAATAAAATGTCTTGCTCAATCCAGAAGTTGCAGCTACAGATCAGTGAATAATCTTTATAGTCAATGGTGGAATTTCCATATGGTTGGTCGGGAATTCGCTCACCGGTGGACTGGGAAGTTTTTTTATTATGTATCCGCCCGTTATCTATAATATATGGACTACATCTTCACCTTCCCAGGCTAGAAAAACTATCAAATTCTACCCCACACATATAGTACTTTATAACATTCATTATTTTTAAAAACTCAATTGAATAAAATGAACTAATCTTATATATGATTTTATTTTTTTTACTTTAACCCTCTACTGCATGATTTTTTCTTTTTTAATGAAATAAATTTTTTTCGTTTTCTTTTTGCCTCTGGACCGCTGAAAAAAATATACAAAAAAAAATCCTAAGTGTCTATTTAGTTAAATAATTAAAACCGTTGTATAGCATATATGCAACATCATGTGTAATTACTAAAATAATTTTCGAAAAGCATGAAGTTAAATACAATCTACATACCTCTGGTATTAGCTAGGATTTTTTGTAAAGCCAAATTATACTTATAAGTAATAAAACGATCTTCGAAAACTTCACCTCCACGAGTAAGTTTTAGAACAACAGACCTCGAAGCAACTGATTGCCTTTATCACAATCATTTTTATAAAGAGCGGTACCTAGCGGCGGTTATAAGAACTAGGCACATGGTTCCCTACGTGACTGTACTTTAATAGTTCACATACAACTCAATAGATGCAACTAGTGGTCATTTTAAAGTTGTGTAGCATATATGCTACATTATGCATTAGAGGGTTAAATTGAATAATGGTAAAATAAAATTAGCACTTATGCCTGGTAGTGTGAACAGGTGCATTTTATTATGTAATAGTAGTATAAAAACCAGATGTTGGAAAGATTCTTACTGGAATGACTTCACTTACTATTAGAGACCGTCACTTATTACGCTTGAGAGGCTCGAAAGAACTAACAAATGATCTATTCGACCAGATGATTTCTCTCTAAGGCTAGCCGCGCACTGGCAACTATCGAACATGCAACTGAACTATTTAGTTGCATGCAATTGCAAAACTCAAATTCTATCCGCTCACTCATCAATCATCGCGATTGCAACTATCGGACAAAATATCCTTTCGCTCTATACCGCGCCAACAACTTTGGCAAACAATCGGCAATTTGGCGAATTTGTATGGATTGTGATAATACGAGTTTGGTGATTTTTCATCCTTATTTTGGCGATTTCGAAATCTGAAACGTGGCAGCCTTGATTCGAATGCACTTAAAATAATCGTCGGGCAGTTGCTGAGTGATTTTTTAGTCATTCAGTTGATTATCTCCGAGCGATAGTTGCAGTGCAACTATCGATCGAAGTAACGACAAATACTTAAAATTCCACAAACATCTGAATTATTTTACTTTTAATTATTTAAACAATTAAATGATATTAAACAAAAACACGTAGCACACAACAACTGACTCATTGACACCGACTTAAACTTTTAGTAGATTTGTATGCAATCGCTACTCATACTAAACAAAAACACGTAGCACACAACAGCTGACTCATCGACACCGACTTAAACTTTTAGTAGATTTGTATGCAATCGCTACTCATACTATCCGTGTCATGTTTGATTTCTATGTCGAGGTCATTCAGATTCATTTTCCTCTAAAGAATGTTCACTTAAAAAAATAATGGTTTCACATTTAAAAAAACTACAATGGTTTCACATTTTAAAAGGTTACAATGGTTTCAAATTTCAAAAAATTATAATGGTTTCACATTTCAAAGACAACAAGCTTTGAGCAATTAAACAAACTATTGCACATTATCATAAAAGCAAAATATTTTTTCCCATTTCCTTTTTAGTCGCGAAAATTTGCTCATATTGTTTTTCGCCGCCTCTTTCAGCTCGGTTTCAACGAATACAAATATTTTAACTACAATTTTTAAGACACTAAAATAAGACCACGATCGCTTCAGCTCAATCCTTTGAACCCAAGAGGTCAAAACAAAAACTTTCCGGGAAAGGCATCACTTTCATTTTCCATCAAAGAACTCTTTCAGAATGCATAATCGAAACCTTTTGTTATCACTTTCTAGGTTTCACTTCTTCGATAATCGCCCATATGCTTGTCGATTGTAACTGTTCGGCTATCTTGGACATTTCGCGATATCAATTAAACTTTCGTTTCTTGCCTTGGTGCGATCTACATAGATTAGAAGACACGTGTTACTTAACTCTAAAGAGGAGTTTAGGCTACTTAAGTAAAACGTACACGAGTAACCTGCTGTTAAGAGGCTAGAAAATTTGATAACTTGCGAGGTCAAAGCTTCGGATGTTTATAATTAAAGTATATGTATTCAGATACATTTCCAAATTTATCAGTGAATCAGGTTAATTTGGAAGTAGTATCAAAAGGGAATCTGAATCTGTCTTCCTGTGTTTAGTGTTGAAATGTTCAATGAGAAATTTAAGGCCTTGGACATAAACCTCGAATCTAAGTGAATCAGCCAATGTTTTAAAACTATATTTATTTAAACTGCATTTAATTGAGTGTTTATAAAGCGCTTACTTATTGGTAGATATTTCGAAGTGATCAGTTTGATGTCGGTAAGTTCTCGCGACTCGGTAAGAAATCGGAGCAGATGTCATGCATTTCTGTTTTGTTGGGGTAATACGTTTTTAATATCGGTCCGGGTACAGTAGTCTTCGGCAGAAACTGACCCAGTGGATAAAGGCGTCAGGTGGAAATCAAAGGATTCCTGGTTCGATCCTGTGCGACGAACTTGACGAGAAAAAGTAAAAAGTAGTGATCTTGTGATCGGAGGATTGCCAGCTTCGCTAAAAAATACTAGAAAAGTCGTCCAGAATATCCACAAAAAATTATCGGTGTGTATACGGAACTTGTGCACGATAAATCTGATCGGGGTCCAAAGTCCCGACGTCTATTGGGTGCCAGCTTAGGTGTTGTCCTCGTCATCTGACCATGGTTCAAAAATACAAGGCATCATTCCCGGGTCTTTCCTTCGAGATAGGCCCCGAACCGTCGCCAATAGCCCACTGTGCAGCTATAGTGCGACGTTAATTAATCAAACCAATCGGCAGAAACTAAAGTGACACGAAAAGTATTGATATTTCAAAGCCCCATAACCACATGAGGAGGATAAATGACCTACCATCATCGCGTAGAGGGAGGTGAGCCGAGTCGACCATGTTGGCTGTTAATCCACTGCTCCTCTGTACGCACGAGCTCGCTAAACTATCTAATATCCTACTTCGCAACCCTCTGATTATGAATCGAATACTTTACCCCTCGTCATCGACGGTTTTGGTCTATTTTGACCCGTGAACACTGCTCGTAATTTTGAACCGTGGTCATATGATGAGGACAACGCTTGAGCTAGTACACCACGCATTTCTGACATAGGCGTGGGGACATTGGAACACAACGGATTTAACGTTCAGCAGTCCTCTTTACACGGCAGATTATTTTTCTTGCGCGAAATAAACGAAAGGACTGGGATAGCGTATTCTTGTTACGGGCCGTCGTTTATTACGCCACACATCGCTATTTAATCCGCTTTTTTTTCTCTCATTAAATCCTACCAAGGACTATCATATATTCGACTAGAGTATAATAAGAAACGATCATCTCAACATATACATATAATTACATATTGCGCGGTAAAAAGCTATTGTCTAATAACTCTTCACTCGAGGTAAAAATATTTTTTTTTACTTACCCGAGTTATAGAATAACATTAAAGAAAATAAGCCAACAATCACTCGAACCTCTGGTCACCCTTTTCTCCCTATGAGCGAAATCATCTAGTCGAATAGATCATTTGTTAGTTCTTGCGAGAGGCGTAATAAATGACGGTCCCTAATAGTAAGTGATGTCATTCCAGTAAGAACCTTTCCAATTCGATTCACCTTGCATTGAAAAGCGCGAGGTGTGCAGGGTTAAGTTAAAAAATTTTACAAATAAATCGTAAAGAAAAACTTAAAAAAAAAAACGTATTTGTTTTTTATGTTTTGAAAGAAAAATTAACATAATTACACAAAAGAAAATTCGCGTAAAAAACCGGAAAATGAGATATCAAAGGTTTGGTTTGGTTAAATAACGTCGCACTAGAGCTGCACAGTGGGCTATTGGCGACGGTTCTGGGTCTATCTCGAAGGAAAGGCCCGGGAACGATGCCTCGTATTTTTGAACCATGATCAGATGACGAGGACAACACCTGAGCTGGCACCCAACGCCTTCAATAGACGTCGGGACTTTGGACCGCGATCAGATTTATCGTGCACCTGTCCCGGATACACGCCGTTAATTTGTGCGGATGTTCTGGACGACATTTCTAGTATTTTGTAGCGAAGCTAGCCACCCTCCGATCACAAGATCACTACTTTTTTTTGTCAAGTCCATCGCCTAGGATTGAACCAAGAATCCTCGGATTCCCAGCTGACGCTTTTAACCGCTCGGCCACGGAGGCCTCAGATAACAAAGGAAAAAATATGTATACATCACATATATTTCGTTTTTTGTATCCTACTTTTTAAAATCTTGATGAATTTTGTTTTAATATCTGTTTTTATAGTAATATAACACTGGAATAAAAATATAACTTTTCCCCAAATCTACATAATTTATGGTATTATGCTTTTGACAGAAATTTCAGCGGGGGAAAGAAAAGCTGTTATTATAAATGGAACATTTCAAGACACGTGTCGAGATTTATACTCAAAGTAAATACATTATACTGCTCCTCTTCTACTTAATATATTCTATTTTGTATGAATCGGTTACGCTGATTTGCGAACGTTAAATATGCGGCGATTATTATAATTAATGGGGTGCTCATACAGAATTAATTCTTCTTTAATTTGTTCGTTAGATTTACGAACTGTTTATTTGATTCTATTCAACCGTTGAGAAGCATGAATATTAATCCGTATAATTCGTTTAACTGTTTTGCTGAAAGCCCGTACTTGTGTTTTAGAAAAGGAAAAAAAAAAAACGTAATTTCTGACATGCGTTTATTTTACTAATATTTATATAGTTAGGAATGTTCAATGTATTCTTTTTAGGTGGCTTTTTGTTTTTGTATAGTAGTAATATATTGGCGAATTCAGCAAGAATATAAGCCGTAGTTTGTGTTTAATAATTAAGTGCAAATCCAGAGGCGATTAAGACCGGACTAAGAAGGGCGCAAAACGTCCATGAAAAAGGGAAAACATTAATAATTTTAGTTGAATAATTGCAGCCCATATTTGACATATTTTTAGATTAATATTTTTAAATATAATTTTGTATTACTTTTAAGTAAATTGATTTCATTGGGGTTCGCAACATTTTAATATTTTTCTCCGTATATTATTTTAAAGATACATAGCTTGGATTTTTTGCCAGAATAAATTTTTTGACCCTACATACCATTGCATTTTCTGAAATTTAGGAATTTGGCACCGTAGTGAAACTAACATAAATTTCAATTAACGAAACTAATAAAATTCTAGGAAATTGTACACTTAAACAGTACAATTTTTTTCATTGCAAACTTTATAATTTGTTTTGTAAAAAATAAATATTAACTTGAACGTTATTTATATATAAAAAATTAATGTCTTTGTTATAAATCACTTAAATTGATTTTCACATGAGCAAATTCGAAAAACGTAAATAAAAAAACGCACGTTCTAGAGCCAATCGAATTCGAATTGGTTGCAAAAATAACAGTCATTGTTCGCTACATTTTCTAAAAGCTTTTTTATTGGTCCGTTCAACAAAACTCTTTACCTTGTACGTGTCTTGTAACATCTTCTACATTAAGACTAGGCAGATTGACCTTGAACCCATTGAACTAAGATGGGAAGGTTAATAATCTCGCGATTCTCCCTACATTAGCATTTTCCTCACATCGACCGGACTAGCGTCGAGAAAACGCATTTACAGAATCGCCAGAACACATTAACCTTCTAGTTTGTAAATTGTGTTATTTTAACCTTTGGATATGTTTTCGGTTGGAATGGAATAACTGTATTAATATAGAAATGCATTTAGGATGGTTTGGACATCGGAATATATTATCTACAAGAGTTTAAATTAAATGGCTTTGACTGGAAAATGTTATTCAAAAGAATTGTGTCTTTTCGCTTTCTATGAAATGTGCACAAAAGACTTTTTATTTCGAAGTACAAGACCATAAATAAAAAGTTTTGATAACCGATTATAATCATTTATGCTACTCATGTATTTTAACACTAGTATGCATCATTAAACATTCCAAGAATTGTAACATTTTCAAAATGTGTCTAGAAGTGTTTCAGCTCTTAAGTTAGAAATGTTTTCAGAATTTTTTTTGTTATCCTTCTTAAAATGTTTAATTATACTAGAGCATATAATGTTAAACATTTGAAACTGGAAACAAAGACAGTCAGTCCTTTAATTTGCTGGCAGTGATTAAACAATCTATTTCTGCGTTTAAAAAAATGTTTAGAAACGCCATTTCTATTTTCAAAAATTAGTCTTGTGTAATTTAATATAAAATATTTTCATTTACATTTTATTGCAAAGCTATGTATCTGCTTTAATTATTGCTACTATTATTAAGCGCATTAATTCGTTTTTACAAAAGTACAGAAAGCTTGGAGGCAATATATTAAGACTTAAGGAATTACTTTTAGAGAAGGGGTGATCTTTTTTGTAATATCATACTTAAAAGATTGAAATTTAATAAGATACAAAATAGTAATAATTAATATGATTAATTATTAAATGTTTAATTTATAACATCAACAAAGTTATTTAAAATAAAAATATGAATCTTAAATATTTGTAACAATTATATAAATATTGTGATACTATTTTTTTTATAAATTTTAATTATTGTTGTAATACAACTTTGGTTAATTTCTTCTAATTAATATTGGAAGTTAATTTTAGTTAGTTACTATGCACTATTTCTCATACAAAATTAGTTTTAAATTACAAAAAAATATTTCAGCGTCTCTGTCTCTCTATTCCCCCTCCCCCCCTCCCTACCCGCCTTCTCCACTACACCCTGAGTAAATATTTGTTTGTTGGAAGAATACTTGTTGTTAGTCCCGAACTTCAAACACTTATCCACAAGACAAAAAGATAATTTTGTTCGGGTAGAGAGATTTTCTCGGGAAGAAGAAAAAAGTAAGCGCTCAAAATAAGGTTACAGCTGCTTGTTGTTTGGTTTGTTTGTAGTTTTCGCGCGCCCTCTACTAGAAAACATGTGTTACGAATACTTTCACTTTCTTCCCTATTTAAAAAGATGGTGCAAAATTATATTTATAGATATTTTAATTGTAAATCGTTTATTATCAAGTTAGTTGTTTTAGAAATCAAAGAATTATATTGATATTATTTCTTATATAGAGAATATAGCTATTTTATTGATATACATTTTTACCGGCTTTCAGGTTTGAAAAAATTAAATAAATTAGATTATTTTAAAAGAGAACGTTTATCTGCGAATTAACATCAGTGCTAAGAAAAAAGGGCAATTACATTTTTTATGCTTTAGGATTTAAATGCTTTAATTTTTTGGTTTATGTCATTTTTTTTAGGGAAACTTAATGATGACGTTTGAATATTACTTGTACATGTGAAATGCATGTATAATACGCAGTTTCAATTATAAATGAAGTTGTTTTTTCAAAAATATACTCTTGATAACTGTTTTAAGTTATGCTATCAAAAGCGTTTGGAAGTAGAAATTTTCCTGTTTCTTATCTTTTTAACTTCTGATTTGTGTCAAATGCGTGTGTAATTTATGCGCAAGACAAGTTCTATTTTCATTAATTTTATCGAGCTTTGCCGGAACTGGAATCGTGTGAGATAAGTTTTATCGAAACTAACTTTTTTTCATTATCACCTTGAACATTTTCTTTCTCAGCAATGCCTTCAAAATAACAATGGCGAGGTTTTGAAATAACGCAGATTCCCAAGATATTCATAATCTTTTTTTTTGTACTGTCGCTGATTCAAAAAATTAACTTTCAATTTTATGATATTTTCTTAATTTTGGTTAGTTTCGGATTCGGAATTGTCATAATAAATTTTATTGAAAAGTCCAATATTGAAACTAACTTCGACTGTGTTTAGAGGGAAAGCTATAGTGCTCCACGACCAATGACATTTGTAGTACTACATCACGTGATAGACGCTTCGGCAGGATGTGTAATGAATGGTCCAGGAAGAGAATGATGTTGTGAGGCTGAGAGTTACTGATAATATTGGGATGGGCAGAAAAACTATGGATCTTTAAAGTTTCAGTTTTATTTATTAATCACGGTGCATCGAAAGAGTTCCCGAAAGTGGATATGGTTATGGAGCTTAGGCTTCATAGTCCATGCGGGGGCGATCCAGCAATATATCAATGGCCATTAACTACATCGGTAAAAAATTTTTCCCATGTTTACATTTAATTGCATGTTTATATTAAAGGTCTTTGTTTTAAAGGATTCTAATGTATACATATTGTAGTTACTATATTTCAATATTTTCTAAGTCTTGTTAATTATTTTTCTCAGGATAAATATGATAGAGCCACCGAAATTGTTGATACCATCAGGTAAAATTTTTTTTTATTTAATTATTTATTTATTTTTAAATTTTTTTATAATCATTATAATGGATAGATTGTGATTTAAATTGATCGCTGATTGGTTTTTCGTTGTTTTTACGTATTTATTTATGAGTATATTTTAAATATTGTCTGTTTTTTAAAGGGTGTCTTTTTTAATTTATGTTAAAATGCAACAGAAGGTATTTTTTAATGAATGCAAAATAGAAAAATGGAAAAACTCCTTCATATTTATTATTTTATTTTATTTACAAATAAAACAAAATAATGAAATGATTATTTTAGATTTAAAGTAAATTATAGTTCCCCCCCCCCCATACCCCCCTTGGAGTTTGTGGTTTTTATACTTGCAGCCTTTTCTATTAAAATGTTTTGTGATTCAAACTAAAATTGTGGGAGATTTTACCAAATAAAATAAGGTTTCTAAATTTTATTTCAGAATTTCAATTTCTAAGTGTATTTTAAAATTGCAATTTTCAGGTAATTGCTTTGCCAATTATAAGAGCCTATACTGCTTACTATATGAACTAAAAATTATTTTAAAATTTAAATTGTGATTTAGTAATTGTTTTAACATACCGGTCTTTTTACAAGAATTTTAGATGCATTCCACATTTCATAAAATTCACAAAAAAAGAAAAACTTAGCAAAATTCTATTTAAAAGAAAAGACCTTAACAAAATTTCAAGACATATTGAAAATAATAGTAATTATATAAAAAATGGTTCACAGTATTTTTGATACTTTAATTAAAAAAAATTTTGAATAACATATGCTACGATTTTTTGCAAGATTCAAGCGCAAATGTGTTTGTTGTAATTGCTAGGTTTAAGGATAAAGGTGGGGTAAAATGGGTAAGAAAAGTGCAAAATTTTCATTTAAAGCTATTTTCACTTTTTCAAAGTTATTAATCAGAATTTTTTTTTTTTGGTGTATTTATGCAATGGGTTCCTTGACGTCATCTTCGAATATGTTTCATATATACATTTTTTATATTGTTAAATTTTAGATTTTTATTTATATTTTTTCATTGGGTAGTCAGTAAGAATCATATACTTTTTCGTGTAAACAGGCAGTATAAAAAAAAATTTAGTCAAATTAGTAACTTAAATAAAATAGAATAAATAACAGCCATCAACTCTTAAAAACTCAGTATATTTACAAATGCAAATATTGATGTCCAATAACAGGCTCGAGGCCCAACAAGGTGATTTTTAAGGGGCTGTTATTGTAACAGTATTTCTAGAAATTTAAGTTATAATCTGCCATTTTGAAAAATCAACTTTTTTATTATTTATTATCTTTGAAATAAAACCCCTGGTAGTAACATTTTTATTCTGGAATATTTGCTATATTTACATTATTTTTATTTGTTCTAACAAAACGAGAAAATAGCGTGTTTTTTTATAAAAATTTATTCTTGTTCACAATTTGTTTTAAAAAGGTTGTTTTTCTACACTTTGTTTCTCTATACAAAACCCATGAATATTGGTAAATAATTCGGCCTTTCTAGTTTATATATAGAAGTTTTCATGCATGACAAGTTTTTTTGTAAACTCAAACAAATCGACTGTTGGACTTTATTTATATCATCCAGAAATCTAATTTTTTGCTGAAATGTACTCCATTAAACGAAGTATTGTTTAAAAATAACGTGATCAAAGCATAAGTTTAACAACGTGGAATTTAAATTTAATTTCTAATATATCTACTTTACCCCACCTTTTCTTATTCTTCATATTTTGACAATTAAAATGTTTTTCCTGTTAGGAAATCATATTAAAAAAAAAAAATGAAAGTTGCAAGTTTTCCACAAAAATAGAACTTGTAAAATAAAGCCTAAACACACCCCTGTAATGTTTATTGATACGAAATAATTTTAAAATTCAAGCCAAGTATATTTTGGGAAATTTCTATTTTTATTTGTGAAAACTTTCCCTAAAATTTTTTTTTACAGAAATGAAGGTGGGAGGAAGGGTACTTTTATAATACGTTTGTGATTTTGACTGTTTTTTTCAAAACATCTCAAGAACTCCTGTAAATAAGATCCTTAGTTCTATAAAAAGTTTCAAATATTAATTTTTTGTAAAAAAAAAATTATTAGCACTTATTTAAAAAAAATTTAGTATGTCACGCAAATACTGAATCCCTCCCTCCCCCATGTCATGGTAGATAGAGCTTCTCCTCCCCTAAGGTGTATAGCATAATAAATTAACAACTCCTTAACATGTTCAGTGCAGTACAAGGTTTATTCACTCCTCGACTAACTTATGGATAGTTAGGCTACACAGGGTAAATTGACTCCATGTTGTACTTTACGGATAGTTACTGCGTGAGGTTAATTGACACACTTATGATAAATATGGATTTGACCATCCGTTAAACATGTTAATTCTACTCATTTTCAATTCATGACTACTTAAACTTGTCATAACTGCCTACTTGAATAGGTCGTAGCTTAGTATTTGTGTTCAAATAGGGTTTTTAAAGAAGGATTTAACTTTTATAAACTTTTGAAGTAAATTCAATAAGTGTCCAAATTTTTTATTTTAACTATGAATATTTGTTTTAATATTATGCAAACATTTTTCATGTACAATTTTTACGTTTTGCACATTTAATTTTGTTTGCGAATGATACCCCCCTGCAAATATTCTTGCCAGTAACTTTATAATTTTTTCCATTAATTGTTTCTGAAAATATCTTGCTTTAAATGGTTTGAACTTGAATATATTTCAAAATGAAATGATTTAATAGTTTGTCCCAAAATCCTAACAGTATTTGCATAATGTTATCGATAGCAGGAATTTACCACCGTCTTCTCTAACCCAGTTTAAAAAAAAAATAATCTTTGTACCTTCATACTTACCCATAAAAGTTAGTAACTTTACAATATATGAATTTTCTTGTTTCATACTTTTTTTTAGTTCTACATGTAATTGAAATGTATCCTTATACTTATTTTTTAATCTCTTATTGTTTAGTTAAATATCATCTATATTAGCACAAATGTCTTAATTAATTTTTTTAAATATGTTAATTCTGAGAAAACAATCACAAAAAAACGTAATTTTAGCCGACTGAAAAGATCCGCAACTAAAACTTTAAAATAAAACCGTAATTTTTTTTAAAATTAAAACCGCCAAAGCGCGCCAAAAAGAGAGTGGTTATCAATTTCACTATTATGTATTTTTTTTTATGTGTTCTCGCAAGATTTCTGTTCTAATTAAGATATTTGGACAATTTTTTTTTGTTGGATAGGGGATGTTTCACTTGGGCACCTTTTGAAAAAAGTATCCGGTTATCCAGCATTTTACTATCCGGAATTCTCAATTAACAGGACCGTTTGAAAAAAATATTGTCCGATTTCGAAAATTTTATTTTTGTTGGATATAGAAAATTCCACTTTGGCAAAAACTGCAAAAAATAATCGGTTATCTGACTGTTATATATCCGGAAATATTGATTAACCATTCTTTTTTTTAACAGTTTCTCCAATTTCAAAATATTTCATTGTTTGATAGAAGTTGTACAACAATGACATTTGGTTCATCCAGCATTTATTAGTATGCATAGGAATTACTTTACAATATACATTGTTGAGACAATATAGTTTTGTTTACCCGGCATTTATTAAACCGTATCTGGTTATCTAGCATTTAACCAGTTGAAAAATGTGTGTAATAACTTGAATTTTGGAGAATAATAATAGGGGGCGAAGCATCCTGCTAAATTAAAAACTAAAATAATGTTTTTAAAATAAGGAAAACCAACTAAGAAAATGCGTTAAAAAAGTAAAAAATAATTTTAAATTTTGAACCAGTTTGTGATATGTTGCTCTGGTCACTCACAGAGTGGCGCTTGTGTGAAACAAATGACGTATTACGGACGGAAAGAGTGTTTTGTTTTTGCCCGGTTTGTTTTGTTTTTGAACGAGAACGGGGACCAGAGTTTGAAAACGGAAGATGTGTGCGGTTTGATGTGGATGATAAAAATCAAAAATTTTGTACAGTTGATTAAGGGTCGGATCCATTGTGAAGGAGTGGAAAGAAAAAAATGATGCACGTAAGCATTGTAAATGAATTGGATGCTGCAACAATAATTAACGGTAATAGATATGCCTTCCTATTCATAAAATACAGGGGGGGGGGGGTACACACATATATATATATTTATTATTGTTGATGTAGTTTTGGTTTAATATAAATTTTGATATATGTAGAATATATGGTTGGGGTTTATTTTGAGGAGAAAAAAAAAATCCCTTTAAGAAAAATTATGTTATTTTACCGGCATTAAGTAATTTAGTATGCTGTATAATTTTACTGTATTGTTCAAATATCTGACAATTGGTATATTGTAATTCTTTATTTTTATAAGTTAGAAGAATTTTGGTTGTCATTTATTATATTAACTGTATTTGCTGTGTAATTAAGATGGCGTTTTTTGGGAAAGCAAAGAGAGATTATTTAATTGTGCTAGCCACGAAATTGGGGTGAGGAAATTCCTACAGGTAGTAGGATGTTAGATTTAAAAAAAAGTATCACAGCTAGTGCTGAATTTGAAGAGGAATATGTAAAAAATATGTTGGGTAATACAGTGTTCACTCTAGGCGTTTTTTGAAGGGCGGTCCGCCCTGCTCGCCCTTTTTTCATCTCGATAGCGCCCTCATGCCCCTTCTTTCAAAATTGCCGCCCACTTTTGAAAAAACTCTGTCCCTCTTGCCCTTTTCTGTCAAGCACAAGCGTCCTTGCTTCCTTAAATGTCTTTAAAAAAGCCATCGATTAAAAAAAATGTGTGTGCAAATTGGAATTAAGTGAATTATGACAGTAGAAAAACAAACTCCTTTTTAACTATGCGAGTTGTACAATCGCGATGAGTCCGCGGTTATTTCGAGCACGGGGTATTCCACGAATCCTATTGGTTGCCTGTACCTGCATATGAAATGCTATGGTGTTTTTTTAAAGTGAAGATAGTTCGGTAAAAATTTATTACCAAATTTTAAATGTAGGTTGCCTTTTCATCAGTTTTGTAAGGGGTCTGATTAGGAATACTTACAGATTTGGTTTTTGGCGAAAACATTAATTTTTAAGTGTCAAATTTTGGATTTTAAGTAGTATCTTCATAATGAGACATCAATTTTGTACGGGTCTTTCCTTCAAAATAAGCCCCGAATCGTCACCAATAGCCCAGTATGCAGCTCTAGCTCAATATCAATCAACAAATCGGAACTTTTTTTTTTGTTTGGTCACGGGTCCGATATATCAACGGGTGTCACGCCCATCTCCAATTTTTTTTTTTTTTTAAAAAGTACCTTTTTAAAAACAAGAAGGGCCTTTTCAAAAACGGGGTGCCCTTTTACAGTCAACAGCGCCCTGCCCTTTTTTATTTCTAGAGTGAACACTGGGTAATATAATAGAAGATAGGATTAAGCAGGGGAAGGAAAAAAAAGATAAACAATTAGAGAGAGAACACAGGACACTACAGAACACAGGACAATCACAGTCCATTCACATCACTCAACACACGTTCATTTACGATGCTTACGTTCATCATTTTTTCTTTCCACACCTTCACAAAGGATCCGCCCTTAATCAACTGTACAAACTTTTCGATTTTTATCATCCACATCCAACCGCACACATCTTCCTTTTTCCAACTCTCCTCCCCGTTCTTGTTCCAAAACAAAACACTCTTTCCCTCCGTATTACGTCATTAGTTTCACATCAGCGCCACTCTGTGAGTGGCCAGAGCAACATCTCACATAATTGAATTATTTAATGTCAATTTTATACTTATTACAACTATTTGAAGTATGTGCCAATTTGCAAAAATTATACATAAATTTTGGTGCCAGTTTCAAAAAGTTTTAATAAGTACAAAATTGATATTAAATAATTCCATTTTTTTTAACTCGTTAACTAAAAAGTAAAAATATTTTTTACTTTTTAGCGCATTTTCTTGAAGTAGCCTTTGGGAGGGTTCTTTGGAAGTTCTTAAATTACTATTCTTTATTTCTTAATAATAAATATGCAAATAGCTGACTGCAAATAATAATCTTTTAAAACCACTTTGCAGAATTTGATCTGATATTTTCGACATTAACTTTTTCAGGCGTATTTTGACGTCCATCACATATTGACATGATAACGAGCAGTAATCAAGTTTAAATTATTTTTTTGACTGTGCACAATTTAGTTTTGTATTCTGAAAATTTTCTAAGAATTATTTAAATTTTTAAGATAAATAAGTTGTTTTTCCTTTTTTTAAAAAAGATTATTTTATTTGTAAAACATTCATACTTATACAAAAATTGTGTAAAATATATTGTGAATTTTTTATTTTACAAATATGTGATCATGTGATTTTACTGATTAATTTTTTTATTGATGGCAGCATTGTATTAAGAACCAAGTATCAAATTTATACCCTTTATTTAACTCTGTTTTGTTTTACTCCATTCAATTTTAACTTCCTTTCCAAATTTCATATCAACTTGAAGCAAGGCGTCTAACATACAGGGTGTCTATAATCAGTGCTGCCCTTAAGGGTGTGCGGCATGTGCCACCGCACAAGGCCTCACACTTTGAAGGGAACTACGATAAAAGTATTTTAAAGAAAATTTAATTTAGATTTTTAAAAAAATTGTATCTACTTGTATATTTGGAATGTTTACTGATCTTTGTTCGATTCAAACATTCAGAATACACTAAAGGGCTGAAATTTAAATTAAAATTGTTGTAAGACAATAACTTTTCCGTAAAAAATGTTAAATAATAATAATATCCTTGCATCATAAATTACGATTATGCTACAAAGCATTTAAGCAATTGTTTTGATATATTATGGGCAGATGGCTTAATTTTTTTCTCATGAGTGATGGAGGTTGATTCTTTGATTTGATTCCAAAGTTAATATTACACTTCGGAAAAGAAAACCCCGACTTCAACACTTTTCCATGAGAAAATATGCAGATAAAAATGATGAGAAAATATGTGGATAAATATAGATGGACCTGGCTTTAAACACCATTTGAAGCAAAAGTGCATGAAATGTTATAAAGAGATATGGAGAGGGAGGCAATACATAATAATTTTTTGTCCGTATTTAATATAATTTTGAAGTTAACTAGATAAAGTTTATTTTGGGGGGGGAGGGGGGGATGTGTCCTTCGAAACTTTTATTTTACAGATTGGCATAGGATGCAGCTAAAGGTGAATTAAAGAGCTCCCCAATACAAAGCTGTCTACAGCCGAAACTATTCATCAGAAAACTGTCAATAAAAATTAAAAATTGGGAACGACATTTAGTGGAAAAAAATTAGTTCCCAATATTGCCACTAGATTTCAGGTGTATTAATGCTATAAAACTAGCTAAATTATAATATTTTTGCAACAGCATCTCTTATCAGCTGTTGCACACAAAAAATGGTAAATATTCAAGGAAGAATTAGTTTCAGTGTCTTGACTTCTCAGAATGGTTTTTAGTTTAATAAAGTAGCACTTTGTTGTTAGAATTATTTATCAAAACAGCAAATCTGCACCAGAAGTTTTGTAAAAATATAGAAGTTTTTAAGGGATTTCGGAAACTGAAAAGTTCCAATTAATTTTTAAGAAACGCTGAAACTTTATTTACATCAATGCCTTAGTCGGGTAGTTTTACTTAGGGCCACTTCACACTAAATGAATCTAAATCATTCTGACTCACCAAGATTCGTTTTGGGATCCACCACTCAAATACGCTCAGACTCAGTTCCTGCCTTCACACCATTTGAATCTGTTGCAATCCAATTTGATTCAAGTTCGTAAATGATTCAGCTGATCAGAATCTTCTTCCTTCAGTCAGTCATCAATTAACAACCAGACACGATCGATGGGTGTGGAATTTTAATTATGAAAATGAAAAAAACTGTGATTTATGATGAATATTTAAAAAAAGAAATTTCGAAAAAATAATTGGGAACAACATTTAGTGATAAAAAAATTAGTTCCCAATATTGCCACTAGATTTCAGGTTTATTAATGCTATAAAACTACCTAAATTATAATATTTTTGCAACAGCATCTCTTATCAGCTGTTGCACACAAAAATGGTAAATATTCAAGGAAGAATTAGTTTCAGTGTCTTGACTTCTCAAAATGGTTTTTAGTTTAATAAAGTGCCCTACTGATACGCCCTTCTACGAAACACAATTATAACTGCATTCATGCTCGAAGTCCAAAAGCAACTTAGAGAAGATAGGAAAAAAGAAAGGGGATTTAGTTTGGATTGACTCGACTGGTCTGAAGGCACGGAGATCAGGAATCAGATATACCTTGATTCTGTTTGATTCTATTTCTTTAGTGTGAAAAGGCCCTTATGCAAAATGGGGATTTTCCTCTCATTGGGTATTGTGTTAACCCAGGAAAGGTAGTGGTAGCACTTCATCGATTCGACACTGAATTAGTGTGTCTAAACGAAGCACCACTACTTTTCTCAGGTTAAATATTTTCTAATATATGCATGGCATATAAAAAAAAGGGTCACTAACTGACACTTCTGCCTGTCTAATTCCTATGTGGTTTTAGGCTCAGGACTATTTGACTGATCTGGAAACTTACTAAGCAAAAAATTTATATGATTTTAAAAATGGCATTGTGCCATTGCTCAATATTTTGAGAAACTTTGCTCGACTGTTGAACATGGCATTCTGAAACTGAAGGTAGATAACAATGGCCTATTACCTCGAATATTATTTTTATTAATAATCTATTTAAACTATATTTTTAATAAAATAAAAATTCACCCTCTAGTGGCTATATTTGTAGCTAAAATGCTTATTTTGTTAAATATTTTTCCCATTATTATCTCTTTTTTTAACAAACCTTTAAAATTTTTGCTCTTTAATATCCCATTAAAAATTGAATGAAATATCATGAACCAATATTAATCAATCTTTATTTTCATATACAGTCAAACCTCGGTATAACGAACCCGGGATATAACAATCCCTCGGTTGTAACGAACTTTTCAATTGGTCCCAACCGAACTCCTATGTCACTAATGTATTTTCAAATGCTTTTAACAATCTTCAAAAGTAAGGAATTCGGATGTAGCGAACTAAAATTCACACTTTTCCAGTTTAGTTTCAGGTTTTTCTCAAATATTTTACTCGCCCCGACCACATTCCTACCCTTTGTTCCTTTGTCAGAAGCCAGGTTCCTCAAAGGTGACAATAGAATTCCCTGCTCAGCTCCTCCCCTTCCCCCGTTCAACTGGTTTAGCATACATTCCTTGCCTATTCCTTTCATTCTATTGAAGATTATTCGTTTAACTTGTGGACTTCGCGTAGGTTTAAAATCGCTCCTGTTTGCTAATGCCTTTTCCATTGAGGATAAATCGAAAATTATTAAGAGAATAGAAAACAGTGATTTTCGTTTATCTACAGATATTGCATACGAAGGGAGTGTTAGTTCAGGTCCTTCAATTTCTGATGCTAAGGGTAAGGCAGCTGTGAACATTTTGCATAATTTCTTTGCAACAGAAACTGTGGATAAGAATGTAATGGACTCTTTTGATGCTTTCAACAAAAAATCAAAGCTTCTTTTCATACTTTAGATAAATAAATTTAAGTAGTAAAAATAATTTAATTGTTTAATTGTTTTTTAAGAACAAATATTTCTTTTACTTTATTATTGCCCATTACTAATTGCAATTCAGTGTTCAGTGTAAGTAATTTGTTTCGCACAAAACGTGTTTAAGGACTTTAGGAAGTTTTTATATCGTCAATATTTGAAAATTCGGATATAGTGAACCCTCGGCTATAGCGAACTTCTGAACCAGTCCGTTGAGGGTTCATTATAACGGGGTTTGACTGTATTTTTAATGTTGCTAAATAAAGTTTTAGTATAGATCTTTAATCTCCTAGGCCTTTCACTTATATCTACTTATAAAACAAGTCATCCTAGTAGCAAAAAGTTATACTAGACTAATTTAGATAATTTTTATTAAATTGAAAAACTAATTATTATAGATGTGTAAAAAAATCTAAAATATTGTTATTTCATATTCTGTAAATTCTTATAATGGTTAAAATGTAAAAAATATTATGGAACAAACCATTAACCAGGCTACAATGGATCAGACATACCACTGTGTGAAACTTGTAATCAGCCGGTTGCAAGTTCAACTTTTATCGTCCAACCTAATTTCAAAGTGTAGAGGGGACTGTTGCATGTAAAATCTATCAGGACTCAAATTTTCTCGTGTTGATTGTGGTTAAGTTTAGAGAGCGGGGTGCCATCTCAGTTGTTGTTCTTGTTATCTGACTGGTTCATTCTTGAGTCTTTCTTGCAGAGTAAACCTCTAACTGTTGACAATAGAAAATTACTGAGAAATTTTAAATCCTATTCTACACTCTCTAAATTAATTATATTTATAAAGTGAACAGATTCAATTTAAATATAACCGAAAGAAAAAACACTAATATTAACTTTTTCTAAAAATTCAATATTTTATTAAACGACATCATTCACAAGACATATAGATTATATTTTCTTTTACTAGACAGGCAATTTTATGTTTAGTTTTTCATTAGATAATATTAATCTTATGCAAAATGACATATCTTAAATATGGATGGAGAAAGAAAACAAAACCTCGGCACAGTATATTTCTAAATTAGGCAAATATTATATTGTAGAAAATTTATATTCCACCTTTCGTCAGTGATTTCTTGGGAACAAAGATACGATTCATGCCTTAACTTAAAGCTTAAGATTTTGATGTTTTTAAAAATTAGTTATTTTTAATATAAATTGATTAGTTTAAGGTTTTTTACAGTTTAGATTATAGTCTTACAAATCGAATTATACATCAATAGAAACATGAATTAGATTAAAAAAATTATTTTGGACATATGGTGACCCGAGAAGTAAAGTAATATATTCATAATTGGAAGGTTGTGGTTCGAATTTCAACTCTGTGAGTGCAGCAAACTCATAATTGAACGGTTGCTAATTTAATTACTTTGTCTACTAGGACCTACTAGAAAACATTCACTGTGTAGGGGATGTATTACTCTCATGCCTATTCATTTGTGTGGGGTGCCATTTCAGGTGTTGTTCCCGTAATCTGACTATGGTTCAAAATTATGAGACACTGTTCATGGGTCTTTTTTTCATACCATTAGGCAATTGTGCAGTTCTAGTGCTAAGTTATTTCAACCAACCAAAAAATTTTTATGCCCAAGTATTTTTTTTATTATATATTATTTACTTTACATCAAGGTTTTAAATTTTAGTATTGTTGTATTTTTTCATTTATCTTAAACATTTTGGCATTTATAACTTGAATGCCCCTTACTTTATTTCACTAATTTGATGAAATTATCTATGATTAAAAAAGGACATGGATATTTTCAGTGCTTTAAAGATGTAGAAACATATCTATATTTTCTAAAATGTTCATGATATATGTTTTTTGAGTTCGCATTGCAATGTATTTCTCTTGGACTAAAATTAATGTCTGAATATTATTTTTAATTAAATAATCTAAGACCTTTCTTTTTTACCTTAAGAAATCTGGTGTTTGTTTTTTTGGATTCTGGTTGAAATATCAACCAGATATCCTGTAATAGTTAAAAATAACTTTCCCAATATGTTTTTCCTATCTTTTAATTTTTGTTTTGAGTTCCTTTAATCACCTGATGAATACGGACGTGTATCTCCAGTTTTCCCAATAGTACACATAATGTAAAAATTCCTAAAAAAGTTCTATTTTGAAATATTTTCCAAATTTAAAATATTGGGAGGATTTTTAAAGTCCTTCACTTCTGAAATAAATTTTAAAAATTAAAAAAAAAAGTTTGTGTTGGAAATATAAATTAAACTCTATTGCAATGAAAACAAATTTACTGATTCAATATTTTGTTTATCTGTTGATCAATACATATTGTTTTAATTAATCCTGCATAGTATTTCATAGCCATTCACAAAGAAAATCAAACGTGTCTCCTTGAACTGTTTTCATTACCACCTTCCATGCTTATCAAACCACGCTTCATTCCATGCTTATTATTGTTAAAGGGTTGAAAAATATTGAAAGCAATATTGATATTGTTGCAACTGTCGATTTTGGTGAACTCTGAAGCCAGTAGTCTTATTATTGATCACCTGATTACAGAATAATTTTAGATAAACAAGAAAGTCTTAAAGCTATTTGAAAGTATAATTTTACACTTCGGAATATTATGCATAAAGACCTCTGAAACCTATTTATACATCTAAGTTATCAATGCTTTGAAATTCAGCGATATCTAAAAAAAAACACGCGCAACTTTAGTTTATGCTGACCTGAAGTCGCTCCTCAAGTGCAAAAGATAAATAACAACTTTTTAGATTTTCGGGCATCACAAAAATGATTTATATCTGTTCGTTGATATATTGTGGTGTCAAATTTGATAAATTAAAATGTGCTAAAATTTATTATTAAAGTCTTTTTACTAACCCTGACAGTATTACATTGAAATATATAATTAATATAAATATAGTAATATATAATATCAAACAAATTTAAAACCCAATTATTTTGAAGGCTTTAACTAAATAATGAAATTATGCTTATATACTAAAGTATTTTTTTTTATAGATGGGTCTGTGAAGATTTTCCAGAACTTAAATTGGCAATGGAAAATTACGTGCTTCTTGACTATGACACCAAAAGGTATTCCATTTTCATATCAAATAAGAATTTATATTTTGATAGAAATACATAATTACTAGTTTGTTTAAAATTACTTAATTAAAAATTATGTGTCATTTATGAATAAAAAGCATAGTTTTGAGGATACCAATTTAAGAACCGCTAGTTTAAACATGTTAGAATAAAATTGATACCATCATGTCCTGTTAAAATTTTTTTGAATGTAAATACATTATTGTTTTTCTATAATAATTTGTGCTTGTTTACAGGGCATGGTAAATATACATTTGGTATTAAAAAATTTGTAGGTTCTATTTTTTGTAGCTAGAATAAAATATATATTTTTAAATACATTAGTGTTATGTTTTTATTTTAGGAATGTTTATTATAATTTGGTAATATAGTTATCAGATAGGTTAGGTATCTGATAAAATAAAAAAAAAAAAAAATAAAAAAAAAAAAAAATTCATTATTAAAAATTCGTAAAGTTTATTAGTTATGTATTTTTAAGCAAGCATGCTAAAACCTTGTAGTAATCTAGTACTAGATGCTATAATACAAATTAAAGTGGATTTTTCAGTCAACCTAATCTTAGATATTTCACATGAAAATATAAATGCAAGAATTATTTGTTTTAATAAGTGGAAGAGGGGGGGTATATATTTATGTTTATTTAGTGGTTTGCAAGGGAAATCTTCTGTTGTGTTTAGGTGTCACATTTGGAAATTATCAAGTAAATGCAATGCTTAATAAACATTTACTATAGATAAATTCAATGTATTTGATTTCATTATTTAATTACAATAATATCCATTTTGTACACGTCTGCAAAGTGGCAAAAGTTCTTCAAAATGGTACTGTTATATTGAATAAGTAATATTTTGTTTTTATTCTAGTTATGAAAGCATGAAAAAGTTATGTGACAAATACAACAGGGCAATTGATAGTATTTTACAATTGGTAAGAGTTAACATTCTTTGTGATCAAAATGTATATTGTATCAATTTTGTGTTATAATTTAGCTATGTTTCGTGTTTGTAATGAAAAAATACCTTTTTGATGAGACTAATGTTTCCCTTTTGCAATGTGCTATAATTGCAAAAGAACTACTTAAAGCATGTTTTTAGTAGAGTTTGTATTTCTTTTTAAATATTTGGCGGGGGGCATAAAAGTTAATATGAATGTAATCAATCGATTGGAAAATTCAGTGCTAAACATAACGATGGTGTCACTATACTGTAAATTCCTTTGTAAAGAAGGTCTATTTTTTGCTCCAATTTGTTGCTCATACTTTCAAAATACATTGAAATGCTTTTTAAAAAAATCTTATCACATGTATGCCTTATGACTGTTTTATATAAAGCTGTCATTGAAATAATTTCCTAGTTTATTATGTTCTGTAAATATTTTGAAATGCTGAGTCATAAGTCTAGTTATATAAAATATTAATGTTGTTTGCAAATGCTAAATTGTACATGTAACTTTTGTCTGTACTACTAAAAACTGCTGCTAAAATTTAATTTAATTAATTTTAAAAATAATTAATTTTTTTCCCTAATAAGTTGACCTCAAAGAGCTATCTCCCAAACTGAAACAGAGTAGCAACAAAATTGGGAAATCAGAGAATTATAATGGAATTTTTTATTCTGGAAATATCAGGGAAATGTCTGGTAAAATGTCAAAATTTCATAAAAAAATCAGGGTAATTTTCAAATTTGGGTCACTAAAACGGCAATTATTATTGTCTATTCTGCATAGTTTATTGTCATTCTGCATATTCTGCGGCAGGCACAGTTGGACTTTGGAATGTAAACAACATGTGCATGACTAATGAATATGCAAGAAGATTAGAATAGGAAACATAAAACATTACAATTATCAGCAAAAGAAATAATTAAAAAAAAATTACTTAAAATCCCCAATTTCAGGTGAAGAAATTAATGCTCTTTGAACTATACAGAGAGATAATTCTATAAATGTTTCAATGCTTTTTTGAACCGCTTTTTTGCATTATCTGCTTCCAGAGAACATGTTTAAATACTATTATGCCTGTCGCACTTGTTTAATTTTGTGTTGTATACTTAAATTATTATTTTAACTGAATATAAGTATTGCTCATAATTTTTCATTTATAATGCAATATATTTATTGATTATTGTAGCATGGATACTTTGTTTTTATACAAAACATGTATTGCAACATATCTTAAAAAAATCAGGGACATTTTTGTGACACCATCATGGAAATATCAGGGAATTTTTTTCCAGGATTTTGTTGCCATTCTGTAAAAATTTTATAAAATTTGTTCTCACATAATTAGTTCTCACATAATTGATAAACAGGCATATATTATAAAACTATTATATTGGCTATATTAAAATTTCCAAATACAAAAATTCCATATAGAGATTCCCCAGCTTCTTCAACTGCTTTATAGTGTGTATATGTAAAAGTATTTTTCTCATTGTGATTGTATTTGTAGTGGAAAGGCACTTCCAGACCAGCTCAAATCCCAACTAAACCTAGTAATGGCTTATTGCGACATATATTGCAACAAGTTTATAATCAAGCAGTAACTGATCCAGAAAAGTTAAATCAATATGAACCTTTTTCTCCTGAGGTATAAATGCATTATATTTAAGATTTTTTGTAATGTGTTTTGTAGTGTAATAAATTTGTTTTTAATTTCAGTTATTTTGCTGTATAGTTTATTGACTTAGTTATTTTGATAAAAAAAAATAGCTTTAATGCACAAGATTAATTGTGCTAATGTATTTAAATAAAAAAAAATGGGAATTAAATTATTGCTTTAAGGTTATTATTAGTTTGACAAACGGAGTACCAGTTTTAGGATTATAACCAGTATTTCAATTGCTTTGTCAAATATATATATATATATAAATAAAAGTAAAATTTTGATTTTCCCAATGTTTAAAAAACTTAATCAAATGTAACAACTGCCCCTAAGTTACACTTCTTTAAAATACGAGTTTATAGTACAATTGTAAATAACAATACATTTTGTTGTTAATTAGTACTCTTACATATAAGTAGAGAAATTTGAATCAATATTTAAATTAAAATTTTAATTGGTGTTTTTAGGTGTATGGTGAAACATCATTTGAGTTCATTACACAGATGGTTGGAGAACTAGATATAACAGAAGATGATGTCTTTATTGATTTAGGAAGTGGTAAGTTACATGTTTTATTTTCCTAAGCATATTACAAAATCAAGGCTTATATGATTTATCTTTATTGTATATTTTCACCTTTTACTCTTGCAGACAAATTTCTGAACAGTATACAGAATTGGGTCTGTTCATGTGTTATTTTGTACACTAGTTATAAGAAACGGTTTAGTCCAACATGCAGGGGTGCTCATCCCCCTAAACCCATTAGCACAAATCCCCCCCCCCCCCCAAAAAAAAAATTCTACTCCTCCATAAATTCAGTTAACCATATGACTTCATTAGTATCTTAAATTTTCCAACTAAATCGACACCACACAAAGCTTTACATTTCGTATTTTGTAAATCAGTTAGAGATAAATAATATCAAGAGATAAATTTGGTTACTTTAACTTATATATATTAACTTATATGTATGTAATTTATATATCTGCATCTCTTTACAACATTTGATATACTTTGCTACAAAGCAATGAAGCTTAAAGTTATGCCCATCGCTAAAATATATGGTTGGATAACATAATTTTGACGCTACAAAAGGGAATTAATTATTACTGAAGAGAATGAGAAATGAGTAAATTTTGTTAAAATAATTTACAATTTAAATTTTCTCAAGTTGTTGCACAATCAATACTGCATTTAAATTGTTTAACTCTTTAGCCTATTTAAATTTCTGTATTCCATAAATATATTCGTCTGACTTTTACATTTTAATCATATTAAAATTATTGCAACTTTAAAGCTCACCAACTTGTGCCAATTAATAACCATTCTTACAACTTATTGAAAATCTATCTATTTTATGTGTATGTGTAATATATTCTTTTATTTAATTTTAATTTTGTAGATTTTTCTACTAATTATGTCTTTTTTACATAGAACATAAAGATTTTTCCCTTTAAAAATATAGTTATATTTGTTTAGTGTGTTATGTATAGTATATTTGTTATGCACCAATATAATTGTATCAATATTCTAATATATTTATCTTAGAAGAATATGTTATGGTTTTTGTGTTTTTAGAATCGATAAAAAGCTTAAACATTATATTTTCTCCTACTTTCAGGGGTCGGTCAAGTAGTGTTGCAGATGGCTGCTACTACACCATGCAAAAAATGCATTGGAATTGAGAAAGCCGATGTACCAGCAAAATATGCTGAAGTATGAGTCATATTTGTTTTAACCAAAAATGAATTTTTTAACTTTCATATGTGTGGATAATTACTTTGGTGTTAGAATTTTCAAACCTAGTCTTTAAATTTCATTTCAAATGAAATTCTAAATACAGTAGAAAGTCTTAAATCTGGAATCGTCTGGACTTCAAATTTCAAAAACTTCTGAATTTTAGATTATCGCAATATCCATAACATTCCATCTGCTCCGTGTGAAAGCAAGTCTGAATTCAGGTCCAGAATTCAAATTTCCCACAGCAATTTTCTATTTTTTTCATAGGGATGCCAAAGTTATGCAAAGAATAGCAAAACTATACAAAAAATATATTTTATTGGTGTGGGAATGCAGGCGTGAGCTCAATAGTTTTTGCTGAGAGCTTATAGAAGATCAAAGCAGTGTTTGCTGTTAGCTTCAATATCTGATTTCAAACCCTACTTTGCACGTCCTTGTGTATTTTGCGAGATCTTGAGTAGCACGAGGTTAAGGTGACAAGGGCCTGGTGTTAGAGAGCAGGGGTACAAAAGGACGAAAAATAATGGTATGTAATAAATGAGGGCTTTCCAATCACTAAATCAGCAGCATTTAGACTAATTCTCAAGAATTATATAAAAGGAATGCTTCTTTGCTTTTAAAAGGTCTTGCTGATAAAATTTTTAGAAATTTAAAACGTTATTCAAGAACGTTACCTGTAATATTTTTAATTTAGTAATTATGTTTTTTGTCATTTTACAACAATTTTAATTAAAAAAAAAAATCTTTGTTTATTATCCTGCATACAATAAACTAAATTATTTCTATTTATTTTAGGAAATGGATAAAACATTTAAATTTTGGATGAAGTGGTATGGAAAAAAGTTTGGAGAATATGCATTATTAAAAGGAGATTTTTTGTCTGAAGAACACAGAGAAACTTTATTAAACTCTACGTATGTAATGCCTATTTATTTGTTGTTTACTAGTTATTGTGCATAAGATGTTCAATAAGCAAGTATGGCAACAATCTTATATAAAATATGTGTGGAGTTGTTGCTTTGAACAATTTCTGTGGGATTGCGAGTATTTTAAATCTGTTTAAATAATAGCCTGACAGCTGTAGTTTGGATGTTATAAAATTATTTCAAATTAAACTAACAAGTATAACTCTTGAATAGAAACTTTAGGTTTTTGGACAGCCTTGCGATTAAACAAATGACGTGTTGCACAGAATATTTGTACACAAAATTATCATTGAGCATATCTTTTTTTCCTTATCTGTGCTCAACGACTTTCTTGGGCACAAATTGACTAAAAAAGCAATAGTATATAGTTCAATAGGAAATTTTTACCTAAAGAAACACCTGTGAAATCTATGCACCCTTCAACTTTTTAATTATATGTCAAAGTGTTATCCACTCATTAATAGATGTACATCTATTATGAAAACAACATTTTTAGAATTTCAAATATTTTTCATGTTTATTTTTTAACTGAATTCTCAAGATACTTGAAATTATTGATAGAGAAATTCTTAGCAGTGAAACTCCTTTAACAATTTTAATTAAATTAACTATACCTAATGCAAATTTTGAAATCTTTAAAATAAATTCTTAAAGTTTTAGTTATTCTTTTTTAAAGTCATTAAATCAAATGCTTGGTCAATTTCTTTTCTGCCTAGACCTGTAGCATCATTTATTTGAGAAATTCTTATTTTTTTATGTACTTTTTTTTTACAGTTTGCTATTTGTCAATAATTTTGCTTTTGGCCCAACCGTTGATCACATGGTAAGTTTATATTGCTTTTGTACTGTTGTTTTTAAAGCTGTTTAATATCGGCTTATAAAATAGTTTTAAATTGTCTCATATATTATTCATTGGTTGTTATCATTATTTTTTTTAAAGAAATCTGTTACACATTAATTTTTCAAAATTAAAATGTTCTTAAAATACTTCTAATCAAATTTAATTTAAATTATATTTTGAATAGAATTTTTCATTCAAATGAGAGATTTTCAAATAAAATTTCTAAAAGTTTTAAAAATTAGAGCACTCACATTAGCATAAAATTTTAACTCTAACAATTTACACTTGGTTATGAAAATCAGTTGCGTTATTAAGTGTTTTTCCATTAAAAAAATTTGAAATTATCTCTAAACAAGAAGTATTTATAAGTTGGACTTTTTTTTTTTATCTTTTCATGATGAAAATGTTTTAATCATTAGTGATATAAACAATCACTATATAATGTTTTTTTTTGCCTCCTAAAGATTTTATGTTATTGATTGTGTCACATAAATTTTTTTTCACTCTTTAATTGTTCACTAATAACTTAAGAAATATAATTGTTTTTTAAAGTTAGGAAAATAAATTTAATTTTCTGAATTATCAATTCCCATCACCATTTTCTTTTTACTTTAACTATTTAAATGTGTTTGCATGTTTAACTTTTAACTAAACAAATTTATTTTTATGTATATTAACTAGCAGTGAGATTATTATTTTTTGACAACAAATTTTCTGACATTTTACAGGTTGTCTTTTCCTCACTAATTAGTAATTTCTTCCTCATGAACTTGGCTCTTCCTCATGTATATGGGTCTTTTTCAGAGCATGGAATTTTGGTATTAATGCAGATTATTTCCAGAAATAATTGCTTTCTGGATGTTTTCTATATTAATATGCATGCTTAATTTCTGTACTATCTTGAACTGATATAAAAGCTCTTAAAAGTTTTGTGTTAGGAAGAGAGGACAAATAATGTATGCCACAATGAAGAACTTCCTAATAGATTGATGTTTCTTACCCTCTCATCCTTTCTATTGCTAATACTTTGTTTCTTTTTTTCTTTTCAGTGGAAATAAGGACTTGATATTATTCTAAAATATTGAATTTTCAATTTCCCTTCATAAAATATTGTAATTAATGCAAAGCTTTACCATGCATGTTACATGGGATATCTTAAGTTATTTTACTTATAGTATATAGAAATTTCGATGTTCTGTAACTGGTATGGAATGTAGCATGTTGCCTGTCAATGGGATATGATTTTTATATATACACTACAAGAAAACTCAATTTGGCAGTCAACTTTTTAAGTATATTTTGCATTAAATGAAGATAATTATTTGAAGACACATGATGTGGAATTGATCTGTTGATTAGAAAACGTATGTTTTTTCGAGTGTAGTTGACTAGTTTAGTGTTATTTTGTATTTTAACTCCTTAACCTTTCCTATCAATTCCTCTTCCCATTTTTTTTTAATCTCATAAATTGGTTAAGAATTTCCAACAAATATTTATCATTTGTTTAATGCATTGTTTTTATGCACAGATTTTACTGAACATTTAACCCTCAATTACATGTGTCCATCCACCTTACGAGGGAATACATTCAAATACACTCAACTACACATGGAAGAAAATTCATGCATTTGATGGTTCATAACAATCAAATTATTGTTTTTTAAACCCGATCTCAAAACCCTCTAATGCATAATTTTCTTCCACGTGTATTTGAATGTACAACGCTGTAAGGCAGACACATGGATTAGAGGGTTAAGTGCTACCTAATTTAATAAGAGGTTTTCTTTTCTTTTTTCACAATGTACAAAAATTTCATAATGTTAATTTTTTAAGCTTGATTTTTTTAAAAAAATATTGTATTGTGAAAATAAACATCTGAAATTTTGTGTAAGGTCCTATTTTCAGAATTTTTTTTTTTATTTTAAATTTATTGTATGATTTTTTCTTTTATCCTTATATTTACCCATGATACTTTTTCAATCATTGTTTATATTATCAGAGATAGTAACCAGATAAACTTTTGTAGAAATATTATTAATACATAAAAAATGTTTGGCACATAAATTTCAAATATCCTGCAAAATGCAAACATTTCTTTAAAAAAAAGTCAGTTTGATTTGTGTCTTGATTTTGCATTTTATTTGATTCATCCAAAGAATTTCATTATTAAAGTTCTTATATTTGCTTAATATAATATTTTTACTTTACATAGCTGAAAATGAGGTTTGCTGACATTAGAGATGAAGCACGAGTTGTTTCTTCTAAAGCTTTCTGTCCTCTTAATTTTCGAATCACAGATAGAAATCTCAGTGGTAAGCAAATGTTTGATCCATTATGGATTTATATAAATTTAAGATTAATTTTACTTTCGTTTTCATAATTTAATGACAATTAAATTACATTGTAACTTTTGATTTGATTGTTTGTATTTCCATGTGTAGTTAATCATTTTTATGTTTTTAGCTTATTTTTTTTCTAAATAAATTCTTATATAATAAAGGGTTTCTGTATCATATTAATTATATCTGTATTTATCTTCGTTTACATGATGAACCATTCTTTGTATTTTACAGATATTGGTACAATAATGAATGTTCGTGAAATCATGCCTCTCAAAGGGTCTGTTTCCTGGACAGGAAAACCTGTTTCATATTTCCTGCACACCATCGATCGAACAAAGGTAATTCCATTATAATTCAATAATAAAAAAAAGGTTCACAGTTGTATTCTTAATTTAAAGTGTTTTAAAATCTTGAAGTACAATATCATTTTTGGGCAATTCTTATACATTCTTAATATTGACATTTATAACATGTAATAAGTTAAAAGTTTCCAAAAAAAAAAAAATCCTTTTTCACAATTGTTTAATTATTTCTGTATTTCTTGTAAATTTACAGCATTTTAAATTTTAAAATTGTTTTCAATAATGTATGCTTAAAACCATGCTTTTAATACTGTTATTGCTTTAAATAGTTTTTTTTACTATATTCAGTTTAATTTTTTAAGCTTGATTTTTAAAAAAAAAATGTATTGTGAAAATAAACGTTGATTTATTAGTATTTTCATTGATTTTTAATTTCTTTTTGAAACTGTGTTCCCCCCTTTTTGTAGTTGCAATCAAATGGGTATATATTTTTGTGTTTGCTGTGTATTTTAATGTTCAATAAAATAGCTTTGAAGTATGTAATTATAAGTTTTAATCTAGGCTTAATATGAATAATATATCAATTAATTTGAAAATTAGTTTAGAATTTAATACAAAGTAGCTCCTAAAGTTTCATACACAATAAAAATAATATATATGATAATATCAAAAAAATAAGTAAAAATATATTTAATTTTGATTTTTAAATTTGTTGTACATAAAAGTTTTTTTTTTTGGTACACATATGATTACTATCTAAATATAATATTAAAAAAAATCTTTTTATTCAATTTTTAAAACTCAAGTAAAATTTGTAAGAGTATAGCCTATTTTTATAAATCTAACAAGTAACATTTAGTTCCGAATAGTAATTATGTTTTTATTGTTTACTAATAATACTAATTATTATAATAATTATTGATTTTTCAGCTTGAGCACTATTTTCAAAGAATGAAAAATCCAAAGGTAAAGGTATGTTTCAAATTTTGAAAGTGTGGAATTATAAGTGATGTTTACATATATGTGCAAGTTAATGTTCTGTTCCTGATTTAAAAATAATTTTAAGCATTACACAAACAATAACAAAAGGTATAAAATACTAATAATTATTTTTATATTTAATTTTGTTTATAATAATCTTGAAACATAAAAATTCGCAAAGCATTCATTTAATAATTTATCTACTTAGCTAGGAGTTAGAATAATAAAAACATGTACAAAGTTGATAACGGAAAGTATTAACTTTTTCCCAAGCATGCACAACTGACCTTTCCTCTTGCCGGTGATATATATAGACCAGTAGGAAGACTAATAATTTTTATTTGAACCCCTATATGCAAAACATGTTCAAAAATAACAATCTGATGTTTAAAAAGAAATTTGGTAAAAAAATACAAACAGTCTTGATTGTGTATAAACCTCGCTGTTCTCTCTGTAGAAAAGTATTTTAACATAGGTTGGCTGCCAAGTAGTGTAAGTCCAAATACAGAATTCTGAGATAAGATAAGCTTCAGCTATAATGTTATTTGGAATAACACTCAACTCATTATTGGGCAACTTATTGAATGAGGTCCCATATTACTTATCCAAATGATAGATCTAGCTGCCTAGTAATGGAAAAGAGTGTTAGTCAAAATTTGTATTGCATCAATATTTTAAATCTTCCAAAAATTTTTTTCTATAATATTTATATTAGGTGGATGAACATGAAAAAATATTTATCCTACTGTCTTGTTATTTGAAACAACATATATGATATCTTCTTTAGAATTTTTAACGTTATAGATTTACTTCAGTGAAGGGGCACATAAAAGAATAGTGGTCAGAACTGTACAATGGCTATTTTCCATTTAATTATTTGAAAAATCTCTTTTTCAATTCTGATTATTTCCATATAAAAACATCATTTTGATACTTTTTTTTTTGCAATGAACGCTTTAATTTTTCAGGAGGAGGATATCCCACTAAGAGGAAAACGATTGAAGAATGGTCTTTCTAATCCTTGCATATTGGATTCTTCATCAAATGATTCTAAAGAAGAAAGCTCTACATCTGGACCTACTACTCGTAAAGCATGGTCTGACTGGTGTAGCAACAAAATAGTCAAAACAAATTCTCTAAATAACAGTGGGCAAGATAGTAATGAAGAAAACGGTAAAACATGTTTATATCTCATTCATATAATTAAGAACCTTTTTATTCTTCAATCGACATTTTACTTGACTAAAATATTTTTATCTTAAGATTCTTGCGCATGTTATATTAACATGAACACATTTGATTTTTTTTTAAATACCATCAAAATCAAGTAGTGTAAAATCAAATCAAAATCAAGTAGTGTAAAAAAAAAATCAAATAGTAGCGATGTCACCATGGAGTAAAACAACCTCGATCCTGACTTTCTCCCTCCCTTAAAAATAGTAAGTGCTATGAAGGATATTGGGTTTGTTTATTTCTTAAATTCCATTAAATAAATCAGACATTATACAATTCCTCAGAAAAGCTGAATTTAGTTTTTTCATACTTTAATTTTATCATCCCTGAGATTGATGCAAATCTCCATTAAAATCTTCCAAATCTCCAATGTATGTAGGTGGTTGTGTTTCTGATATGCATAAAGGATTTTATGAAGAAATTGTCCACTGAGAAAAGTAAATCAGAAAGTGCAAAAAGATGGGTGTTCCAATTGGTTGACATAAATTCTAATTTTGTTTAATATTATATTTTGTTTAAATGAATTTTATTAATAAAAAAAATAGTAAGAATTTTTTTCTCTCCACCCCCACCCCCTAGATTTAGATTAACATACTTAAAATCAGTAACAAAGGTATGTTTTTCATTAATTTTTTACACTCTTTAATAAATCTAGTTTGCGTTGCGAAGTTAAGGATTGTCATATCCTTTAGACAGTGGCAACCTACTTTGTTGACTTCTTCATGCACAAAAGGCGACTAATCGAACAAGTGTTTCATGGATTCATCGTAGAATAATTTGTAACTTGTGGGAAAAGTTCAGCTTTGTTTTTTTCCCTTTTAGCTTGTACCATATCTGATAAATGTTATCTGTAAAACTTGTCTTATTTACAGATTCCCTATGGACATTTGAATAAAACTTTTGATTTATAACTTACAAAATTTAATATTTCTGTTTAGCTCTAATTTATTGTAACTTTCTTTTTATAGGTATTTATTTGCTTTGGTTAATAGTATATACTATAAATTTGTTATATCAAATAAATTTTTATACTGCAAACAATTTTAAACTTTAAATAATTTGGTTTAAAAAAGACAGTTAATTTGTTTATTTTTGAATTGTTTTATTTATATTATAAAATTTTGTATATTATAATGCTATAATACAGAATATTTCTTTGAATACATTTAAGTAGTGTAACACATAATAAAATTTTATTTTCTGGGTTCTTATTGTCTGAAACTGATAAAAAAAAGTTTTCATGGTTAAATTCTTTTTTTGAGGAACTAATAAAAAGTTATACATTTTTCTTAATACCACTAATGTAAAATGTCTATAGTGTATTAAATATAAATATTACATATAATTATTTTAGAACCTATGAAAAGAAATTGTGTTTCTAATGATGGGGTTGCAAAACCCAGAAAACTTAGAAGATCTGAACGTAAACGTGGTCCTGGCAGGCCGAAGAAGAATGCTGCAAAAGGAAAACGTAGTAAACCACTAAAGTTTAGCGGTTTAGATTTGCTTCATGCACAGACTATACTTAGCACAACCAATGCAGGTAACAATAAATTAACACTCTTGTAATTTTATACAAATATAACTTAATTTAATATACTAGTTTTGTTTATTAAAAATATACATGATTAAAAAAAATTTTAAATACATTTTAGACAATACTGTTCCTGCTCATGGATGTATTGACCTGAAACTTAGCAGTTGCACACCAGTCGTCAAGAATTCTGTGGATGAAAATTCTCTTGCTATCGAAAAATTCTTGTTGATGCAGAAAAAGCTTATGCTTGATTTTGTTTCTTTCATGAAGTCTGGAAGCTATAAAAGTCGATTGCAAAATGAAATTGCAAAGGAAAAGGTATTTATTTGCTTTGGTTAAATTTTACGCTTGACACTTTTTTCTAATATATTTGAATGATTCAGATTAAAAACAAAAAGATTCCAATTGGATTCCTTTGGAATTTTTTCCTTTTTAATCTCACTCATTCATTTATATTGTAAATTATACTGGTGATGTTTTTTATATTGATTATTTTGCTAGTTGCTTGTTTATTTACGTGTTATATATCTTATAGTTAAAGTTAAATTTATTTTAACAATCCTCTTAAAGATATTCTGCTTTTTGAAGATGAGTAATATTAAATATTGTAAATTTATTTCATTAATTTTAATTGTAGATTTTTTTATTTTTCAGGAGCGCAGTAAAAAACTTCAAAATTACTCATTTCACCTTCAGAAAGTGGTCGGTGGTTTGAGAGAAGAAGGGGTTTCCTTACTCAAAGATCGTGTTTCAGTGTTTGGTTATTCGATCAATAACTCCAATGACCTCTTATTTAAGGTAAATTGTTGTTATATAATAGTTTTCTGTAAAATTTGTGTATTTTTTAAGCTATTACAAATGTTGAATAGTGGAAGTTGTTTATATAATTAATTTTTTCATTGTTTGAAAACTATCATTTTGTTAAATTGCCTTTCAAGTATTTTAACATTTTGCTCTTTTACTCTTATTACATTTTAGATATAAATTTTATTAATAATGATAAAGAGAATATATGTCAATGTACAGAGTCTATTTTGAATTCTTTTAACTGTTGACAATCAATGTAGAATTTCAAAAGTGTTATTTAAGAGACTTTCATGTTCAATTAATAATATTTACAAAATTGGATCAGTGATTCAATAAGTGTCATTTTATGTTCACAGAAAAATTCTGTAATAGCATTCAATTAACAGAATTAGCTATAGAGTAATAAGTTTTGTTAATTGTTTTTTTATGTTGTCAGTGTCTTCATTTGGATCTCAAAGGCATCAAATATGTAACATGCCGTTAAACAATAAATTAAATAACTTTTTATTTTAATCAGAAGTAGTAAAAAGGACATATGTTACATAGAATTAACATTGCACACATCCCCTTTTTACATCTTCCGATTCATTTGTGTTTTGGCTTTCTTTGGTTGTTTACTGCATCTCTTGGATAATAAACTGATTACTTTGCATTCGACTTTTCATATAAAAAAAATTGCATTTTAAAGAATTTTTGATTGAAAAACGAAAGTTAATTGAAGGAAACAAACAGTTACAGATGCATGTTCCACTGCTGTCTTCTGCAATTTTACAATAATGAGTTCTAAATTTTCCATATTCATAATTAACAAATACTTTTCCAAATCACTTAAAAATTGTCATTTAACAATACATTTATTTTGGTGTACATTTTGCAGAGCTATGTACGTATAATTCATCTAATAGTTTTCCCATTTGCATATTTAAATTCTATATCTGTTTAATTTCATATTTATTATTTTAGGTTAAAGAAAATATAAGAGACTACATGAAATTTAAGACTGAAGTTAGTAAACTTTCTTCAGAAATATCAGGATTGGAATCAGAATATAAAAAACTTAAAGGGCCAAGTGCAGAAAAGGTATTTTAACTTAGTTTTTTTTATTGGAACTTAATCTAAAGGTTTTTAACTTAAATATTGTTTAAGTAAAATGTATGTTTTTAAAAATCATTAGTTTAATATACTAAACACATATTTCATATATATGCAATATATATATATATATATATATATATATATATATATATATATATATAACGTCTATAAACGTTATTTTTTTACCATTAAGTTATTTTTTCAATCTTACCTGCTAAATAATTTTCTTTTTTATCTTATAGTTGGAAGGAAAAGAACTTCAAACACATATTCACAAGGAAATTATCAGTTATCGAAGAAGTTATAGCTTAGCCCAGAAAAAAGCAGCAGAGGAGAAAAATTCTCGAAATGTGGCACTTAAAGATGTATCTCAAAGACCCACGAAAGACTCAAAATCGGCTCAAATGGATGTCACTCCCCCCAAAGTACAAAGAATCCAAGATAGCATGATTATTCCAAATTTTCAAGATCGTATAAAAACAATCATTGCTTCAGCTTTAAAGGATTCAGCATCAGAAGGAAAACGAATTTCAATGGATAAAAAGGAAGCTAAACAATCTAATAAATCTCCGACACCCTCAATTTTGATTTCTCAGCACAAAGATACAACAGAAAACCTTACTTCTATACTTAAAAACTCCTCAAGTAAACAAATATCAACTATAACAAAACACACTTCTTCTGACAGAGCAGACAGAGTTAAATCTTTGTCTGTTTCTAATAATAGAGATCCAAGAGAAAATAATAATAGAGATCCAAGAGAAAATAATAATAGAGATCCAAGAGAAAATAATAATAGAGATCCAAGAGAAAATAATAATAGAGATCCAAGAGAAAATAATAAGAGAGATCCAAGAGAAAATAGCAATAGAGATCCAAGAGAAGCTAAAAATAGACATGTTCACCTTTCTGATCCTGAAGTTTCAAGCAGTTTGACAAATGCTGCTTACTCACCTATCAGTCCCAGTAGAAGTCCCCTATTAAGTAGCCCTCTCTTTCATGCCAATGATAGATCAAAAGTAGTTAAGGATAGCTATTCGGTTAACAAAAATGCACGTCCACAAAATTATCCTAGTAAGTCTAGATCATCTGAATCTAGCAGTTTAATTCCTGAGACTATTTTAAGCAATCAAAATAGCAAAAATGAGGCTTTATGTGATCCTCGTAATAAAGATGGTTCGAAAACTGCTAAAATATCTCCATATACTCATATGATGGATCAAAGTAGATCTAAAAAATCTATTGAAGAACTTAAAGCAAAGAATGGTTTTTCACTTAATTCTAGACCATATTCACATTCTTACCAAATGCACCGAGATGAGCATTACGAGCGAAAAATGAAATCAAAATATCAGACAAGCTCTGATGTGCCTAAAGATAGAAGGAAAGAAAGATCAGAATCTTTGAAAGCACCTTATGATGGAAAAATTTCTAAAAAAGATCACCTGCACCCTTATTCCAAATTGGATAAAAACCTTGCCCGAAAATTGGAATTAAAAAGAAGTCATTCAAAGCACTCGCTTCCAGTATCTGGAAAAAGTTAGTATATTATTTACTTTTAGTAACATTTTTTTGTATGTAATGACTGTTTTTTAATATGTTTATTCATGCAATGTTTTAAACTTTATTTGCTTTACATATTTAGAAGTTTAAATTTACTTTTTACATTATATACTTATTTTTTGCCTTTTCAATGCATAAGTGTGAAATGCAGTGCATATAAAATCTAAAAAAAGAGTAAGAGGGCCTAGATGTCAACAAGTAAAGAATTAAAGAGGGGTTCTCAAAAAAGCAATGTAGCTCTGAAGGGAAAAAGTTTAAAATTGATTAATTGTTCTGGATGAAGTATGGTCTAGTTTTGTTTTTAAGATAAAGGGCTTGTGTTTTATTATTTACAGCTTATTATTATTTAATGTAGGATAAGTTAAATTTCATATTCAAAATATTATTTCAAATTTGTTTAAAAAAAATTTACATAGTCGTTATATAATTAAAAAAACCTTATTAAAAGTATAAAGTGAACAAACATAAACTGATTTTTGGAAAATTGGATGTTTTATACTTTACTTCTAAGGTACAGATTTTTTTTTCTTAAAACTCTTAACATGCTTTTTAAACACTCAAATTTTAAGGATTTTTCGTGTTTATTAATCCTATAGATGGCAAACAAAATATGAAAATAGTTTTTGAATTGGCCTAAAATAAATAGATTTGAAAAATATTGTAATAATCAGTATAATTATGAATTAAAAAAGTTACTGAACGGATATTAGTGAACACTATATTATGGATATTGGGGAACATGATATTATGTCTGCGACAGTAGCTAATGCAGAAACCTTTTATGAGTGAATAGAGGTTGGTTATAGGGGATCGTCTCTATATGTTAAGAATAAAACTTATCATTTACACTTAAAAACTGAGTGGCTACAATATACTTCAACATAAATTTTTTTATTAGTTTTAATAAAATATTAAAAGTCCTTTTGGTTTAAGTTCAAATTTGAAATTTTGAATCTTTTCTGTTATTAGCTTTATATTGTGTTTTTTAACACTTACATTTTTCATATACTGCAGTAACACTCTAAGAAACAAAAATGCATATTGTTAAATATGTTTTCAGTTTAGATTAATTTTTAAATATGTGTATAGCATTTTGCCATATAAATAAATATTCCCATTTTTTTTTATCTGATTATTTTTTATGCTTGCTATAGTCTCAAAGTATATTTTTCCTTTTCTCTACTTTGCCTTTTCTATTCAGCAATATTTGTTAATAATAACATATTCAAACTTTGGCTTGTATTAAGTATATCATATTTATTGTTGCTTTTTTTTTAAGGCAATGGTGTTACCAAAGATCGAAGTAGTACAAGTAGTCAATCTCATAATCAGAAATGGCAAGCAAAAGTAAGCAGTGGATTCGACAAGTTACTTGCTTTAGCGGCAACTCAGCTGAATCATGTGAACAGAGAATACAAGTCTAATCAAGAAAAGAACATGAAAGAAGACATTTCAAAATCTAATCAGTTTTCATACCCAAAATCAAATGGCTTTGTTTCATCAGATCAGAATAAAGCTAACAAAGATTTTAATGGATCTCAAAAAAATTCTTTTCCAGATCACTCAAGAATTGGACTTTCTCAACCAGATAAGGCTGTTAATAATCCCAAGCCTGGTATAAACAAATGTAGAAAAGGTCCTAGAACACCCCCGGATACTCCTCCTCGAACACCATCGGTATCACCTGATAGAATTATAGAATCACCATATTTCCATTCTCATAGTCCTATTAGTAGTGTTGAAAGTTTAAGCAGTAATCGTAGCTCGCTGAGTCCGCCATACATAAGCCCTGCCAGGGGGAGAAGTAAAGATCGATCAAGGTCTAGATCTACTAGTCCATATAGTAGCAGAGTGTCTAGTTCCGAAAGACATAGTGGAAAATATTCGTCAAGGAATTCAAAAAATAATTCTCATAAAGATGATACTCATGATAAAAAGGCAAATTTGAAACGCAGGTGGGAGTCGAAAAATAATAGATCAGATTTTAATAATCAACGTACATGGAGTAAAGAAGAGGATTCAACACGTTCCAAAATTGCACAAACCCATGGTAAAAATAATAAAATTGAACCATCAAATTCTGAGAAGTCATCTGCCATTCCTGCTACAAAAGCAAGAGATGTTATGCGTCAATTAGATTTTATGAGTCAGCAAACAAAGGATGTTCTTGCACATGCTCCAAACGGATACTCAGTAGTAATGACTCCATCTCCTCTTCATGCAATTTATGTTCCAACTGCTGGAGTATGCAATCAACCTCCTATACCACCTCAAGCACAAAGTTTGAACTCAAAATCTACAAGTTATTCTTTGGCAAATGCTTGTGGACAAACTTTATCTGCTAACCCCATTCTGAATTTTGCTGTACCACCTCCAAACTTTAGTATGCCTCCTCCACACCCTACATCAAATTCTGTGAACTTACCACAAATTTTACCCTCTCAGCAACAAGTTCAGCCAATTCAATTACCAGATGTCACTGTTCCACCTCCAAATATGATGTCTGTCACGTCATTTTTGCCATCCTCAAGTTTACAGTCCTGTCCACCGCAGCTGGAACCAGCTGTTACTAATAATGTATACCGACAAAATAATCCATCCCACCCACCTCCTCTCCCACCAACAGTTGGTGCTGCTTCCTCATTCGGCAGCATTGTGCAAAGTCAACTTTATCGAGCTAACCAAAAGCCATTAAGCAATGGAGCTGCTTCCCATCAACTTGACTACCGAGTTCCACAACATTGTGCCCTTCCTGGAACGGGAAACAGCACTTACTACCCAGGTATTATGCCAGGCAATATGTTATGCTAGTTTTTTGTTGTTGTTGCAAGTACTACTTTTGTTCTGTTATATAATTTAAATAGTTATTTGCTACAATGAGCAATTTAGTATTTTTTGTAAATGCTGAATATTTACATTTTTTTTTTAATAAGTGTCACTGTTTTTTTTAATGCAGAAACTAAGTGTTTTAATCTGAATTTCATGCAGTGCTTAAAATTCAGTTTAACATTTGCTATTTTATTATAGCCCAAGCTCATTTTATGGCTTAAAGTAAATCTTACTACCTCGTCTTTGAAGAAGGGAGGGGAAGTCAAAAGAGTTGAATTTTAAGGAAAATTTACTATGTATTCAAGTGGTGGCTGGTTAATGATTTAAAAGTCTAAGCCAACAGCAACTAACACTGCCGAATATCTTTGCAATTGCCATCTTGTAAAGTGAAAATTCCTTTATGCTGAAAGTTGAGATTGGTTACTTTAGACAATATCTAGTTATTTTATTTGTACAATTCTTCAGTTTTATGCTAAATTATAACCTTGTTCAGTTACATAAAATTAGAGAAAATCTTTGAACCCTGCATTAACAATTTAACTTTTTAACCTTAATTTTATAGAATTCTTATAATGTGATAAATTAAAGACAAATATGCAGTATTTTATATAACAATCAGTTTAAAATGCTGGTTGCACTTGCTGCTTGAAACATAGTTAACATTTATTCAAAAGACATTTAAGTAAAGAAATGGGCTTCTATGAAATAACACTATTTTGTAAACAAGGGACATGATACCAAAGAATCTTATTAACAAAAATAAGTAACATTTAAATATTAAAAAAATTATTTTGGACGAATTCTCTGTGTTATTTACAGACTAAAAACTACTTTATTTTATTAGTTTTTATGTGTTCAAAATAACTATATAATTGTTAGCATTAAAATATGCTTCTTTTACTATCACTAATTGAATTATGATTTGATAATATTTTCTTAACTATCAAAAATAATTTTGTGCACACTGTCTCATCCTTTCAGCATATAGTTAAGGAATTTCATGTACTATAATTGTTATTATGTTGTAAATGTAAACTATTCTGTTAATTTATTGCTTGTTATGAAATGTAATATTAAAATGTTGCAACTGTAGTTATATATTGCTTTTATTGTAGTGTGGAGCTCATGTATATATTGGGATATATATATATTCACACTATATATATATGTATATATGCATATATATATATATATATATATATATATATATATATATATATATATATATATATATATATATATATATATATATATATATATATATATATATAGCAGATTTATATTTAATGCACTCAGTACTCAGTAGTGGAATGAATCTGCAAACAGTTATATTTAATAATGTGATAATAGAGAATTCAAAACACATTACTTACCTAAGTCATTTTCTTTACAAAATATTTGTAAATACTCCAATTGGATTGTCCAGTTTTAGTTCTGTACAAAAGTATGAATTTGTTTTTACAACTGTTTGAAGATACTACAAAAGCAAATTTAGCCTGATAACCATATTGCTTTCTTTATTTGAAAACTCTATTAAGTTACATAATTTTTAGCTCTGTTTGCAGGTTTATTAAAATGAACTTTTACTCAAAAATTTCTTTGTTGTTTTATTAAATTATTGTAAGATTAATTTTTATGTTGGTTTTTGTAAAAATTTTAACATTTATTTATTTATATGTTAAATTATTTCACATTCGTATTTATTATTTATTACCTTTTTAGTTTTGTCTTCCTTAAAAAGTATTCTGCCATTAGAAAATTGAATGTCTTTATATATTTTAAACACTTCTGAACATTTGCTTTTAATTCAACATTTTGAGTCATTTTCTGTAGAAAGCTTCTTGCTTAATGTGTTCTGGTTTTGCTTTAGCCTTTTTAAAGTAATACTTTCTTTTCTTGATACTCGTTTTTCTTTACACTTAATATGTTTATATACACTGCAAATATTTTATGTCTATAGCCATTGCATTTATATGCATATATTAATATAACATTGAACATGTTATGTAATTAAAAAAATACTAGTTGATTTTGCTTAGAACTATTTTAATATACCATTGTTTGAGATTCATATTAAGTTAAGTAATGTATAGTGAAATGAACAATAGTTTGATTAGCTATCCTTGAGTTAAAGTGTAAGATTTAAATTAGTATACCAAAATATTAGGTTTTAACTTGAATATTTTCGGAATTGCAAAGAAATGCTTTAAAACTGAATTGTTTGATACATTTTATACCTTCAGCTACTCACTTCTTAATTTAAAACTTTAATTCCATTTTTTACATCTAGTATGGAATCTGCTATTTGTTTTGTTTCAAATTCAATGTAGGAAAGTAAATAAAAAATAAACACAAGTTTACAATCAACTTAATTTAATCACTGTGATTAAAGAGTGTATGGTACATATAATTAGACTCTAATATTTAATCTTTTTATAACTGTCAAATATACTCTTTTTAGAATCTTATATTGTTTTTTGGTTACCAAATAGATTTTTAGAATTGGCTTTATATTATTATGAGGCTGCTTGTGTGTCTTTTTGCAAAATTGTACAATATTATATTAGCTTTTGAATGATTATGTAGCTAGTTTTTTATGCTTTTATATATTGGAATAATGTTAAGTATTTGTAATTAATCATGATAGTGTGCTTACATTCTATCTTGACAATTAGTCCCTGAATCACACAAATATCTTTACTTTTAAGTGCATGTATAGATTTTTGTATATGTATTTAGTTATGGTTAAGGATCAATACTCAGGTATGCCTTTCTATTTTGAAAGCAGTGTACAATAAAAGTACATTCTACAAAGTTTTGATTTTGTAGTATTAATGATAGTTTCATATACTAGTCTTTTGCAAAAGAAATTGACTGATTTTATTTTTGTTTGCTCCTGATATCATTGAAAGATATTTTTTTTTATCATCAGAATAAACTCAAAATAAAATTCTACTCAAACTAAATACTCAATTTATACTCAAATTATCTAAGGGTCTATTTTTTATTTTAACTGTCTTTCATTTATGTTACAGTGTGTAAGTTTAGTCTAGTTAAGTTAGTATCCAATAACTTTGAAGGCTATAAAACACTGCCAAAAATAGCCATTTCTTTATAATGGCTTTCCTCAATGTCAAGATCATTCTGCATTTAGCAGAGCTTTGTTAAACAATGGTAAACATAAGATTCATGACTCGAACATATTTAATTTCTATATAACTGTGAAATATAATTCCTGAGCTATGATATGAGAAGATGGAATGAATTAAAATTATAATTTCTCTGAAATTATAATCCCCACCCTTTTTTTAATAACAAAAAAATAAAGCAGTCTTAAAGAAAATAAATGTTTACTTCTATACTGTATAAACTTTTTGTAATGATCCAAATACAAACAAGTACATTGGTTTAAGTAGTAATATAACTAAGAATAAAAATTATTTAAGTTTAGAAGTAATTTTAATATTTTACATTTTATTTAAAATAGGCACTCATAAATTTCAATTTCTTAATTTGTCACAGAAAGTATTTTTGACATTTAATCATCTATTTATAAAGAATGGATTGTAATTACATATAAATTTAGCAAATTTGTGAACATATAGGGATTTTTTTCTCTATCTAAAGTTTTAAAATTGTGTTATATATTTAAGACATATAATGTAACAGAAAAAAATACTCCATAATTTGCTCATTTAATTTAATGAATATTTTATTTGTGTATTTACAATTAATTGTTTGAGCATTGAATTTTTTTTAATATTTCAAATGATTATTAAACCTATTTGCCGCATTCCAAAATTTGTGTTTATAATCTCAAAAAGAAAATTCAGTATATTTCAATATGTCAAAACTACCAGTGCCTTTAATGACAGCCAACCTGTCATTTTTTGCTAAGAATCAAGGCATTTAGATTTTAAAAGTTTTTCATTGATTAATTTCATACTACTGAAAGTCTTATTCTTTGCCACACCATAGAAGCATTGCTGCAAAATAAATTTCTTGTATTATACCTGAAGTTTAAATTTTATACTACCTTTATGGTATTCCCCACCTTAGTAATTAATTAGAATGCAGTACATTGTTACAGCTTGTTCTTAATAAAAATATTATATATTGCTTGTTTTAAAATATTTTAAAAAGTAATTTAAATTTCCCTGTTTTTAAATTTTTTCTGTACTTTTTGAAAAAAAAGTTCTACAAATTTTCTTAAGATAAAATAATGCTAGTTAATTTTAAAAAAAAATGCTAATTCATCTGTAATGTGCGATTTCAATATTTACAATGAGTTGAAAGATAAAGAAAAGTTGCATTTGTTATTTATTATCCAAGTGACCTTTTTTTTATATTTCGTATTAAAGTTCCTTTAATATTGGGTGGGCCATTTATTTAAATTTTTGATAGCTTTCATACCATCTTGTACATATTATTTTTCATTCATAGTTTTTAGAAGTTTTCGGCTGTCTTTTGGAAGACTTCTGTTGTTTAAAATGTAAATAATGTGATATTCTGTAAACCGGTTTGATCTTGTATATATCTTCTATCCCACTTCATGTAAAAAATTATTGTTTATAAAAATATTAATTATTCAAAAATTTCTATGGCTGGTAACTGTTATGTGATATAATATAGTGTGTCATACTTTTAGTGTTGTGTGTTGTAACAATGTAATATTAAACCAAATAGTTATCATTACACTTATGAGATGTTACAAACCATCATGTAATTTATCCACCATTCTGTCAGTATCTTAATATCATAAAGTTGCTGAAGTTTGTATTAAGAAAGTATTATATTGAAATGTCACAGCAGAGTGCCATTTCTGTTAATTTGTTGTTTTCGTTATATTAAATTAACTACGAATGATTTATTGTGTTTTACACAGAAGCCTTTTTGAATGTTGTTTTAAAGACTGTTTAAGAACTTATAATTATATATAATTGAATTTCAGTTTCGATCGATTAGGTTATTGTAAATGGTAATGTTCTTATAATATTTCATTACAATTTCTTTTACATTAATTTCTATTAAGATGAATTGATAAACTTTACATTACAAATAGTTAAATTGATTGAGTTTTCAACTTTCAATGCAATATATTTTACTTTGAATATAATATTACAATAAATTATCTTTAAGTCTAAACTGGTTGAGTAATTATTTTTACAATTTAGTTTTGGCAATATTATTTACAGTAGATTGTACAAGAATATTGCTCCTAGCACTTTTTTTCTATTACCCATTTTTGTTCAATTATAGTACAGTATGATAATACTGGTTATATATTACACCTATTTTATTTAAGCTATTGTTATAAAGTTAAAACAGTCTTTAAAACTTTGTTTCTATATATGTGTAATACTCTGATTAATTTTGATTATTTTTCTATCACATAATAGTTGAGATGCAATAAGAATTTAAGCGTCTGAGTTGTAGCAATAATTAAAATCTCGCATCTTCAATAAAAATATACTTGAATGATAGCTAAGATTAATTTTAAAGAATGTGTACATTCCGTTCTATTGATGATTCAACTTCAGTATTTCATGACACTTGGATAGACAGACATATTTCAAAATAAGAGAATTTTTTGTAAAACACACCAAAGGTTTGTTAAGGCAATGGAATTATCATACTTTATTTATAATAATTGTATCATACTTTATTTATAATAATTGTATCATAATTCTATTGATATGCTCATTTTATTCTAATGCTTAATTTATTTTTCAATATTCTTTACTTTAATAACATTTTAAATAAGAATTGTGTTAAAACATTAATTATTACTGCCAAGTATTTTTAAATCAAATTATACTTTATTTATAATAGTTATATCATAATGCTCATTTTATTCCAATACTCTAATGCTTCATTTATTTTTCAACATTCTTTACTTTCTTAACATTTTATATAAGAGTTGTGTTAAAACATATATATATATATATATATTTATATATATATTAAACAATACTGATATTAACAATAATTTTTTGTACTCAACACTCCATTTATTAATTTAAGTTACACTACTTGTACTCAGAATTTTTTTTTATACAACTTTGTTTTGTATTGTTTAGTGGATATTTTAGTAGCTTTTAGTTGAAGTTATAAGTCAGTATGTATTTTAATTTCGAAATGCAATAATTGTATGTTTGACAAAAGCACTGCCACTCTCCTTCCATATATTGTTATATCACTGCCAGTAACGTTTTACATCCAACCTTTTTGGAAAAAATTGTTTTATTGTATTGTTCCATATTGTTGTCTCGTTAGTGGAAATTTCTTTTTGAAAACTGCTATATTAAAAGTCACTGCCGTCTTGTACTTGTGTAATTTTTCTTTCCTTTTAAGAACATTTTATACAATTTTGTGACGTACTCTGATACATGTTTATTTACTAATACAAGAACGAGGAAATCAAACCAGTATTTTGTTATATAAGCAATTATAAAGTTTTTAAAAAAATTCTTATTATATAGGAACATCTTACTAGCAAGACAAACTGTAAGTATTATTGCGTTCTGAATTAGTGTTGACTTTTTGTAAATTGCCAAACCACATCCATTGTTGACTACTAACACATCTACATATTCTCAAATATTCAAGGGCACCATATTAAGTTTTTGGTTTCCTTTAATTAGTGTCTTATTTATTTAAAACAAAATGTTATTGTTTTGAGTGTAGTTAGGAATGTAAATGGGAATATTTGTCTATGCTACTCAACAAGGGGAAAATGTATATAAACACAACTAAAAGACAGATTTTAGTTGTTGCATTACTGTCGAGAGAACACAACAAAATATTAATTGCAACATTTGCCAAAACTGGCCTATTCAAGCTTTTTCTAATTAACTTTTAATGAAACATTTTTTTGTAAAAATATGATTAAATAGTTGTATTTTGTCTAAAATTATTTAGCAAATTGTTTATAAGACATTTAAGTAGCACAACCACAAAAATTTAAAAAGCAGTTTTTTCAAAAAATGAGATTTTGGTATTAATAGGTATACTCTTAATAATGTTGGGTTCAATTTTAAAATTTCATAAAGGAGCAAAAAAAAATGTTAATAAAAAAAATTATTTGCAGTAGCAAAAGTAGCTATATCCAGTGAATGTGAACATGAGTCTCAGCAATAATTTGATTTTTGTTTGGCTGGAATATGGATATAGCGGATTTTTCTTCTTGAACAGACACAAGATGGTAGCATATACAGTTTCAAAACAAGTTATGTGAAAAATAAAATTTAGTTTACAATTTATTCACTGATCTGAGAGTGTAAAATGGATGGTATATTATTTCTCCATTTTACAACCAAAAATACATATTATTGTATTAAAAATAGTTCAGTTTTAACAGTTTTTAGCGATTTACTCAAACCAGCTTTTAGGGCATATAGCTCAGGAAATGTTTTCCGGCTAGGTACCTAGGAGCGAAGCTCCTTCAACCCTTAACATGAGTTAATGTTTCACATAAATGAAGCATAAAATGACAACATTGCTCACCACTTTTCCTGTGTCCATGTTATTGATGTCATTATCACTGTTGTTCTCAAGTTCCAATTCCATATCCACATGATGATCAGGGTTTTTTAGCACTTGATCACTTTTGGTGAAAAGTGTGTCCTGTTTTTTGTGAGGGTCATTCTTTTGTGACTTTATGTCCTTTGTATGCGCCGACACTTCCTCCAAAGATGGTGGATACCTACGCATGCTTGATTCTTTCATTGCTTTTTTCATTACCTTTAAGACTTCATCAGTAGAAATCGGGCTTTTGACCGGTACCGGATCCATTGATTTGGAGTTGAGTTCCTTCTCAATCTTTCGAATCTTCCTCGTGAGAGAGACTCTGTCCTTCTTTTTCAGGTCATCCCAGTTATCATGAAGTTGCTCGATCTTTATGTTGTAATCCACCAGAAGTAGATCGTCTTTATCGCCATGAAAGATGATAAAATCCGGAAAATCCTCCTTCCCGTTCCCTGCCATGGTCCGCAAATCAATAATTGGGACTCAAACAGGTAGTGAGTCAGGAGCAGTAAGAAATAATCAAATAATCACGCATAGGTATACACTCTTATCTCCCCTTACGAAAAAATTTGATCTGACCAGATCAGAAAAATCGTATATGTCCAGTTCATAAATTGGTCCGTTATCCAGGTATGGCCATTCCTAGTTTTTTTTGTCCAGAACTCTGGCCAGGTATAAACCCGTATCTAGATCTGGTTATATATGAATCTATATCTGTTATATATTGACCCAGATCTGGTTCATTAGGATTAATATATTTTTTTCCGTCACCCTTGGCGACTTTTAAAAAAAACCTCTCCAAATCGAAATGACAGCCTATACCGAAAATGGATAGCCAGAGTAAAAAGGCCTAATTTGCAAGGTATAAAAATTTCAAATTTTTAACAAATAATATAACATATAAGAAAATGAACGGTTGTGCACATCGGCTCGAAATCGCACCAAACACCAGGCTAAAGGCTTCTTTGAGTTAACTTATTTTGGTTAGCGTTTGGCGTAGCCCCCTAGTTTAATAAAAAAAGCTAAACATTTGAAAATAAAAATGATAGTAAAAATGAGTGCAAAAGGATTTTAAATTTAAGTTAATTAATATGAGCCGTCTGGTTTCAAAACCAGATAGATCCATTTTCGCAAATTTTACAGTAGACGCCAAAAACGATTCACAGCCAAGTACTTTTGGATCTAACTAAACCCATGACTTTTATGCATTTTTAGACATAATTCAGAAAAAGTTTGGTCAATGCTGCTTTGCATGTGATGTAGTGCATTGAGAAATGGATCGATTCCGACACTATAACTCCGTGACAAATAGTACGACTGATATTAATTTGATCTCGCGTGATAGGAAATTAGGATTATAAAAATAAAAAGAATGAAATATTGTAGACTTTTTGCTTAATGGTGTTCTCTAATAAATATTTTATGCAAACTAATTATATCCGCATCAAACATTTATTGATGATAAAAAAAATATCCCGATTGGCTTTTTAAAAAGCTGACAAACGTATGAATAAGTTTCATATTTTATAAGTTTTATTCAAACTATTCATAAGTTTGTGTGGAGGATAAAAGAAGTCTCGCTACTACTTTGCACCAGGCCCCGCGATTGCAAAGGGCGGCCCTGTATAAGAGGACGTAGGGACGTAATTTTACCACTATATAGGAGTTTGGCTAGGCCCCATCTAGAGTATGCAGTACAATTCTGGTCACCTTATCTCAAAAAGGATATTGATTTATTAGAACGGGTTCAACATAGAGCTACAAAAATGATTCAGGGTACTTCAGGAATGAATTATGAAGAAAGGCTTAGAACTCTAAATATGTATACACTCGAGGAGAGAAGGATTAGAGGGGATTTTATTCAGTTATTCAAATTTATCAAATTGGGTGATGTGGCGGGACTGGAATTTAATATTGCCAATGTGACTAGAGGTCATGGATTTAAATTATACAAGTCACAGCTTAATCGAGATGTTAGAAAGCATTATTTTTTAAATAGGGTTATTGATAAATGGAATGGTTTGCCTGAGTATGTTGTTAATTCTTCAGGGGTGGGTGGTTTTAAAAAACAATTGTATCGGCATTGGGGAATCGTGAGGATGATGGATTGACAGGACCAACCTTGCTGGGCCTAGAACCTGTAGTTGGTCGACATTATTTGTATTTGTATTTATAATGTTTTCTACCTATACGATTAATTTGTATTATGACCCATCTAGTCCCAGTGGCTGTATTAAATTTCATACCTTCCACCACATCACCTATATATGTGTCTAAATATTCGTAGAACACATACAAAGTTACATGTATACCAGGCACGTAGGTATAGATTTTTCATGGGGGTGGTTCTGTGACTGAGTAACTTATTCCCCCCCCCCCACCCTCTAAAAAAAAGAATCCTGCCCTCCGCATTTTTTTAACTTATTAATTTTTATTCAAGTAAACAGGAATATGTTGGCATATAAGTATCGAAACAACTACATTTGTCCTTTATTTTTCATGAAATCGTTACCAATATCAGTCATTAACTATTTTTAAAATTATTAAATATCATTCCCTAATTACGAAATAAATTTAGAGAACAAATTTATATTTTGAGATTCCTTGTTTAAAATAATAAATATATGGATCCCGTTTTAAAATCTTTCCCCTTTGTCGCCGAAATTCAAATGCTATATAATGAAATACGATGACGTCATGCTACGCTTAGTTTAAGATGAAAATAACCTCAAAACATGTTTTTGAAGCCTTTTGAAAAAAAAATTCCGGGATAGGACCCCCAGAAAATACCAGGTTTTTCCTTATGCAACTCAACAAGAAGTATTATACTAGAAATTGAATTTTTTCTAAAATTTTTAAAGTATTTTTATGATTTTTACAGTAATTTGATTTTTAATTTTTTCTTCTTGATTTTCAATGGGAGGGGTTTGAACCCCATGAACCACCCCCTTACCTACGTGCCTGATGTATACAATTTTTATCAATTATGTTGAATGTACAGGGGCTTTTCAAAAAACTTTTTAGACACGGCAATATGTTGATTTTAGCATCCTCCTCAAATTTTACGATAGTTTTTAATAATTTATTTGTCACCTTTTTTTAAAAAAGTTTTATTTTTTTTGTTCACCAAAATTTGGCGCCCTCTTCAGCCCGACGCTCCAAGTGGTTGCTTGTATCGCTTGTCCTTTAAATCGTCTCTATGAAGGGAAAATAACGAGAAAAGTAGAATTGAATTATTTAAATAAAGCTTCTTTTTAAAAATGCATCGTGCTGCCATCTACAAGAGTAATATGTAAACAAAAACTGTGTTAAAAGACTTCTTGTAGTAGTCAACCTTGTTGAAATTACTTTTACGGGCTCACAGTGAGTCCTATCTTTTTATACGTTAATGTTTTTGCTACCTACATTATTTTAACTGTTAAACTAAGGATAAATATACCAATTTTAGTTTTTTAATTGCACACCGTATTTTATAAAGATCTAATTTATAAATCTGCTCTCCTTTATCTTTTATAATATGCCAGTCTATAAAATGCAGTTTGCTTCAAGAGCTTTTAAATTTTAACGTTGGAAGATTGAGAAGTAAAAATTTCCAGTTGAAAAACTAAAGTTTTTTTCTTTAATGTTGAAAAATTCAGAAATGAATAAATTAGGACAACCTCTGAAGTTTTACATAAATTTTTTTTTAATGATTTTTTTTTGTCCAATTTTTTTAAACTGAAAACCTATATTTACTTTCTATTAATAAATCCTTCGTTTTTATTAATGTCTTATTCTCCAATTCAATTGATAATGGATGACCAGCCTATAATATATTTGCGCGTAATAAACCAAACTAGTTCATTATTAATATTTTATTGGGTTCAAAAACACAACAATTACAATTTTTATGTCTTCTTTTAAATGTAAAGACTAACTTATAGGTAAAAAAAAGCATTATCAATGGGTTATAAATTGATATTTGCATTCAGGACGTTTATAACAAATTTTATGATTGATAGTATAATAAATATGCAAATTTATTTACATAATAGTGTAAAATGTCAATTTTTTTTAAAATACACATTAATGACTTATTTTCTTGCACACATATTAAAACAAATAATTGAATTGATATAAAACTAGTTTAAATTTAAAATGTCACATGGGTTCGAAAATACAAAATTGACAGTTTTTATAGGTTTTCTTTGAAATGTAAAAAATAATTTATAGGATTGAAAAAAAGCATAATCAATGGGCCAAAAATTGACGTTTGTATTAAGGACGTTTAAAACAAATTTTATGATATACAGCCCAGTAAATATTCAAATTTATTTACAAAATAGCGCAAAATGTCAATTTTTAAAAAAAAAATACATATCAATGACTTCATTTCTTTACCCTCATATTAAGACAAATAATTGAATTGATATAAAAGTAGTTTAAATTTAAAATATGTTACATGATAACTTGCATTTTATAAAGTGCAAGTTGATATTTAAATTTATTTTTTAATACTGTGTATTTCAACAGCGCAGTTAATATATATATATAAATAATTAAATAGTTATGGATAGAAATATTATTTTGAGCAAAAGTGTCTTTTTTTATATAAAACTAGATTTTTAAATAAAAGTATTATTAATAACAATCTTAAACGTTTGGTACATTTCGTGACAACAAATTAAGCAGTAAATAAAATTTTAAAAGAATATTACCTATGTACTTTCCTAGTATTAGACACTATTACTTAAATGTTTTTTTTTGTAGTTTAGACACATTTTTTGCTTCAAAGGTATGTAAATATACTACAGATATGTAAACATACAACAATAAAACATATACAAACATACAACAATAAAACAACAACATATACAATAAAACAAGAATTCCATAATATTAGATATACACTGATAAAAAGGCAATATAATTAAAAAATATTTTTACGGGATCTAAATCTATTTTTAATAAAAGTATTAAGATGTGTACAGAAGAGCTATGTTAATAAATTGGCCAAATGAAAATGTCCAAGCTCGGAAATATCTATTCTCAGTTTGTTGATTTCTTTGATGGCCTTTGTATACTTCCTTGATATACTGATACTTCCCTGGCACCAGATTTGTTTCCAGTTTGAATAAATCCCTGTCTTCATTCCAATGTAAAAACCTACAATTAAAAAGGAAATAGGCATGAGCATGCAATGTAAATGTGCACATTAAATATAACAACATTCCAAATAATAATTGTAATTACACTGTAAAAAAAGGGGCTTAGAAATGAGTACATGCACGTATTCGTATTTCTTTGAGTACAATTGCATCGCAAATGAACGATGACATACTCAAATTTAAGTAATCGTATTTTCGAATAAATGAGCAGTGATTTAATTCTTCTGTTCAAGCCATCTTAATAAAGCGACCTGACAAACTTAAAATATGTGTTCAGAAGATGGTTTTCCACATTATTTGATGTCGATTGCTTAAATGGAAACTGAGTTATTACAATTCAATTATCTTACTTCCCATTCTTTGGTACACCATATTAACATTTCTTCTGTTTATAACTTCTTCATGTCGCGTCGCTTTGGTAGTATAACGGATGAGGCACTAGGCTGAAATCCCTGAGGACATGGGTTCGATTCCCGGTAAGTCTCAATTGTAATTTTGATATTTATTGATAGGGATTTATGAAGGTAGGCTAGCAACTGCTCTTTTTATTCATTTTGACTCATTTTTAAAAACATGTCTTATTAAAAATTGAAACTTATGTATTCGGATTGAACACTGAACTCTAACTGTAACTGCTGGAAGGCTCAAACTTTGTTTCCTCTACGGGCGCGTTGAAACCAATTGAAAGCTGCCATACTGTGCCCCAACATTTTTTTAAAAATGATTTAGTGGTGTTTTTTATTACCAAAGCATTGTAGAAGTATTAAATATATATAAATATTATATTTTCTTCTTATAGAATTAAACAGATTAAACAGATAGTTTTTGTTCTTGCTTTTTAACTACTTCTACTTTGACTTGCAAATGACTTCCTATTTTAATAGCAGTTTACATTTAAAATGGCTTTAAAAAGAAAATAAAAAAAATTACCTAAAAATAATATATGTCGGCGTATTTTAACATGAAAAATATACGAAATATTGCGGTATCAAGAAAAGTGTGCCCCATCATGGCGGCCTCCATATCGGCTTCAAGTCAACAAAATGTCTTGCCCTATCCAGAAGTTACAGTTAGAGATCAGTGGGATTGAATGTATTAAAGCATTGAATGTATTAAAAAATGAGTACATTTGACTTATTTTTGAATACCTATTCTTAACAGTGTAGATTGAAAAACCTGAAAAATACAATTTTTATATGCGGTTATTTAAATATTTAATTGCACATATTTTAATATTGCACTTATTCAATCTTTTACACTTATTAAGTGCACAAGATTATACATCGACAGAATACTGCAATATATTTTAAGTTAATTTTCTTTTAAAAAAAAATTCTTAAAAATTTCTTTGCTGTACTTACGAGATGTTGCGTTGAGATGAAATTACTCTAAAAATAATCACTAAAACGTGACAACCAATACTTTATTAAGGTTGTTTAAAATATGTGAAGATTAGCAGCACAGTTAATTCAACCAAGTGATAGAAAAATTACGAAGAAAATTTTATACTAAAACGATTTAAAGTTATCAAGCAATTTGATGAAAATATTTTTACAAAAACTAATAAGCACATTTATAAATGACTTTTTAAGCAAAAGGTAAGAAAATGTTCGCACACAGTGACAGAATACTGCATTTTTTGTATAGTATTTAAAAATATACTTAAGCATCAGTATTTCCTTGCAGTACTTAAAGAGACAATATATTGTTGTGAGATGTGAATATTATTTAAATATTCAATAAAACGTGACAACCAGTATTTTATAAAGGTTTATGTAAACGTTTAATTTTTAAAAAAAAAAGTGTGTACTTTAGCAACATAGTTAATTCAGAAAAACGATAAAAATATAAAATAAAATTAATTCTAAGCCGCCTAAAAGTTTAAAAATTACCAAGCAGTTAATTGATTAAAAAAATTAATTATAAATTAATTTTAACGTAATAAGCTAGTAAATATTCATTAATAATGACCGAATAATGCAAAATTTTATGGCTAGTTTTTAAAAATATACATAATTATCAATATTTCCTTACAGTACTTTCGACAGCTTTTTAATTGAGATGAAAATATTCTATAAGCATTCCCTGAAACTTGATAACTAATATTTTATTAAGTATATTTAAATTTATTCCTAAAATGTTTAGTAACACAGTTAATTCAGCCCAAAACAGGTAAATATTTGAAAAAAAAAATCTATAGGTAAAATTATCTTTTTTTTCATTTCAGAGTGTAATTAAAATTGTAAAGTGTGTTTATATATAAGTAAAGTACTACTAACAATTATCTGCGAAGTATACTGCATTCCTCTTCACATCAAATTAAGAAATGAAATAAAGTTTAAAAAAAATTCACGGGTTTGTCTCTAATTTATAATCCTTTCATATTAGAATATTTAAAATTAATTTAATGTATCTGAACAAGTACTGGGTTATTTTTTGTAAAAAATTATAACTTCATGGAATTTCAAAATAAATTATTTCATATGAATGCGCAATCTCAATATTTTATAATAAGTTTATGGTTTAATATAATTTAAATAACAATAGTACTTTTTCAATGCTTGGAAATTGCGACTTGCAAGTTTTATCAAAATAAAATTTTAATACAAATACAAATACTGAAGACCAACTACAGGCTCTATGCCCAGAAAGTCCTGTTTATCGCATCCTAACAATCCTCCAATGCCAATCCATTGTCTTTAAATCTATAACACCCCTTCAGGCAAACTATTATTCCATTTATTTATTACTCTATTATAAAAAATAATACTTTTTATCTTCCCGATTACGTTGTGTTGTACAACTTGTAGTACACATGACCAGGGTTCGAAATTAATGGTATTCAGTCGTATTTTGTATCTAAAAATTTCGGTTTGGCGACCGTAATTTTGTATCTAAAAATTTCGGTTTGGCGACCGTAATTTTGTATCTAAAAATTTCGGTTTGGCGACCGTAATTTTGTATTTAAAAATTTCAGTTTGGCGACGGTAATTTTAATACGTGGCAGATAAAGACGGTAATAAGTGGCAGATAAAGTTGGTCAGGCTTTACATAAAAGCTTGTCAAAATAATGTTTTTCGTAAATAAAAAAAAAATGCACTGTTATTTATAAAATGCCTTTGTTTTTGCTTAATATCATTATAAGTCTTTACAATGTCTTTGTATATGCATACACTTAAGTAAAGATGCCAATCACTGAAAAGTTTTTAATAATAAAATGTGATTTTCAATAAATTTTTCTTACACTTTTCAGTCATTTTGTCAGTAAGACGGTGGTATTTTTAGAGTATAAATGGAAACATGCTTATAATTATATGCAAAAGAGACTTGAACGATTACAAAAGGATCAATACACGGAGCAGCTCTTCTTAAACATTTTGAATTATTTTAAAATTACGCTTAAGCAAAAAATTTTGACAACTAAAAAAAAAATTGTTAGGTGCCAATGACGCCTAACTTTTATGTCCTAATTTCGAACCCTGCCCCATGACCTCTAGTTTCATTGGCTGTATTAAACTTTATATCTTCCACATAACACGATTTGATAAATTTAAGTAGTTGTATAAGGTCCCCTCTTATCCTCCTTTTCTCGAGTGTATACATATTTAAAGATCTAAGTCTGTCGCTATAATTCATTCCCAAAGTACCTTGAACCATTTGATATCTTATTTCGAACCCATTCTAACAAATCGATATATTTTTTTAAGATTAGGTGACCAAAATTGTACTGCATACTCAAGATGTGGCCTAACCAACTCCCTATACAATGACGGCAACAAAATAAGTGAAATGTGCTCATTTTTTTATATTCGATGCTTATCATAGCACCGAATACATAAGTTATATTTTTGAAAAAGACATGTACTCAAAAACTAGTACAACGAGTAAAAATGAATAAAAATAGCATTTGCTTGTTTACATAGGATGTCTTTCATAAATCACTTTCAATAAACATCAACAATTGCAACTAAGACTTACCGGGAATCAAACCCAGATCCTCAAGTGCCGCAGAACAGAGCGTTATCATTTAAACTACCAGGACGGCTTGAAGAATTTATAAACAGAAGAAATGTTAAAAAGGCGTGTCAAAAGAATAGGAAGTAAGGTAATTGAGTTGTAATAACTCAGTTTCTATTTAAGTAATCAACATCAAATAATGGGGAAAACTATTTTCTGAACGTCTATTTTAAGTTTTTCAGGTCGCTTTGTTAAGATGGCTTGATCAGAAGCTGAGATGAGCAATATTAAATCACACTGCTCATTTTTGAGAAAGTACGACTACTTAAATTTGAATACGTCATTGCTAATTTACGATGCAATTGTACTCAAAGAAAAACGAGTATGTTTAGGTACTCATTTTTAAAAACCTTTTTTTTACAATGAAAATGCTTTATTTTACTAACCAGTCTTGGAAAGATACCACAATAAATTAAACAATAACCACATAACAACAATGGAAAGTTTGAACAGCAATATATATTTAAAAATATATTTTAGGCTTTTAAATAAGAGTTATTTGGTGTAAATAAGTATTACTCACGTTTTTTTCAACTGAATAACTCCATCTAGGAATTCGCCAAATAGTGTGTCGAAGCACTGACAAGTTGACTTCTGAACTGTATGCTGCTGAACTATTTACGTGGTCTTTGTCCAAATTTCGTTTACTGAAAAAGTATTATTTCTAGCTTTTAATAAATCCTATAATTCAAAAGAAAAATTACTTATTAAACACAAAGGGAATCTGTATAATATTTGTTATAAGGTTAAAAAGCATGCACAATACTAAATTTAAGTACATTTCTTAAAATATTTACATGCATTTACTTGAAGTGCGTAATAGTCCCAGCAAAAAAAAGTCAGCATAAAACCTTCATCAAAATTGTCAAATTGAAGGTTTTATAAAGGATATTGAAACAAAAAACTGCAGTTTTTTTGAAGTTTTTAATTTTCCTGCATAAAACCTTTAAAATATATGCACTTTCCCTTCATGATTCAAAATTGAAGCTATTTTGCAGGTTTTTATGAAGATTTTTTACAGTTTTTATGAAGGATATTGAAACAAAAACCTTTAATTTTATAGATCTTCAAAAAAACTGCATTTTTTTTGCATAAAACCTTCAATTTCAAAATTTTGATGAAGGTTTTATGCTGACTTTTTTTGCTGGGGTACTTTACAGTACAGAAAAAAATCTTAAAAATTGAAAATTAGTAAGCAGTTTGGTGAAAATCTTTTATAAAAAATAATAATCAAATTATCAAGTTACTTTTTGTGCATTGGTCATGTAAATATTCATATAGAATACTGCACCTTTTCGCAAGTCTAGTTTTTTTAAAAATGCTTAAGTATAAAAATTTTCTTACAGTTCGAGACAATCTGTTGTACTGAGACTGTGATGAAATTATTCTTATACCAATTTTTTTATTAGGGTGTTGGTAAACGTTTAGATTTGTTCTTTAAATTTGTGTAGTTTACCAGTACAATTAATTCAGTATAACGATAGGTACCAAATAATTCAATAAAAAAAATTAAAAAGTCTAAACATTTAAAACTTTAAAATTACTATTACTAAAATTAGCTGTACTTTAGTTACAATGCGTTGCATTAAGATGAAAATATATAATTACAGTATTCATTAAAACGCAACAACTAATATTTTTTTTAAAGATTATGGTAAACGCTTAAATTTTTTTTTTAAATGTGTATACTTTAGCAACACATTTAATTCAGGAAAATGATAGTTACAAAATTATGGAATAAAATTAGTTGTAAGACGACTGAAAATTACTAAGCATTTAAAAAATGCTAAGCAGTTTTATCAAAATATTAAAAAAAATAATAATAAGCACATTTATAAATTATACGATATACATTTATAAATTTTTAATATTTTTAATTAAACGTGACAACCAATATTTTTTTAAGGTGTTAATAAACATTTGTTTCTTAAATCTGTGTAGTTTAGCGGCGAAATTAATTCAGCCAAACGACAGGTAAATAATTATGCCTAGACAACTAAAAAGTTTAAAACTTAAAAATATCAATACATTTTCCTAAAAGTATTTTTTTAATTAAGAAGCATTAACAAGAAACACATTTATAAATTTCTATTTAAGCATTAAGCTAAAAAATATTCATACACTGTTACAGAATACTACAAATGTTGTTTAGTATTAAAAGTATAACTAAATATCAGTATTTTCCTGCAGTAATGTAGAGGCAATCTGTTATATTGAGATGGAAATATTATTAAAACGTTCAATAAAACGTAACAACCAATATTTTATTAAGACTTTAGTAAACGTTTAATTGCTTCTTTAAATAATGTACTTTAGCAAAACAGTGTGTGTGTTAATTAACGATTGGTAAAATATTATGGAACTGAATTAATTCTAAGACGACTAAATGTTAATTCAGAAGAACGATATACATGAAATGAAATTGAGTCTAACACGATTAAAAGTTTAAATTACTAACCAGTATGATAAAAATATTTATAAAAAATTAATTAACACATTTTAAAATGACTTTTTAAGTAATAATCAAGTTAATATTCATATATAGTGACAAAATACTTCGCAATTGGTCATGTATAGTTTTTAAACATATACATAACTATCAACAATTTCTTTCAATATTTTTGAGACTATCGGTTGCATTAAAATGAAATAAATCTTAAAACATTTCCTAAAACGTGGCAACCAATATTATATTAAGATATTAGTAAAGTAGTAAATTTGTTCTTTAAATCTGTGTAGTTTAGCAGCATATTTAATTCAGAAGAGCGATATGTATGAAGTGAAATTGAGTCTAACACGACCAAAAATTTAAAAATTACCTATCAGTTTAGTCAAAATTGTTTAAAAAAAATAATTACTACACTTATAAATTACTATTTAAGGATTAAGCTAGAAAATAGTGACAGAATAGTGGATATTTTTTTATTTATTATTTAAAAATATACATAAAAATTAATATTTCCTTACTGTATTAAAAAGACAATTTGTTGCATTGATATAGTTATATTCTTAAAAATTTAAATTATACATACGTGATAATCAATATTTTCTTACGGTTTTGGTCAACTACTTGTTTCTAAACTGTGTATTCTTCGGCAACGCAGACAATTCAGCCATTTAGAAATTAATGGTCAATTATTAAAGGACTGAAAGTTGAAAAAATACAAATTACTAAGCAGTTTGATGAAAATATAAAACATTATGAGCAAGACGCTAATAAATATTCATACAAAGCGACCAAATAATGTAAAATTTTATGTCCAGTTTTTAAAAATATGCAGAACTATAAGTTTTTATAAAATATACACAGGTATCAATATTTCCTTCTTATACTTTCAAAATTCCGTTTTTAAAAATTGAGATGAAAATATTCTATAAACATTCCCTAAAACGTGACAAACAATATTTTGTTAATTTCGTTTAAATTAGCTCCTAAATTCTGTGTTGGTAATCAGCATAGTTGATTAAGCCAAACGACAGGTAATTAATTAAAATAATATTTTTAGAGAGTGGGTCTTTATTTTTTTTATTGCAGCTGCAAGTGAAGCCCTAGACCTTTGTTTATATATAAGTAAGAATACTTCTAAAAAGTATGTGTAAAGAATACAATTTCAGAAGTAAAATAAAGTATAAAAAATATTTCACACTACGTGCTTCCTTAATTTTAAATCATGTCTTTTTAAAAATATTTTTAAGTAGAGAGTATATTTGTGTAGAGAGTAAAGCTTAATTTAGTAACAAAATAAACGCTTACAATGAGTCTCTAAAATAAGAAACATTAATAATTACGTTAAAAAAAATAAATTAAATGGTATTTTTTCCACATTAAATATATGCTATTGATACTTCATTTACTTGATTTTTCAAAGCACCAACACAACATAAGAACATATATTTTAAGAGGTAATAAAATGTTATAAAAAATTGGTTCAAAAGAGTCTTGTAATTAAATAAGTAATAATTACTTAAACTTAAGCCCTAAACCTAACCCTAAAAACCTAATCTAACCCCTAAACCTAACCCTAAAAACCTAATCTAACCCCTAAACCTAACCTATCCCCTAAACCTAACCTAACCTCTAAACCTAACCTAAACCTAACCTAAACCTAACCTAAACCTTGACCTAACCTAACCCGTGAACCTAACCTAACCCCTAAACCTAACCTAACTCCTAAACCTAATGTAACTTAAACCTAACCTAAACCTTGACCTAACATAACCCCTAAACCTTGGCATTACCTAACCCCTAAACCTTGACACTACCTAACCCCTAAACCTTGACATTACCTAACGCCTAACCCCTAAACCTTGACATTACCTAACCTCTAACCCCTAAACCTTGACAATACCTAACCCCTAAACCTAACCTAACTCCTAACCCTTAAACCTAACCTAACCGAACTCCTAATCCCTAAACCTAACCTAACGCCTATCCCCTGAAGCCGACACCTAACCTTACCCCTAAATCTAACCTAACCTAACCTAACCTAACCAACCTACAAAAACAAACAAACAAATAAACAAATAATTAAATAAATATTATTTTTAAAGGGAGGTTCTTGAAAGCTAGATTTTTAAATAAAAGTATTATTTAAAGCAATCTGAAATGTTTGATACATTTCGTGATAACAAATTAAGCAGCTATAAAATATTAAAAGAATGTTACCTTATGTACTTTCCTAATGTTAGACACTATTACTTAGATATTTTTTTTTGTAGTTTAGACACACTTTTTGCATCAAAGATATGTAAATATACTACAGATATGTATATACATTCTACAATAAATATAAACAAGAATTACATAATAATAGCTATACACTGATAAAAAGGCAATACAATTAAAAATATTTTTAAGGGATCTAAATGTTTTTTTTATAAAAGTTTTCAGATGTGTACAGCAGAGCTCCATTAATGAATAAGTCAAATTAAAATGTCCAAGCTCAGAAATATTTATTCCCAGTGTGTTGATTTCTATTATAGTCTTTGTGTAAATATACTTCCCTGACAACCAATTTGTTTCCAGTTTAAATAAATCCCTGTCTTCATTCCAAAATAAAAACCTACAATTAAAAAGGATATAGACATGAGCATGCAATGTAAATGTGCACATTAAATATAACAACATTCCAAATAATAATTGTAATTACACTGTAAAAAAAAGGTGCTTAAAAATGAGTACATGAATGTACTAGCGTTTCTTTGAGTACAATTGCATCGTAAATGAGCGATGACGTACTCTAATTTAAGTAATCGCACTTTCGCAAAAATGAGCAGTGTGATTTAATATTGCTAATCTCAGCTTCTGTTCAAGCCATCTTAACAAAGCGACCTGACGAACTTAAAATATGTGTTTAGAAGTCGGTTTTCCACATTATTTGATGTCGATTGCTTAAATTGAAACTGAGTTATTACAACTCATTTATCTTTCTCCCCATTCTTTTGGCACACCTTTTTAACATTACTTCTGTTTACAACTTCTTCTCGTCGCCCTGATAGCTTAACGAATAAGGCTATAGACAGCTGTGCCTGAGAATATGAGTTCGATTTCCGGTAAGTCTTGATTGTAATTGTCGATATTTATTTATGTAAAGTGATTTATTAAAGCAGCCTATATAGGCTACCATCTGCCCTATTTATTTATTTTTACACATTGTACTCATTTTTAAGAACATGTCTTTTTTTAAAATGAAACTTTTTTTGCGGAGCTATGATAACCATCGAATGTAATCAAATATGAGTACAATTTGTCTAGTATTTAAAAATATACTTTACATATCAATATTTCCTTGTAATACTTTCGAAAAAATATTTTAAATGGAGATGAACATATTTAAAAATTTGACAACTGGGGGGGAAATTTGAAAACTGATATAAGGGTTGTTTAGACTTGTTCCTAAAATGCTCAATAATTCAGCTTTTAATAAATCCTTCGTTTTCATCTCCATGTAACAAACATCCTACAATTCAAAAGCAAATGGGGGGGTTTATGAGCCTGTTAGCATATATATTATAAGTACAATATGATTTTATAAAATAGTTGTTTTTAAGTTAAAAAACTTGTAAATAATTTTTTTATGTTCATTTATAAAAATGTTTATTTTCACTTATAGTGCACTAGATTACTTTACAGTACAGAAAGATGCACAAAAGCATTTTAAGATAAAAAAATACAAAGCAGTTCTGTAAATTTTTTTTTTAATTAATAAGCAAAAATGTGAAGTAACTTTTAAAGCATTCGATTATTAAATATTTTTTTGTTTCAGAATACTACAATTTATTTATCATGTAAACTTTATTAAAAAATACATAAGTATTAAAATTCCTTGCATTACTTTTAAGTCAATCTGTTTTCATGAAGATGAAATTATTATTAAAACTTTCACTAAGGCGGGATAACCCATATACTATTAAAGTTTTAGTAAACATTTAAAAACACGTATACTTTAGCAACACAGTTAATGCATCCAAGCGATAGTAAAAATAGTGTGAAATAAAATTAATTCTAAGACGACTAAAATTTAAAAACTTAAAGATTTCTAAGCATTTTAATGGACATATTTTCTTAAAATTGAGAAGCACATTTGTAAATTACTTTTTATTTTATTTGAGTATTAATCTATAAGCTTTAAGTATAAGATTTTCATTTATTACTTTTACTTTTTTAATTATTTGAGGGTTAAACTAAAAAAAATTTCAGAAACAGTTTCAACAAATTATAATTTTTTTAAAACATGACATTCAGTATGTTATTAAGAATGCATGCAGTTAATGCATCCAAGCGATAGTAAAAATAGTGTGAAATAAAATTAATTCTAAGACGACTAAAATTTAAAAACTTAAAGATTTCTAAGCATTTTAATGGACATATTTTCTTAAAATTGAGAAGCACATTTGTAAATTACTTTTTATTTTATTTGAGTATTAATCTATAAGCTTTAAGTATAAGATTTTCATTTATTACTTTTACTTTTTTAATTATTTGAGGGTTAAACTAAAAAAAATTTCAGAAACAGTTTCAACAAATTATAATTTTTTTAAAACATGACATTCAGTATGTTATTAAGAATGCATGCAGTTAATGCATCCAAGCGATAGTAAAAATAGTGTGAAATAAAATTAATTCTAAGACGACTAAAATTTAAAAACTTAAAGATTTCTAAGCATTTTAATGGACATATTTTCTTAAAATTGAGAAGCACATTTGTAAATTACTTTTTATTTTATTTGAGTATTAATCTATAAGCTTTAAGTATAAGATTTTCATTTATTACTTTTACTTTTTTAATTATTTGAGTATTAAACTAAAAAAAATTTCAGAAACAGTTTCAACAAATTATAATTTTTTTAAAACATGACATTCAGTATGTTATTAAGAAAACGTTTATTTCTTCTTTAAATCTGTGTAGTTTATCAGCATAAAAATTCGAACAAACAATAGGTAAATAATTTTAGAAAAATTATTTCTAAAACTACTAAATAACTTAAAATTTTAAATTACTAAACAGTTTGTTAAAAATGTTAAACAAACAAATTAGCATTAATGACAATCACATTTAAATTGACTTATTAGCATTTAGATAGGAAATAATCAAATAAAGAACAGAATACTTCATAATGACTTGTTAATATTTAAAAATATACATATATTTACCAATAATTAATTTCAACACTTTCGAGACAATCTGTTGCATTGAGATGAGATTATTCTTAAAACCTTAAAACATTCACTAAAACTTGATAAACAGTATTTTTTTTAAAGAACGTTTAAATTTCTTGAAAAAATTCTGTGTAGTTTAGCAGAACAGTTAATTCAGAAAAACGATAGGTTAATAATAATGAATAAAATATTATTATTAGATATTTAGTGTGTTCTGTAAGTAAAATCCCTTAGACTTTGTTTATATATAGTAAAAGTACTACTCAAAATATCTGTTAAGGTATCCGCACACGTTGAATAAGGTGATTTTGACTGAAATTACCAAATTTTTTTTATTTAAAAATATGATTTTCTGCACTTTTAAGTTTCCAAAACAGTTTTTACTTTAGTTGTACGTCAATTAGAACAAAAGTTATAGTAATTTAAAGTCCAAGTGGAAACGTATTAAATGGAACAGGAAGTAGCATTCCGAAACCGGAAATGAGGCAGAAACATCGTTTTTTTCTTAATTTTCAACCTTTTTTAATTGCAATATTTATTATTTTAATGTTGCTATAATCTAGCCACCAAATATTTTCATTTATATCAGAAGTTTTTGTATTAAAAATGTCAACAACTTTACTCTCTTGTTTATTTCTTTACAAGCAGCAATGTTTATTTTTGTATAATCTGTTTAATCATTTTTTTTAAAGACCTAACTAAATTAACTCTCCAAATTTTCTTTCATATATGTTAAAACACCTTGGGGAATTCGAGAAACCAAAGTTTTATTCGTAAGAAAAAATTCCGAGGAAATAAATATGTATGTTCCACTGAAACTGATTCATCTGCGTCGAACAACGTGCCTACAGCAAGTGAAAAGAAGCTCACTATGACTTCTGGGCAAGTGCCTGGGCAAGTGCCCCGAATGCCCTCCCGTAAATCAGTCTCTGACTGTGTCAACACATTTGGGATTGCGAGTTAGTTTTATACTGAGTGAGCAGACAACTCAGTATTTCGTTTTTTTGTATAACAGCAGCGAGCGGAGAACCAAAACAAAACTCGCTCACTTTCAAGGTCGCTCGAAACGTTTTCAATTCGAAATAAAAAAATCGTTCCTTCTCTGAGGTGAGTAAAAAGACCCTGTATTTGGTTTTTCCCGTGCAGCAACGGGACAGGCGAAAGTTTTCCCTGCAGTGCAGAAGGAAAGGAGAATCAAAACAAACCGCGCACACTTTCAAGGCCGCTGAAAACGATTTTGGTTTGATTCGGGAAAAAAAGTCTTTTTTATTCGAGTTGGTGCGAGTTTCCTCCTCCTTCCCCCCCTCTCACAACTGAGAGCGGGCGGTGTAGGGGGAAAGGGGCGGAGGGCAATGTTTCAGATGAGTTTTGTGATGTCGCGTGTTGTTTGGTTATTCAAGGTTGAGTTTTTTTTTTGTTCTTCTTTTGGTTGGAGTGAGGAGAAAACGGTGCATCTGTTTGAAGAGGCTTTGGTTAGGATGTGTGTTTGGTGGCGTCGCTTGTCGATTTTTTTTATGTGTAACGCTTTTGAGATAGGTGCATGTAGTGCGGAGTGGATCGTAACGAAAACATGATCGTAACAAAACTTTCGTAACGGAAACACGAGTAACAAAAACATCATAACTAAATCATAAATAACGAAAACACGCACAAGAAAAATACGCGTAAAGAAAACATGAGCCGCTAAACAGCGTTGAAGCGGTTGCATCTATTTTACTCACGTCTTACGCTCGCAAATGTCGTTCTTGAAACAAGACACAACTTAGAAATCGTGCTTAAGTTTCCCTCAAATCTTAAAAGACAATGGTCACGACCTACCTAATTTTTCTGCTGTTAGTTGGATTGATTTAATTATTTTTTTCTGTGAAATGATTAATAAAGTATTTATATACTATAATAAATATAGGAAGGTGGGGGGGGGGGAGATGTTTCAGATGAGTTTTGTGATATCGCGTGTTGTTTGGTTATTCAAGGTTGAGTTTTTTTTTTGTTCTTCTTTTGGTTGGAGTGAGGAGAAAACGGTGCATCTGTTTGAAGAGGCTTTGGTTAACTATAATTTAGTTAAGCAAGAAGGTGTTAAACAGCAGAAATTTGCATAACACCTCAAAAGCTTAAGCGTTATTCAGTTTGACAAAAACTATTTTTAAAATTTTTGTTGTCACCTTCATAAGACTGTAGGAAATATTTCATTTAAAAGGACAAAATACTGCAAGAATTACACATTTTTGTTTTATTAAAATAAGCAAAAATTAGCCTTTTTTTGAGTCAGCTATTTTGATTCACAGCATACTACTGGATTTTAAGTTTAAAATCTTCTTTATAAAAGGACAGTATATTTTACATTATAAATCTTTAAAACAATAGAAATATTCTGAAGTGTGGGGAGAAAACTGTCAATTTAGACAAATAACATGTTATAAAAATTGGTTCAAAAAAGTCTTGAATTAAATACAAATACGACTTAATTTTAACAAGACATCATTCAATAATTATACATATTAATAAAGGTTTTAAAAATTTAGGGACTCTTTGTTTTTGAAACTAAAACTGTGAATCCCCTTTAAAGGAATTAAAAACCTTTGAATTCTCTAAGGTATACCGAGCAACATGACATGTTTTTCGACTATTAAATTAAAAAAAAACATTATATTTTTGTGTCTCGGGATGTTCTACGGGTTCTACAGTGAGTTGTGTTTAGAGTAAGGCTATTAATAGTAACAAAATTAACGTTTAAAATGAGATTGCTCTCTTAATAACTTTAATTTTTTTTTATTTCATCTTAAAAACAAAACATTTTATGTTATACTGTTTCTACTATAAATGTGTGCTGTTGATATTTCATTTTCAGGTTGTTCTGAGCACAAATACAGGCATATTAACATAATTTCAAACAAGTTATTTTGAATAATGTCGATTTTTAAATTATAAAAAACATTACTTTTTTACGTCTCCGGGTTGTTCTACGAGTTCTATAGTGAGATCTGTACAGAGTAGAGCTATTATTAGTAACAAAATTAACGTTTAAAAAAAGGTTGCTCCTTTATGACTTTAAACAAAAAAATTTAATTCATTTTGAAAACAAAACATTTTATGTTATACTGTTTCTACTATAATTGTGTGCTGTCGATACTTCATTTTCAGGTTGTTCTGAGCACAAATACAAGCATAATAACATAATTTCAAACAAGTAATTCTGAATAATGTAAACTGTTACAGCAGTATATTATTTAAATAAATATTTTAAAGGCTTTCTAAATAGGTTTTGTGTTAAAAAAGGCTATTACTCACTTTTAAAAGACATTTCTTCTTCCTTTCTTTTGCCTTACGAACATTTTGTAGAACATGGGGAGTAAATGTCTTTATCCTTAAAATAATTAATAGTATTCTTTTCCATCTTGAATATTTTTCCTAGCTCCGGATAAATCCTTTGTCGTCAAGACAATGACATAACCTACAATTTAATCAAAAAATTAAAACAAGAGCACAAACAAATGTATCGGTTTTAAATGATAAAGCCTGGAATGTAGGTTTTTATTGTGGGTTACAAAGCAGTAAGTTAAATATTTTTAAGTGATTTAACTATAATTTAGTTAAGCAAGAAGGTGTTAAACAGCAGAAATTTGCATAACACCTCAAAAGCTTAAGCGTTATTCAGTTTGACAAAAACTATTTTTAAATTTTTTTTTGTCACCTTCATAAGACTGTAGGAAATATTTCATTTAAAAGGACAAAATACTGCAAGAATTACACATTTTTGTTTTATTAAAATAAGCAAAAATTACCCTTATTAAATACAAATACGACTTAATTTTAACAAGACATCATTCAATAATTATACATATTAATAAAGGTTTTAAAAATTTAGGGACTCTTTGTTTTTGAAACTAAAACTGTGAATCCCCTTTAAAGGAATTAAAAACCTTTGAATTCTCTAAGGTATACCGAGCAACATGACATGTTTTTCGACTATTAAATTAAAAAAAAACATTATATTTTTGTGTCTCGGGATGTTCTACGGGTTCTACAATGAGTTGTGTTTAGAGTAAGGCTATTAATAGTAACAAAATTAACGTTTAAAATGAGATTGCTCTCTTAATAACTTTAATTTTTTTTTATTTCATCTTAAAAACAAAACATTTTATGTTATACTGTTTCTAATATAAATGTGCGCTGTTGATATTTCATTTTCAGGTTGTTCTGAGCACAAATACAGGCATATTAACATAATTTCAAACAAGTTATATTGAATAATGTCGATTTTTAAATTATAAAAAACATTACTTTTTTACGTCTCCTGGTTGTTCTACGAGTTCTATAGTGAGATCTGTACAGAGTAGAGCTATTATTAGTAACAAAATTAACGTTTAAAAAAAGGTTGCTCCTTTATGACTTTAAACAAAAAAATTTAATTCATTTTAAAAACAAAACATTTTATGTTATACTGTTTCTACTATAATTGTGTGCTGTCGATACTTCATTTTCAGGTTGTTCTGAGCACAAATACAAGCATAATAACATAATTTCAAACAAGTAATTCTGAATAATGTAAACTGTTACAGCAGTATATTATTTAAATAAATATTTTAAAGGCTTTCTAAATAGGTTTTGTGTTAAAAAAGGCTATTACTGACTTTTAAAAGATATTTCTTCTTCCTTTCTTTTGCCTTACGAACATTTTGTAGAACATGGGGAGTAAATGTCTTTATCCTTAAAATAATTAATAGTATTCTTTTCCATCTTGAATATTTTTCCTAGCTCCGGATAAATCCTTTGTCGTCAAGACAATGACATAACCTACAATTTAATCAAAAAATTTAAACAAGAGCACAAACAAATGTATCGGTTTTAAATGATAAAGCCTGGAATGTAGGTTTTTATTGTGGGTTACAAAGCAGTAAGTTAAATATTTTTAAGTGATTTAACTATAATTTAGTTAAGCAAGAAGGTGTTAAACAGCAGAAATTTGCATAACACCTCAAAAGCTTAAGCGTTATTCAGTTTGACAAAAACTATTTTTAAAATTTTTGTTGTCACCTTCATAAGACTGTAGGAAATATTTCATTTAAAAGGACAAAATACTGCAAGAATTACACATTTTTGTTTTATTAAAATAAGCAAAAATTAGCCTTTTTTTGAGTCAGCTATTTTGATTCACAGCATACTACTGGATTTTAAGTTTAAAATCTTCTTTATAAAAGGACAGTATATTTTACATTATAAATCTTTAAAACAATAGAAATATTCTGAAGTGTGGGGAGAAAACTGTCAATTTAGACAAATAACATGTTATAAAAATTGGTTCAAAAAAGTCTTGAATTAAATACAAATACGACTTAATTTTAACAAGACATCATTCAATAATTATACATATTAATAAAGGTTTTAAAAATTTAGGGACTCTTTGTTTTTGAAACTAAAACTGTGAATCCCCTTTAAAGGAATTAAAAACCTTTGAATTCTCTAAGGTATACCGAGCAACATGACATGTTTTTCGACTATTAAATTAAAAAAAAACATTATATTTTTGTGTCTCGGGATGTTCTACGGGTTCTACAGTGAGTTGTGTTTAGAGTAAGGCTATTAATAGTAACAAAATTAACGTTTAAAATGAGATTGCTCTCTTAATAACTTTAATTTTTTTTTATTTCATCTTAAAAACAAAACATTTTATGTTATACTGTTTCTACTATAAATGTGTGCTGTTGATATTTCATTTTCAGGTTGTTCTGAGCACAAATACAGGCATATTAACATAATTTCAAACAAGTTATTTTGAATAATGTCGATTTTTAAATTATAAAAAACATTACTTTTTTACGTCTCCGGGTTGTTCTACGAGTTCTATAGTGAGATCTGTACAGAGTAGAGCTATTATTAGTAACAAAATTAACGTTTAAAAAAAGGTTGCTCCTTTATGACTTTAAACAAAAAAATTTAATTCATTTTGAAAACAAAACATTTTATGTTATACTGTTTCTACTATAATTGTGTGCTGTCGATACTTCATTTTCAGGTTGTTCTGAGCACAAATACAAGCATAATAACATAATTTCAAACAAGTAATTCTGAATAATGTAAACTGTTACAGCAGTATATTATTTAAATAAATATTTTAAAGGCTTTCTAAATAGGTTTTGTGTTAAAAAAGGCTATTACTCACTTTTAAAAGACATTTCTTCTTCCTTTCTTTTGCCTTACGAACATTTTGTAGAACATGGGGAGTAAATGTCTTTATCCTTAAAATAATTAATAGTATTCTTTTCCATCTTGAATATTTTTCCTAGCTCCGGATAAATCCTTTGTCGTCAAGACAATGACATAACCTACAATTTAATCAAAAAATTAAAACAAGAGCACAAACAAATGTATCGGTTTTAAATGATAAAGCCTGGAATGTAGGTTTTTATTGTGGGTTACAAAGCAGTAAGTTAAATATTTTTAAGTGATTTAACTATAATTTAGTTAAGCAAGAAGGTGTTAAACAGCAGAAATTTGCATAACACCTCAAAAGCTTAAGCGTTATTCAGTTTGACAAAAACTATTTTTAAATTTTTTTTTGTCACCTTCATAAGACTGTAGGAAATATTTCATTTAAAAGGACAAAATACTGCAAGAATTACACATTTTTGTTTTATTAAAATAAGCAAAAATTACCCTTATTAAATACAAATACGACTTAATTTTAACAAGACATCATTCAATAATTATACATATTAATAAAGGTTTTAAAAATTTAGGGACTCTTTGTTTTTGAAACTAAAACTGTGAATCCCCTTTAAAGGAATTAAAAACCTTTGAATTCTCTAAGGTATACCGAGCAACATGACATGTTTTTCGACTATTAAATTAAAAAAAAACATTATATTTTTGTGTCTCGGGATGTTCTACGGGTTCTACAATGAGTTGTGTTTAGAGTAAGGCTATTAATAGTAACAAAATTAACGTTTAAAATGAGATTGCTCTCTTAATAACTTTAATTTTTTTTTATTTCATCTTAAAAACAAAACATTTTATGTTATACTGTTTCTAATATAAATGTGCGCTGTTGATATTTCATTTTCAGGTTGTTCTGAGCACAAATACAGGCATATTAACATAATTTCAAACAAGTTATATTGAATAATGTCGATTTTTAAATTATAAAAAACATTACTTTTTTACGTCTCCTGGTTGTTCTACGAGTTCTATAGTGAGATCTGTACAGAGTAGAGCTATTATTAGTAACAAAATTAACGTTTAAAAAAAGGTTGCTCCTTTATGACTTTAAACAAAAAAATTTAATTCATTTTAAAAACAAAACATTTTATGTTATACTGTTTCTACTATAATTGTGTGCTGTCGATACTTCATTTTCAGGTTGTTCTGAGCACAAATACAAGCATAATAACATAATTTCAAACAAGTAATTCTGAATAATGTAAACTGTTACAGCAGTATATTATTTAAATAAATATTTTAAAGGCTTTCTAAATAGGTTTTGTGTTAAAAAAGGCTATTACTGACTTTTAAAAGATATTTCTTCTTCCTTTCTTTTGCCTTACGAACATTTTGTAGAACATGGGGAGTAAATGTCTTTATCCTTAAAATAATTAATAGTATTCTTTTCCATCTTGAATATTTTTCCTAGCTCCGGATAAATCCTTTGTCGTCAAGACAATGACATAACCTACAATTTAATCAAAAAATTTAAACAAGAGCACAAACAAATGTATCGGTTTTAAATGATAAAGCCTGGAATGTAGGTTTTTATTGTGGGTTACAAAGCAGTAAGTTAAATATTTTTAAGTGATTTAACTATAATTTAGTTAAGCAAGAAGGTGTTAAACAGCAGAAATTTGCATAACACCTCAAAAGCTTAAGCGTTATTCAGTTTGACAAAAACTATTTTTAAAATTTTTGTTGTCACCTTCATAAGACTGTAGGAAATATTTCATTTAAAAGGACAAAATACTGCAAGAATTACACATTTTTGTTTTATTAAAATAAGCAAAAATTAGCCTTTTTTTGAGTCAGCTATTTTGATTCACAGCATACTACTGGATTTTAAGTTTAAAATCTTCTTTATAAAAGGACAGTATATTTTACATTATAAATCTTTAAAACAATAGAAATATTCTGAAGTGTGGGGAGAAAACTGTCAATTTAGACAAATAACATGTTATAAAAATTGGTTCAAAAAAGTCTTGAATTAAATACAAATACGACTTAATTTTAACAAGACATCATTCAATAATTATACATATTAATAAAGGTTTTAAAAATTTAGGGACTCTTTGTTTTTGAAACTAAAACTGTGAATCCCCTTTAAAGGAATTAAAAACCTTTGAATTCTCTAAGGTATACCGAGCAACATGACATGTTTTTCGACTATTAAATTAAAAAAAAACATTATATTTTTGTGTCTCGGGATGTTCTACGGGTTCTACAGTGAGTTGTGTTTAGAGTAAGGCTATTAATAGTAACAAAATTAACGTTTAAAATGAGATTGCTCTCTTAATAACTTTAATTTTTTTTTATTTCATCTTAAAAACAAAACATTTTATGTTATACTGTTTCTACTATAAATGTGTGCTGTTGATATTTCATTTTCAGGTTGTTCTGAGCACAAATACAGGCATATTAACATAATTTCAAACAAGTTATTTTGAATAATGTCGATTTTTAAATTATAAAAAACATTACTTTTTTACGTCTCCGGGTTGTTCTACGAGTTCTATAGTGAGATCTGTACAGAGTAGAGCTATTATTAGTAACAAAATTAACGTTTAAAAAAAGGTTGCTCCTTTATGACTTTAAACAAAAAAATTTAATTCATTTTGAAAACAAAACATTTTATGTTATACTGTTTCTACTATAATTGTGTGCTGTCGATACTTCATTTTCAGGTTGTTCTGAGCACAAATACAAGCATAATAACATAATTTCAAACAAGTAATTCTGAATAATGTAAACTGTTACAGCAGTATATTATTTAAATAAATATTTTAAAGGCTTTCTAAATAGGTTTTGTGTTAAAAAAGGCTATTACTCACTTTTAAAAGACATTTCTTCTTCCTTTCTTTTGCCTTACGAACATTTTGTAGAACATGGGGAGTAAATGTCTTTATCCTTAAAATAATTAATAGTATTCTTTTCCATCTTGAATATTTTTCCTAGCTCCGGATAAATCCTTTGTCGTCAAGACAATGACATAACCTACAATTTAATCAAAAAATTAAAACAAGAGCACAAACAAATGTATCGGTTTTAAATGATAAAGCCTGGAATGTAGGTTTTTATTGTGGGTTACAAAGCAGTAAGTTAAATATTTTTAAGTGATTTAACTATAATTTAGTTAAGCAAGAAGGTGTTAAACAGCAGAAATTTGCATAACACCTCAAAAGCTTAAGCGTTATTCAGTTTGACAAAAACTATTTTTAAATTTTTTTTTGTCACCTTCATAAGACTGTAGGAAATATTTCATTTAAAAGGACAAAATACTGCAAGAATTACACATTTTTGTTTTATTAAAATAAGCAAAAATTACCCTTATTAAATACAAATACGACTTAATTTTAACAAGACATCATTCAATAATTATACATATTAATAAAGGTTTTAAAAATTTAGGGACTCTTTGTTTTTGAAACTAAAACTGTGAATCCCCTTTAAAGGAATTAAAAACCTTTGAATTCTCTAAGGTATACCGAGCAACATGACATGTTTTTCGACTATTAAATTAAAAAAAAACATTATATTTTTGTGTCTCGGGATGTTCTACGGGTTCTACAATGAGTTGTGTTTAGAGTAAGGCTATTAATAGTAACAAAATTAACGTTTAAAATGAGATTGCTCTCTTAATAACTTTAATTTTTTTTTATTTCATCTTAAAAACAAAACATTTTATGTTATACTGTTTCTAATATAAATGTGCGCTGTTGATATTTCATTTTCAGGTTGTTCTGAGCACAAATACAGGCATATTAACATTATTTCAAACAAGTTATTTTGAATAATGTCGATTTTAAAATTATAAAAAACATTATTTTTTTACGTCTCCGGGTTGTTCTACGAGTTCTATAGTGAGATCTGTACAGAGTAGAGCTATTATTAGTAACAAAATTAACGTTTAAAAAAAGGTTGCTCTTTTATGACTTTAAACAAAAAAATTTAATTCATTTTGAAAACAAAACATTTTATGTTATACTGTTTCTACTATAATTGTGTGCTGTCGATACTTCATTTTCAGGTTGTTCTGAGCACAAATACAAGCATAATAACATAATTTCAAACAAGTAATTCTGAATAATGTAAACTGTTACAGCAGTATATTATTTAAATAAATATTTTAAAGGCTTTCTAAATAGGTTTTGTGTTAAAAAAGGCTATTACTCACTTTTAAAAGACATTTCTTCTTCCTTTCTTTTGCCTTACGAACATTTTGTAGAACATGGGGAGTAAATGTCTTTATCCTTAAAAAAATTAATAGTATTCTTTTCCATCTTGAATATTTTTCCTAGCTCTGGATAAATCCTTTGTCGTCAAGACAATGACATAACCTACAATTTAATCAAAAAATTAAAACAAGAGCACAAACAAATGTATCGGTTTTAAATGATAAAGCCTGGAATGTAGGTTTTTATTGTGGGTTACAAAGCAGTAAGTTAAATATTTTTAAGTGATTTAACTATAATTTAGTTAAGCAAGAAGGTGTTAAACAGCAGAAATTTGCATAACACCTCAAAAGCTTAAGCGTTATTCAGGTTGACAAAAACTATTTTTAAAATTTTTGTTGTCACCTTCATAAGACTGTAGGAAACATTTCATTTAAAAGGACAAAATACTGCAAGAATTACACATTTTTGTTTTATTAAAATAAGCAAAAATTACCCTTTTTTTGAGTCAGCTATTTTGATTCACAGCATACTACTGGATTTTAAGTTTAAAATCTTCTTTATAAAAGGACAGTATATTTTACATTATAAATCTTTAAAACAATAGAAATATTCTGAAGTGTGGGGAGAAAACTGTCAATTTAGACAAATAACATGTTATAAAAATTGGTTCAAAAAAGTCTTGAATTAAATACAAATACGACTTAATTTTAACAAGACATCATTCAATAATTATACATATTAATAAAGGTTTTAAAAATTTAGGGACTCTTTGTTTTTGAAACTAAAACTGTGAATCCCCTTTAAAGGAATTAAAAACCTTTGAATTCTCTAAGGTATACCGAGCAACATGACATGTTTTTCGACTATTAAATTAAAAAAAACATTATATTTTTGTGTCTCGGGATGTTCTACGGGTTCTACAGTGAGTTGTGTTTAGAGTATTAGAGTAAGGCTATTAATAGTAACAAAATTAACGTTTAAAATGAGATTGCTCTCTTAATAACTTTAATTTTTTTTTATTTCATCTTAAAAACAAAACATTTTATGTTATACTGTTTCTACTATAAATGTGTGCTGTTGATATTTCATTTTCAGGTTGTTCTGAGCACAAATACAGGCATATTAACATAATTTCAAACAAGTTATTTTGAATAATGTCGATTTTTAAATTATAAAAAACATTATTTTTTTACGTCTCCGGGATGTTCTACGAGTTCTATAGTGAGATCTGTACAGAGTAGAGCTATTATTAGTAACAAAATTAACGTTTAAAAAAAGGTTGCTCCTTTATGACTTTAAACAAAAAAATTTAATTCATTTTGAAAACAAAACATTTTATGTTATACTGTTTCTACTATAATTGTGTGCTGTCGATACTTCATTTTCAGGTTGTTCTGAGCACAAATACAAGCATAATAACATAATTTCAAACAAGTAATTCTGAATAATGTAAACTGTTACAGCAGTATATTATTTAAATAAATATTTTAAAGGCTTTCTAAATAGGTTTTGTGTTAAAAAAGGCTATTACTCACTTTTAAAAGACATTTCTTCTTCCTTTCTTTTGCCTTACGAACATTTTGTAGAACATGGGGAGTAAATGTCTTTATCCTTAAAAAAATTAATAGTATTCTTTTCCATCTTGAATATTTTTCCTAGCTCTGGATAAATCCTTTGTCGTCAAGACAATGACATAACCTACAATTTAATCAAAAAATTAAAACAAGAGCACAAACAAATGTATCGGTTTTAAATGATAAAGCCTTGAATGTAGGTTTTTATTGTGGGTTACAAAGCAGTAAGTTAAATATTTTTAAGTGATTTAACTATAATTTAGTTAAGCAAGAAGGTGTTAAACAGCAGAAATGTGCATAACACCTCAAAAGCTTAAGCGTTATTCAGGTTGACAAAAACTATTTTTAAAATTTTTGTTGTCACCTTCATAAGACTGTTGGAAATATTTCATTTAAAAGGACAAAATACTGCAAGAATTACACATTTTTGTTTTATTAAAATAAGCAAAAATTACCCTTTTTTTGAGTCAGCTATTTTGATTCACAGCATACTACTGGATTTTAAGTTTAAAATCTTCTTTATAAAAGGACAGTATATTTTACATTATAAATCTTTAAAACAATAGAAATATTCTGAAGTGTGGGGAGAAAACTGTCAATTTAGACAAATAACATGTTATAAAAATTGGTTCAAAAAAGTCTTGAATTAAATACAAATACGACTTAATTTTAACAAGACATCATTCAATAATTATACATATTAATAAAGGTTTTAAAAATTTAGGGACTCTTTGTTTTTGAAACTAAAACTGTGAATCCCCTTTAAAGGAATTAAAAACCTTTGAATTCTCTAAGGTATACCGAGCAACATGACATGTTTTTCGACTATTAAATTAAAAAAAAACATTATATTTTTGTGTCTCGGGATGTTCTACGGGTTCTACAGTGAGTTGTGTTTAGAGTAAGGCTATTAATAGTAACAAAATTAACGTTTAAAATGAGATTGCTCTCTTAATAACTTTAATTTTTTTTATTTCATCTTAAAAACAAAACATTTTATGTTATACTGTTTCTACTATAAATGTGTGCTGTTGATATTTCATTTTCAGGTTGTTCTGAGCACAAATACAGGCATATTAACATAATTTCAAACAAGTTATTTTGAATAATGTCGATTTTTAAATTATAAAAAACATTATTTTTTTACGTCTCCGGGTTGTTCTACGAGTTCTATAGTGAGATATGTACAGAGTAGAGCTATTATTAGTAACAAAATTAACGTTTAAAAAAAGGTTGCTCCTTTATGACTTTAAACAAAAAAATTTAATTCATTTTGAAAACAAAACATTTTATGTTATACTGTTTCTACTATAATTGTGTGCTGTCGATACTTCATTTTCAGGTTGTTCTGAGCACAAATACAAGCATAATAACATAATTTCAAACAAGTAATTCTGAATAATGTAAACTGTTACAGCAGTATATTATTTAAATAAATATTTTAAAGGCTTTCTAAATAGGTTTTGTGTTAAAAAAGGCTATTACTCACTTTTAAAAGACATTTCTTCTTCCTTTCTTTTGCCTTACGAACATTTTGTAGAACATGGGGAGTAAATGTCTTTATCCTTAAAAAAATTAATAGTATTCTTTTCCATCTTGAATATTTTTCCTAGCTCTGGATAAATCCTTTGTCGTCAAGACAATGACATAACCTACAATTTAATCAAAAAATTAAAACAAGAGCACAAACAAATGTATCGGTTTTAAATGATAAAGCCTGGAATGTAGGTTTTTATTGTGGGTTACAAAGCAGTAAGTTAAATATTTTTAAGTGATTTAACTATAATTTAGTTAAGCAAGAAGGTGTTAAACAGCAGAAATTTGCATAACACCTCAAAAGCTTAAGCGCTATTCAGGTTGACAAAAACTATTTTTAAAATTTTTGTTGTCACCTTCATAAGACTGTAGGAAATATTTCATTTAAAAGGATAAAATACTGCAAGATTTACACATTTTTGTTTTATTAAAATAAGCAAAAATTACCCTTTTTTTGAGTCAGCTATTTTGATTCACAGCATACTACTGGATTTTAAGTTTAAAATCTTCTTTATAAAAGGACAGTATATTTTACATTCTAAATCTTTAAAACAATAGAAATATTCTGAAGTGTGGGGAGAAAACTGTCAATTTAGACAAATAACATGTTATAAAAATTGGTTCAAAAAAGTCTTGAATTAAATACAAATACGACTTAATTTTAACAAGACATCATTCAATAATTATACATATTAATAAAGGTTTTAAAAATTTAGGGACTCTTTGTTTTTGAAACTAAAACTGTGAATCACCTTTAAAGGAATTAAAAACCTTTGAATTCTCTAAGGTATACCGAGCAACATGACATGTTTTTCGACTATTAAATTAAAAAAAAACATTATATTTTTGTGTCTCGGGATGTTCTACGGGTTCTACAGTGAGTTGTGTTTAGAGTAAGGCTATTAATAGTAACAAAATTAACGTTTAAAATGAGATTGCTCTCTTAATAACTTTAATTTTTTTTATTTCATCTTAAAAACAAAACATTTTATGTTATACTGTTTCTACTATAAATGTGTGCTGTTGATATTTCATTTTCAGGTTGTTCTGAGCACAAATACAGGCATATTAACATAATTTCAAACAAGTTATTTTGAATAATGTCGATTTTTAAATTATAAAAAACATTATTTTTTTACGTCTCCGGGTTGTTCTACGAGTTCTATAGTGAGATCTGTACAGAGTAGAGCTATTATTAGTAACAAAATTAACGTTTAAAAAAAGGTTGCTCCTTTATGACTTTAAACAAAAAAATTTAATTCATTTTGAAAACAAAACATTTTATGTTATACTGTTTCTACTATAATTGTGTGCTGTCGATACTTCATTTTCAGGTTGTTCTGAGCACAAATACAAGCATAATAACATAATTTCAAACAAGTAATTCTGAATAATGTAAACTGTTACAGCAGTATATTATTTAAATAAATATTTTAAAGGCTTTCTAAATAGGTTTTGTGTTAAAAAAGGCTATTACTCACTTTTAAAAGACATTTCTTCTTCCTTTCTTTTGCCTTACGAACATTTTGTAGAACATGGGGAGTAAATGTCTTTATCCTTAAAAAAATTAATAGTATTCTTTTCCATCTTGAATATTTTTCCTAGCTCTGGATAAATCCTTTGTCGTCAAGACAATGACATAACCTACAATTTAATCAAAAAATTAAAACAAGAGCACAAACAAATGTATCGGTTTTAAATGATAAAGCCTGGAATGTAGGTTTTTATTGTGGGTTACAAAGCAGTAAGTTAAATATTTTTAAGTGATTTAACTATAATTTAGTTAAGCAAGAAGGTGTTAAACAGCAGAAATTTGCATAACACCTCAAAAGCTTAAGCGTTATTCAGTTTGACAAAAACTATTTTTAAATTTTTTTTTGTCACCTTCATAAGACTGTAGGAAATATTTCATTTAAAAGGACAAAATACTGCAAGAATTACACATTTTTGTTTTATTAAAATAAGCAAAAATTACCCTTTTTTTGAGTCAGCTATTTTGATTCACAGCATACTACTGGATTTTAAGTTTAAAATCTTCTTTATAAAAGGACAGTATATTTTACATTATAAATCTTTAAAACAATAGAAATATTCTGAAGTGTGGGGAGAAAACTGTCAATTTAGACAAATAACATGTTATAAAAATTGGTTCAAAAAAGTCTTGAATTAAATACAAATACGACTTAATTTTAACAAGACATCATTCAATAATTATACATATTAATAAAGGTTTTAAAAATTTAGGGACTCTTTGTTTTTGAAACTAAAACTGTGAATCCCCTTTAAAGGAATTAAAAACCTTTGAATTCTCTAAGGTATACCGAGCAACATGACATGTTTTTCGACTATTAAATTAAAAAAAAACATTATATTTTTGTGTCTCGGGATGTTCTACGGGTTCTACAGTGAGTTGTGTTTAGAGTAAGGCTATTAATAGTAACAAAATTAACGTTTAAAATGAGATTGCTCTCTTAATAACTTTAATTTTTTTTATTTCATCTTAAAAACAAAACATTTTATGTTATACTGTTTCTACTATAAATGTGTGCTGTTGATATTTCATTTTCAGGTTGTTCTGAGCACAAATACAGGCATATTAACATAATTTCAAACAAGTTATTTTGAATAATGTCGATTTTTAAATTATAAAAAACATTATTTTTTTACGTCTCCGGGTTGTTCTACGAGTTCTATAGTGAGATCTGTACAGAGTAGAGCTATTATTAGTAACAAAATTAACGTTTAAAAAAAGGTTGCTCCTTTATGACTTTAAACAAAAAAATTTAATTCATTTTGAAAACAAAACATTTTATGTTATACTGTTTCTACTATAATTGTGTGCTGTCGATACTTCATTTTCAGGTTGTTCTGAGCACAAATACAAGCATAATAACATAATTTCAAACAAGTAATTCTGAATAATGTAAACTGTTGCAGCAGTATATTATTTAAATAAATATTTTAAAGGCTTTCTAAATAGGTTTTGTGTTAAAAAAGGCTATTACTCACTTTTAAAAGACATTTCTTCTTCCTTTCTTTTGCCTTACGAACATTTTGTAGAACATGGGGAGTAAATGTCTTTATCCTTAAAAAAATTAATAGTATTCTTTTCCATCTTGAATATTTTTCCTAGCTCTGGATAAATCCTTTGTCGTCAAGACAATGACATAACCTACAATTTAATCAAAAAATTAAAACAAGAGCACAAACAAATGTATCGCTTTTAAATGATAAAGCCTGGAATGTAGGTTTTTATTGTGGGTTACAAAGCAGTAAGTTAAATATTTTTAAGTGATTTAACTATAATTTAGTTAAGCAAGAAGGTGTTAAACAGCAGAAATGTGCATAACACCTCAAAAGCTTAAGCGTTATTCAGTTTGACAAAAACTATTTTTAAAATTTTTGTTGTCACCTTCATAAGACTGTAGGAAATATTTCATTTAAAAGGACAAAATACTGCAAGAATTACACATTTTTGTTTTATTAAAATAAGCAAAAATTACCCTTTTTTTGAGTCAGCTATTTTGATTCACAGCATACTACTGGATTTTAAGTTTAAAATCTTCTTTATAAAAGGACAGTATATTTTACATTATAAATCTTTAAAACAATAGAAATATTCTGAAGTGTGGGGAGAAAACTGTCAATTTAGACAAATAACATGTTATAAAAATTGGTTCAAAAAAGTCTTGAATTAAATACAAATACGACTTAATTTTAACAAGACATCATTCAATAATTATACATATTAATAAAGGTTTTAAAAATTTAGGGACTCTTTGTTTTTGAAACTAAAACTGTGAATCCCCTTTAAAGGAATTAAAAACCTTTGAATTCTCTAAGGTATACCGAGCAACATGACATGTTTTTCGACTATTAAATTAAAAAAAAACATTATATTTTTGTGTCTCGGGATGTTCTACGGGTTCTACAGTGAGTTGTGTTTAGAGTAAGGCTATTAATAGTAACAAAATTAACGTTTAAAATGAGATTGCTCTCTTAATAACTTTAATTTTTTTTATTTCATCTTAAAAACAAAACATTTTATGTTATACTGTTTCTACTATAAATGTGTGCTGTTGATATTTCATTTTCAGGTTGTTCTGAGCACAAATACAGGCATATTAACATAATTTCAAACAAGTTATTTTGAATAATGTCGATTTTTAAATTATAAAAAACATTATTTTTTTACGTCTCCGGGTTGTTCTACGAGTTCTATAGTGAGATCTGTACAGAGTAGAGCTATTATTAGTAACAAAATTAACGTTTAAAAAAAGGTTGCTCCTTTATGACTTTAAACAAAAAAATTTAATTCATTTTGAAAACAAAACATTTTATGTTATACTGTTTCTACTATAATTGTGTGCTGTCGATACTTCATTTTCAGGTTGTTCTGAGCACAAATACAAGCATAATAACATAATTTCAAACAAGTAATTCTGAATAATGTAAACTGTTGCAGCAGTATATTATTTAAATAAATATTTTAAAGGCTTTCTAAATAGGTTTTGTGTTAAAAAAGGCTATTACTCACTTTTAAAAGACATTTCTTCTTCCTTTCTTTTGCCTTACGAACATTTTGTAGAACATGGGGAGTAAATGTCTTTATCCTTAAAAAAATTAATAGTATTCTTTTCCATCTTGAATATTTTTCCTAGCTCTGGATAAATCCTTTGTCGTCAAGACAATGACATAACCTACAATTTAATCAAAAAATTAAAACAAGAGCACAAACAAATGTATCGCTTTTAAATGATAAAGCCTGGAATGTAGGTTTTTATTGTGGGTTACAAAGCAGTAAGTTAAATATTTTTAAGTGATTTAACTATAATTTAGTTAAGCAAGAAGGTGTTAAACAGCAGAAATTTGCATAACACCTCAAAAGCTTAAGCGTTATTCAGGTTGACAAAAACTATTTTTAAAATTTTTGTTGTCACCTTCATAAGACTGTAGGAAATATTTCATTTAAAAGGATAAAATACTGCAAGATTTACACATTTTTGTTTTATTAAAATAAGCAAAAATTACCCTTTTTTTGAGTCAGCTATTTTGATTCACAGCATACTACTGGATTTTAAGTTTAAAATCTTCTTTATAAAAGGACAGTATATTTTACATTCTAAATCTTTAAAACAATAGAAATATTCTGAAGTGTGGGGAGAAAACTGTCAATTTAGACAAATAACATGTTATAAAAATTGGTTCAAAAAAGTCTTGAATTAAATACAAATACGACTTAATTTTAACAAGACATCATTCAATAATTATACATATTAATAAAGGTTTTAAAAATTTAGGGACTCTTTGTTTTTGAAACTAAAACTGTGAATCACCTTTAAAGGAATTAAAAACCTTTGAATTCTCTAAGGTATACCGAGCAACATGACATGTTTTTCGACTATTAAATTAAAAAAAAACATTATATTTTTGTGTCTCGGGAAGTTCTACGGGTTCTACAGTGAGTTGTGTTTAGAGTAAGGCTATTAATAGTAACAAAATTAACGTTTAAAATGAGATTGCTCTCTTAATAACTTTAATTTTTTTTATTTCATCTTAAAAACAAAACATTTTATGTTATACTGTTTCTACTATAAATGTGTGCTGTTGATATTTCATTTTCAGGTTGTTCTGAGCACAAATACAGGCATATTAACATAATTTCAAACAAGTTATTTTGAATAATGTCGATTTTTAAATTATAAAAAACATTATTTTTTTACGTCTCCGGGTTGTTCTACGAGTTCTATAGTGAGATCTGTACAGAGTAGAGCTATTATTAGTAACAAAATTAACGTTTAAAAAAAGGTTGCTCCTTTATGACTTTAAACAAAAAAATTTAATTCATTTTGAAAACAAAACATTTTATGTTATACTGTTTCTACTATAATTGTGTGCTGTCGATACTTCATTTTCAGGTTGTTCTGAGCACAAATACAAGCATAATAACATAATTTCAAACAAGTAATTCTGAATAATGTAAACTGTTGCAGCAGTATATTATTTAAATAAATATTTTAAAGGCTTTCTAAATAGGTTTTGTGTTAAAAAAGGCTATTACTCACTTTTAAAAGACATTTCTTCTTCCTTTCTTTTGCCTTACGAACATTTTGTAGAACATGGGGAGTAAATGTCTTTATCCTTAAAAAAATTAATAGTATTCTTTTCCATCTTGAATATTTTTCCTAGCTCTGGATAAATCCTTTGTCGTCAAGACAATGACATAACCTACAATTTAATCAAAAAATTAAAACAAGAGCACAAACAAATGTATCGCTTTTAAATGATAAAGCCTGGAATGTAGGTTTTTATTGTGGGTTACAAAGCAGTAAGTTAAATATTTTTAAGTGATTTAACTATAATTTAGTTAAGCAAGAAGGTGTTAAACAGCAGAAATTTGCATAACACCTCAAAAGCTTAAGCGTTATTCAGGTTGACAAAAACTATTTTTAAAATTTTTGTTGTCACCTTCATAAGACTGTAGGAAATATTTCATTTAAAAGGATAAAATACTGCAAGATTTACACATTTTTGTTTTATTAAAATAAGCAAAAATTACCCTTTTTTTGAGTCAGCTATTTTGATTCACAGCATACTACTGGATTTTAAGTTTAAAATCTTCTTTATAAAAGGACAGTATATTTTACATTCTAAATCTTTAAAACAATAGAAATATTCTGAAGTGTGGGGAGAAAACTGTCAATTTAGACAAATAACATGTTATAAAAATTGGTTCAAAAAAGTCTTGAATTAAATACAAATACGACTTAATTTTAACAAGACATCATTCAATAATTATACATATTAATAAAGGTTTTAAAAATTTAGGGACTCTTTGTTTTTGAAACTAAAACTGTGAATCCCCTTTAAAGGAATTAAAAACCTTTGAATTCTCTAAGGTATACCGAGCAACATGACATGTTTTTCGACTATTAAATTAAAAAAACACATTATATTTTTGTGTCTCGGGATGTTCTACGGGTTCTACAGTGAGTTGTGTTTAGAGTAAGGCTATTAATAGTAACAAAATTAACGTTTAAAATGAGATTGCTCTCTTAATAACTTTAATTTTTTTTATTTCATCTTAAAAACAAAACATTTTATGTTATACTGTTTCTACTATAAATGTGTGCTGTTGATATTTCATTTTCAGGTTGTTCTGAGCACAAATACAGGCATATTAACATAATTTCAAACAAGTTATTTTGAATAATGTCGATTTTTAAATTATAAAAAACATTATTTTTTTACGTCTCCGGGTTGTTCTACGAGTTCTATAGTGAGATCTGTACAGAGTAGAGCTATTATTAGTAACAAAATTAACGTTTAAAAAAAGGTTGCTCCTTTATGACTTTAAACAAAAAAATTTAATTCATTTTGAAAACAAAACATTTTATGTTATACTGTTTCTACTATAATTGTGTGCTGTCGATACTTCATTTTCAGGTTGTTCTGAGCACAAATACAAGCATAATAACATAATTTCAAACAAGTAATTCTGAATAATGTAAACTGTTACAGCAGTATATTATTTAAATAAATATTTTAAAGGCTTTCTAAATAGGTTTTGTGTTAAAAAAGGCTATTACTCACTTTTAAAAGACATTTCTTCTTCCTTTCTTTTGCCTTACGAACATTTTGTAGAACATGGGGAGTAAATGTCTTTATCCTTAAAAAAATTAATAGTATTCTTTTCCATCTTGAATATTTTTCCTAGCTCTGGATAAATCCTTTGTCGTCAAGACAATGACATAACCTACAATTTAATCAAAAAATTAAAACAAGAGCACAAACAAATGTATCGGTTTTAAATGATAAAGCCTGGAATGTAGGTTTTTATTGTGGGTTACAAAGCAGTAAGTTAAATATTTTTAAGTGATTTAACTATAATTTAGTTAAGCAAGAAGGTGTTAAACAGCAGAAATTTGCATAACACCTCAAAAGCTTAAGCGTTATTCAGGTTGACAAAAACTATTTTTAAAATTTTTGTTGTCACCTTCATAAGACTGTAGGAAATATTTCATTTAAAAGGACAAAATAGTGCAAGAATTACACATTTTTGTTTTATTAAAATAAGCAAAAATTACCCTTTTTTTGAGTCAGCTATTTTGATTCACAGCATACTACTGGATTTTAAGTTTAAAATCTTCTTTATAAAAGGACAGTATATTTTACATTATAAATCTTTAAAACAATAGAAATATTCTGAAGTGTGGGGAGAAAACTGTCAATTTAGACAAATAACATGTTATAAAAATTGGTTCAAAAAAGTCTTGAATTAAATACAAATACGACTTAATTTTAACAAGACATCATTCAATAATTATACATATTAATAAAGGTTTTAAAAATTTAGGGACTCTTTGTTTTTGAAACTAAAACTGTGAATCCCCTTTAAAGGAATTAAAAACCTTTGAATTCTCTAAGGTATACCGAGCAACATGACATGTTTTTCGACTATTAAATTAAAAAAACACATTATATTTTTGTGTCTCGGGATGTTCTACGGGTTCTACAGTGAGTTGTGTTTAGAGTAAGGCTATTAATAGTAACAAAATTAACGTTTAAAATGAGATTGCTCTCTTAATAACTTTAATTTTTTTTATTTCATCTTAAAAACAAAACATTTTATGTTATACTGTTTCTACTATAAATGTGTGCTGTTGATATTTCATTTTCAGGTTGTTCTGAGCACAAATACAGGCATATTAACATAATTTCAAACAAGTTATTTTGAATAATGTCGATTTTTAAATTATAAAAAACATTATTTTTTTACGTCTCCGGGTTGTTCTACGAGTTCTATAGTGAGATCTGTACAGAGTAGAGCTATTATTAGTAACAAAATTAACGTTTAAAAAAAGGTTGCTCCTTTATGACTTTAAACAAAAAAATTTAATTCATTTTGAAAACAAAACATTTTATGTTATACTGTTTCTACTATAATTGTGTGCTGTCGATACTTCATTTTCAGGTTGTTCTGAGCACAAATACAAGCATAATAACATAATTTCAAACAAGTAATTCTGAATAATGTAAACTGTTGCAGCAGTATATTATTTAAATAAATATTTTAAAGGCTTTCTAAATAGGTTTTGTGTTAAAAAAGGCTATTACTCACTTTTAAAAGACATTTCTTCTTCCTTTCTTTTGCCTTACGAACATTTTGTAGAACATGGGGAGTAAATGTCTTTATCCTTAAAAAAATTAATAGTATTCTTTTCCATCTTGAATATTTTTCCTAGCTCTGGATAAATCCTTTGTCGTCAAGACAATGACATAACCTACAATTTAATCAAAAAATTAAAACAAGAGCACAAACAAATGTATCGGTTTTAAATGATAAAGCCTGGAATGTAGGTTTTTATTGTGGGTTACAAAGCAGTAAGTTAAATATTTTTAAGTGATTTAACTATAATTTAGTTAAGCAAGAAGGTGTTAAACAGCAGAAATTTGCATAACACCTCAAAAGCTTAAGCGTTATTCAGGTTGACAAAAACTATTTTTAAAATTTTTGTTGTCACCTTCATAAGACTGTAGGAAATATTTCATTTAAAAGGACAAAATAGTGCAAGAATTACACATTTTTGTTTTATTAAAATAAGCAAAAATTACCCTTTTTTTGAGTCAGCTATTTTGATTCACAGCATACTACTGGATTTTAAGTTTAAAATCTTCTTTATAAAAGGACAGTATATTTTACATTATAAATCTTTAAAACAATACAAATATTCTGAAGTGTGGGGAGAAAACTGTCAATTTAGACAAATAACATGTTATAAAAATTGGTTCAAAAAAGTCTTGAATTAAATACAAATACGACTTAATTTTAACAAGACATCATTCAATAATTATACATATTAATAAAGGTTTTAAAAATTTAGGGACTCTTTGTTTTTGAAACTAAAACTGTGAATCCCCTTTAAAGGAATTAAAAACCTTTGAATTCTCTAAGGTATACCGAGCAACATGACATGTTTTTCGACTATTAAATTAAAAAAACACATTATATTTTTGTGTCTCGGGATGTTCTACGGGTTCTACAGTGAGTTGTGTTTAGAGTAAGGCTATTAATAGTAACAAAATTAACGTTTAAAATGAGATTGCTCTCTTAATAACTTTAATTTTTTTTATTTCATCTTAAAAACAAAACATTTTATGTTATACTGTTTCTACTATAAATGTGTGCTGTTGATATTTCATTTTCAGGTTGTTCTGAGCACAAATACAGGCATATTAACATAATTTCAAACAAGTTATTTTGAATAATGTCGATTTTTAAATTATAAAAAACATTATTTTTTTACGTCTCCGGGTTGTTCTACGAGTTCTATAGTGAGATCTGTACAGAGTAGAGCTATTATTAGTAACAAAATTAACGTTTAAAAAAAGGTTGCTCCTTTATGACTTTAAACAAAAAAATTTAATTCATTTTGAAAACAAAACATTTTATGTTATACTGTTTCTACTATAATTGTGTGCTGTCGATACTTCATTTTCAGGTTGTTCTGAGCACAAATACAAGCATAATAACATAATTTCAAACAAGTAATTCTGAATAATGTAAACTGTTACAGCAGTATATTATTTAAATAAATATTTTAAAGGCTTTCTAAATAGGTTTTGTGTTAAAAAAGGCTATTACTCACTTTTAAAAGACATTTCTTCTTCCTTTCTTTTGCCTTACGAACATTTTGTAGAACATGGGGAGTAAATGTCTTTATCCTTAAAAAAATTAATAGTATTCTTTTCCATCTTGAATATTTTTCCTAGCTCTGGATAAATCCTTTGTCGTCAAGACAATGACATAACCTACAATTTAATCAAAAAATTAAAACAAGAGCACAAACAAATGTATCGGTTTTAAATGATAAAGCCTGGAATGTAGGTTTTTATTGTGGGTTACAAAGCAGTAAGTTAAATATTTTTAAGTGATTTAACTATAATTTAGTTAAGCAAGAAGGTGTTAAACAGCAGAAATTTGCATAACACCTCAAAAGCTTAAGCGTTATTCAGGTTGACAAAAACTATTTTTAAAATTTTTGTTGTCACCTTCATAAGACTGTAGGAAATATTTCATTTAAAAGGACAAAATAGTGCAAGAATTACACATTTTTGTTTTATTAAAATAAGCAAAAATTACCCTTTTTTTGAGTCAGCTATTTTGATTCACAGCATACTACTGGATTTTAAGTTTAAAATCTTCTTTATAAAAGGACAGTATATTTTACATTATAAATCTTTAAAACAATAGAAATATTCTGAAGTGTGGGGAGAAAACTGTCAATTTAGACAAATAACATGTTATAAAAATTGGTTCAAAAAAGTCTTGAATTAAATACAAATACGACTTAATTTTAACAAGACATCATTCAATAATTATACATATTAATAAAGGTTTTAAAAATTTAGGGACTCTTTGTTTTTGAAACTAAAACTGTGAATCCCCTTTAAAGGAATTAAAAACCTTTGAATTCTCTAAGGTATACCGAGCAACATGACATGTTTTTCGACTATTAAATTAAAAAAACACATTATATTTTTGTGTCTCGGGATGTTCTACGGGTTCTACAGTGAGTTGTGTTTAGAGTAAGGCTATTAATAGTAACAAAATTAACGTTTAAAATGAGATTGCTCTCTTAATAACTTTAATTTTTTTTATTTCATCTTAAAAACAAAACATTTTATGTTATACTGTTTCTACTATAAATGTGTGCTGTTGATATTTCATTTTCAGGTTGTTCTGAGCACAAATACAGGCATATTAACATAATTTCAAACAAGTTATTTTGAATAATGTCGATTTTTAAATTATAAAAAACATTATTTTTTTACGTCTCCGGGTTGTTCTACGAGTTCTATAGTGAGATCTGTACAGAGTAGAGCTATTATTAGTAACAAAATTAACGTTTAAAAAAAGGTTGCTCCTTTATGACTTTAAACAAAAAAATTTAATTCATTTTGAAAACAAAACATTTTATGTTATACTGTTTCTACTATAATTGTGTGCTGTCGATACTTCATTTTCAGGTTGTTCTGAGCACAAATACAAGCATAATAACATAATTTCAAACAAGTAATTCTGAATAATGTAAACTGTTGCAGCAGTATATTATTTAAATAAATATTTTAAAGGCTTTCTAAATAGGTTTTGTGTTAAAAAAGGCTATTACTCACTTTTAAAAGACATTTCTTCTTCCTTTCTTTTGCCTTACGAACATTTTGTAGAACATGGGGAGTAAATGTCTTTATCCTTAAAAAAATTAATAGTATTCTTTTCCATCTTGAATATTTTTCCTAGCTCTGGATAAATCCTTTGTCGTCAAGACAATGACATAACCTACAATTTAATCAAAAAATTAAAACAAGAGCACAAACAAATGTATCGGTTTTAAATGATAAAGCCTGGAATGTAGGTTTTTATTGTGGGTTACAAAGCAGTAAGTTAAATATTTTTAAGTGATTTAACTATAATTTAGTTAAGCAAGAAGGTGTTAAACAGCAGAAATTTGCATAACACCTCAAAAGCTTAAGCGTTATTCAGGTTGACAAAAACTATTTTTAAAATTTTTGTTGTCACCTTCATAAGACTGTAGGAAATATTTCATTTAAAAGGACAAAATAGTGCAAGAATTACACATTTTTGTTTTATTAAAATAAGCAAAAATTACCCTTTTTTTGAGTCAGCTATTTTGATTCACAGCATACTACTGGATTTTAAGTTTAAAATCTTCTTTATAAAAGGACAGTATATTTTACATTATAAATCTTTAAAACAATACAAATATTCTGAAGTGTGGGGAGAAAACTGTCAATTTAGACAAATAACATGTTATAAAAATTGGTTCAAAAAAGTCTTGAATTAAATACAAATACGACTTAATTTTAACAAGACATCATTCAATAATTATACATATTAATAAAGGTTTTAAAAATTTAGGGACTCTTTGTTTTTGAAACTAAAACTGTGAATCCCCTTTAAAGGAATTAAAAACCTTTGAATTCTCTAAGGTATACCGAGCAACATGACATGTTTTTCGACTATTAAATTAAAAAAAAACATTATATTTTTGTGTCTCGGGATGTTCTACGGGTTCTACAGTGAGTTGTGTTTAGAGTAAGGCTATTAATAGTAACAAAATTAACGTTTAAAATGAGATTTCTCTCTTAATAACTTTAATTTTTTTTATTTCATCTTAAAAACAAAACATTTTATGTTATACTGTATCTACTATAAATGTGTGCTGTTGATATTTCATTTTCAGGTTGTTCTGAGCACAAATACAGGCATATTAACATAATTTCAAACAAGTTATTTTGAATAATGTCGATTTTTAAATTATAAAAAACATTATTTTTTTACGTCTCCGGGTTGTTTTACGAGTTCTATAGTGAGATCTGTACAGAGTAGAGCTATTATTAGTAACAAAATTAACGTTTAAAAAAAGGTTGCTCCTTTATGACTTTAAACAAAAAAATTTAATTCATTTTGAAAACAAAACATTTTATGTTATAATGTTTCTACTATAATTGTGTGCTGTCGATACTTCATTTTCAGGTTGTTCTGAGCACAAATACAAGCATAATAACATAATTTCAAACAAGTAATTCTGAATAATGTAAACTGTTACAGCAGTATATTATTTAAATAAATATTTTAAAGGCTTTCTAAATAGGTTTTGTGTTAAAAAAGGCTATTACTCACTTTTAAAAGACATTTCTTCTTCCTTTCTTTTGCCTTACGAACATTTTGTAGAACATGGGGAGTAAATGTCTTTATCCTTAAAAAAATTAATAGTATTCTTTTCCATCTTGAATATTTTTCCTAGCTCTGGATAAATCCTTTGTCGTCAAGACAATGACATAACCTACAATTTAATCAAAAAATTAAAACAAGAGCACAAACAAATGTATCGGTTTTAAATGATAAAGCCTGGAATGTAGGTTTTTATTGTGGGTTACAAAGCAGTAAGTTAAATATTTTTAAGTGATTTAACTATAATTTAGTTAAGCAAGAAGGTGTTAAACAGCAGAAATTTGCATAACACCTCAAAAGCTTAAGCGTTATTCAGGTTGACAAAAACTATTTTTAAAATTTTTGTTGTCACCTTCATAAGACTGTAGGAAATATTTCATTTAAAAGGACAAAATACTGCAAGAATTACACATTTTTGTTTTATTAAAATAAGCAAAAATTACCCTTTTTTTGAGTCAGCTATTTTGATTCACAGCATACTACTGGATTTTAAGTTTAAAATCTTCTTTATAAAAGGACAGTATATTTTACATTATAAATCTTTAAAACAATAGAAATATTCTGAAGTGTGGGGAGAAAACTGTCAATTTAGACAAATAACATGTTATAAAAATTGGTTCAAAAAAGTCTTGAATTAAATACAAATACGACTTAATTTTAACAAGACATCATTCAATAATTATACATATTAATAAAGGTTTTAAAAATTTAGGGACTCTTTGTTTTTGAAACTAAAACTGTGAATCACCTTTAAAGGAATTAAAAACCTTTGAATTCTCTAAGGTATACCGAGCAACATGACATGTTTTTCGACTATTAAATTAAAAAAAAACATTATATTTTTGTGTCTCGGGATGTTCTACGGGTTCTACAGTGAGTTGTGTTTAGAGTAAGGCTATTAATAGTAACAAAATTAACGTTTAAAATGAGATTGCTCTCTTAATAACTTTAATTTTTTTTATTTCATCTTAAAAACAAAACATTTTATGTTATACTGTTTCTACTATAAACGTGTGCTGTTGATATTTCATTTTCAGGTTGTTCTGAGCACAAATACAGGCATATTAACATAATTTCAAACAAGTTATTTTGAATAATGTCGATTTTTAAATTATAAAAAACATTATTTTTTTACGTCTCCGGGTTGTTCTACGAGTTCTATAGTGAGATCTGTACAGAGTAGAGCTATTATTAGTAACAAAATTAACGTTTAAAAAAAGGTTGCTCCTTTATGACTTTAAACAAAAAAATTTAATTCATTTTGAAAACAAAACATTTTATGTTATACTGTTTCTACTATAATTGTGTGCTGTCGATACTTCATTTTCAGGTTGTTCTGAGCACAAATACAAGCATAATAACATAATTTCAAACAAGTAATTCTGAATAATGTAAACTGTTACAGCAGTATATTATTTAAATAAATATTTTAAAGGCTTTCTAAATAGGTTTTGTGTTAAAAAAGTCTATTACTCACTTTTAAAAGACATTTCTTCTTCCTTTCTTTTGCCTTACGAACATTTGGTAGAACATGGGGAGTAAATGTCTTTATCCTTAAAAAAATTAATAGTATTCTTTTCCATCTTGAATATTTTTCCTAGCTCTGGATAAATCCTTTGTCGTCAAGACAATGACATAACCTACAATTTAATCAAAAAATTAAAACAAGAGCACAAACAAATGTATCGGTTTTAAATGATAAAGCCTGGAATGTAGGTTTTTATTGTGGGTTACAAAGCTGTAAGTTAAATATTTTTAAGTGATTTAACTATAATTTAGTTAAGCAAGAAGGTGTTAAACAGCAGAAATTTGCATAACACCTCAAAAGCTTAAGCGTTATTCAGGTTGACAAAAACTATTTTTAAAATTTTTGTTGTCACCTTCATAAGACTGTAGGAAATATTTCATTTAAAAGGACAAAATACTGCAAGAATTACACATTTTTGTTTTATTAAAATAAGCAAAAATTACCCTTTTTTTGAGTCAGCTATTTTGATTCACAGCATACTACTGGATTTTAAGTTTAAAATCTTCTTTATAAAAGGACAGTATATTTTACATTATAAATCTTTAAAACAATAGAAATATTCTGAAGTGTGGGGAGAAAACTGTCAATTTAGACAAATAACATGTTATAAAAATTGGTTCAAAAAAGTCTTGAATTAAATACAAATACGACTTAATTTTAACAAGACATCATTCAATAATTATACATATTAATAAAGGTTTTAAAAATTTAGGGACTCTTTGTTTTTGAAACTAAAACTGTGAATCCCCTTTAAAGGAATTAAAAACCTTTGAATTCTCTAAGGTATACCGAGCAACATGACATGTTTTTCGACTATTAAATTAAAAAAAAACATTATATTTTTGTGTCTCGGGATGTTCTACGGGTTCTACAGTGAGTTGTGTTTAGAGTAAGGCTATTAATAGTAACAAAATTAACGTTTAAAATGAGATTGCTCTCTTAATAACTTTAATTTTTTTTATTTCATCTTAAAAACAAAACATTTTATGTTATACTGTTTCTACTATAAATGTGTGCTGTTGATATTTCATTTTCAGGTTGTTCTGAGCACAAATACAGGCATATTAACATAATTTCAAACAAGTTATTTTGAATAATGTCGATTTTTAAATTATAAAAAACATTATTTTTTTACGTCTCCGGGTTGTTCTACGAGTTCTATAGTGAGATCTGTACAGAGTAGAGCTATTATTAGTAACAAAATTAACGTTTAAAAAAAGGTTGCTCCTTTATGACTTTAAACAAAAAAATTTAATTCATTTTGAAAACAATACATTTTATGTTATACTGTTTCTACTAGAATTGTGTGCTGTCGATACTTCATTTTCAGGTTGTTCTGAGCACAAATACAAGCATAATAACATAATTTCAAACAAGTAATTCTGAATAATGTAAACTGTTACAGCAGTATATTATTTAAATAAATATTTTAAAGGCTTTCTAAATAGGTTTTGTGTTAAAAAAGGCTATTACTCACTTTTAAAAGACATTTCTTCTTCCTTTCTTTTGCCATACGAACATTTTGTAGAACATGGGGAGTAAATGTCTTTATCCTTAAAAAAATTAATAGTATTCTTTTCCATCTTGAATATTTTTCCTAGCTCTGGATAAATCCTTTGTCGTCAAGACAATGACATAACCTACAATTTAATCAAAAAATTAAAACAAGAGCACAAACAAATGTATCGGTTTTAAATGATAAAGCCTGGAATGTAGGTTTTTATTGTGGGTTACAAAGCAGTAAGTTAAATATTTTTAAGTGATTTAACTATAATTTAGTTAAGCAAGAAGGTGTTAAACAGCAGAAATGTGCATAACACCTCAAAAGCTTAAGCGTTATTCAGTTTGACAAAAACTATTTTTAAAATTTTTGTTGTCACCTTCATAAGACTGTAGGAAATATTTCATTTAAAAGGACAAAATACTGCAAGAATTACACATTTTTGTTTTATTAAAATAAGCAAAAATTACCCTTTTTTTGAGTCAGCTATTTTGATTCACAGCATACTACTGGATTTTAAGTTTAAAATCTTCTTTATAAAAGGACAGTATATTTCACATTATAAATCTTTAAAACAATAGAAATATTCTGAAGTGTGGGGAGAAAACTGTCAATTTAGACAAATAACATGTTATAAAAATTGGTTCAAAAAAGTCTTGAATTAAATACAAATACGACTTAATTTTAACAAGACATCATTCAATAATTATACATATTAATAAAGGTTTTAAAAATTTAGGGACTCTTTGTTTTTGAAACTAAAACTGTGAATCCCCTTTAAAGGAATTAAAAACCTTTGAATTCTCTAAGGTATACCGAGCAACATGACATGTTTTTCGACTATTAAATTTAAAAAAAACATTATATTTTTGTGTCTCGGGATGTTCTACGGGTTCTACAGTGAGTTGTGTTTAGAGTAAGGCTATTAATAGTAACAAAATTAACGTTTAAAATGAGATTGCTCTCTTAATAACTTTAATTTTTTTTATTTCATCTTAAAAACAAAACATTTTATGTTATAATGTTTCTACTATAAATGTGTGCTGTTGATATTTCATTTTCAGGTTGTTCTGAGCACAAATACAGGCATATTAACATAATTTCAAACAAGTTATTTTGAATAATGTCGATTTTTAAATTATAAAAAACATTATTTTTTTACGTCTCCGGGTTGTTCTACGAGTTCTATAGTGAGATCTGTACAGAGTAGAGCTATTATTAGTAACAAAATTAACGTTTAAAAAAAGGTTGCTCCTTTATGACTTTAAACAAAAAAATTTAATTCATTTTGAAAACAAAACATTTTATGTTATACTGTTTCTACTATAATTGTGTGCTGTCGATACTTCATTTTCAGGTTGTTCTGAGCACAAATACAAGCATAATAACATAATTTCAAACAAGTAATTCTGAATAATGTAAACTGTTACAGCAGTATATTATTTAAATAAATATTTTAAAGGCTTTCTAAATAGGTTTTGTGTTAAAAAAGGCTATTACTCACTTTTAAAAGACATTTCTTCTTCCTTTCTTTTGCCTTACGAACATTTTGTAGAACATGGGGAGTAAATGTCTTTATCCTTAAAAAAATTAATAGTATTCTTTTCCATCTTGAATATTTTTCCTAGCTCTGGATAAATCCTGTGTCGTCAAGACAATGACATAACCTACAATTTAATCAAAAAATTAAAACAAGAGCACAAACAAATGTATCGGTTTTAAATGATAAAGCCTGGAATGTAGGTTTTTATTGTGGGTTACAAAGCAGTAAGTTAAATATTTTTAAGTGATTTAACTATAATTTAGTTAAGCAAGAAGGTGTTAAACAGCAGAAATTTGCATAACACCTCAAAAGCTTAAGCGTTATTCAGGTTGACAAAAACTATTTTTAAAATTTTTGTTGTCACCTTCATAAGACTGTAGGAAATATTTCATTTAAAAGGACAAAATACTGCAAGAATTACACATTTTTGTTTTATTAAAATAAGCAAAAATTACCCTTTATTTGAGTCAGCTATTTTGATTCACAGCATACTACTGGATTTTAAGTTTAAAATCTTCTTTATAAAAGGACAGTATATTTTACATTATAAATCTTTAAAACAATAGAAATATTCTGAAGTGTGGGGAGAAAACTGTCAATTTAGACAAATAACATGTTATAAAAATTGGTTCAAAAAAGTCTTGAATTAAATACAAATACGACTTAATTTTAACAAGACATCATTCAATAATTATACATATTAATAAAGGTTTTAAAAATTTAGGGACTCTTTGTTTTTGAAACTAAAACTGTGAATCCCCTTTAAAGGAATTAAAAACCTTTGAATTCTCTAAGGTATACCGAGCAACATGACATGTTTTTCGACTATTAAATTAAAAAAAAACATTATATTTTTGTGTCTCGGGATGTTCTACGGGTTCTACAGTGAGTTGTGTTTAGAGTAAGGCTATTAATAGTAACAAAATTAACGTTTAAAATGAGATTGCTCTCTTAATAACTTTAATTTTTTTTATTTCATCTTAAAAACAAAACATTTTATGTTATACTGTTTCTACTATAAATGTGTGCTGTTGATATTTCATTTTCAGGTTGTTCTGAGCACAAATACAGGCATATTAACATAATTTCAAACAATATATTTTGAATAATGTCGATTTTTAAATTATAAAAAACATTATTTTTTTACGTCTCCGGGTTGTTCTACGAGTTCTATAGTGAGATCTGTACAGAGTAGAGCTATTATTAGTAACAAAATTAACGTTTAAAAAAAGGTTGCTCCTTTATGACTTTAAACAAAAAAATTTAATTCATTTTGAAAACAAAACATTTTATGTTATACTGTTTCTACTATAATTGTGTGCTGTCGATACTTCATTTTCAGGTTGTTCTGAGCACAAATACAAGCATAATAACATAATTTCAAACAAGTAATTCTGAATAATGTAAACTGTTACAGCAGTATATTATTTAAATAAATATTTTAAAGGCTTTCTAAATAGGTTTTGTGTTAAAAAAGGCTATTACTCACTTTTAAAAGACATTTCTTCTTCCTTTCTTTTGCCTTACGAACATTTTGTAGAACATGGGGAGTAAATGTCTTTATCCTTAAAAAAATTAATAGTATTCTTTTCCATCTTGAATATTTTTCCTAGCTCTGGATAAATCCTTTGTCGTCAAGACAATGACATAACCTACAATTTAATCAAAAAATTAAAACAAGAGCACAAACAAATGTATCGGTTTTAAATGATAAAGCCTGGAATGTAGGTTTTTATTGTGGGTTACAAAGCAGTAAGTTAAATATTTTTAAGTGATTTAACTATAATTTAGTTAAGCAAGAAGGTGTTAAACAGCAGAAATTTGCATAACACCTCAAAAGCTTAAGCGTTATTCAGGTTGACAAAAACTATTTTTAAAATTTTTGTTGTCACCTTCATAAGACTGTAGGAAATATTTCATTTAAAAGGACAAAATACTGCAAGAATTACACATTTTTGTTTTATTAAAATAAGCAAAAATTACCCTTTTTTTGAGTCAGCTATTTTGATTCACAGCATACTACTGGATTTTAAGTTTAAAATCTTCTTTATAAAAGGACAGTATATTTTACATTATAAATCTTTAAAACAATAGAAATATTCTGAAGTGTGGGGAGAAAACTGTCAATTTAGACAAATAACATGTTATAAAAATTGGTTCAAAAAAGTCTTGAATTAAATACAAATACGACTTAATTTTAACAAGACATCATTCAATAATTATACATATTAATAAAGGTTTTAAAAATTTAGGGACTCTTTGTTTTTGAAACTAAAACTGTGAATCCCCTTTAAAGGAATTAAAAACCTTTGAATTCTCTAAGGTATACCGAGCAACATGACATGTTTTTCGACTATTAAATTAAAAAAAAACATTATATTTTTGTGTCTCGGGATGTTCTACGGGTTCTACAGTGAGTTGTGTTTAGAGTAAGGCTATTAATAGTAACAAAATTAACGTTTAAAATGAGATTGCTCTCTTAATAACTTTAATTTTTTTTATTTCATCTTAAAAACAAAACATTTTATGTTATACTGTTTCTACTATAAATGTGTGCTGTTGATATTTCATTTTCAGGTTGTTCTGAGCACAAATACAGGCATATTAACATAATTTCAAACAAGTTATTTTGAATAAGTACCAGGGGACCGAGCCCAGCTCGCTTTCATATTTTTTACTTAATAATAGTTTTAATGAATCGAATTAAATACAAATGCTTTGAAATGTCCATATCAACGGTTAGACGTTTCGTGCTATTTTTTTTATCGTCTAACGTATTTTTATCGAAATATCCTTAAGTTCTTAGAAATGTGCTCATAAAACTGGTTAAACGCGTCAAGGTTGAAACGATACCGTATAAATTCTGCAAAAGTTACTTAAATTAATGTTATTAGCGATTCCGAGCGACTAATACAACCGTTCGCATAATTGTAGTACAAACATTTCATTTGCATGATAAAACGGGACAACATTCTTGTTGTTCAGTATTTTAGTAACCTTTTGAAATGATGTTTGCTTCAGTCTAACTCTTGAGTAACTGAATGGACTTTTAAATACTATGCAAAGTAGCTTTGTTATTAAGAAGATTAGGATAATGGAGATCAAATTATTTTTTTGCTACTGCAAAATTATTTCGGTATTTTTTTTTGTCTTCAACCTGCATACACAAATAATCAGGAACGAACAATGTTTTATATTCTTATTAAACGTGTAATCAATAATAAAGATATTTACTTATTTCGAATAATTTTATGTGTAATTCGGAATTAATCATAGTGACGAAAATGAACGAAAATAAAGTTTTATATTTAATTCAGTGTAAAATAATATAATTTGAACCAATACCGATGCCGATATATTTCATTATAACGGCATCGAAAATCAACCTTCTATAAAATTAAACTTTTTCTATAATCTAAATATAAGAGTTTTTATTATATAATAGTAGTTACGAATAAACTAATATTAATCTATTTTTTCTGTTAAATAGATTTTTTTAATGATGAAGCTGCCGTTCTCGACTTTTCAATACACATATATTATTTTATTTAGCCTAATGTTTGAAAATGACACGTGTTGAAATTTGCGACAGTTGTTAGGAATAGTTCATAATTATGTTCCTAAGAAAAGGTTACAGAATATAAAATAAGAGTTGGTAGCTTGCAGTCTGGGTCTTGAAAACAATATAGTTACTTTGAACACATTTTTATTAACAAAATACTTATTTGAAGTAACATGATAAAAATAATTAAAAACACATTTACGGTAAATGTAAAATTTATTTTTAAAAAGAGTTTTAAATTTGCTGAAATTAATTTCTCTGTTTGTATGTAAAAACTTTTTTTTCAAGCGTTTAAATTACTATGTACGTTTTAATTAAAAACTCCTTTTCCTTTGTTATATTGTATAAAGTTTCGTTACTCATTTAATTATCTGCTTGAAACTAAACATATTAACGTAATACGAGAACATTATTCAGTATTTTGTTATTACTATCTAATGCAATTTAATATCGACAATAATTTAATATTTAATTAGGCAGGTGCAAGGTTATTTCGGAAAAACCTTTAAATAAAGAAGAAACTTATTTGAAGTAATAAAGTAAATAAATTTTAAAACACGTTTATAGTAAATGATGTGAAATTTCTATTTACAAATAATTTTAAGTTTGTTAATAAAAAATTTAAACTCCTTTTCCGTTGTTCTATTGTAAAATCTCATTACTCATTTTCAATCACTCTCTAAACTAAACTTACTTACGTAATTCGAGAAACAGTTCATTATTAAATTGTACAAAATATCATAGAAATGTTGCTTTTACATTAAGAACTTTATATGACAAATTTGCTGGTATCAGTTATATAGAGAAAAAAAATATCATTTAAAACAATTTAACGTTTTCATTAATTATTTACTCATTAGAAAGTGGAATTAATAAATACCAAACCATTTTTATAGACACTATGCATGACATGGTCCCGATATTAAAATTTTGACGGAATAACAAAAACGCATGGTCGATTAGCCTTTGTGATTGGTGAATAACAAACCACGTGGTTACCATCAACCAATAAAAAATGCGCGTGAAGTAACTTATATCTTGATATGGCGTCATGTAATTTACACACAAAGCAGCGCAAAGTGTCCATGGAAAACAAATGTTAACTTTTGGAAACACTTCCTTTTTTCACAATTTCCAAAACATATCTTGAAAACTGGAAAACTCAGAATTTTTCTTTATTTCTTGTTTAATACTATCAGAAATAAGTGTATCTATGAACAATTGGTAAAATAAAAGCTATAAATAATAGAAGAAAATAGTTTATTAAATGTATAAAATTATATTTTTACCTTTATAAATATTACTTAAAATTAATTTAATAAAACTTCTTTTATTTATATCCATTAGCATATAAATTCTAAAAAAAATATTTATTAACAATTGCTAAAATAAAACTTATCAAATAAAAATTTATAACAAAGTTAAATTTTAAATGTAAATAAATATATATTTTATAAACAACATTGTTACATTAATTTAATAAAAACTTATTCAATTGATTTCATTGGAATATAAATACTTAACAAAACAAACGCAATTGCTTCTAATTTTTGTTTTGAAAATTCCATATTCTATTTACGGAAATACATAATCCATTTTACATGGAATAAAAAAATCTACTTGTTTATCCAAACGATATTTTTTTATATGGAATTTTAAAAATTTCTCTTGTGAATTCCACTTATGACGTCACGTGCAGAAACAGTAAAAATTCGCAGGATTAAATTTGTTTAAACTTTGATTATTTTAAATGCAAACGATTTTGTTCAAGTTCTTTTAAATATTTATTAGAAAATTTATAGCATTTAGTAGACGAAATAGTCACGTGATTAGAATGTGTATTTTGTTTATTTAAAAACGCAAACGATTTTTCAATTTTAATTTACTGATGTTTCTTTCGTTTATTTATGAGAAAAAAATACTTTATTTTAAAATAAAAACTATAATAAAAATACATCATCACAATATTTTGCATGTTTTAAATTAAAATAACATATGAAGAATTAAATAACTTTTAACTGCTATTGGCATATAACCTATTTACTCATACGCGATGAATAATTTGCAATGGAAAGCGTTAAATGGAACTTTTAATCTACTTATTTCACCCTCTAAATGAAATTTTTCGAAGATGAAACCTATCCCAATCGAATTTTTACCGCGAAAATTGGTAGTACATCAATTTTCGTGAAAATCGTTAGAGCGGATTTGGAGATTGTGCAAACAAACAAACAAACAAACGAACAAACGAACAAACAAATATAGTGGCATTGCTCGTTTAATAGTATTAGATGTCGATTTTTAAATTATAAAAAACATTATTTTTTTACGTCTCCGGGTTGTTCTACGAGTTCTATAGTGAGATCTGTACAGAGTAGAGCTATTATTAGTAACAAAATTAACGTTTAAAAAAAGGTTGCTCCTTTATGACTTTAAACAAAAAAATTTAATTCATTTTGAAAACAAAACATTTTATGTTATACTGTTTCTACTATAATTGTGTGCTGTCGATACTTCATTTTCAGGTTGTTCTGAGCACAAATACAAGCATAATAACATAATTTCAAACAAGTAATTCTGAATAATGTAAACTGTTACAGCAGTATATTATTTAAATAAATATTTTAAAGGCTTTCTAAATAGGTTTTGTGTTAAAAAAGGCTATTACTCACTTTTAAAAGACATTTCTTCTTCCTTTCTTTTGCCTTACGAACATTTTGTAGAACATGGGGAGTAAATGTCTTTATCCTTAAAAAAATTAATAGTATTCTTTTCCATCTTGAATATTTTTCCTAGCTCTGGATAAATCCTGTGTCGTCAAGACAATGACATAACCTACAATTTAATCAAAAAATTAAAACAAGAGCACAAACAAATGTATCGGTTTTAAATGATAAAGCCTGGAATGTAGGTTTTTATTGTGGGTTACAAAGCAGTAAGTTAAATATTTTTAAGTGATTTAACTATAATTTAGTTAAGCAAGAAGGTGTTAAACAGCAGAAATTTGCATAACACCTCAAAAGCTTAAGCGTTATTCAGGTTGACAAAAACTATTTTTAAAATTTTTGTTGTCACCTTCATAAGACTGTAGGAAATATTTCATTTAAAAGGACAAAATACTGCAAGAATTACACATTTTTGTTTTATTAAAATAAGCAAAAATTACCCTTTATTTGAGTCAGCTATTTTGATTCACAGCATACTACTGGATTTTAAGTTTAAAATCTTCTTTATAAAAGGACAGTATATTTTACATTATAAATCTTTAAAACAATAGAAATATTCTGAAGTGTGGGGAGAAAACTGTCAATTTAGACAAATAACATGTTATAAAAATTGGTTCAAAAAAGTCTTGAATTAAATACAAATACGACTTAATTTTAACAAGACATCATTCAATAATTATACATATTAATAAAGGTTTTAAAAATTTAGGGACTCTTTGTTTTTGAAACTAAAACTGTGAATCCCCTTTAAAGGAATTAAAAACCTTTGAATTCTCTAAGGTATACCGAGCAACATGACATGTTTTTCGACTATTAAATTAAAAAAAAACATTATATTTTTGTGTCTCGGGATGTTCTACGGGTTCTACAGTGAGTTGTGTTTAGAGTAAGGCTATTAATAGTAACAAAATTAACGTTTAAAATGAGATTGCTCTCTTAATAACTTTAATTTTTTTTATTTCATCTTAAAAACAAAACATTTTATGTTATACTGTTTCTACTATAAATGTGTGCTGTTGATATTTCATTTTCAGGTTGTTCTGAGCACAAATACAGGCATATTAACATAATTTCAAACAAGTTATTTTGAATAATGTCGATTTTTAAATTATAAAAAACATTATTTTTTTACGTCTCCGGGTTGTTCTACGAGTTCTATAGTGAGATATGTACAGAGTAGAGCTATTATTAGTAACAAAATTAACGTTTAAAAAAAGGTTGCTCCTTTATGACTTTAAACAAAAAAATTTAATTCATTTTGAAAACAAAACATTTTATGTTATACTGTTTCTACTATAATTGTGTGCTGTCGATACTTCATTTTCAGGTTGTTCTGAGCACAAATACAAGCATAATAACATAATTTCAAACAAGTAATTCTGAATAATGTAAACTGTTACAGCAGTATATTATTTAAATAAATATTTTAAAGGCTTTCTAAATAGGTTTTGTGTTAAAAAAGGCTATTACTCACTTTTAAAAGACATTTCTTCTTCCTTTCTTTTGCCTTACGAACATTTTGTAGAACATGGGGAGTAAATGTCTTTATCCTTAAAAAAATTAATAGTATTCTTTTCCATCTTGAATATTTTTCCTAGCTCTGGATAAATCCTTTGTCGTCAAGACAATGACATAACCTACAATTTAATCAAAAAATTAAAACAAGAGCACAAACAAATGTATCGGTTTTAAATGATAAAGCCTGGAATGTAGGTTTTTATTGTGGGTTACAAAGCAGTAAGTTAAATATTTTTAAGTGATTTAACTATAATTTAGTTAAGCAAGAAGGTGTTAAACAGCAGAAATGTGCATAACACCTCAAAAGCTTAAGCGTTATTCAGGTTGACAAAAACTATTTTTAAAATTTTTGTTGTCACCTTCATAAGAATGTAGGAAATATTTCATTTAAAAGGACAAAATACTGCAAGAATTACACATTTTTGTTTTATTAAAATAAGCAAAAATTACCCTTTATTTGAGTCAGCTATTTTGATTCACAGCATACTACTGGATTTTAAGTTTAAAATCTTCTTTATAAAAGGACAGTATATTTTACATTATAAATCTTTAAAACAATAGAAATATTCTGAAGTGTGGGGAGAAAACTGTCAATTTAGACAAATAACATGTTATAAAAATTGGTTCAAAAAAGTCTTGAATTAAATACAAATACGACTTAATTTTAACAAGACATCATTCAATAATTATACATATTAATAAAGGTTTTAAAAATTTAGGGACTCTTTGTTTTTGAAACTAAAACTGTGAATCCCCTTTAAAGGAATTAAAAACCTTTGAATTCTCTAAGGTATACCGAGCAACATGACATGTTTTTCGACTATTAAATTAAAAAAAAACATTATATTTTTGTGTCTCGGGATGTTCTACGGGTTCTACAGTGAGTTGTGTTTAGAGTAAGGCTATTAATAGTAACAAAATTAACGTTTAAAATGAGATTGCTCTCTTAATAACTTTAATTTTTTTTATTTCATCTTAAAAACAAAACATTTTATGTTATACTGTTTCTACTATAAATGTGTGCTGTTGATATTTCATTTTCAGGTTGTTCTGAGCAGAAATACAGGCATATTAACATAATTTCAAACAATATATTTTGAATAATGTCGATTTTTAAATTATAAAAAACATTATTTTTTTACGTCTCCGGGTTGTTCTACGAGTTCTATAGTGAGATCTGTACAGAGTAGAGCTATTATTAGTAACAAAATAACGTTTAAAAAAAGGTTGCTCCTTTATGACTTTAAACAAAAAAATTTAATTCATTTTGAAAACAAAACATTTTATGTTATACTGTTTCTACTATAATTGTGTGCTGTCGATACTTCATTTTCAGGTTGTTCTGAGCACAAATACAAGCATAATAACATAATTTCAAACTAGTAATTCTGAATAATGTAAACTGTTACAGCAGTATATTATTTAAATAAATATTTTAAAGGCTTTCTAAATAGGTTTTGTGTTAAAAAAGGCTATTACTCACTTTTAAAAGACATTTCTTCTTCCTTTCTTTTGCCTTACGAACATTTTGTAGAACATGGGGAGTAAATGTCTTTATCCTTAAAAAAATTAATAGTATTCTTTTCCATCTTGAATATTTTTCCTAGCTCTGGATAAATCCTTTGTCGTCAAGACAATGACATAACCTACAATTTAATCAAAAAATTAAAACAAGAGCACAAACAAATGTATCGGTTTGAAATGATAAAGCCTGGAATGTAGGTTTTTATTGTGGGTTACAAAGCAGTAAGTTAAATATTTTTAAGTGATTTAACTATAATTTAGTTAAGCAAGAAGGTGTTAAACAGCAGAAATGTGCATAACACCTCAAAAGCTTAAGCGTTATTCAGTTTGACAAAAACTATTTTTAAAATTTTTGTTGTCACCTTCATGAGACTGTAGGAAATATTTCATTTAAAAGGACAAAATACTGCAAGAATTACACATTTTTGTTTTATTAAAATAAGCAAAAATTACCCTTTTTTTGAGTCAGCTATTTTGATTCACAGCATACTACTGGATTTTAAGTTTAAAATCTTCTTTATAAAAGGACAGTATATTTTACATTATAAATCTTTAAAACAATAGAAATATTCTGAAGTGTGGGGAGAAAACTGTCAATTTAGACAAATAACATGTTATAAAAATTGGTTCAAAAAAGTCTTGAATTAAATACAAATACGACTTAATTTAAACAAGACATCATTCAATAATTATACATGTTAATAAAGGTTTTAAAAATTTAGGGACTCTTTGTTTTTGAAACTAAAACTGTGAATCACCTTTAAAGGAATTAAAAACCTTTGAATTCTCTAAGGTATACCGAGCAACATGACATGTTTTTCGACTATTAAATTAAAAAAAAACTTTATATTTTTGTGTCTCGGGATGTTCTACGGGTTCTACAGTGAGTTGTGTTTAGAGTAAGGCTATTAATAGTAACAAAATTAACGTTTAAAATGAGATTGCTCTCTTAATAACTTTAATTTTTTTTTATTTCATCTTAAAAACAAAACATTTTATGTTATACTGTTTCTACTATAAATGTGTGCTGTTGATATTTCATTTTCAGGTTGTTCTGAGCACAAATACAGGCATATTAACATAATTTCAAACAAGTTATTTTGAATAATGTCGATTTTTAAATTATAAAAAACATTATTTTTTTACGTCTCCGGGTTGTTCTACGAGTTCTATAGTGAGATCTGTACAGAGTAGAGCTATTATTAGTAACAAAATTAACGTTTAAAAAAAGGTTGCTCCTTTATGACTTTAAACAAAAAAATTTAATTCATTTTGAAAACAAAACATTTTATGTTATACTGTTTCTACTATAATTGTGTGCTGTCGATACTTCATTTTCAGGTTGTTCTGAGCACAAATACAAGCATAATAACATAATTTCAAACAAGTAATTCTGAATAATGTAAACTGTTACAGCAGTATATTATTTAAATAAATATTTTAAAGGCTTTCTAAATAGGTTTTGTGTTAAAAAAGGCTATTACTCACTTTTAAAAGACATTTCTTCTTCCTTTCTTTTGCCTTACGAACATTTTGTAGAACATGGGGAGTAAATGTCTTTATCCTTAAAAAAATTAATAGTATTCTTTTCCATCTTGAATATTTTTCCTAGCTCTGGATAAATCCTTTGTCGTCAAGACAATGACATAACCTACAATTTAATCAAAAAATTAAAACAAGAGCACAAACAAATGTATCGGTTTGAAATGATAAAGCCTGGAATGTAGGTTTTTATTGTGGGTTACAAAGCAGTAAGTTAAATATTTTTAAGTGATTTAACTATAATTTAGTTAAGCAAGAAGGTGTTAAACAGCAGAAATGTGCATAACACCTCAAAAGCTTAAGCGTTATTCAGTTTGACAAAAACTATTTTTAAAATTTTTGTTGTCACCTTCATAAGACTGTAGGAAATATTTCATTTAAAAGGACAAAATACTGCAAGAATTACACATTTTTGTTTTATTAAAATAAGCAAAAATTACCCTTTTTTTGAGTCAGCTATTTTGATTCACAGCATACTACTGGATTTTAAGTTTAAAATCTTCTTTATAAAAGGACAGTATATTTTACATTATAAATCTTTAAAACAATAGAAATATTCTGAAGTGTGGGGAGAAAACTGTCAATTTAGACAAATAACATGTTATAAAAATTGGTTCAAAAAAGTCTTGAATTAAATACAAATACGACTTAATTTTAACAAGACATCATTCAATAATTATACATATTAATAAAGGTTTTAAAAATTTAGGGACTCTTTGTTTTTGAAACTAAAACTGTGAATCCCCTTTAAAGGAATTAAAAACCTTTGAATTCTCTAAGGTATACCGAGCAACATGACATGTTTTTCGACTATTAAATTAAAAAAAAACATTATATTTTTGTGTCTCGGGATGTTCTACGGGTTCTACAGTGAGTTGTGTTTAGAGTAAGGCTATTAATAGTAACAAAATTAACGTTTAAAATGAGATTGCTCTCTTAATAACTTTAATTTTTTTTATTTCATCTTAAAAACAAAACATTTTATGTTATACTGTTTCTACTATAAATGTGTGCTGTTGATATTTCATTTTCAGGTTGTTCTGAGCACAAATACAGGCATATTAACATAATTTCAAACAAGTTATTTTGAATAATGTCGATTTTTAAATTATAAAAAACATTATTTTTTTACGTCTCCGGGTTGTTCTACGAGTTCTATAGTGAGATCTGTACAGAGTAGAGCTATTATTAGTAACAAAATTAACGTTTAAAAAAAGGTTGCTCCTTTATGACTTTAAACAAAAAAATTTAATTCATTTTGAAAACAATACATTTTATGTTATACTGTTTCTACTAGAATTGTGTGCTGTCGATACTTCATTTTCAGGTTGTTCTGAGCACAAATACAAGCATAATAACATAATTTCAAACAAGTAATTCTGAATAATGTAAACTGTTACAGCAGTATATTATTTAAATAAATATTTTAAAGGCTTTCTAAATAGGTTTTGTGTTAAAAAAGGCTATTACTCACTTTTAAAAGACATTTCTTCTTCCTTTCTTTTGCCATACGAACATTTTGTAGAACATGGGGAGTAAATGTCTTTATCCTTAAAAAAATTAATAGTATTCTTTTCCATCTTGAATATTTTTCCTAGCTCTGGATAAATCCTTTGTCGTCAAGACAATGACATAACCTACAATTTAATCAAAAAATTAAAACAAGAGCACAAACAAATGTATCGGTTTTAAATGATAAAGCCTGGAATGTAGGTTTTTATTGTGGGTTACAAAGCAGTAAGTTAAATATTTTTAAGTGATTTAACTATAATTTAGTTAAGCAAGAAGGTGTTAAACAGCAGAAATTTGCATAACACCTCAAAAGCTTAAGCGTTATTCAGTTTGACAAAAACTATTTTTAAAATTTTTGTTGTCACCTTCATAAGACTGTAGGAAATATTTCATTTAAAAGGACAAAATACTGCAAGATTTACACATTTTTGTTTTATTAAAATAAGCAAAAATTACCCTTTTTTTGAGTCAGCTATTTTGATTCACAGCATACTACTGGATTTTAAGTTTAAAATCTTCTTTATAAAAGGACAGTATATTTTACATTATAAATCTTTAAAACAATAGAAATATTCTGAAGTGTGGGGAGAAAACTGTCAATTTAGACAAATAACATGTTATAAAAATTGGTTCAAAAAAGTCTTGAATTAAATACAAATACGACTTAATTTAAACAAGACATCATTCAATAATTATACATATTAATAAAGGTTTTAAAAATTTAGGGACTCTTTGTTTTTGAAACTAAAACTGTGAATCACCTTTAATGGAATTAAAAACCTTTGAATTCTCTAAGGTATACCGAGCAACATGACATGTTTTTCGACTATTAAATTAAAAAAAAACTTTATATTTTTGTGTCTCGGGATGTTCTACGGGTTCTACAGTGAGTTGTGTTTAGAGTAAGGCTATTAATAGTAACAAAATTAACGTTTAAAATGAGATTGCTCTCTTAATAACTTTAATTTTTTTTTATTTCATCTTAAAAACAAAACATTTTATGTTATACTGTTTCTACTATAAATGTGTGCTGTTGATATTTCATTTTCAGGTTGTTCTGAGCACAAATACAGGCATATTAACATAATTTCAAACAAGTTATTTTGAATAATGTCGATTTTTAAATTATAAAAAACATTATTTTTTTACGTCTCCGGGTTGTTCTACGAGTTCTATAGTGAGATCTCTACAGAGTAGAGCTATTATTAGTAACAAAATTAACGTTTAAAAAAAGGTTGCTCCTTTATGACTTTAAACAAAAAAAATTAATTCATTTTAAAAACAAAACATTTTATGTTATACTGTTTCTACTATAATTGTGTGCTGTCGATACTTCATTTTCAGGTTGTTCTGAGCACAAATACAAGCATAATAACATAATTTCAAACAAGTAATTCTGAATAATTTAAACTGTTACAGCAGTATATTATTTAAATAAATATTTTAAAGGCTTTCTAAATAGGTTTTGTGCTAAAAAAGGCTTTTACTCACTTTTAAAAGACATTTCTTCTTCCTTTCTTTTGCCATACGAACATTTTGTAGAACATGGGGAGTAAATGTCTTTATCCTTTAAAAAATTAATAGTATTCTTTTCCATCTTGAATATTTTTCCTAGCTCTGGATAAATCCTTTGTTGTCAAAACAATGACATAACCTACAATTTAATCAAAAAATTAAAACAAGAGCACAAACAAATGTATCGGTTTTAAATGATAAAGCCTGGAATGTAGGTTTTTATTGTGGGTTACAAAGCAGTAAGTTAAATATTTTTAAGTGATTTAACTATAATTTAGTTAAGCAAGAAGGTGTTAAACAGCAGAAATTTGCATAACACCTCAAAAGCTTAAGCGTTATTCAGTTTGACAAAAACTATTTTTAAAATTTTTGTTGTCACCTTCATAAGACTGTAGGAAATATTTCATTTAAAAGGACAAAATACTGCAAGATTTACACATTTTTGTTTTATTAAAATAAGCAAAAATTACCCTTTTTTTGAGTCAGCTATTTTGATTCACAGCATACTACTGGATTTTAAGTTTAAAATCTTCTTTATAAAAGGACAGTATATTTTACATTATAAATCTTTAAAACAATAGAAATATTCTGAAGTGTGGGGAGAAAACTGTCAATTTAGACAAATAACATGTTATAAAAATTGGTTCAAAAAAGTCTTGAATTAAATACAAATACGACTTAATTTTAACAAGACATCATTCAATAATTATACATATTAATAAAGGTTTTAAAAATTTAGGGACTCTTTGTTTTTGAAACTAAAACTGTGAATCACCTTTAAAGGAATTAAAAACCTTTGAATTCTCTAAGGTATACCGAGCACATGACATGTTTTTCGACTATTAAATTACAAAAAAAACATTATATTTTTGTGTCTCGGGATGTTCTACGGGTTCTACAGTGAGTTGTGTTTAGAGTAAGGCTATTAATAGTAACAAAATTAACGTTTAAAATGAGATTGCTCTCTTAATAACTTTAATTTTTTTTATTTCATCTTAAAAACAAAACGTTTTATGTTATACTGTTTCTACTATAAATGTGTGCTGTTGATATTTCATTTTCAGGTTGTTCTGAGCACAAATACAGGCATATTAACATAATTTCAAACAAGTTATTTTGAATAATGTCGATTTTTAAATTATAAAAAACATTATTTTTTTACGTCTCCGGGTTGTTCTACGAGTTCTATAGTGAGATATGTACAGAGTAGAGCTATTATTAGTAACAAAATTAACGTTTAAAAAAAGGTTGCTCCTTTATGACTTTAAACAAAAAAAATTAATTCATTTTAAAAACAAAACATTATATGTTATACTGTTTCTACTATAATTGTGTGCTGTCGATACTTCATTTTCAGGTTATTCTGAGCACAAATACAAGCATAATAACATAATTTCAAACAAGTAATTCTGAATAATGTAAACTGTTACAGCAGTATATTATTTAAATAAATATTTTAAAGGCTTTCTAAATAGGTTTTGTGTTAAAAAAGGCTATTACTCACTTTTAAAAGACATTTCTTCTTCCTTTCTTTTGCCATACGAACATTTTGTAGAACATGGGGAGTAAATGTCTTTATCCTTAAAAAAATTAATAGTATTCTTTTCCATCTTGAATATTTTTCCTAGCTCTGGATAAATCCTTTGTCGTCAAGACAATGACATAACCTACAATTTAATCAAAAAATTAAAACAAGAGCACAAACAAATGTATCGGTTTTAAATGATAAAGCCTGGAATGTAGGTTTTTATTGTGGGTTACAAAGCAGTAAGTTAAATATTTTTAAGTGATTTAACTATAATTTAGTTAAGCAAGAAGCATCTTGAATATTTTTCCTAGCTCTGGATAAATCCTTTGTCGTCAAGACAATGACATAACCTACAATTTAATCAAAAAATTAAAACAAGAGCACAAACAAATGTATCGGTTTTAAATGATAAAGCCTGGAATGTAGGTTTTTATTGTGGGTTACAAAGCAGTAAGTTAAATATTTTTAAGTGATTTAACTATAATTTAGTTAAGCAAGAAGGTGTTAAACAGCAGAAATTTGCATAACACCTCAAAAGCTTAAGCGTTATTCAGTTTGACAAAAACTATTTTTAAAATTTTTGTTGTCACCTTCATAAGACTGTAGGAAATATTTCATTTAAAAGTACAAAATACTGCAAGATTTACACATTTTTGTTTTATTAAAATAAGCAAAAATTACCCTTTTTTTGAGTCAGCTATTTTGATTCACAGCATACTACTGGATTTTAAGTTTAAAATCTTCTTTATAAAAGGACAGTATATTTTACATTATAAATCTTTAAAACAATAGAAATATTCTGAAGTGTGGGGAGAAAACTGTCAATTTAGACAAATAACATGTTATAAAAATTGGTTCAAAAAAGTCTTGAATTAAATACAAATACGACTTAATTTTAACAAGACATCATTCAATAATTATACATATTAATAAAGGTTTTAAAAATTTAGGGACTCTTTGTTTTTGAAACTAAAACTGTGAATCACCTTTAAAGGAATTAAAAACCTTTGAATTCTCTAAGGTATACCGAGCACATGACATGTTTTTCGACTATTAAATTACAAAAAAAACATTATATTTTTGTGTCTCGGGATGTTCTACGGGTTCTACAGTGAGTTGTGTTTAGAGTAAGGCTATTAATAGTAACAAAATTAACGTTTAAAATGAGATTGCTCTCTTAATAACTTTAATTTTTTTTATTTCATCTTAAAAACAAAACGTTTTATGTTATACTGTTTCTACTATAAATGTGTGCTGTTGATATTTCATTTTCAGGTTGTTCTGAGCACAAATACAGGCATATTAACATAATTTCAAACAAGTTATTTTGAATAATGTCGATTTTTAAATTATAAAAAACATTATTTTTTTACGTCTCCGGGTTGTTCTACGAGTTCTATAGTGAGATATGTACAGAGTAGAGCTATTATTAGTAACAAAATTAACGTTTAAAAAAAGGCTGCTCCTTTATGACTTTAAACAAAAAAAATTAATTCATTTTAAAAACAAAACATTATATGTTATACTGTTTCTACTATAATTGTGTGCTGTCGATACTTCATTTTCAGGTTATTCTGAGCACAAATTCAAGCATAATAACATAATTTCAAACAAGTAATTCTGAATAATGTAAACTGTTACAGCAGTATATTATTTAAATAAATATTTTAAAGGCTTTCTAAATAGGTTTTGTGTTAAAAAAGGCTATTACTCACTTTTAAAAGACATTTCTTCTTCCTTTCTTTTGCCATACGAACATTTTGTAGAACATGGGGAGTAAATGTCTTTATCCTTAAAAAAATTAATAGTATTCTTTTCCATCTTGAATATTTTTCCTAGCTCTGGATAAATCCTTTGTCGTCAAGACAATGACATAACCTACAATTTAATCAAAAAATTAAAACAAGAGCACAAACAAATGTATCGGTTTTAAATGATAAAGCCTGGAATGTAGGTTTTTATTGTGGGTTACAAAGCAGTAAGTTAAATATTTTTAAGTGATTTAACTATAATTTAGTTAAGCAAGAAGGTGTTAAACAGCAGAAATTTGCATAACACCTCAAAAGCTTAAGCGTTATTCAGTTTGACAAAAACTATTTTTAAAATTTTTGTTGTCACCTTCATAAGACTGTAGGAAATATTTCATTTAAAAGGACAAAATACTGCAAGATTTACACATTTTTGTTTTATTAAAATAAGCAAAAATTACCCTTTTTTTGAGTCAGCTATTTTGATTCACAGCATACTACTGGATTTTAAGTTTAAAATCTTCTTTATAAAAGGACAGTATATTTTACATTATAAATCTTTAAAACAATAGAAATATTCTGAAGTGTGGGGAGAAAACTGTCAATTTAGACAAATAACATGTTATAAAAATTGGTTCAAAAAAGTCTTGAATTAAATACAAATACGACTTAATTTAAACAAGACATCATTCAATAATTATACATATTAATAAAGGTTTTAAAAATTTAGGGACTCTTTGTTTTTGAAACTAAAACTGTGAATCACCTTTAAAGGAATTAAAAACCTTTGAATTCTCTAAGGTATACCGAGCAACATGACATGTTTTTCGACTATTAAATTAAAAAAAAACTTTATATTTTTGTGTCTCGGGATGTTCTACGGGTTCTACAGTGAGTTGTGTTTAGAGTAAGGCTATTAATAGTAACAAAATTAACGTTTAAAATGAGATTGCTCTCTTAATAACTTTAATTTTTTTTTATTTCATCTTAAAAACAAAACATTTTATGTTATACTGTTTCTACTATAAACGTGTGCTGTTGATATTTCATTTTCAGGTTGTTCTGAGCACAAATACAGGCATATTAACATAATTTCAAACAAGTTATTTTGAATAATGTCGATTTTTAAATTATAAAAAACATTATTTTTTTACGTCTCCGGGTTGTTCTACGAGTTCTATAGTGAGATCTGTACAGAGTAGAGCTATTATTAGTAACAAAATTAACGTTTAAAAAAAGGTTGCTCCTTTATGACTTTAAACAAAAAAATTTAATTCATTTTGAAAACAAAACATTTTATGTTATACTGTTTCTACTATAATTGTGTGCTGTCGATACTTCATTTTCAGGTTGTTCTGAGCACAAATACAAGCATAATAACATAATTTCAAACAAGTAATTCTGAATAATGTAAACTGTTACAGCAGTATATTATTTAAATAAATATTTTAAAGGCTTTCTAAATAGGTTTTGTGTTAAAAAAGGCTATTACTCACTTTTAAAAGACATTTCTTCTTCCTTTCTTTTGCCTTACGAACATTTTGTAGAACATGGGGAGTAAATGTCTTTATCCTTAAAAAAATTAATAGTATTCTTTTCCATCTTGAATATTTTTCCTAGCTCTGGATAAATCCTTTGTCGTCAAGACAATGACATAACCTACAATTTAATCAAAAAATTAAAACAAGAGCACAAACAAATGTATCGGTTTTAAATGATAAAGCCTGGAATGTAGGTTTTTATTGTGGGTTACAAAGCAGTAAGTTAAATATTTTTAAGTGATTTAACTATAATTTAGTTAAGCAAGAAGGTGTTAAACAGCAGAAATGTGCATAACACCTCAAAAGCTTAAGCGTTATTCAGTTTGACAAAAACTATTTTTAAAATTTTTGTTGTCACCTTCATAAGACTGTAGGAAATATTTCATTTAAAAGGACAAAATACTGCAAGAATTACACATTTTTGTTTTATTAAAATAAGCAAAAATTACCCTTTTTTTGAGTCAGCTATTTTGATTCACAGCATACTACTGGATTTTAAGTTTAAAATCTTCTTTATAAAAGGACAGTATATTTTACATTATAAATCTTTAAAACAAAAGAAATATTCTGAAGTGTGGGGAGAAAACTGTCAATTTAGACAAATAACATGTTATAAAAATTGGTTCAAAAAAGTCTTGAATTAAATACAAATACGACTTAATTTTAACAAGACATCATTCAATAATTATACATATTAATAAAGGTTTTAAAAATTTAGGGACTCTTTGTTTTTGAAACTAAAACTGTGAATCACCTTTAAAGGAATTAAAAACCTTTGAATTCTCTAAGGTATACCGAGCAACATGACATGTTTTTCGACTATTAAATTAAAAAAAAAACATTATATTTTTGTGTCTCGGGATGTTCTACGGGTTCTACAGTGAGTTGTGTTTAGAGTAAGGCTATTAATAGTAACAAAATTAACGTTTAAAATGAGATTGCTCTCTTAATAACTTTAAATTTTTTTTATTTCATCTTAAAAACAAAACATTTTATGTTATACTGTTTCTACTATAAACGTGTGCTGTTGATATTTCATTTTCAGGTTGTTCTGAGCACAAATACAGGCATATTAACATAATTTCAAACAAGTTATTTTGAATAATGTCGATTTTTAAATTATAAAAAACATTATTTTTTTACGTCTCCGGGTTGTTCTACGAGTTCTATAGTGAGATCTCTACAGAGTAGAGCTATTATTAGTAACAAAATTAACGTTTAAAAAAAGGTTGCTCCTTTATGACTTTAAACAAAAAAAATTAATTCATTTTAAAAACAAAACATTTTATGTTATACTGTTTCTACTATAATTGTGTGCTGTCGATACTTCATTTTCAGGTTGTTCTGAGCACAAATACAAGCATAATAACATAATTTCAAACAAGTAATTCTGAATAATTTAAACTGTTACAGCAGTATATTATTTAAATAAATATTTTAAAGGCTTTCTAAATAGGTTTTGTGCTAAAAAAGGCTATTACTCACTTTTAAAAGACATTTCTTCTTCCTTTCTTTTGCCATACGAACATTTTGTAGAACATGGGGAGTAAATGTCTTTATCCTTTAAAAAATTAATAGTATTCTTTTCCATCTTGAATATTTTTCCTAGCTCTGGATAAATCCTTTGTCGTCAAAACAATGACATAACCTACAATTTAATCAAAAAATTAAAACAAGAGCACAAACAAATGTATCGGTTTTAAATGATAAAGCCTGGAATGTAGGTTTTTATTGTGGGTTACAAAGCAGTAAGTTAAATATTTTTAAGTGATTTAACTATAATTTAGTTAAGCAAGAAGGTGTTAAACAGCAGAAATTTGCATAACACCTCAAAAGCTTAAGCGTTATTCAGTTTGACAAAAACTATTTTTAAAATTTTTGTTGTCACCTTCATAAGACTGTAGGAAATATTTCATTTAAAAGGACAAAATACTGCAAGATTTACACATTTTTGTTTTATTAAAATAAGCAAAAATTACCCTTTTTTTGAGTCAGCTATTTTGATTCACAGCATACTACTGGATTTTAAGTTTAAAATCTTCTTTATAAAAGGACAGTATATTTTACATTATAAATCTTTAAAACAATAGAAATATTCTGAAGTGTGGGGAGAAAACTGTCAATTTAGACAAATAACATGTTATAAAAATTGGTTCAAAAAAGTCTTGAATTAAATACAAATACGACTTAATTTTAACAAGACATCATTCAATAATTATACATATTAATAAAGGTTTTAAAAATTTAGGGACTCTTTGTTTTTGAAACTAAAACTGTGAATCACCTTTAAAGGAATTAAAAACCTTTGAATTCTCTAAGGTATACCGAGCACATGACATGTTTTTCGACTATTAAATTACAAAAAAAACATTATATTTTTGTGTCTCGGGATGTTCTACGGGTTCTACAGTGAGTTGTGTTTAGAGTAAGGCTATTAATAGTAACAAAATTAACGTTTAAAATGAGATTGCTCTGTTAATAACTTTAATTTTTTTTATTTCATCTTAAAAACAAAACGTTTTATGTTATACTGTTTCTACTATAAATGTGTGCTGTTGATATTTCATTTTCAGGTTGTTCTGAGCACAAATACAGGCATATTAACATAATTTCAAACAAGTTATTTTGAATAATGTCGATTTTTAAATTATAAAAAACATTATTTTTTTACGTCTCCGGGTTGTTCTACGAGTTCTATAGTGAGATATGTACAGAGTAGAGCTATTATTAGTAACAAAATTAACGTTTAAAAAAAGGTTGCTCCTTTATGACTTTAAACAAAAAAAATTAATTCATTTTAAAAACAAAACATTATATGTTATACTGTTTCTACTATAATTGTGTGCTGTCGATACTTCATTTTCAGGTTATTCTGAGCACAAATACAAGCATAATAACATAATTTCAAACAAGTAATTCTGAATAATGTAAACTGTTACAGCAGTATATTATTTAAATAAATATTTTAAAGGCTTTCTAAATAGGTTTTGTGTTAAAAAAGGCTATTACTCACTTTTAAAAGACATTTCTTCTTCCTTTCTTTTGCCATACGAACATTTTGTAGAACATGGGGAGTAAATGTCTTTATCCTTTAAAAAATTAATAGTATTCTTTTCCATCTTGAATATTTTTCCTAGCTCTGGATAAATCCTTTGTCGTCAAAACAATGACATAACCTACAATTTAATCAAAAAATTAAAACAAGAGCACAAACAAATGTATCGGTTTTAAATGATAAAGCCTGGAATGTAGGTTTTTATTGTGGGTTACAAAGCAGTAAGTTAAATATTTTTAAGTGATTTAACTATAATTTAGTTAAGCAAGAAGGTGTTAAACAGCAGAAATTTGCATAACACCTCAAAAGCTTAAGCGTTATTCAGTTTGACAAAAACTATTTTTAAAATTTTTGTTGTCACCTTCATAAGACTGTAGGAAATATTTCATTTAAAAGTACAAAATACTGCAAGATTTACACATTTTTGTTTTATTAAAATAAGCAAAAATTACCCTTTTTTTGAGTCAGCTATTTTGATTCACAGCATACTACTGGATTTTAAGTTTAAAATCTTCTTTATAAAAGGACAGTATATTTTACATTATAAATCTTTAAAACAATAGAAATATTCTGAAGTGTGGGGAGAAAACTGTCAATTTAGACAAATAACATGTTATAAAAATTGGTTCAAAAAAGTCTTGAATTAAATACAAATACGACTTAATTTTAACAAGACATCATTCAATAATTATACATATTAATAAAGGTTTTAAAAATTTAGGGACTCTTTGTTTTTGAAACTAAAACTGTGAATCACCTTTAAAGGAATTAAAAACCTTTGAATTCTCTAAGGTATACCGAGCACATGACATGTTTTTCGACTATTAAATTACAAAAAAAACATTATATTTTTGTGTCTCGGGATGTTCTACGGGTTCTACAGTGAGTTGTGTTTAGAGTAAGGCTATTAATAGTAACAAAATTAACGTTTAAAATGAGATTGCTCTCTTAATAACTTTAATTTTTTTTATTTCATCTTAAAAACAAAACGTTTTATGTTATACTGTTTCTACTATAAATGTGTGCTGTTGATATTTCATTTTCAGGTTGTTCTGAGCACAAATACAGGCATATTAACATAATTTCAAACAAGTTATTTTGAATAATGTCGATTTTTAAATTATAAAAAACATTATTTTTTTACGTCTCCGGGTTGTTCTACGAGTTCTATAGTGAGATATGTACAGAGTAGAGCTATTATTAGTAACAAAATTAACGTTTAAAAAAAGGCTGCTCCTTTATGACTTTAAACAAAAAAAATTAATTCATTTTAAAAACAAAACATTATATGTTATACTGTTTCTACTATAATTGTGTGCTGTCGATACTTCATTTTCAGGTTATTCTGAGCACAAATTCAAGCATAATAACATAATTTCAAACAAGTAATTCTGAATAATGTAAACTGTTACAGCAGTATATTATTTAAATAAATATTTTAAAGGCTTTCTAAATAGGTTTTGTGTTAAAAAAGGCTATTACTCACTTTTAAAAGACATTTCTTCTTCCTTTCTTTTGCCATACGAACATTTTGTAGAACATGGGGAGTAAATGTCTTTATCCTTAAAAAAATTAATAGTATTCTTTTCCATCTTGAATATTTTTCCTAGCTCTGGATAAATCCTTTGTCGTCAAGACAATGACATAACCTACAATTTAATCAAAAAATTAAAACAAGAGCACAAACAAATGTATCGGTTTTAAATGATAAAGCCTGGAATGTAGGTTTTTATTGTGGGTTACAAAGCAGTAAGTTAAATATTTTTAAGTGATTTAACTATAATTTAGTTAAGCAAGAAGGTGTTAAACAGCAGAAATTTGCATAACACCTCAAAAGCTTAAGCGTTATTCAGTTTGACAAAAACTATTTTTAAAATTTTTGTTGTCACCTTCATAAGACTGTAGGAAATATTTCATTTAAAAGGACAAAATACTGCAAGATTTACACATTTTTGTTTTATTAAAATAAGCAAAAATTACCCTTTTTTTGAGTCAGCTATTTTGATTCACAGCATACTACTGGATTTTAAGTTTAAAATCTTCTTTATAAAAGGACAGTATATTTTACATTATAAATCTTTAAAACAATAGAAATATTCTGAAGTGTGGGGAGAAAACTGTCAATTTAGACAAATAACATGTTATAAAAATTGGTTCAAAAAAGTCTTGAATTAAATACAAATACGACTTAATTTAAACAAGACATCATTCAATAATTATACATATTAATAAAGGTTTTAAAAATTTAGGGACTCTTTGTTTTTGAAACTAAAACTGTGAATCACCTTTAAAGGAATTAAAAACCTTTGAATTCTCTAAGGTATACCGAGCAACATGACATGTTTTTCGACTATTAAATTAAAAAAAAACTTTATATTTTTGTGTCTCTGGATGTTCTACGGGTTCTACAGTGAGTTGTGTTTAGAGTAAGGCTATTAATAGTAACAAAATTAACGTTTAAAATGAGATTGCTCTCTTAATAACTTTAATTTTTTTTTATTTCATCTTAAAAACAAAACATTTTATGTTATACTGTTTCTACTATAAACGTGTGCTGTTGATATTTCATTTTCAGGTTGTTCTGAGCACAAATACAGGCATATTAACATAATTTCAAACAAGTTATTTTGAATAATGTCGATTTTTAAATTATAAAAAACATTATTTTTTTACGTCTCCGGGTTGTTCTACGAGTTCTATAGTGAGATCTGTACAGAGTAGAGCTATTATTAGTAACAAAATTAACGTTTAAAAAAAGGTTGCTCCTTTATGACTTTAAACAAAAAAATTTAATTCATTTTGAAAACAAAACATTTTATGTTATACTGTTTCTACTATAATTGTGTGCTGTCGATACTTCATTTTCAGGTTGTTCTGAGCACAAATACAAGCATAATAACATAATTTCAAACAAGTAATTCTGAATAATGTAAACTGTTACAGCAGTATATTATTTAAATAAATATTTTAAAGGCTTTCTAAATAGGTTTTGTGTTAAAAAAGGCTATTACTCACTTTTAAAAGACATTTCTTCTTCCTTTCTTTTGCCTTACGAACATTTTGTAGAACATGGGGAGTAAATGTCTTTATCCTTAAAAAAATTAATAGTATTCTTTTCCATCTTGAATATTTTTCCTAGCTCTGGATAAATCCTTTGTCGTCAAGACAATGACATAACCTACAATTTAATCAAAAAATTAAAACAAGAGCACAAACAAATGTATCGGTTTTAAATGATAAAGCCTGGAATGTAGGTTTTTATTGTGGGTTACAAAGCAGTAAGTTAAATATTTTTAAGTGATTTAACTATAATTTAGTTAAGCAAGAAGGTGTTAAACAGCAGAAATGTGCATAACACCTCAAAAGCTTAAGCGTTATTCAGTTTGACAAAAACTATTTTTAAAATTTTTGTTGTCACCTTCATAAGACTGTAGGAAATATTTCATTTAAAAGGACAAAATACTGCAAGAATTACACATTTTTGTTTTATTAAAATAAGCAAAAATTACCCTTTTTTTGAGTCAGCTATTTTGATTCACAGCATACTACTGGATTTTAAGTTTAAAATCTTCTTTATAAAAGGACAGTATATTTTACATTATAAATCTTTAAAACAATAGAAATATTCTGAAGTGTGGGGAGAAAACTGTCAATTTAGACAAATAACATGTTATAAAAATTGGTTCAAAAAAGTCTTGAATTAAATACAAATACGACTTAATTTTAACAAGACATCATTCAATAATTATACATATTAATAAAGGTTTTAAAAATTTAGGGACTCTTTGTTTTTGAAACTAAAACTGTGAATCACCTTTAAAGGAATTAAAAACCTTTGAATTCTCTAAGGTATACCGAGCAACATGACATGTTTTTCGACTATTAAATTAAAAAAAAAACATTATATTTTTGTGTCTCGGGATGTTCTACGGGTTCTACAGTGAGTTGTGTTTAGAGTAAGGCTATTAATAGTAACAAAATTAACGTTTAAAATGAGATTGCTCTCTTAATAACTTTAAATTTTTTTTATTTCATCTTAAAAACAAAACATTTTATGTTATACTGTTTCTACTATAAACGTGTGCTGTTGATATTTCATTTTCAGGTTGTTCTGAGCACAAATACAGGCATATTAACATAATTTCAAACAAGTTATTTTGAATAATGTCGATTTTTAAATTATAAAAAACATTATTTTTTTACGTCTCCGGGTTGTTCTACGAGTTCTATAGTGAGATCTCTACAGAGTAGAGCTATTATTAGTAACAAAATTAACGTTTAAAAAAAGGTTGCTCCTTTATGACTTTAAACAAAAAAAATTAATTCATTTTAAAAACAAAACATTTTATGTTATACTGTTTCTACTATAATTGTGTGCTGTCGATACTTCATTTTCAGGTTGTTCTGAGCACAAATACAAGCATAATAACATAATTTCAAACAAGTAATTCTGAATAATTTAAACTGTTACAGCAGTATATTATTTAAATAAATATTTTAAAGGCTTTCTAAATAGGTTTTGTGCTAAAAAAGGCTATTACTCACTTTTAAAAGACATTTCTTCTTCCTTTCTTTTGCCATACGAACATTTTGTAGAACATGGGGAGTAAATGTCTTTATCCTTTAAAAAATTAATAGTATTCTTTTCCATCTTGAATATTTTTCCTAGCTCTGGATAAATCCTTTGTCGTCAAAACAATGACATAACCTACAATTTAATCAAAAAATTAAAACAAGAGCACAAACAAATGTATCGGTTTTAAATGATAAAGCCTGGAATGTAGGTTTTTATTGTGGGTTACAAAGCAGTAAGTTAAATATTTTTAAGTGATTTAACTATAATTTAGTTAAGCAAGAAGGTGTTAAACAGCAGAAATTTGCATAACACCTCAAAAGCTTAAGCGTTATTCAGTTTGACAAAAACTATTTTTAAAATTTTTGTTGTCACCTTCATAAGACTGTAGGAAATATTTCATTTAAAAGGACAAAATACTGCAAGATTTACACATTTTTGTTTTATTAAAATAAGCAAAAATTACCCTTTTTTTGAGTCAGCTATTTTGATTCACAGCATACTACTGGATTTTAAGTTTAAAATCTTCTTTATAAAAGGACAGTATATTTTACATTATAAATCTTTAAAACAATAGAAATATTCTGAAGTGTGGGGAGAAAACTGTCAATTTAGACAAATAACATGTTATAAAAATTGGTTCAAAAAAGTCTTGAATTAAATACAAATACGACTTAATTTTAACAAGACATCATTCAATAATTATACATATTAATAAAGGTTTTAAAAATTTAGGGACTCTTTGTTTTTGAAACTAAAACTGTGAATCACCTTTAAAGGAATTAAAAACCTTTGAATTCTCTAAGGTATACCGAGCACATGACATGTTTTTCGACTATTAAATTACAAAAAAAACATTATATTTTTGTGTCTCGGGATGTTCTACGGGTTCTACAGTGAGTTGTGTTTAGAGTAAGGCTATTAATAGTAACAAAATTAACGTTTAAAATGAGATTGCTCTGTTAATAACTTTAATTTTTTTTATTTCATCTTAAAAACAAAACGTTTTATGTTATACTGTTTCTACTATAAATGTGTGCTGTTGATATTTCATTTTCAGGTTGTTCTGAGCACAAATACAGGCATATTAACATAATTTCAAACAAGTTATTTTGAATAATGTCGATTTTTAAATTATAAAAAACATTATTTTTTTACGTCTCCGGGTTGTTCTACGAGTTCTATAGTGAGATATGTACAGAGTAGAGCTATTATTAGTAACAAAATTAACGTTTAAAAAAAGGTTGCTCCTTTATGACTTTAAACAAAAAAAATTAATTCATTTTAAAAACAAAACATTTTATGTTATACTGTTTCTACTATAATTGTGTGCTGTCGATACTTCATTTTCAGGTTGTTCTGAGCACAAATACAAGCATAATAACATAATTTCAAACAAGTAATTCTGAATAATTTAAACTGTTACAGCAGTATATTATTTAAATAAATATTTTAAAGGCTTTCTAAATAGGTTTTGTGCTAAAAAAGGCTATTACTCACTTTTAAAAGACATTTCTTCTTCCTTTCTTTTGCCATACGAACATTTTGTAGAACATGGGGAGTAAATGTCTTTATCCTTTAAAAAATTAATAGTATTCTTTTCCATCTTGAATATTTTTCCTAGCTCTGGATAAATCCTTTGTCGTCAAAACAATGACATAACCTACAATTTAATCAAAAAATTAAAACAAGAGCACAAACAAATGTATCGGTTTTAAATGATAAAGCCTGGAATGTAGGTTTTTATTGTGGGTTACAAAGCAGTAAGTTAAATATTTTTAAGTGATTTAACTATAATTTAGTTAAGCAAGAAGGTGTTAAACAGCAGAAATTTGCATAACACCTCAAAAGCTTAAGCGTTATTCAGTTTGACAAAAACTATTTTTAAAATTTTTGTTGTCACCTTCATAAGACTGTAGGAAATATTTCATTTAAAAGGACAAAATACTGCAAGATTTACACATTTTTGTTTTATTAAAATAAGCAAAAATTACCCTTTTTTTGAGTCAGCTATTTTGATTCACAGCATACTACTGGATTTTAAGTTTAAAATCTTCTTTATAAAAGGACAGTATATTTTACATTATAAATCTTTAAAACAATAGAAATATTCTGAAGTGTGGGGAGAAAACTGTCAATTTAGACAAATAACATGTTATAAAAATTGGTTCAAAAAAGTCTTGAATTAAATACAAATACGACTTAATTTTAACAAGACATCATTCAATAATTATACATATTAATAAAGGTTTTAAAAATTTAGGGACTCTTTGTTTTTGAAACTAAAACTGTGAATCACCTTTAAAGGAATTAAAAACTTTTGAATTCTCTAAGGTATACCGAGCACATGACATGTTTTTCGACTATTAAATTACAAAAAAAACATTATATTTTTGTGTCTCGGGATGTTCTACGGGTTCTACAGTGAGTTGTGTTTAGAGTAAGGCTATTAATAGTAACAAAATTAACGTTTAAAATGAGATTGCTCTCTTAATAACTTTAATTTTTTTTATTTCATCTTAAAAACAAAACGTTTTATGTTATACTGTTACTACTATAAATGTGTGCTGTTGATATTTCATTTTCAGGTTGTTTTGAGCACAAATACAGGCATATTAACATAATTTCAAACAAGTTATTTTGAATAATGTCGATTTTTAAATTATAAAAAACATTATTTTTTTACGTCTCCGGGTTGTTCTACTAGTTCTATAGTGAGATATGTACAGAGTAGAGCTATTATTAGTAACAAAATTAACGTTTAAAAAAAGGTTGCTCCTTTATGACTTTAAACAAAAAAAATTAATTCATTTTAAAAACAAAACATTATATGTTATACTGTTTCTACTATAATTGTGTGCTGTCGATACTTCATTTTCAGGTTGTTCTGAGCACAAATACAAGCATAATAACATAATTTCAAACAAGTAATTCTGAATAATGTAAACTGTTACAGCAGTATATTATTTAAATAAATATTTTAAAGGCTTTCTAAATAGGTTTTGTGTTAAAAAAGGCTATTACTCACTTTTAAAAGACATTTCTTCTTCCTTTCTTTTGCCATACGAACATTTTGTAGAACATGGGGAGTAAATGTCTTTATCCTTAAAAAAATTAATAGTATTCTTTTCCATCTTGAATATTTTTCCTAGCTCTGGATAAATCCTTTGTCGTCAAGACAATGACATAACCTACAATTTAATCAAAAAATTAAAACAAGAGCACAAACAAATGTATCGGTTTTAAATGATAAAGCCTGGAATGTAGGTTTTTATTGTGGGTTACAAAGCAGTAAGTTAAATATTTTTAAGTGATTTAACTATAATTTAGTTAAGCAAGAAGGTGTTAAACAGCAGAAATTTGCATAACACCTCAAAAGCTTAAGCGTTATTCAGTTTGACAAAAACTATTTTTAAAATTTTTGTTGTCACCTTCATAAGACTGTAGGAAATATTTCATTTAAAAGGACAAAATACTGCAAGATTTACACATTTTTGTTTTATTAAAATAAGCAAAAATTACCCTTTTTTTGAGTCAGCTATTTTGATTCACAGCATACTACTGGATTTTAAGTTTAAAATCTTCTTTATAAAAGGACAGTATATTTTACATTATAAATCTTTAAAACAATAGAAATATTCTGAAGTGTGGGGAGAAAACTGTCAATTTAGACAAATAACATGTTATAAAAATTGGTTCAAAAAAGTCTTGAATTAAATACAAATACGACTTAATTTAAACAAGACATCATTCAATAATTATACATATTAATAAAGGTTTTAAAAATTTAGGGACTCTTTGTTTTTGAAACTAAAACTGTGAATCACCTTTAAAGGAATTAAAAACCTTTGAATTCTCTAAGGTATACCGAGCAACATGACATGTTTTTCGACTATTAAATTAAAAAAAAACTTTATATTTTTGTGTCTCGGGATGTTCTACGGGTTCTACAGTGAGTTGTGTTTAGAGTAAGGCTATTAATAGTAACAAAATTAACGTTTAAAATGAGATTGCTCTCTTAATAACTTTAATTTTTTTTTATTTCATCTTAAAAACAAAACATTTTATGTTATACTGTTTCTACTATAAACGTGTGCTGTTGATATTTCATTTTCAGGTTGTTCTGAGCACAAATACAGGCATATTAACATAATTTCAAACAAGTTATTTTGAATAATGTCGATTTTTAAATTATAAAAAACATTATTTTTTTACGTCTCCGGGTTGTTCTACGAGTTCTATAGTGAGATCTGTACAGAGTAGAGCTATTATTAGTAACAAAATTAACGTTTAAAAAAAGGTTGCTCCTTTATGACTTTAAACAAAAAAATTTAATTCATTTTGAAAACAAAACATTTTATGTTATACTGTTTCTACTATAATTGTGTGCTGTCGATACTTCATTTTCAGGTTGTTCTGAGCACAAATACAAGCATAATAACATAATTTCAAACAAGTAATTCTGAATAATGTAAACTGTTACAGCAGTATATTATTTAAATAAATATTTTAAAGGCTTTCTAAATAGGTTTTGTGTTAAAAAAGGCTATTACTCACTTTTAAAAGACATTTCTTCTTCCTTTCTTTTGCCTTACGAACATTTTGTAGAACATGGGGAGTAAATGTCTTTATCCTTAAAAAAATTAATAGTATTCTTTTCCATCTTGAATATTTTTCCTAGCTCTGGATAAATCCTTTGTCGTCAAGACAATGACATAACCTACAATTTAATCAAAAAATTAAAACAAGAGCACAAACAAATGTATCGGTTTTAAATGATAAAGCCTGGAATGTAGGTTTTTATTGTGGGTTACAAAGCAGTAAGTTAAATATTTTTAAGTGATTTAACTATAATTTAGTTAAGCAAGAAGGTGTTAAACAGCAGAAATGTGCATAACACCTCAAAAGCTTAAGCGTTATTCAGTTTGACAAAAACTATTTTTAAAATTTTTGTTGTCACCTTCATAAGACTGTAGGAAATATTTCATTTAAAAGGACAAAATACTGCAAGAATTACACATTTTTGTTTTATTAAAATAAGCAAAAATTACCCTTTTTTTGAGTCAGCTATTTTGATTCACAGCATACTACTGGATTTTAAGTTTAAAATCTTCTTTATAAAAGGACAGTATATTTTACATTATAAATCTTTAAAACAATAGAAATATTCTGAAGTGTGGGGAGAAAACTGTCAATTTAGACAAATAACATGTTATAAAAATTGGTTCAAAAAAGTCTTGAATTAAATACAAATACGACTTAATTTTAACAAGACATCATTCAATAATTATACATATTAATAAAGGTTTTAAAAATTTAGGGACTCTTTGTTTTTGAAACTAAAACTGTGAATCACCTTTAAAGGAATTAAAAACCTTTGAATTCTCTAAGGTATACCGAGCAACATGACATGTTTTTCGACTATTAAATTAAAAAAAAAACATTATATTTTTGTGTCTCGGGATGTTCTACGGGTTCTACAGTGAGTTGTGTTTAGAGTAAGGCTATTAATAGTAACAAAATTAACGTTTAAAATGAGATTGCTCTCTTAATAACTTTAAATTTTTTTTATTTCATCTTAAAAACAAAACATTTTATGTTATACTGTTTCTACTATAAACGTGTGCTGTTGATATTTCATTTTCAGGTTGTTCTGAGCACAAATACAGGCATATTAACATAATTTCAAACAAGTTATTTTGAATAATGTCGATTTTTAAATTATAAAAAACATTATTTTTTTACGTCTCCGGGTTGTTCTACGAGTTCTATAGTGAGATCTCTACAGAGTAGAGCTATTATTAGTAACAAAATTAACGTTTAAAAAAAGGTTGCTCCTTTATGACTTTAAACAAAAAAAATTAATTCATTTTAAAAACAAAACATTTTATGTTATACTGTTTCTACTATAATTGTGTGCTGTCGATACTTCATTTTCAGGTTGTTCTGAGCACAAATACAAGCATAATAACATAATTTCAAACAAGTAATTCTGAATAATTTAAACTGTTACAGCAGTATATTATTTAAATAAATATTTTAAAGGCTTTCTAAATAGGTTTTGTGCTAAAAAAGGCTATTACTCACTTTTAAAAGACATTTCTTCTTCCTTTCTTTTGCCATACGAACATTTTGTAGAACATGGGGAGTAAATGTCTTTATCCTTTAAAAAATTAATAGTATTCTTTTCCATCTTGAATATTTTTCCTAGCTCTGGATAAATCCTTTGTCGTCAAAACAATGACATAACCTACAATTTAATCAAAAAATTAAAACAAGAGCACAAACAAATGTATCGGTTTTAAATGATAAAGCCTGGAATGTAGGTTTTTATTGTGGGTTACAAAGCAGTAAGTTAAATATTTTTAAGTGATTTAACTATAATTTAGTTAAGCAAGAAGGTGTTAAACAGCAGAAATTTGCATAACACCTCAAAAGCTTAAGCGTTATTCAGTTTGACAAAAACTATTTTTAAAATTTTTGTTGTCACCTTCATAAGACTGTAGGAAATATTTCATTTAAAAGGACAAAATACTGCAAGATTTACACATTTTTGTTTTATTAAAATAAGCAAAAATTACCCTTTTTTTGAGTCAGCTATTTTGATTCACAGCATACTACTGGATTTTAAGTTTAAAATCTTCTTTATAAAAGGACAGTATATTTTACATTATAAATCTTTAAAACAATAGAAATATTCTGAAGTGTGGGGAGAAAACTGTCAATTTAGACAAATAACATGTTATAAAAATTGGTTCAAAAAAGTCTTGAATTAAATACAAATACGACTTAATTTTAACAAGACATCATTCAATAATTATACATATTAATAAAGGTTTTAAAAATTTAGGGACTCTTTGTTTTTGAAACTAAAACTGTGAATCACCTTTAAAGGAATTAAAAACCTTTGAATTCTCTAAGGTATACCGAGCACATGACATGTTTTTCGACTATTAAATTACAAAAAAAACATTATATTTTTGTGTCTCGGGATGTTCTACGGGTTCTACAGTGAGTTGTGTTTAGAGTAAGGCTATTAATAGTAACAAAATTAACGTTTAAAATGAGATTGCTCTGTTAATAACTTTAATTTTTTTTATTTCATCTTAAAAACAAAACGTTTTATGTTATACTGTTTCTACTATAAATGTGTGCTGTTGATATTTCATTTTCAGGTTGTTCTGAGCACAAATACAGGCATATTAACATAATTTCAAACAAGTTATTTTGAATAATGTCGATTTTTAAATTATAAAAAACATTATTTTTTTACGTCTCCGGGTTGTTCTACGAGTTCTATAGTGAGATATGTACAGAGTAGAGCTATTATTAGTAACAAAATTAACGTTTAAAAAAAGGTTGCTCCTTTATGACTTTAAACAAAAAAAATTAATTCATTTTAAAAACAAAACATTTTATGTTATACTGTTTCTACTATAATTGTGTGCTGTCGATACTTCATTTTCAGGTTGTTCTGAGCACAAATACAAGCATAATAACATAATTTCAAACAAGTAATTCTGAATAATTTAAACTGTTACAGCAGTATATTATTTAAATAAATATTTTAAAGGCTTTCTAAATAGGTTTTGTGCTAAAAAAGGCTATTACTCACTTTTAAAAGACATTTCTTCTTCCTTTCTTTTGCCATACGAACATTTTGTAGAACATGGGGAGTAAATGTCTTTATCCTTTAAAAAATTAATAGTATTCTTTTCCATCTTGAATATTTTTCCTAGCTCTGGATAAATCCTTTGTCGTCAAAACAATGACATAACCTACAATTTAATCAAAAAATTAAAACAAGAGCACAAACAAATGTATCGGTTTTAAATGATAAAGCCTGGAATGTAGGTTTTTATTGTGGGTTACAAAGCAGTAAGTTAAATATTTTTAAGTGATTTAACTATAATTTAGTTAAGCAAGAAGGTGTTAAACAGCAGAAATTTGCATAACACCTCAAAAGCTTAAGCGTTATTCAGTTTGACAAAAACTATTTTTAAAATTTTTGTTGTCACCTTCATAAGACTGTAGGAAATATTTCATTTAAAAGGACAAAATACTGCAAGATTTACACATTTTTGTTTTATTAAAATAAGCAAAAATTACCCTTTTTTTGAGTCAGCTATTTTGATTCACAGCATACTACTGGATTTTAAGTTTAAAATCTTCTTTATAAAAGGACAGTATATTTTACATTATAAATCTTTAAAACAATAGAAATATTCTGAAGTGTGGGGAGAAAACTGTCAATTTAGACAAATAACATGTTATAAAAATTGGTTCAAAAAAGTCTTGAATTAAATACAAATACGACTTAATTTTAACAAGACATCATTCAATAATTATACATATTAATAAAGGTTTTAAAAATTTAGGGACTCTTTGTTTTTGAAACTAAAACTGTGAATCACCTTTAAAGGAATTAAAAACCTTTGAATTCTCTAAGGTATACCGAGCACATGACATGTTTTTCGACTATTAAATTACAAAAAAAACATTATATTTTTGTGTCTCGGGATGTTCTACGGGTTCTACAGTGAGTTGTGTTTAGAGTAAGGCTATTAATAGTAACAAAATTAACGTTTAAAATGAGATTGCTCTGTTAATAACTTTAATTTTTTTTATTTCATCTTAAAAACAAAACGTTTTATGTTATACTGTTTCTACTATAAATGTGTGCTGTTGATATTTCATTTTCAGGTTGTTCTGAGCACAAATACAGGCATATTAACATAATTTCAAACAAGTTATTTTGAATAATGTCGATTTTTAAATTATAAAAAACATTATTTTTTTACGTCTCCGGGTTGTTCTACGAGTTCTATAGTGAGATATGTACAGAGTAGAGCTATTATTAGTAACAAAATTAACGTTTAAAAAAAGGTTGCTCCTTTATGACTTTAAACAAAAAAAATTAATTCATTTTAAAAACAAAACATTATATGTTATACTGTTTCTACTATAATTGTGTGCTGTCGATACTTCATTTTCAGGTTATTCTGAGCACAAATACAAGCATAATAACATAATTTCAAACAAGTAATTCTGAATAATGTAAACTGTTACAGCAGTATATTATTTAAATAAATATTTTAAAGGCTTTCTAAATAGGTTTTGTGTTAAAAAAGGCTATTACTCACTTTTAAAAGACATTTCTTCTTCCTTTCTTTTGCCATACGAACATTTTGTAGAACATGGGGAGTAAATGTCTTTATCCTTAAAAAAATTAATAGTATTCTTTTCCATCTTGAATATTTTTCCTAGCTCTGGATAAATCCTTTGTCGTCAAGACAATGACATAACCTACAATTTAATCAAAAAATTAAAACAAGAGCACAAACAAATGTATCGGTTTTAAATGATAAAGCCTGGAATGTAGGTTTTTATTGTGGGTTACAAAGCAGTAAGTTAAATATTTTTAAGTGATTTAACTATAATTTAGTTAAGCAAGAAGGTGTTAAACAGCAGAAATTTGCATAACACCTCAAAAGCTTAAGCGTTATTCAGTTTGACAAAAACTATTTTTAAAATTTTTGTTGTCACCTTCATAAGACTGTAGGAAATATTTCATTTAAAAGGACAAAATACTGCAAGATTTACACATTTTTGTTTTATTAAAATAAGCAAAAATTACCCTTTTTTTGAGTCAGCTATTTTGATTCACAGCATACTACTGGATTTTAAGTTTAAAATCTTCTTTATAAAAGGACAGTATATTTTACATTATAAATCTTTAAAACAATAGAAATATTCTGAAGTGTGGGGAGAAAACTGTCAATTTAGACAAATAACATGTTATAAAAATTGGTTCAAAAAAGTCTTGAATTAAATACAAATACGACTTAATTTTAACAAGACATCATTCAATAATTATACATATTAATAAAGGTTTTAAAAATTTAGGGACTCTTTGTTTTTGAAACTAAAACTGTGAATCACCTTTAAAGGAATTAAAAACTTTTGAATTCTCTAAGGTATACCGAGCACATGACATGTTTTTCGACTATTAAATTACAAAAAAAACATTATATTTTTGTGTCTCGGGATGTTCTACGGGTTCTACAGTGAGTTGTGTTTAGAGTAAGGCTATTAATAGTAACAAAATTAACGTTTAAAATGAGATTGCTCTCTTAATAACTTTAATTTTTTTTATTTCATCTTAAAAACAAAACGTTTTATGTTATACTGTTACTACTATAAATGTGTGCTGTTGATATTTCATTTTCAGGTTGTTTTGAGCACAAATACAGGCATATTAACATAATTTCAAACAAGTTATTTTGAATAATGTCGATTTTTAAATTATAAAAAACATTATTTTTTTACGTCTCCGGGTTGTTCTACTAGTTCTATAGTGAGATATGTACAGAGTAGAGCTATTATTAGTAACAAAATTAACGTTTAAAAAAAGGTTGCTCCTTTATGACTTTAAACAAAAAAAATTAATTCATTTTAAAAACAAAACATTATATGTTATACTGTTTCTACTATAATTGTGTGCTGTCGATACTTCATTTTCAGGTTGTTCTGAGCACAAATACAAGCATAATAACATAATTTCAAACAAGTAATTCTGAATAATGTAAACTGTTACAGCAGTATATTATTTAAATAAATATTTTAAAGGCTTTCTAAATAGGTTTTGTGTTAAAAAAGGCTATTACTCACTTTTAAAAGACATTTCTTCTTCCTTTCTTTTGCCATACGAACATTTTGTAGAACATGGGGAGTAAATGTCTTTATCCTTTAAAAAATTAATAGTATTCTTTTCCATCTTGAATATTTTTCCTAGCTCTGGATAAATCCTTTGTCGTCAAAACAATGACATAACCTACAATTTAATCAAAAAATTAAAACAAGAGCACAAACAAATGTATCGGTTTTAAATGATAAAGCCTGGAATGTAGGTTTTTATTGTGGGTTACAAAGCAGTAAGTTAAATATTTTTAAGTGATTTAACTATAATTTAGTTAAGCAAGAAGGTGTTAAACAGCAGAAATTTGCATAACACCTCAAAAGCTTAAGCGTTATTCAGTTTGACAAAAACTATTTTTAAAATTTTTGTTGTCACCTTCATAAGACTGTAGGAAATATTTCATTTAAAAGGACAAAATACTGCAAGATTTACACATTTTTGTTTTATTAAAATAAGCAAAAATTACCCTTTTTTTGAGTCAGCTATTTTGATTCACAGCATACTACTGGATTTTAAGTTTAAAATCTTCTTTATAAAAGGACAGTATATTTTACATTATAAATCTTTAAAACAATAGAAATATTCTGAAGTGTGGGGAGAAAACTGTCAATTTAGACAAATAACATGTTATAAAAATTGGTTCAAAAAAGTCTTGAATTAAATACAAATACGACTTAATTTTAACAAGACATCATTCAATAATTATACATATTAATAAAGGTTTTAAAAATTTAGGGACTCTTTGTTTTTGAAACTAAAACTGTGAATCACCTTTAAAGGAATTAAAAACCTTTGAATTCTCTAAGGTATACCGAGCACATGACATGTTTTTCGACTATTAAATTACAAAAAAAACATTATATTTTTGTGTCTCGGGATGTTCTACGGGTTCTACAGTGAGTTGTGTTTAGAGTAAGGCTATTAATAGTAACAAAATTAACGTTTAAAATGAGATTGCTCTGTTAATAACTTTAATTTTTTTTATTTCATCTTAAAAACAAAACGTTTTATGTTATACTGTTTCTACTATAAATGTGTGCTGTTGATATTTCATTTTCAGGTTGTTCTGAGCACAAATACAGGCATATTAACATAATTTCAAACAAGTTATTTTGAATAATGTCGATTTTTAAATTATAAAAAACATTATTTTTTTACGTCTCCGGGTTGTTCTACGAGTTCTATAGTGAGATATGTACAGAGTAGAGCTATTATTAGTAACAAAATTAACGTTTAAAAAAAGGTTGCTCCTTTATGACTTTAAACAAAAAAAATTAATTCATTTTAAAAACAAAACATTATATGTTATACTGTTTCTACTATAATTGTGTGCTGTCGATACTTCATTTTCAGGTTGTTCTGAGCACAAATACAAGCATAATAACATAATTTCAAACAAGTAATTCTGAATAATGTAAACTGTTACAGCAGTATATTATTTAAATAAATATTTTAAAGGCTTTCTAAATAGGTTTTGTGTTAAAAAAGGCTATTACTCACTTTTAAAAGACATTTCTTCTTCCTTTCTTTTGCCATACGAACATTTTGTAGAACATGGGGAGTAAATGTCTTTATCCTTTAAAAAATTAATAGTATTCTTTTCCATCTTGAATATTTTTCCTAGCTCTGGATAAATCCTTTGTCGTCAAAACAATGACATAACCTACAATTTAATCAAAAAATTAAAACAAGAGCACAAACAAATGTATCGGTTTTAAATGATAAAGCCTGGAATGTAGGTTTTTATTGTGGGTTACAAAGCAGTAAGTTAAATATTTTTAAGTGATTTAACTATAATTTAGTTAAGCAAGAAGGTGTTAAACAGCAGAAATTTGCATAACACCTCAAAAGCTTAAGCGTTATTCAGTTTGACAAAAACTATTTTTAAAATTTTTGTTGTCACCTTCATAAGACTGTAGGAAATATTTCATTTAAAAGGACAAAATACTGCAAGATTTACACATTTTTGTTTTATTAAAATAAGCAAAAATTACCCTTTTTTTGAGTCAGCTATTTTGATTCACAGCATACTACTGGATTTTAAGTTTAAAATCTTCTTTATAAAAGGACAGTATATTTTACATTATAAATCTTTAAAACAATAGAAATATTCTGAAGTGTGGGGAGAAAACTGTCAATTTAGACAAATAACATGTTATAAAAATTGGTTCAAAAAAGTCTTGAATTAAATACAAATACGACTTAATTTTAACAAGACATCATTCAATAATTATACATATTAATAAAGGTTTTAAAAATTTAGGGACTCTTTGTTTTTGAAACTAAAACTGTGAATCACCTTTAAAGGAATTAAAAACCTTTGAATTCTCTAAGGTATACCGAGCACATGACATGTTTTTCGACTATTAAATTACAAAAAAAACATTATATTTTTGTGTCTCGGGATGTTCTACGGGTTCTACAGTGAGTTGTGTTTAGAGTAAGGCTATTAATAGTAACAAAATTAACGTTTAAAATGAGATTGCTCTCTTAATAACTTTAATTTTTTTTATTTCATCTTAAAAACAAAACGTTTTATGTTATACTGTTTCTACTATAAATGTGTGCTGTTGATATTTCATTTTCAGGTTGTTCTGAGCACAAATACAGGCATATTAACATAATTTCAAACAAGTTATTTTGAATAATGTCGATTTTTAAATTATAAAAAACATTATTTTTTTACGTCTCCGGGTTGTTCTACGAGTTCTATAGTGAGATCTGTACAGAGTAGAGCTATTATTAGTAACAAAATTAACGTTTAAAAAAAGGTTGCTCCTTTATGACTTTAAACAAAAAAATTTAATTCATTTTAAAAACAAAACATTTTATGTTATACTGTTTCTACTATAATTGTGTGCTGTCGATTCTTCATTTTCAGGTTGTTCTGAGCACAAATACAGGCATATTAACATAATTTCAAACAAGTTATTTTGAATCATGTCGATTTTTAAATTATAAAAAACATTTTTTTTTTTACGTCTCCGGGTTGTTCTACGAGTTCTATAGTGAGATCTGTACAGAGTAGAGCTATTATTAGTAACAAAATTAACGTTTAAAAAAAGGTTGCTCCTTTATGACTTTAAACAAAAAAAAATAATTCATTTTAAAAACAAAACATTATATGTTATACTGTTTCTACTATAATTGTGTGCTGTCGATACTTCATTTTCAGGTTGTTCTGAGCACAAATACAAGCATAATAACATAATTTCAAACAAGTAATTCTGAATAATGTAAACTGTTACAGCAGTATATTATTTAAATAAATATTTTAAAGGCTTTCTAAATAGGTTTTGTGTTAAAAAAGGCCATTACTCACTTTTAAAAGACATTTCTTCTTCCTTTCTTTTGCCATACGAACATTTTGTAGAACATGGGGAGTAAATGTCTTTATCCTTAAAAAAATTAATAGTATTCTTTTCCATCTTGAATATTTTTCCTAGCTCTTGATAAATCCTTTGTCGTCAAGACAATGACATAACCTACAATTTAATCAAAAAATTAAAGCAAGAGCACAAACAAATGTATCGGTTTTAAATGATAAAGCTTGGAATGTAGGTTTTTATTGTGGGTTACAAAGCAGTAAGTTAAATATTTTTAAGTGATTTAACTATAATTTAGTTAAGCAAGAAGGTGTTAAACAGCAGAAATTTGCATAACACATCAAAAGCTTAAGCGTTATTCAGTTTGACAAAAACTATTTTTAAATTTTTGTTGTCACCTTCATAAGACTGTAGGAAATATTTCATTTAAAAGGACAAAATACTGCAAGATTTACACATTTTTGTTTTATTAAAATAAGCAAAAATTACCCTTTTTTTGAGTCAGCTATTTTGATTCACAGCATACTACTGGATTTTAAGTTTAAAATCTTCTTTATAAAAGGACAGTATATTTTACATTATAAATCTTTAAAACAATAGAAATATTCTGAAGTGTGGGGAGAAAACTGTCAATTTAGACAATGAACATGTTATAAAAATTGGTTCAAAAAAGTCTTGAATTAAATACAAATACGACTTAATTTTAACAAGACATCATTCAATAATTATACATATTAATAAAGGTTTTGAAAATTTAGGGACTCTTTGTTTTTGAAACTAAAACTGTGAATCACCTTTAAAGGAATTAAAAACCTTTGAATTCTCTAAGGTATACCGAGCAACATGACATGTTTTTCGACTATTAAATTAAAAAAAACATTATATTTTTGTGTCTCGGGATGTTCTACGGGTTCTACAGTGAGTTGTGTTTAGAGTAAGGCTATTAATAGTAACAAAATTAACGTTTAAAATGAGATTGCTCTCTTAATAACTTTAATTTTTTTTTATTTCATTATAAAAACAAAACATTTTATGTTATACTGTTTCTACTATAAATGTGTGCTGTTGATATTTCATTTTCAGGTTGTTCTGAGCACAAATACAGGCATATTAACATAATTTCAAACAAGTTATTTTGAATAATGTCGATTTTTAAATTATAAAAAACATTATTTTTTTACGTCTCCGGGTTGTTCTACGAGTTCTATAGTGAGATCTGTACAGAGTAGAGCTATTATTAGTAACAAAATTAACGTTTAAAAAAAGGTTGCTCCTTTATAATTTTAAACAAAAAAATTTAATTCATTTTAAAAACAAAACATTTTATGTTATACTGTTTCTACTATAATTGTGTGCTGTCGATACTTCATTTTCAGGTTGTTCTGAGCACAAATACAAGCATAATAACATAATTTCAAACAAGTAATTCTGAATAATGTAAACTGTTACAGCAGTATATTATTTAAATAAATATTTTAAAGGCTTTCTAAATAGGTTTTGTGTTAAAAAAGGCTATTACTCACTTTTAAAAGACATTTCTTCTTCCTTTCTTTTGCCATACGAACATTTTGTAGAACATGGGGAGTAAATGTCTTTATCCTTAAAAAAATTAATAGTATTCTTTTCCATCTTGAATATTTTTAATAGCTCTGGATAAATCCTTTGTCGTCAAGACAATGACATAACCTACAATTTAATCAAAAAATTAAAACAAGAGCACAAACAAATGTATCGGTTTGAAATGATAAAGCCTGGAATGTAGGTTTTTATTGTGGGTTACAAAGCAGTAAGTTAAATATTTTTAAGTGATTTAACTATAATTTAGTTAAGCAAGAAGGTGTTAAACAGCAGAAATTTGCATAACACCTCAAAAGCTTAAGCGTTATTCAGTTTGACAAAAACTATTTTTAAAATTTTTGTTGTCGCCTTCATAACACTGTAGGAAATATTTCATTTAAAAAGACAAAATACTGCAAGATTTACACATTTTTGTTTTATTAAAATAAGCAAAAATTACCCTTTTTTTGAGTCAGCTTTTTTGATTCACAGCATACTACTGGATTTTAAGTTTAAAATCTTTTTTATAAAAGGACAGTATATTTTACATTATAAATCTTTAAAACAATAGAAATATTCTGAAGTGTGGGGAGAAAACTGTCAATTTAGACAAATAACATGTTATAAAAATTGGTTCAAAAATGTCTTGAATTAAATACAAATACGACTTAATTTTAACAAGACATTATTCAATAATTATACATATTAATAAAGGTTTTAAAAATTTAGGGACTCTTTGTTTTTGAAACTAAAACTGTGAATCACCTTTAAAGGAATTAAAAACCTTTGAATTCTCTAAGGTATACCGAGCAACATGACATGTTTTTCGACTATTAAATTAAAAAAAACATTATATTTTTGTGTCTCGGGATGTTCTACGGGTTCTACAGTGAGTTGTGTTTAGAGTAAGGCTATTAATAGTAACAAAATTAACGTTTAAAATGAGATTGCTCTCTTAATAACTTTAATTTTTTTTTATTTCATCTTAAAAACAAAACATTTTATGTTATACTGTTTCTACTATAAATGTGTGCTGTTGATATTTCATTTTCAGGTTGTTCTGAGCACAAATACAGGCATATTAACATAATTTCAAACAAGTTATTTTGAATAATGTCGATTTTTAAATTATAAAAAACATTATTTTTTTACGTCTCCGGGTTGTTCTACGAGTTCTATAGTGAGATCTGTACAGAGTAGAGCTATTATTAGTAACAAAATTAACGTTTAAAAAAAGCTTGCTCCTTTATAACTTTAAACAAAAAAATTTAATTCATTTATAAAAAACAAAACATTTTATGTTATACTGTTTCTACTATAATTGTGTGCTGTCGATACTTCATTTTCAGGTTGTTCTGAGCACAAATACAAGCATAATAACATAATTTCAAACAAGTAATTCTGAATAATGTAAACTGTTACAGCAGTATATTATTTAAATAAATATTTTAAAGGCTTTCTAAATAGGTTTTGTGTTAAAAAAGGCTATTACTCACTTTTAAAAGACATTTCTTCTTCCTTTCTTTTGCCATACGAACATTTTGTAGAACATGGGGAGTAAATGTCTTTATCCTTAAAAAAATTAATAGTATTCTTTTCCATCTTGAATATTTTTCCTAGCTCTGGAAAAATCCTTTGTCGTCAAGACAATGACATAACCTACAATTTAATCAAAAAATTAAAACAAGAGCACAAACAAATGTATCGGTTTTAAATGATAAAGCCTGGAATGTAGGTTTTTATTGTGGGTTACAAAGCAGTAAGTTAAATATTTTTAAGTGATTTAACTATAATTTAGTTAAGCGAGAAGGTGTTAAACAGCAGAAATTTGCATAACACCTCAAAAGCTTAAGCGTTATTCAGTTTGACAAAAACTATTTTTAAAATTTTTGTTGTCACCTTCATAAGACTGTAGGAAATATTTCATTTAAAAGGACAAAATACTGCAAGATTTACACATTTTTGTTTTATTAAAATAAGCAAAAATTACCCTTTTTTTGAGTCAGCTATTTTGATTCACAGCATACTACTGGATTTTAAGTTTAAAATCTTCTTTATAAAAGGACAGTATATTTTACATTATAAATCTTTAAAACAATAGAAATATTCTGAAGTGTGGGGAGAAAACTGTCAATTTAGACAAATAACATGTTATAAAAATTGGTTCAAAAAAGTCTTGAATTAAATACAAATACGACTTAATTTTAACAAGACATCATTCAATAATTATACATATTAATAAAGGTTTTAAAAATTTAGGGACTCTTTGTTTTTGAAACTAAAACTGTGAATCACCTTTAAAGGAATTAAAAACCTTTGAATTCTCTAAGGTATACCGAGCAACATGACATGTTTTTCGACTATTAAATTAAAAAAAAACATTATATTTTTGTGTCTCGGGATGTTCTACGGGTTCTACAGTGAGTTGTGTTTAGAGTAAGGCTATTAATAGTAACAAAATTAACGTTTAAAATGAGATTGCTCTCTTAATAACTTTAATTTTTTTTTATTTCATCTTAAAAACAAAACATTTTATGTTATACTGTTTCTACTATAAATGTGTGCTGTTGATATTTCATTTTCAGGTTGTTCTGAGCACAAATACAGGCATATTAACATTATTTCAAACAAGTTATTTTGAATAATGTCGATTTTTAAATTATAAAAAACATTATTTTTTTACGTCTCCGGGTTGTTCTACGAGTTCTATAGTGAGATCTGTACAGAGTAGAGCTATTATTAGTAACAAAATTAACGTTTAAAAAAAGGTTGCTCCTTTATAACTTTAAACAAAAAAATTTAATTCATTTTAAAAACAAAACATTTTATGTTATACTGTTTCTACTATAATTGTGTGCTGTCGATACTTCATTTTCAGGTTGTTCTGAGCACAAATACAAGCATAATAACATAATTTCAAACAAGTAATTCTGAATAATGTAAACTGTTACAGCAGTATATTATTTAAATAAATATTTTAAAGGCTTTCTAAATAGGTTTTGTGTTAAAAAAGGCCATTACTCACTTTTAAAAGACATTTCTTCTTCCTTTCTTTTGCCATACGAACATTTTGTAGAACATGGGGAGTAAATGTCTTTATCCTTAAAAAAATTAATAGTATTCTTTTCCATCTTGAATATTTTTCCTAGCTCTTGATAAATCCTTTGTCGTCAAGACAATGACATAACCTACAATTTAATCAAAAAATTAAAGCAAGAGCACAAACAAATGTATCGGTTTTAAATGATAAAGCCTGGAATGTAGGTTTTTATTGTGGGTTACAAAGCAGTAAGTTAAATATTTTTAAGTGATTTAACTATAATTTAGTTAAGCAAGAAGGTGTTAAACAGCAGAAATTTGCATAACACATCAAAAGCTTAAGCGTTATTCAGTTTGACAAAAACTATTTTTAAATTTTTGTTGTCACCTTCATAAGACTGTAGGAAATATTTCATTTAAAAGGACAAAATACTGCAAGATTTACACATTTTTGTTTTATTAAAATAAGCAAAAATTACCCTTTTTTTGAGTCAGCTATTTTGATTCACAGCATACTACTGGATTTTAAGTTTAAAATCTTCTTTATAAAAGGACAGTATATTTTACATTATAAATCTTTAAAACAATAGAAATATTCTGAAGTGTGGGGAGAAAACTGTCAATTTAGACAAATAACATGTTATAAAAATTGGTTCAAAAAAGTCTTGAATTAAATACAAATACGACTTAATTTTAACAAGACATCATTCAATAATTATACATATTAATAAAGGTTTTAAAAATTTAGGGACTCTTTGTTTTTGAAACTAAAACTGTGAATCACCTTTAAAGGAATTAAAAACCTTTGAATTCTCTAAGGTATACCGAGCAACATGACATGTTTTTCGACTATTAAATTTAAAAAAAAACATTATATTTTTGTGTCTCGGGATGTTCTACGGGTTCTACAGTGAGTTGTGTTTAGAGTAAGGCTATTAATAGTAACAAAATTAACGTTTAAAAGGAGATTGCTCTCTTAATAACTTTAAATTTTTTTATTTCATCTTAAAAACAAAACATTTTATGTTATACTGTTTCTACTATAAATGTGTGCTGTTGATATTTCATTTTCAGGTTGTTCTGAGCACAAATACAGGCATATTAACATAATTTCAAACAAGTTATTTTGAATAATGTCGATTTTTAAATTATAAAAAACATTATTTTTTTACGTCTCCGGGTTGTTCTACGAGTTCTATAGTGAGATATGTACAGAGTAGAGCTATTATTAGTAACAAAATTAACGTTTAAAAAAAGGTTGCTCCTTTATGACTTTAAACAAAAAAAAATAATTCATTTTAAAAACAAAACATTATATGTTATACTGTTTCTACTATAATTGTGTGCTGTCGATACTTCATTTTCAGGTTGTTCTGAGCACAAATACAAGCATAATAACATAATTTCAAACAAGTAATTCTGAATAATGTAAACTGTTACAGCAGTATATTATTTAAATAAATATTTTAAAGGCTTTCTAAATAGGTTTTGTGTTAAAAAAGGCCATTACTCACTTTTAAAAGACATTTCTTCTTCCTTTCTTTTGCCATACGAACATTTTGTAGAACATGGGGAGTAAATGTCTTTATCCTTAAAAAAATTAATAGTATTCTTTTCCATCTTGAATATTTTTCCTAGCTCTTGATAAATCCTTTGTCGTCAAGACAATGACATAACCTACAATTTAATCAAAAAATTAAAGCAAGAGCACAAACAAATGTATCGGTTTTAAATGATAAAGCTTGGAATGTAGGTTTTTATTGTGGGTTACAAAGCAGTAAGTTAAATATTTTTAAGTGATTTAACTATAATTTAGTTAAGCAAGAAGGTGTTAAACAGCAGAAATTTGCATAACACATCAAAAGCTTAAGCGTTATTCAGTTTGACAAAAACTATTTTTAAATTTTTGTTGTCACCTTCATAAGACTGTAGGAAATATTTCATTTAAAAGGACAAAATACTGCAAGATTTACACATTTTTGTTTTATTAAAATAAGCAAAAATTACCCTTTTTTTGAGTCAGCTATTTTGATTCACAGCATACTACTGGATTTTAAGTTTAAAATCTTCTTTATAAAAGGACAGTATATTTTACATTATAAATCTTTAAAACAATAGAAATATTCTGAAGTGTGGGGAGAAAACTGTCAATTTAGACAAATAACATGTTATAAAAATTGGTTCAAAAAAGTCTTGAATTAAATACAAATACGACTTAATTTTAACAAGACATCATTCAATAATTATACATATTAATAAAGGTTTTAAAAATTTAGGGACTCTTTGTTTTTGAAACTAAAACTGTGAATCACCTTTAAAGGAATTAAAAACCTTTGAATTCTCTAAGGTATACCGAGCAACATGACATGTTTTTCGACTATTAAATTTAAAAAAAAACATTATATTTTTGTGTCTCGGGATGTTCTACGGGTTCTACAGTGAGTTGTGTTTAGAGTAAGGCTATTAATAGTAACAAAATTAACGTTTAAAAGGAGATTGCTCTCTTAATAACTTTAAATTTTTTTATTTCATCTTAAAAACAAAACATTTTATGTTATACTGTTTCTACTATAAATGTGTGCTGTTGATATTTCATTTTCAGGTTGTTCTGAGCACAAATACAGGCATATTAACATAATTTCAAACAAGTTATTTTGAATAATGTCGATTTTTAAATTATAAAAAACATTATTTTTTTACGTCTCCGGGTTGTTCTACGAGTTCTATAGTGAGATATGTACAGAGTAGAGCTATTATTAGTAACAAAATTAACGTTTAAAAAAAGGTTGCTCCTTTATGACTTTAAACAAAAAAAAATAATTCATTTTAAAAACAAAACATTATATGTTATACTGTTTCTACTATAATTGTGTGCTGTCGATACTTCATTTTCAGGTTGTTCTGAGCACAAATACAAGCATAATAACATAATTTCAAACAAGTAATTCTGAATAATGTAAACTGTTACAGCAGTATATTATTTAAATAAATATTTTAAAGGCTTTCTAAATAGGTTTTGTGTTAAAAAAGGCCATTACTCACTTTTAAAAGACATTTCTTCTTCCTTTCTTTTGCCATACGAACATTTTGTAGAACATGGGGAGTAAATGTCTTTATCCTTAAAAAAATTAATAGTATTCTTTTCCATCTTGAATATTTTTCCTAGCTCTTGATAAATCCTTTGTCGTCAAGACAATGACATAACCTACAATTTAATCAAAAAATTAAAGCAAGAGCACAAACAAATGTATCGGTTTTAAATGATAAAGCTTGGAATGTAGGTTTTTATTGTGGGTTACAAAGCAGTAAGTTAAATATTTTTAAGTGATTTAACTATAATTTAGTTAAGCAAGAAGGTGTTAAACAGCAGAAATTTGCATAACACATCAAAAGCTTAAGCGTTATTCAGTTTGACAAAAACTATTTTTAAATTTTTGTTGTCACCTTCATAAGACTGTAGGAAATATTTCATTTAAAAGGACAAAATACTGCAAGATTTACACATTTTTGTTTTATTAAAATAAGCAAAAATTACCCTTTTTTTGAGTCAGCTATTTTGATTCACAGCATACTACTGGATTTTAAGTTTAAAATCTTCTTTATAAAAGGACAGTATATTTTACATTATAAATCTTTAAAACAATAGAAATATTCTGAAGTGTGGGGAGAAAACTGTCAATTTAGACAAATAACATGTTATAAAAATTGGTTCAAAAAAGTCTTGAATTAAATACAAATACGACTTAATTTTAACAAGACATCATTCAATAATTATACATATTAATAAAGGTTTTAAAAATTTAGGGACTCTTTGTTTTTGAAACTAAAACTGTGAATCACCTTTAAAGGAATTAAAAACCTTTGAATTCTCTAAGGTATACCGAGCAACATGACATGTTTTTCGACTATTAAATTTAAAAAAAAACATTATATTTTTGTGTCTCGGGATGTTCTACGGGTTCTACAGTGAGTTGTGTTTAGAGTAAGGCTATTAATAGTAACAAAATTAACGTTTAAAAGGAGATTGCTCTCTTAATAACTTTAAATTTTTTTATTTCATCTTAAAAACAAAACATTTTATGTTATACTGTTTCTACTATAAATGTGTGCTGTTGATATTTCATTTTCAGGTTGTTCTGAGCACAAATACAGGCATATTAACATAATTTCAAACAAGTTATTTTGAATAATGTCGATTTTTAAATTATAAAAAACATTATTTTTTTACGTCTCCGGGTTGTTCTACGAGTTCTATAGTGAGATATGTACAGAGTAGAGCTATTATTAGTAACAAAATTAACGTTTAAAAAAAGGTTGCTCCTTTATGACTTTAAACAAAAAAAATTAATTCATTTTAAAAACAAAACATTTTATGTTATACTGTTTCTACTATAAATGTGTGCTGTTGATATTTCATTTTCAGGTTGTTCTGAGCACAAATACAGGCATATTAACATAATTTCAAACAAGTTATTTTGAATAATGTCGATTTTTAAATTATAAAAAACATTATTTTTTTACGTCTCCGGGTTGTTCTACGAGTTCTATAGTGAGATCTGTACAGAGTAGAGCTATTATTAGTAACAAAATTAACGATTAAAAAAAGGTTGCTCCTTTATAACTTTAAACAAAAAAATTTAATTCATTTATAAAAAACAAAACATTTTATGTTATACTGTTTCTACTATAATTGTGTGCTGTCGATACTTCATTTTCAGGTTGTTCTGAGCACAAATACAAGCATAATAACATAATTTCAAACAAGTAATTCTGAATAATGTAAACTGTTACAGCAGTATATTATTTAAATAAATATTTTAAAGGCTTTCTAAATAGGTTTTGTGTTAAAAAAGGCTATTACTCACTTTTAAAAGACATTTCTTCTTCCTTTCTTTTGCCATACGAACATTTTGTAGAACATGGGGAGTAAATGTCTTTATCCTTAAAAAAATTAATAGTATTCTTTTCCATCTTGAATATTTTTCCTAGCTCTGGATAAATCCTTTGTCGTCAAGACAATGACATAACCTACAATTTAATCAAAAAATTAAAACAAGAGCACAAACAAATGTATCGGTTTTAAATGATAAAGCCTGGAATGTAGGTTTTTATTGTGGGTTACAAAGCAGTAAGTTAAATATTTTTAAGTGATTTAACTATAATTTAGTTAAGCGAGAAGGTGTTAAACAGCAGAAATTTGCATAACACCTCAAAAGCTTAAGCGTTATTCAGTTTGACAAAAACTATTTTTAAAATTTTTGTTGTCACCTTCATAAGACTGTAGGAAATATTTCATTTAAAAGGACAAAATACTGCAAGATTTACACATTTTTGTTTTATTAAAATAAGCAAAAATTACCCTTTTTTTGAGTCAGCTATTTTGATTCACAGCATACTACTGGATTTTAAGTTTAAAATCTTCTTTATAAAAGGACAGTATATTTTACATTATAAATCTTTAAAACAATAGAAATATTCTGAAGTGTGGGGAGAAAACTGTCAATTTAGACAAATAACATGTTATAAAAATTGGTTCAAAAATGTCTTGAATTAAATACAAATACGACTTAATTTTAACAAGACATTATTCAATAATTATACATATTAATAAAGGTTTTAAAAATTTAGGGACTCTTTGTTTTTGAAACTAAAACTGTGAATCACCTTTAAAGGAATTAAAAACCTTTGAATTCTCTAAGGTATACCGAGCAACATGACATGTTTTTCGACTATTAAATTAAAAAAAACATTATATTTTTGTGTCTCGGGATGTTCTACGGGTTCTACAGTGAGTTGTGTTTAGAGTAAGGCTATTAATAGTAACAAAATTAACGTTTAAAATGAGATTGCTCTCTTAATAACTTTAATTTTTTTTTATTTCATTATAAAAACAAAACATTTTATGTTATACTGTTTCTACTATAAATGTGTGCTGTTGATATTTCATTTTCAGGTTGTTCTGAGCACAAATACAGGCATATTAACATAATTTCAAACAAGTTATTTTGAATAATGTCGATTTTTAAATTATAAAAAACATTATTTTTTTACGTCTCCGGGTTGTTCTACGAGTTCTATAGTGAGATCTGTACAGAGTAGAGCTATTATTAGTAACAAAATTAACGTTTAAAAAAAGGTTGCTCCTTTATAATTTTAAACAAAAAAATTTAATTCATTTTAAAAACAAAACATTTTATGTTATACTGTTTCTACTATAATTGTGTGCTGTCGATACTTCATTTTCAGGTTGTTCTGAGCACAAATACAAGCATAATAACATAATTTCAAACAAGTAATTCTGAATAATGTAAACTGTTACAGCAGTATATTATTTAAATAAATATTTTAAAGGCTTTCTAAATAGGTTTTGTGTTAAAAAAGGCTATTACTCACTTTTAAAAGACATTTCTTCTTCCTTTCTTTTGCCATACGAACATTTTGTAGAACATGGGGAGTAAATGTCTTTATCCTTAAAAAAATTAATAGTATTCTTTTCCATCTTGAATATTTTTAATAGCTCTGGATAAATCCTTTGTCGTCAAGACAATGACATAACCTACAATTTAATCAAAAAATTAAAACAAGAGCACAAACAAATGTATCGGTTTGAAATGATAAAGCCTGGAATGTAGGTTTTTATTGTGGGTTACAAAGCAGTAAGTTAAATATTTTTAAGTGATTTAACTATAATTTAGTTAAGCAAGAAGGTGTTAAACAGCAGAAATTTGCATAACACCTCAAAAGCTTAAGCGTTATTCAGTTTGACAAAAACTATTTTTAAAATTTTTGTTGTCGCCTTCATAACACTGTAGGAAATATTTCATTTAAAAAGACAAAATACTGCAAGATTTACACATTTTTGTTTTATTAAAATAAGCAAAAATTACCCTTTTTTTGAGTCAGCTATTTTGATTCACAGCATACTACTGGATTTTAAGTTTAAAATCTTCTTTATAAAAGGACAGTATATTTTACATTATAAATCTTTAAAACAATAGAAATATTCTGAAGTGTGGGGAGAAAACTGTCAATTTAGACAAATAACATGTTATAAAAATTGGTTCAAAAAAGTCTTGAATTAAATACAAATACGACTTAATTTTAACAAGACATCATTCAATAATTATACATATTAATAAAGGTTTTAAAAATTTAGGGACTCTTTGTTTTTGAAACTAAAACTGTGAATCACCTTTAAAGGAATTAAAAACCTTTGAATTCTCTAAGGTATACCGAGCAACATGACATGTTTTTCGACTATTAAATTAAAAAAAACATTATATTTTTGTGTCTCGGGATGTTCTACGGGTTCTACAGTGAGTTGTGTTTAGAGTAAGGCTATTAATAGTAACAAAATTAACGTTTAAAATGAGATTGCTCTCTTAATAACTTTAATTTTTTTTTATTTCATTATAAAAACAAAACATTTTATGTTATACTGTTTCTACTATAAATGTGTGCTGTTGATATTTCATTTTCAGGTTGTTCTGAGCACAAATACAGGCATATTAACATAATTTCAAACAAGTTATTTTGAATAATGTCGATTTTTAAATTATAAAAAACATTATTTTTTTACGTCTCCGGGTTGTTCTACGAGTTCTATAGTGAGATCTGTACAGAGTAGAGCTATTATTAGTAACAAAATTAACGTTTAAAAAAAGGTTGCTCCTTTATAATTTTAAACAAAAAAATTTAATTCATTTTAAAAACAAAACATTTTATGTTATACTGTTTCTACTATAATTGTGTGCTGTCGATACTTCATTTTCAGGTTGTTCTGAGCACAAATACAAGCATAATAACATAATTTCAAACAAGTAATTCTGAATAATGTAAACTGTTACAGCAGTATATTATTTAAATAAATATTTTAAAGGCTTTCTAAATAGGTTTTGTGTTAAAAAAGGCTATTACTCACTTTTAAAAGACATTTCTTCTTCCTTTCTTTTGCCATACGAACATTTTGTAGAACATGGGGAGTAAATGTCTTTATCCTTAAAAAAATTAATAGTATTCTTTTCCATCTTGAATATTTTTAATAGCTCTGGATAAATCCTTTGTCGTCAAGACAATGACATAACCTACAATTTAATCAAAAAATTAAAACAAGAGCACAAACAAATGTATCGGTTTGAAATGATAAAGCCTGGAATGTAGGTTTTTATTGTGGGTTACAAAGCAGTAAGTTAAATATTTTTAAGTGATTTAACTATAATTTAGTTAAGCAAGAAGGTGTTAAACAGCAGAAATTTGCATAACACCTCAAAAGCTTAAGCGTTATTCAGTTTGACAAAAACTATTTTTAAAATTTTTGTTGTCGCCTTCATAACACTGTAGGAAATATTTCATTTAAAAAGACAAAATACTGCAAGATTTACACATTTTTGTTTTATTAAAATAAGCAAAAATTACCCTTTTTTTGAGTCAGCTATTTTGATTCACAGCATACTACTGGATTTTAAGTTTAAAATCTTCTTTATAAAAGGACAGTATATTTTACATTATAAATCTTTAAAACAATAGAAATATTCTGAAGTGTGGGGAGAAAACTGTCAATTTAGACAAATAACATGTTATAAAAATTGGTTCAAAAAAGTCTTGAATTAAATACAAATACGACTTAATTTTAACAAGACATCATTCAATAATTATACATATTAATAAAGGTTTTAAAAATTTAGGGACTCTTTGTTTTTGAAACTAAAACTGTGAATCACCTTTAAAGGAATTAAAAACCTTTGAATTCTCTAAGGTATACCGAGCAACATGACATGTTTTTCGACTATTAAATTTAAAAAAAAACATTATATTTTTGTGTCTCGGGATGTTCTACGGGTTCTACAGTGAGTTGTGTTTAGAGTAAGGCTATTAATAGTAACAAAATTAACGTTTAAAAGGAGATTGCTCTCTTAATAACTTTAAATTTTTTTATTTCATCTTAAAAACAAAACATTTTATGTTATACTGTTTCTACTATAAATGTGTGCTGTTGATATTTCATTTTCAGGTTGTTCTGAGCACAAATACAGGCATATTAACATAATTTCAAACAAGTTATTTTGAATAATGTCGATTTTTAAATTATAAAAAACATTATTTTTTTACGTCTCCGGGTTGTTCTACGAGTTCTATAGTGAGATATGTACAGAGTAGAGCTATTATTAGTAACAAAATTAACGTTTAAAAAAAGGTTGCTCCTTTATGACTTTAAACAAAAAAAAATAATTCATTTTAAAAACAAAACATTATATGTTATACTGTTTCTACTATAATTGTGTGCTGTCGATACTTCATTTTCAGGTTGTTCTGAGCACAAATACAAGCATAATAACATAATTTCAAACAAGTAATTCTGAATAATGTAAACTGTTACAGCAGTATATTATTTAAATAAATATTTTAAAGGCTTTCTAAATAGGTTTTGTGTTAAAAAAGGCCATTACTCACTTTTAAAAGACATTTCTTCTTCCTTTCTTTTGCCATACGAACATTTTGTAGAACATGGGGAGTAAATGTCTTTATCCTTAAAAAAATTAATAGTATTCTTTTCCATCTTGAATATTTTTCCTAGCTCTTGATAAATCCTTTGTCGTCAAGACAATGACATAACCTACAATTTAATCAAAAAATTAAAGCAAGAGCACAAACAAATGTATCGGTTTTAAATGATAAAGCTTGGAATGTAGGTTTTTATTGTGGGTTACAAAGCAGTAAGTTAAATATTTTTAAGTGATTTAACTATAATTTAGTTAAGCAAGAAGGTGTTAAACAGCAGAAATTTGCATAACACATCAAAAGCTTAAGCGTTATTCAGTTTGACAAAAACTATTTTTAAATTTTTGTTGTCACCTTCATAAGACTGTAGGAAATATTTCATTTAAAAGGACAAAATACTGCAAGATTTACACATTTTTGTTTTATTAAAATAAGCAAAAATTACCCTTTTTTTGAGTCAGCTATTTTGATTCACAGCATACTACTGGATTTTAAGTTTAAAATCTTCTTTATAAAAGGACAGTATATTTTACATTATAAATCTTTAAAACAATAGAAATATTCTGAAGTGTGGGGAGAAAACTGTCAATTTAGACAAATAACATGTTATAAAAATTGGTTCAAAAAAGTCTTGAATTAAATACAAATACGACTTAATTTTAACAAGACATCATTCAATAATTATACATATTAATAAAGGTTTTAAAAATTTAGGGACTCTTTGTTTTTGAAACTAAAACTGTGAATCACCTTTAAAGGAATTAAAAACCTTTGAATTCTCTAAGGTATACCGAGCAACATGACATGTTTTTCGACTATTAAATTTAAAAAAAAACATTATATTTTTGTGTCTCGGGATGTTCTACGGGTTCTACAGTGAGTTGTGTTTAGAGTAAGGCTATTAATAGTAACAAAATTAACGTTTAAAAGGAGATTGCTCTCTTAATAACTTTAAATTTTTTTATTTCATCTTAAAAACAAAACATTTTATGTTATACTGTTTCTACTATAAATGTGTGCTGTTGATATTTCATTTTCAGGTTGTTCTGAGCACAAATACAGGCATATTAACATAATTTCAAACAAGTTATTTTGAATAATGTCGATTTTTAAATTATAAAAAACATTATTTTTTTACGTCTCCGGGTTGTTCTACGAGTTCTATAGTGAGATATGTACAGAGTAGAGCTATTATTAGTAACAAAATTAACGTTTAAAAAAAGGTTGCTCCTTTATGACTTTAAACAAAAAAAAATAATTCATTTTAAAAACAAAACATTATATGTTATACTGTTTCTACTATAATTGTGTGCTGTCGATACTTCATTTTCAGGTTGTTCTGAGCACAAATACAAGCATAATAACATAATTTCAAACAAGTAATTCTGAATAATGTAAACTGTTACAGCAGTATATTATTTAAATAAATATTTTAAAGGCTTTCTAAATAGGTTTTGTGTTAAAAAAGGCCATTACTCACTTTTAAAAGACATTTCTTCTTCCTTTCTTTTGCCATACGAACATTTTGTAGAACATGGGGAGTAAATGTCTTTATCCTTAAAAAAATTAATAGTATTCTTTTCCATCTTGAATATTTTTCCTAGCTCTTGATAAATCCTTTGTCGTCAAGACAATGACATAACCTACAATTTAATCAAAAAATTAAAGCAAGAGCACAAACAAATGTATCGGTTTTAAATGATAAAGCTTGGAATGTAGGTTTTTATTGTGGGTTACAAAGCAGTAAGTTAAATATTTTTAAGTGATTTAACTATAATTTAGTTAAGCAAGAAGGTGTTAAACAGCAGAAATTTGCATAACACATCAAAAGCTTAAGCGTTATTCAGTTTGACAAAAACTATTTTTAAATTTTTGTTGTCACCTTCATAAGACTGTAGGAAATATTTCATTTAAAAGGACAAAATACTGCAAGATTTACACATTTTTGTTTTATTAAAATAAGCAAAAATTACCCTTTTTTTGAGTCAGCTATTTTGATTCACAGCATACTACTGGATTTTAAGTTTAAAATCTTCTTTATAAAAGGACAGTATATTTTACATTATAAATCTTTAAAACAATAGAAATATTCTGAAGTGTGGGGAGAAAACTGTCAATTTAGACAAATAACATGTTATAAAAATTGGTTCAAAAAAGTCTTGAATTAAATACAAATACGACTTAATTTTAACAAGACATCATTCAATAATTATACATATTAATAAAGGTTTTAAAAATTTAGGGACTCTTTGTTTTTGAAACTAAAACTGTGAATCACCTTTAAAGGAATTAAAAACCTTTGAATTCTCTAAGGTATACCGAGCAACATGACATGTTTTTCGACTATTAAATTTAAAAAAAAACATTATATTTTTGTGTCTCGGGATGTTCTACGGGTTCTACAGTGAGTTGTGTTTAGAGTAAGGCTATTAATAGTAACAAAATTAACGTTTAAAAGGAGATTGCTCTCTTAATAACTTTAAATTTTTTTATTTCATCTTAAAAACAAAACATTTTATGTTATACTGTTTCTACTATAAATGTGTGCTGTTGATATTTCATTTTCAGGTTGTTCTGAGCACAAATACAGGCATATTAACATAATTTCAAACAAGTTATTTTGAATAATGTCGATTTTTAAATTATAAAAAACATTATTTTTTTACGTCTCCGGGTTGTTCTACGAGTTCTATAGTGAGATATGTACAGAGTAGAGCTATTATTAGTAACAAAATTAACGTTTAAAAAAAGGTTGCTCCTTTATGACTTTAAACAAAAAAAAATAATTCATTTTAAAAACAAAACATTATATGTTATACTGTTTCTACTATAATTGTGTGCTGTCGATACTTCATTTTCAGGTTGTTCTGAGCACAAATACAAGCATAATAACATAATTTCAAACAAGTAATTCTGAATAATGTAAACTGTTACAGCAGTATATTATTTAAATAAATATTTTAAAGGCTTTCTAAATAGGTTTTGTGTTAAAAAAGGCCATTACTCACTTTTAAAAGACATTTCTTCTTCCTTTCTTTTGCCATACGAACATTTTGTAGAACATGGGGAGTAAATGTCTTTATCCTTAAAAAAATTAATAGTATTCTTTTCCATCTTGAATATTTTTCCTAGCTCTTGATAAATCCTTTGTCGTCAAGACAATGACATAACCTACAATTTAATCAAAAAATTAAAGCAAGAGCACAAACAAATGTATCGGTTTTAAATGATAAAGCTTGGAATGTAGGTTTTTATTGTGGGTTACAAAGCAGTAAGTTAAATATTTTTAAGTGATTTAACTATAATTTAGTTAAGCAAGAAGGTGTTAAACAGCAGAAATTTGCATAACACATCAAAAGCTTAAGCGTTATTCAGTTTGACAAAAACTATTTTTAAATTTTTGTTGTCACCTTCATAAGACTGTAGGAAATATTTCATTTAAAAGGACAAAATACTGCAAGATTTACACATTTTTGTTTTATTAAAATAAGCAAAAATTACCCTTTTTTTGAGTCAGCTATTTTGATTCACAGCATACTACTGGATTTTAAGTTTAAAATCTTCTTTATAAAAGGACAGTATATTTTACATTATAAATCTTTAAAACAATAGAAATATTCTGAAGTGTGGGGAGAAAACTGTCAATTTAGACAAATAACATGTTATAAAAATTGGTTCAAAAAAGTCTTGAATTAAATACAAATACGACTTAATTTTAACAAGACATCATTCAATAATTATACATATTAATAAAGGTTTTAAAAATTTAGGGACTCTTTGTTTTTGAAACTAAAACTGTGAATCACCTTTAAAGGAATTAAAAACCTTTGAATTCTCTAAGGTATACCGAGCAACATGACATGTTTTTCGACTATTAAATTTAAAAAAAAACATTATATTTTTGTGTCTCGGGATGTTCTACGGGTTCTACAGTGAGTTGTGTTTAGAGTAAGGCTATTAATAGTAACAAAATTAACGTTTAAAAGGAGATTGCTCTCTTAATAACTTTAAATTTTTTTATTTCATCTTAAAAACAAAACATTTTATGTTATACTGTTTCTACTATAAATGTGTGCTGTTGATATTTCATTTTCAGGTTGTTCTGAGCACAAATACAGGCATATTAACATAATTTCAAACAAGTTATTTTGAATAATGTCGATTTTTAAATTATAAAAAACATTATTTTTTTACGTCTCCGGGTTGTTCTACGAGTTCTATAGTGAGATATGTACAGAGTAGAGCTATTATTAGTAACAAAATTAACGTTTAAAAAAAGGTTGCTCCTTTATGACTTTAAACAAAAAAAAATAATTCATTTTAAAAACAAAACATTATATGTTATACTGTTTCTACTATAATTGTGTGCTGTCGATACTTCATTTTCAGGTTGTTCTGAGCACAAATACAAGCATAATAACATAATTTCAAACAAGTAATTCTGAATAATGTAAACTGTTACAGCAGTATATTATTTAAATAAATATTTTAAAGGCTTTCTAAATAGGTTTTGTGTTAAAAAAGGCCATTACTCACTTTTAAAAGACATTTCTTCTTCCTTTCTTTTGCCATACGAACATTTTGTAGAACATGGGGAGTAAATGTCTTTATCCTTAAAAAAATTAATAGTATTCTTTTCCATCTTGAATATTTTTCCTAGCTCTTGATAAATCCTTTGTCGTCAAGACAATGACATAACCTACAATTTAATCAAAAAATTAAAGCAAGAGCACAAACAAATGTATCGGTTTTAAATGATAAAGCTTGGAATGTAGGTTTTTATTGTGGGTTACAAAGCAGTAAGTTAAATATTTTTAAGTGATTTAACTATAATTTAGTTAAGCAAGAAGGTGTTAAACAGCAGAAATTTGCATAACACATCAAAAGCTTAAGCGTTATTCAGTTTGACAAAAACTATTTTTAAATTTTTGTTGTCACCTTCATAAGACTGTAGGAAATATTTCATTTAAAAGGACAAAATACTGCAAGATTTACACATTTTTGTTTTATTAAAATAAGCAAAAATTACCCTTTTTTTGAGTCAGCTATTTTGATTCACAGCATACTACTGGATTTTAAGTTTAAAATCTTCTTTATAAAAGGACAGTATATTTTACATTATAAATCTTTAAAACAATAGAAATATTCTGAAGTGTGGGGAGAAAACTGTCAATTTAGACAAATAACATGTTATAAAAATTGGTTCAAAAAAGTCTTGAATTAAATACAAATACGACTTAATTTTAACAAGACATCATTCAATAATTATACATATTAATAAAGGTTTTAAAAATTTAGGGACTCTTTGTTTTTGAAACTAAAACTGTGAATCACCTTTAAAGGAATTAAAAACCTTTGAATTCTCTAAGGTATACCGAGCAACATGACATGTTTTTCGACTATTAAATTTAAAAAAAAACATTATATTTTTGTGTCTCGGGATGTTCTACGGGTTCTACAGTGAGTTGTGTTTAGAGTAAGGCTATTAATAGTAACAAAATTAACGTTTAAAAGGAGATTGCTCTCTTAATAACTTTAAATTTTTTTATTTCATCTTAAAAACAAAACATTTTATGTTATACTGTTTCTACTATAAATGTGTGCTGTTGATATTTCATTTTCAGGTTGTTCTGAGCACAAATACAGGCATATTAACATAATTTCAAACAAGTTATTTTGAATAATGTCGATTTTTAAATTATAAAAAACATTATTTTTTTACGTCTCCGGGTTGTTCTACGAGTTCTATAGTGAGATATGTACAGAGTAGAGCTATTATTAGTAACAAAATTAACGTTTAAAAAAAGGTTGCTCCTTTATGACTTTAAACAAAAAAAAATAATTCATTTTAAAAACAAAACATTATATGTTATACTGTTTCTACTATAATTGTGTGCTGTCGATACTTCATTTTCAGGTTGTTCTGAGCACAAATACAAGCATAATAACATAATTTCAAACAAGTAATTCTGAATAATGTAAACTGTTACAGCAGTATATTATTTAAATAAATATTTTAAAGGCTTTCTAAATAGGTTTTGTGTTAAAAAAGGCCATTACTCACTTTTAAAAGACATTTCTTCTTCCTTTCTTTTGCCATACGAACATTTTGTAGAACATGGGGAGTAAATGTCTTTATCCTTAAAAAAATTAATAGTATTCTTTTCCATCTTGAATATTTTTCCTAGCTCTTGATAAATCCTTTGTCGTCAAGACAATGACATAACCTACAATTTAATCAAAAAATTAAAGCAAGAGCACAAACAAATGTATCGGTTTTAAATGATAAAGCTTGGAATGTAGGTTTTTATTGTGGGTTACAAAGCAGTAAGTTAAATATTTTTAAGTGATTTAACTATAATTTAGTTAAGCAAGAAGGTGTTAAACAGCAGAAATTTGCATAACACATCAAAAGCTTAAGCGTTATTCAGTTTGACAAAAACTATTTTTAAATTTTTGTTGTCACCTTCATAAGACTGTAGGAAATATTTCATTTAAAAGGACAAAATACTGCAAGATTTACACATTTTTGTTTTATTAAAATAAGCAAAAATTACCCTTTTTTTGAGTCAGCTATTTTGATTCACAGCATACTACTGGATTTTAAGTTTAAAATCTTCTTTATAAAAGGACAGTATATTTTACATTATAAATCTTTAAAACAATAGAAATATTCTGAAGTGTGGGGAGAAAACTGTCAATTTAGACAAATAACATGTTATAAAAATTGGTTCAAAAAAGTCTTGAATTAAATACAAATACGACTTAATTTTAACAAGACATCATTCAATAATTATACATATTAATAAAGGTTTTAAAAATTTAGGGACTCTTTGTTTTTGAAACTAAAACTGTGAATCACCTTTAAAGGAATTAAAAACCTTTGAATTCTCTAAGGTATACCGAGCAACATGACATGTTTTTCGACTATTAAATTTTAAAAAAAACATTATATTTTTGTGTCTCGGGATGTTCTACGGGTTCTACAGTGAGTTGTGTTTAGAGTAAGGCTATTAATAGTAACAAAATTAACGTTTAAAAGGAGATTGCTCTCTTAATAACTTTAAATTTTTTTATTTCATCTTAAAAACAAAACATTTTATGTTATACTGTTTCTACTATAAATGTGTGCTGTTGATATTTCATTTTCAGGTTGTTCTGAGCACAAATACAGGCATATTAACATAATTTCAAACAAGTTATTTTGAATAATGTCGATTTTTAAATTATAAAAAACATTATTTTTTTACGTCTCCGGGTTGTTCTACGAGTTCTATAGTGAGATATGTACAGAGTAGAGCTATTATTAGTAACAAAATTAACGTTTAAAAAAAGGTTGCTCCTTTATGACTTTAAACAAAAAAAATTAATTCATTTTAAAAACAAAACATTTTATGTTATACTGTTTCTACTATAAATGTGTGCTGTTGATATTTCATTTTCAGGTTGTTCTGAGCACAAATACAGGCATATTAACATAATTTCAAACAAGTTATTTTGAATAATGTCGATTTTTAAATTATAAAAAACATTATTTTTTTACGTCTCCGGGTTGTTCTACGAGTTCTATAGTGAGATCTGTACAGAGTAGAGCTATTATTAGTAACAAAATTAACGATTAAAAAAAGGTTGCTCCTTTATAACTTTAAACAAAAAAATTTAATTCATTTATAAAAAACAAAACATTTTATGTTATACTGTTTCTACTATAATTGTGTGCTGTCGATACTTCATTTTCAGGTTGTTCTGAGCACAAATACAAGCATAATAACATAATTTCAAACAAGTAATTCTGAATAATGTAAACTGTTACAGCAGTATATTATTTAAATAAATATTTTAAAGGCTTTCTAAATAGGTTTTGTGTTAAAAAAGGCTATTACTCACTTTTAAAAGACATTTCTTCTTCCTTTCTTTTGCCATACGAACATTTTGTAGAACATGGGGAGTAAATGTCTTTATCCTTAAAAAAATTAATAGTATTCTTTTCCATCTTGAATATTTTTCCTAGCTCTGGATAAATCCTTTGTCGTCAAGACAATGACATAACCTACAATTTAATCAAAAAATTAAAACAAGAGCACAAACAAATGTATCGGTTTTAAATGATAAAGCCTGGAATGTAGGTTTTTATTGTGGGTTACAAAGCAGTAAGTTAAATATTTTTAAGTGATTTAACTATAATTTAGTTAAGCGAGAAGGTGTTAAACAGCAGAAATTTGCATAACACCTCAAAAGCTTAAGCGTTATTCAGTTTGACAAAAACTATTTTTAAAATTTTTGTTGTCACCTTCATAAGACTGTAGGAAATATTTCATTTAAAAGGACAAAATACTGCAAGATTTACACATTTTTGTTTTATTAAAATAAGCAAAAATTACCCTTTTTTTGAGTCAGCTATTTTGATTCACAGCATACTACTGGATTTTAAGTTTAAAATCTTCTTTATAAAAGGACAGTATATTTTACATTATAAATCTTTAAAACAATAGAAATATTCTGAAGTGTGGGGAGAAAACTGTCAATTTAGACAAATAACATGTTATAAAAATTGGTTCAAAAATGTCTTGAATTAAATACAAATACGACTTAATTTTAACAAGACATTATTCAATAATTATACATATTAATAAAGGTTTTAAAAATTTAGGGACTCTTTGTTTTTGAAACTAAAACTGTGAATCACCTTTAAAGGAATTAAAAACCTTTGAATTCTCTAAGGTATACCGAGCAACATGACATGTTTTTCGACTATTAAATTAAAAAAAACATTATATTTTTGTGTCTCGGGATGTTCTACGGGTTCTACAGTGAGTTGTGTTTAGAGTAAGGCTATTAATAGTAACAAAATTAACGTTTAAAATGAGATTGCTCTCTTAATAACTTTAATTTTTTTTTATTTCATTATAAAAACAAAACATTTTATGTTATACTGTTTCTACTATAAATGTGTGCTGTTGATATTTCATTTTCAGGTTGTTCTGAGCACAAATACAGGCATATTAACATAATTTCAAACAAGTTATTTTGAATAATGTCGATTTTTAAATTATAAAAAACATTATTTTTTTACGTCTCCGGGTTGTTCTACGAGTTCTATAGTGAGATCTGTACAGAGTAGAGCTATTATTAGTAACAAAATTAACGTTTAAAAAAAGGTTGCTCCTTTATAATTTTAAACAAAAAAATTTAATTCATTTTAAAAACAAAACATTTTATGTTATACTGTTTCTACTATAATTGTGTGCTGTCGATACTTCATTTTCAGGTTGTTCTGAGCACAAATACAAGCATAATAACATAATTTCAAACAAGTAATTCTGAATAATGTAAACTGTTACAGCAGTATATTATTTAAATAAATATTTTAAAGGCTTTCTAAATAGGTTTTGTGTTAAAAAAGGCTATTACTCACTTTTAAAAGACATTTCTTCTTCCTTTCTTTTGCCATACGAACATTTTGTAGAACATGGGGAGTAAATGTCTTTATCCTTAAAAAAATTAATAGTATTCTTTTCCATCTTGAATATTTTTAATAGCTCTGGATAAATCCTTTGTCGTCAAGACAATGACATAACCTACAATTTAATCAAAAAATTAAAACAAGAGCACAAACAAATGTATCGGTTTGAAATGATAAAGCCTGGAATGTAGGTTTTTATTGTGGGTTACAAAGCAGTAAGTTAAATATTTTTAAGTGATTTAACTATAATTTAGTTAAGCAAGAAGGTGTTAAACAGCAGAAATTTGCATAACACCTCAAAAGCTTAAGCGTTATTCAGTTTGACAAAAACTATTTTTAAAATTTTTGTTGTCGCCTTCATAACACTGTAGGAAATATTTCATTTAAAAAGACAAAATACTGCAAGATTTACACATTTTTGTTTTATTAAAATAAGCAAAAATTACCCTTTTTTTGAGTCAGCTTTTTTGATTCACAGCATACTACTGGATTTTAAGTTTAAAATCTTTTTTATAAAAGGACAGTATATTTTACATTATAAATCTTTAAAACAATAGAAATATTCTGAAGTGTGGGGAGAAAACTGTCAATTTAGACAAATAACATGTTATAAAAATTGGTTCAAAAATGTCTTGAATTAAATACAAATACGACTTAATTTTAACAAGACATTATTCAATAATTATACATATTAATAAAGGTTTTAAAAATTTAGGGACTCTTTGTTTTTGAAACTAAAACTGTGAATCACCTTTAAAGGAATTAAAAACCTTTGAATTCTCTAAGGTATACCGAGCAACATGACATGTTTTTCGACTATTAAATTAAAAAAAACATTATATTTTTGTGTCTCGGGATGTTCTACGGGTTCTACAGTGAGTTGTGTTTAGAGTAAGGCTATTAATAGTAACAAAATTAACGTTTAAAATGAGATTGCTCTCTTAATAACTTTAATTTTTTTTTATTTCATCTTAAAAACAAAACATTTTATGTTATACTGTTTCTACTATAAATGTGTGCTGTTGATATTTCATTTTCAGGTTGTTCTGAGCACAAATACAGGCATATTAACATAATTTCAAACAAGTTATTTTGAATAATGTCGATTTTTAAATTATAAAAAACATTATTTTTTTACGTCTCCGGGTTGTTCTACGAGTTCTATAGTGAGATCTGTACAGAGTAGAGCTATTATTAGTAACAAAATTAACGTTTAAAAAAAGGTTGCTCCTTTATAACTTTAAACAAAAAAATTTAATTCATTTATAAAAAACAAAACATTTTATGTTATACTGTTTCTACTATAATTGTGTGCTGTCGATACTTCATTTTCAGGTTGTTCTGAGCACAAATACAAGCATAATAACATAATTTCAAACAAGTAATTCTGAATAATGTAAACTGTTACAGCAGTATATTATTTAAATAAATATTTTAAAGGCTTTCTAAATAGGTTTTGTGTTAAAAAAGGCTATTACTCACTTTTAAAAGACATTTCTTCTTCCTTTCTTTTGCCATACGAACATTTTGTAGAACATGGGGAGTAAATGTCTTTATCCTTAAAAAAATTAATAGTATTCTTTTCCATCTTGAATATTTTTCCTAGCTCTGGAAAAATCCTTTGTCGTCAAGACAATGACATAACCTACAATTTAATCAAAAAATTAAAACAAGAGCACAAACAAATGTATCGGTTTTAAATGATAAAGCCTGGAATGTAGGTTTTTATTGTGGGTTACAAAGCAGTAAGTTAAATATTTTTAAGTGATTTAACTATAATTTAGTTAAGCGAGAAGGTGTTAAACAGCAGAAATTTGCATAACACCTCAAAAGCTTAAGCGTTATTCAGTTTGACAAAAACTATTTTTAAAATTTTTGTTGTCACCTTCATAAGACTGTAGGAAATATTTCATTTAAAAGGACAAAATACTGCAAGATTTACACATTTTTGTTTTATTAAAATAAGCAAAAATTACCCTTTTTTTGAGTCAGCTATTTTGATTCACAGCATACTACTGGATTTTAAGTTTAAAATCTTCTTTATAAAAGGACAGTATATTTTACATTATAAATCTTTAAAACAATAGAAATATTCTGAAGTGTGGGGAGAAAACTGTCAATTTAGACAAATAACATGTTATAAAAATTGGTTCAAAAAAGTCTTGAATTAAATACAAATACGACTTAATTTTAACAAGACATCATTCAATAATTATACATATTAATAAAGGTTTTAAAAATTTAGGGACTCTTTGTTTTTGAAACTAAAACTGTGAATCACCTTTAAAGGAATTAAAAACCTTTGAATTCTCTAAGGTATACCGAGCAACATGACATGTTTTTCGACTATTAAATTAAAAAAAAACATTATATTTTTGTGTCTCGGGATGTTCTACGGGTTCTACAGTGAGTTGTGTTTAGAGTAAGGCTATTAATAGTAACAAAATTAACGTTTAAAATGAGATTGCTCTCTTAATAACTTTAATTTTTTTTTATTTCATCTTAAAAACAAAACATTTTATGTTATACTGTTTCTACTATAAATGTGTGCTGTTGATATTTCATTTTCAGGTTGTTCTGAGCACAAATACAGGCATATTAACATTATTTCAAACAAGTTATTTTGAATAATGTCGATTTTTAAATTATAAAAAACATTATTTTTTTACGTCTCCGGGTTGTTCTACGAGTTCTATAGTGAGATCTGTACAGAGTAGAGCTATTATTAGTAACAAAATTAACGTTTAAAAAAAGGTTGCTCCTTTATAACTTTAAACAAAAAAATTTAATTCATTTTAAAAACAAAACATTTTATGTTATACTGTTTCTACTATAATTGTGTGCTGTCGATACTTCATTTTCAGGTTGTTCTGAGCACAAATACAAGCATAATAACATAATTTCAAACAAGTAATTCTGAATAATGTAAACTGTTACAGCAGTATATTATTTAAATAAATATTTTAAAGGCTTTCTAAATAGGTTTTGTGTTAAAAAAGGCCATTACTCACTTTTAAAAGACATTTCTTCTTCCTTTCTTTTGCCATACGAACATTTTGTAGAACATGGGGAGTAAATGTCTTTATCCTTAAAAAAATTAATAGTATTCTTTTCCATCTTGAATATTTTTCCTAGCTCTTGATAAATCCTTTGTCGTCAAGACAATGACATAACCTACAATTTAATCAAAAAATTAAAGCAAGAGCACAAACAAATGTATCGGTTTTAAATGATAAAGCCTGGAATGTAGGTTTTTATTGTGGGTTACAAAGCAGTAAGTTAAATATTTTTAAGTGATTTAACTATAATTTAGTTAAGCAAGAAGGTGTTAAACAGCAGAAATTTGCATAACACATCAAAAGCTTAAGCGTTATTCAGTTTGACAAAAACTATTTTTAAATTTTTGTTGTCACCTTCATAAGACTGTAGGAAATATTTCATTTAAAAGGACAAAATACTGCAAGATTTACACATTTTTGTTTTATTAAAATAAGCAAAAATTACCCTTTTTTTGAGTCAGCTATTTTGATTCACAGCATACTACTGGATTTTAAGTTTAAAATCTTCTTTATAAAAGGACAGTATATTTTACATTATAAATCTTTAAAACAATAGAAATATTCTGAAGTGTGGGGAGAAAACTGTCAATTTAGACAAATAACATGTTATAAAAATTGGTTCAAAAAAGTCTTGAATTAAATACAAATACGACTTAATTTTAACAAGACATCATTCAATAATTATACATATTAATAAAGGTTTTAAAAATTTAGGGACTCTTTGTTTTTGAAACTAAAACTGTGAATCACCTTTAAAGGAATTAAAAACCTTTGAATTCTCTAAGGTATACCGAGCAACATGACATGTTTTTCGACTATTAAATTTTAAAAAAAACATTATATTTTTGTGTCTCGGGATGTTCTACGGGTTCTACAGTGAGTTGTGTTTAGAGTAAGGCTATTAATAGTAACAAAATTAACGTTTAAAAGGAGATTGCTCTCTTAATAACTTTAAATTTTTTTATTTCATCTTAAAAACAAAACATTTTATGTTATACTGTTTCTACTATAAATGTGTGCTGTTGATATTTCATTTTCAGGTTGTTCTGAGCACAAATACAGGCATATTAACATAATTTCAAACAAGTTATTTTGAATAATGTCGATTTTTAAATTATAAAAAACATTATTTTTTTACGTCTCCGGGTTGTTCTACGAGTTCTATAGTGAGATATGTACAGAGTAGAGCTATTATTAGTAACAAAATTAACGTTTAAAAAAAGGTTGCTCCTTTATGACTTTAAACAAAAAAATTTAATTCATTTTAAAAACAAAACATTTTATGTTATACTGTTTCTACTATAATTGTGTGCTGTCGATACTTCATTTTCAGGTTGTTCTGAGCACAAATACAAGCATAATAACATAATTTCAAACAAGTAATTCTGAATAATGTAAACTGTTACAGCAGTATATTATTTAAATAAATATTTTAAAGGCTTTCTAAATAGGTTTTGTGTTAAAAAAGGCCATTACTCACTTTTAAAAGACATTTCTTCTTCCTTTCTTTTGCCATACGAACATTTTGTAGAACATGGGGAGTAAATGTCTTTATCCTTAAAAAAATTAATAGTATTCTTTTCCATCTTGAATATTTTTCCTAGCTCTTGATAAATCCTTTGTCGTCAAGACAATGACATAACCTACAATTTAATCAAAAAATTAAAGCAAGAGCACAAACAAATGTATCGGTTTTAAATGATAAAGCCTGGAATGTAGGTTTTTATTGTGGGTTACAAAGCAGTAAGTTAAATATTTTTAAGTGATTTAACTATAATTTAGTTAAGCAAGAAGGTGTTAAACAGCAGAAATTTGCATAACACATCAAAAGCTTAAGCGTTATTCAGTTTGACAAAAACTATTTTTAAATTTTTGTTGTCACCTTCATAAGACTGTAGGAAATATTTCATTTAAAAGGACAAAATACTGCAAGATTTACACATTTTTGTTTTATTAAAATAAGCAAAAATTACCCTTTTTTTGAGTCAGCTATTTTGATTCACAGCATACTACTGGATTTTAAGTTTAAAATCTTCTTTATAAAAGGACAGTATATTTTACATTATAAATCTTTAAAACAATAGAAATATTCTGAAGTGTGGGGAGAAAACTGTCAATTTAGACAAATAACATGTTATAAAAATTGGTTCAAAAAAGTCTTGAATTAAATACAAATACGACTTAATTTTAACAAGACATCATTCAATAATTATACATATTAATAAAGGTTTTAAAAATTTAGGGACTCTTTGTTTTTGAAACTAAAACTGTGAATCACCTTTAAAGGAATTAAAAACCTTTGAATTCTCTAAGGTATACCGAGCAACATGACATGTTTTTCGACTATTAAATTTTAAAAAAAACATTATATTTTTGTGTCTCGGGATGTTCTACGGGTTCTACAGTGAGTTGTGTTTAGAGTAAGGCTATTAATAGTAACAAAATTAACGTTTAAAAGGAGATTGCTCTCTTAATAACTTTAAATTTTTTTATTTCATCTTAAAAACAAAACATTTTATGTTATACTGTTTCTACTATAAATGTGTGCTGTTGATATTTCATTTTCAGGTTGTTCTGAGCACAAATACAGGCATATTAACATAATTTCAAACAAGTTATTTTGAATAATGTCGATTTTTAAATTATAAAAAACATTATTTTTTTACGTCTCCGGGTTGTTCTACGAGTTCTATAGTGAGATATGTACAGAGTAGAGCTATTATTAGTAACAAAATTAACGTTTAAAAAAAGGTTGCTCCTTTATGACTTTAAACAAAAAAAATTAATTCATTTTAAAAACAAAACATTTTATGTTATACTGTTTCTACTATAAATGTGTGCTGTTGATATTTCATTTTCAGGTTGTTCTGAGCACAAATACAGGCATATTAACATAATTTCAAACAAGTTATTTTGAATAATGTCGATTTTTAAATTATAAAAAACATTATTTTTTTACGTCTCCGGGTTGTTCTACGAGTTCTATAGTGAGATCTGTACAGAGTAGAGCTATTATTAGTAACAAAATTAAAGTTTAAAAAAAGGTTGCTCCTTTATGACTTTAAACAAAAAAAAATAATTCATTTTAAAAACAAAACATTATATGTTATACTGTTTCTACTATAATTGTGTGCTGTCGATACTTCATTTTCAGGTTGTTCTGAGCACAAATACAAGCATAATAACATAATTTCAAACAAGTAATTCTGAATAATGTAAACTGTTACAGCAGTATATTATTTAAATAAATATTTTAAAGGCTTTCTAAATAGGTTTTGTGTTAAAAAAGGCCATTACTCACTTTTAAAAGACATTTCTTCTTCCTTTCTTTTGCCATACGAACATTTTGTAGAACATGGGGAGTAAATGTCTTTATCCTTAAAAAAATTAATAGTATTCTTTTCCATCTTGAATATTTTTCCTAGCTCTTGATAAATCCTTTGTCGTCAAGACAATGACATAACCTACAATTTAATCAAAAAATTAAAGCAAGAGCACAAACAAATGTATCGGTTTTAAATGATAAAGCCTGGAATGTAGGTTTTTATTGTGGGTTACAAAGCAGTAAGTTAAATATTTTTAAGTGATTTAACTATAATTTAGTTAAGCAAGAAGGTGTTAAACAGCAGAAATTTGCATAACACATCAAAAGCTTAAGCGTTATTCAGTTTGACAAAAACTATTTTTAAATTTTTGTTGTCACCTTCATAAGACTGTAGGAAATATTTCATTTAAAAGGACAAAATACTGCAAGATTTACACATTTTTGTTTTATTAAAATAAGCAAAAATTACCCTTTTTTTGAGTCAGCTATTTTGATTCACAGCATACTACTGGATTTTAAGTTTAAAATCTTCTTTATAAAAGGACAGTATATTTTACATTATAAATCTTTAAAACAATAGAAATATTCTGAAGTGTGGGGAGAAAACTGTCAATTTAGACAAATAACATGTTATAAAAATTGGTTCAAAAAAGTCTTGAATTAAATACAAATACGACTTAATTTTAACAAGACATCATTCAATAATTATACATATTAATAAAGGTTTTAAAAATTTAGGGACTCTTTGTTTTTGAAACTAAAACTGTGAATCACCTTTAAAGGAATTAAAAACCTTTGAATTCTCTAAGGTATACCGAGCAACATGACATGTTTTTCGACTATTAAATTTTAAAAAAAACATTATATTTTTGTGTCTCGGGATGTTCTACGGGTTCTACAGTGAGTTGTGTTTAGAGTAAGGCTATTAATAGTAACAAAATTAACGTTTAAAAGGAGATTGCTCTCTTAATAACTTTAAATTTTTTTATTTCATCTTAAAAACAAAACATTTTATGTTATACTGTTTCTACTATAAATGTGTGCTGTTGATATTTCATTTTCAGGTTGTTCTGAGCACAAATACAGGCATATTAACATAATTTCAAACAAGTTATTTTGAATAATGTCGATTTTTAAATTATAAAAAACATTATTTTTTTACGTCTCCGGGTTGTTCTACGAGTTCTATAGTGAGATATGTACAGAGTAGAGCTATTATTAGTAACAAAATTAACGTTTAAAAAAAGGTTGCTCCTTTATGACTTTAAACAAAAAAAATTAATTCATTTTAAAAACAAAACATTTTATGTTATACTGTTTCTACTATAAATGTGTGCTGTTGATATTTCATTTTCAGGTTGTTCTGAGCACAAATACAGGCATATTAACATAATTTCAAACAAGTTATTTTGAATAATGTCGATTTTTAAATTATAAAAAACATTATTTTTTTACGTCTCCGGGTTGTTCTACGAGTTCTATAGTGAGATCTGTACAGAGTAGAGCTATTATTAGTAACAAAATTAACGTTTAAAAAAAGGTTGCTCCTTTATGACTTTAAACAAAAAAAAATAATTCATTTTAAAAACAAAACATTATATGTTATACTGTTTCTACTATAATTGTGTGCTGTCGATACTTCATTTTCAGGTTGTTCTGAGCACAAATACAAGCATAATAACATAATTTCAAACAAGTAATTCTGAATAATGTAAACTGTTACAGCAGTATATTATTTAAATAAATATTTTAAAGGCTTTCTAAATAGGTTTTGTGTTAAAAAAGGCCATTACTCACTTTTAAAAGACATTTCTTCTTCCTTTCTTTTGCCATACGAACATTTTGTAGAACATGGGGAGTAAATGTCTTTATCCTTAAAAAAATTAATAGTATTCTTTTCCATCTTGAATATTTTTCCTAGCTCTTGATAAATCCTTTGTCGTCAAGACAATGACATAACCTACAATTTAATCAAAAAATTAAAGCAAGAGCACAAACAAATGTATCGGTTTTAAATGATAAAGCCTGGAATGTAGGTTTTTATTGTGGGTTACAAAGCAGTAAGTTAAATATTTTTAAGTGATTTAACTATAATTTAGTTAAGCAAGAAGGTGTTAAACAGCAGAAATTTGCATAACACATCAAAAGCTTAAGCGTTATTCAGTTTGACAAAAACTATTTTTAAATTTTTGTTGTCACCTTCATAAGACTGTAGGAAATATTTCATTTAAAAGGACAAAATACTGCAAGATTTACACATTTTTGTTTTATTAAAATAAGCAAAAATTACCCTTTTTTTGAGTCAGCTATTTTGATTCACAGCATACTACTGGATTTTAAGTTTAAAATCTTCTTTATAAAAGGACAGTATATTTTACATTATAAATCTTTAAAACAATAGAAATATTCTGAAGTGTGGGGAGAAAACTGTCAATTTAGACAAATAACATGTTATAAAAATTGGTTCAAAAAAGTCTTGAATTAAATACAAATACGACTTAATTTTAACAAGACATCATTCAATAATTATACATATTAATAAAGGTTTTAAAAATTTAGGGACTCTTTGTTTTTGAAACTAAAACTGTGAATCACCTTTAAAGGAATTAAAAACCTTTGAATTCTCTAAGGTATACCGAGCAACATGACATGTTTTTCGACTATTAAATTAAAAAAAAACATTATATTTTTGTGTCTCGGGATGTTCTACGGGTTCTACAGTGAGTTGTGTTTAGAGTAAGGCTATTAATAGTAACAAAATTAACGTTTAAAATGAGATTGCTCTCTTAATAACTTTAATTTTTTTTTATTTCATCTTAAAAACAAAACATTTTATGTTATACTGTTTCTACTATAAATGTGTGCTGTTGATATTTCATTTTCAGGTTGTTCTGAGCACAAATACAGGCATATTAACATTATTTCAAACAAGTTATTTTGAATAATGTCGATTTTTAAATTATAAAAAACATTATTTTTTTACGTCTCCGGGTTGTTCTACGAGTTCTATAGTGAGATCTGTACAGAGTAGAGCTATTATTAGTAACAAAATTAACGTTTAAAAAAAGGTTGCTCCTTTATAACTTTAAACAAAAAAATTTAATTCATTTTAAAAACAAAACATTTTATGTTATACTGTTTCTACTATAATTGTGTGCTGTCGATACTTCATTTTCAGGTTGTTCTGAGCACAAATACAAGCATAATAACATAATTTCAAACAAGTAATTCTGAATAATGTAAACTGTTACAGCAGTATATTATTTAAATAAATATTTTAAAGGCTTTCTAAATAGGTTTTGTGTTAAAAAAGGCTATTACTCACTTTTAAAAGACATTTCTTCTTCCTTTCTTTTGCCATACGAACATTTTGTAGAACATGGGGAGTAAATGTCTTTATCGTTAAAAAAATTATTAGTATTCTTTTCCATCTTGAATATTTTTCCTAGCTCTGGATAAATCCTTTGTCGTCAAGACAATGACATAACCTACAATTTAATCAAAAAATTAAAACAAGAGCACAAACAAATGTATCGGTTTTAAATGATAAAGCCTGGAATGTAGGTTTTTATTGTGGGTTACAAAGCAGTAAGTTAAATATTTTTAAGTGATTTAACTATAATTTAGTTAAGCAAGAAGGTGTTAAACAGCAGAAATTTGCATAACACCTCAAAAGCTTAAGCGTTATTCAGTTTGACAAAAACTATTTTTAAAATTTTTGTTGTCACCTTCATAAGACTGTAGGAAATATTTCATTTAAAAGGACAAAATACTGCAAGATTTACACATTTTTGTTTTATTAAAATAAGCAAAAATTACCCTTTTTTTGAGTCAGCTATTTTGATTCACAGCATACTACTGGATTTTAAGTTTAAAATCTTCTTTATAAAAGGACAGTATATTTTACATTATAAATCTTTAAAACAATAGAAATATTCTGAAGTGTGGGGAGAAAACTGTCAATTTAGACAAATAACATGTTATAAAAATTGGTTCAAAAAAGTCTTGAATTAAATACAAATACGACTTAATTTTAACAAGACATCATTCAATAATTATACATATTAATAAAGGTTTTAAAAATTTAGGGACTCTTTGTTTTTGAAACTAAAACTGTGAATCACCTTTAAAGGAATTAAAAACCTTTGAATTCTCTAAGGTATACCGAGCAACATGACATGTTTTTCGACTATTAAATTAAAAAAAAACATTATATTTTTGTGTCTCGGGATGTTCTACGGGTTCTACAGTGAGTTGTGTTTAGAGTAAGGCTATTAATAGTAACAAAATTAACGTTTAAAATGAGATTGCTCTCTTAATAACTTTAATTTTTTTTTATTTCATCTTAAAAACAAAACATTTTATGTTATACTGTTTCTACTATAAATGTGTGCTGTTGATATTTCATTTTCAGGTTGTTCTGAGCACAAATACAGGCATATTAACATAATTTCAAACAAGTTATTTTGAATAATGTCGATTTTTAAATTATAAAAAACATTATTTTTTTACGTCTCCGGGTTGTTCTACGAGTTCTATAGTGAGATCTGTACAGAGTAGAGCTATTATTAGTAACAAAATTAACGTTTAAAAAAAGGTTGCTCCTTTATAACTTTAAACAAAAAAATTTAATTCATTTTAAAAACAAAACATTTTATGTTATACTGTTTCTACTATAATTGTGTGCTGTCGATACTTCATTTTCAGGTTGTTCTGAGCACAAATACAAGCATAATAACATAATTTCAAACAAGTAATTCTGAATAATGTAAACTGTTACAGCAGTATATTATTTAAATAAATATTTTAAAGGCTTTCTAAATAGGTTTTGTGTTAAAAAAGGCTATTACTCACTTTTAAAAGACATTTCTTCTTCCTTTCTTTTGCCATACGAACATTTTGTAGAACATGGGGTGTAAATGTCTTTATCGTTAAAAAAATTATTAGTATTCTTTTCCATCTTGAATATTTTTCCTAGCTCTGGATAAATCCTTTGTCGTCAAGACAATGACATAACCTACAATTTAATCAAAAAATTAAAACAAGAGCACAAACAAATGTATCGGTTTTAAATGATAAAGCCTGGAATGTAGGTTTTTATTGTGGGTTACAAAGCAGTAAGTTAAATATTTTTAAGTGATTTAACTATAATTTAGTTAAGCAAGAAGGTGTTAAACAGCAGAAATTTGCATAACACCTCAAAAGCTTAAGCGTTATTCAGTTTGACAAAAACTATTTTTAAAATTTTTGTTGTCACCTTCATAAGACTGTAGGAAATATTTCATTTAAAAGGATAAAATACTGCAAGATTTACACATTTTTGTTTTATTAAAATAAGCAAAAATTACCCTTTTTTTGAGTCAGCTATTTTGATTCACAGCATACTACTGGATTTTAAGTTTAAAATCTTCTTTATAAAAGGACAGTATATTTTACATTCTAAATCTTTAAAACAATAGAAATATTCTGAAGTGTGGGGAGAAAACTGTCAATTTAGACAAATAACATGTTATAAAAATTGGTTCAAAAAAGTCTTGAATTAAATACAAATACGACTTAATTTTAACAAGACATCATTCAATAATTATACATATTAATAAAGGTTTTAAAAATTTAGGGACTCTTTGTTTTTGAAACTAAAACTGTGAATCACCTTTAAAGGAATTAAAAACCTTTGAATTCTCTAAGGTATACCGAGCAACATGACATGTTTTTCGACTATTAAATTAAAAAAAAACATTATATTTTTGTGTCTCGGGATGTTCTACGGGTTCTACAGTGAGTTGTGTTTAGAGTAAGGCTATTAATAGTAACAAAATTAACGTTTAAAATGAGATTGCTCTCTTAATAACTTTAATTTTTTTTTATTTCATCTTAAAAACAAAACATTTTATGTTATACTGTTTCTACTATAAATGTGTGCTGTTGATATTTCATTTTCAGGTTGTTCTGAGCACAAATACAGGCATATTAACATAATTTCAAACAAGTTATTTTGAATAATGTCGATTTTTAAATTATAAAAAACATTATTTTTTTACGTCTCCGGGTTGTTCTACGAGTTCTATAGTGAGATCTGTACAGAGTAGAGCTATTATTAGTAACAAATTTAACGTTTAAAAAAAGGTTGCTCCTTTATAACTTTAAACAAAAAAAAATTAATTCATTTTAAAAACAAAACATTTTATGTTATACTGTTTCTACTATAATTGTGTGCTGTCGATACTTCATTTTCAGGTTGTTCTGAGCACAAATACAAGCATAATAACATAATTTCAAACAAGTAATTCTGAATAATGTAAACTGTTACAGCAGTATATTATTTAAATAAATATTTTAAAGGCTTTCTAAATAGGTTTTGTATTAAAAAAGGCTATTACTCACTTTTAAAAGACATTTCTTCTTCCTTCCTTTTGCCATACGAACATTTTGTAGAACATGGGGAGTAAATGTCGTTATCCTTAAAAAAATTAATAGTATTCTTTTCCATCTTGAATATTTTTCCTAGCTCTGGATAAATCCTTTGTCGTCAAGACAATGACATAACCTACAATTTAATCAAAAAATTAAAACAAGAGCACAAACAAATGTATCGGTTTTAAATGATAAAGCCTGGAATGTAGGTTTTTATTGTGGGTTACAAAGCAGTAAGTTAAATATTTTTAAGTGATTTAACTATAATTTAGTTAAGCAAGAAGGTGTTAAACAGCAGAACTTTGCATAACACCTCAAAAGCTTAAGCGTTATTCAGTTTGACAAAAACTATTTTTAAAATTTTTGTTGTCGCCTTCATAACACTGTAGGAAATATTTCATTTAAAAAGACAAAATACTGCAAGATTTACACATTTTTGTTTTATTAAAATAAGCAAAAATTACCCTTTTTTTGAGTCAGCTTTTTTGATTCACAGCATACTACTGGATTTTAAGTTTAAAATCTTTTTTATAAAAGGACAGTATATTTTACATTATAAATCTTTAAAACAATAGAAATATTCTGAAGTGTGGGGAGAAAACTGTCAATTTAGACAAATAACATGTTATAAAAATTGGTTCAAAAATGTCTTGAATTAAATACAAATACGACTTAATTTTAACAAGACATTATTCAATAATTATACATATTAATAAAGGTTTTAAAAATTTAGGGACTCTTTGTTTTTGAAACTAAAACTGTGAATCACCTTTAAAGGAATTAAAAACCTTTGAATTCTCTAAGGTATACCGAGCAACATGACATGTTTTTCGACTATTAAATTAAAAAAAACATTATATTTTTGTGTCTCGGGATGTTCTACGGGTTCTACAGTGAGTTGTGTTTAGAGTAAGGCTATTAATAGTAACAAAATTAACGTTTAAAATGAGATTGCTCTCTTAATAACTTTAATTTTTTTTTATTTCATCTTAAAAACAAAACATTTTATGTTATACTGTTTCTACTATAAATGTGTGCTGTTGATATTTCATTTTCAGGTTGTTCTGAGCACAAATACAGGCATATTAACATAATTTCAAACAAGTTATTTTGAATAATGTCGATTTTTAAATTATAAAAAACATTATTTTTTTACGTCTCCGGGTTGTTCTACGAGTTCTATAGTGAGATCTGTACAGAGTAGAGCTATTATTAGTAACAAATTTAACGTTTAAAAAAAGGTTGCTCCTTTATAACTTTAAACAAAAAAAATTAATTCATTTTAAAAACAAAACATTTTATGTTATACTGTTTCTACTATAATTGTGTGCTGTCGATACTTCATTTTCAGGTTGTTCTGAGCACAAATACAAGCATAATAACATAATTTCAAACAAGTAATTCTGAATAATGTAAACTGTTACAGCAGTATATTATTTAAATAAATATTTTAAAGGCTTTCTAAATAGGTTTTGTGTTAAAAAAGGCTATTACTCACTTTTAAAAGACATTTCTTCTTCCTTTCTTTTGCCATACAAACATTTTGTAGAACATGGGGAGTAAATGTCTTTATCTTTAAAAAAATTAATAGTATTCTTGTCCATCTTGAATATTTTTCCTAGCTCTGGATAAATCCTTTGTCGTCAAGACAATGACATAACCTACAATTTAATCAAAAAATTAAAACAAGAGCACAAACAAATGTATCGGTTTGAAATGATAAAGCCTGGAATGTAGGTTATTATTGTGGGTTACAAAGCAGTAAGTTAAATATTTTTAAGTGATTTAACTATAATTTAGTTAAGCAAGAAGGTGTTAAACAGCAGAAATTTGCATAACACCTCAAAACCTTAAGCGTTATTCAGTTTGACAAAAACTATTTTTAAAATTTTTGTTGTCACCTTCATAAGACTGTAGGAAATATTTCATTTAAAAGGATAAAATACTGCAAGATTTACACATTTTTGTTTTATTAAAATAAGCAAAAATTACCCTTTTTTTGAGTCAGCTATTTTGATTCACAGCATACTACTGGATTTTAAGTTTAAAATCTTCTTTATAAAAGGACAGTATATTTTACATTCTAAATCTTTAAAACAATAGAAATATTCTGAAGTGTGGGGAGAAAACTGTCAATTTAGACAAATAACATGTTATAAAAATTGGTTCAAAAAAGTCTTGAATTAAATACAAATACGACTTAATTTTAACAAGACATCATTCAATAATTATACATATTAATAAAGATTTTAAAAATTTAGGGACTCTTTGTTTTTGAAACTAAAACTGTGAATCACCTTTAAAGGAATTAAAAACCTTTGAATTCTCTAAGGTATACCGAGCAACATGACATGTTTTTCGACTATTAAATTACAAAAAAACTTTATATTTTTATGTCTCGGGATGTTCTACGGGTTCTAAAGTGAGTTGTATTTAGAGTAAGGCTATTAATAGTAACAAAATTAACGTTTAAAATGAGATTGCTCTCTTAATAACTTTAATTTTTTTTATTTCATCTTAAAAACAAAACGTTTTATGTTATACTGTTTCTACTATAAATGTGTGCTGTTGATATTTCATTTTCAGGTTGTTCTGAGCACAAATACAGGCATATTAACATAATTTCAAACAAGTTATTTTGAATAATGTCGATTTTTAAATTATAAAAAACATTATTTTTTTACGTCTCCGGGTTGTTCTACGAGTTCTATAGTGAGATCTGTACAGAGTAGAGCTATTATTAGTAACAAATTTAACGTTTAAAAAAAGGTTGCTCCTTTATAACTTTAAACAAAAAAAAATTAATTCATTTTAAAAACAAAACATTTTATGTTATACTGTTTCTACTATAATTGTGTGCTGTCGATACTTCATTTTCAGGTTGTTCTGAGCACAAATACAAGCATAATAACATAATTTCAAACAAGTAATTCTGAATAATGTAAACTGTTACAGCAGTATATTATTTAAATAAATATTTTAAAGGCTTTCTAAATAGGTTTTGTATTAAAAAAGGCTATTACTCACTTTTAAAAGACATTTCTTCTTCCTTCCTTTTGCCATACGAACATTTTGTAGAACATGGGGAGTAAATGTCGTTATCCTTAAAAAAATTAATAGTATTCTTTTCCATCTTGAATATTTTTCCTAGCTCTGGATAAATCCTTTGTCGTCAAGACAATGACATAACCTACAATTTAATCAAAAAATTAAAACAAGAGCACAAACAAATGTATCGGTTTGAAATGATAAAGCCTGGAATGTAGGTTTTTATTGTGGGTTACAAAGCAGTAAGTTAAATATTTTTAAGTGATTTTACTATAATTTAGTTAAGCAAGAAGGTGTTAAACAGCAGAAATTTGCATAACACCTCAAAAGCTTAAGCGTTATTCAGTTTGACAAAAACTATTTTTAAAATTTTTGTTGTCACCTTCATAAGACTGTAGGAAATATTTCATTTAAAAGGACAAAATACTGCAAGATTTACACATTTTTGTTTTATTAAAATAAGCAAAAATTACCCTTTTTTTGAGTCAGCTATTTTGATTCACAGCATACTACTGGATTTTAAGTTTAAAATCTTCTTTATAAAAGGACAGTATATTTTACATTCTAAATCTTTAAAACAATAGAAATATTCTGAAGTGTGGGGAGAAAACTGTCAATTTAGACAAATAACATGTTATAAAAATTGGTTCAAAAAAGTCTTGAATTAAATACAAATACGACTTAATTTTAACAAGACATCATTCAATAATTATACATATTAATAAAGGTTTTAAAAATTTAGGGACTCTTTGTTTTTGAAACTAAAACTGTGAATCACCTTTAAAGGAATTAAAAACCTTTGAATTCTCTAAGGTATACCGAGCAACATGACATGTTTTTCGACTATTAAATTAAAAAAAAACATTATATTTTTGTGTCTCGGGATGTTCTACGGGTTCTACAGTGAGTTGTGTTTAGAGTAAGGCTATTAATAGTAACAAAATTAACGTTTAAAATGAGATTGCTCTCTTAATAACTTTAATTTTTTTTTATTTCATCTTAAAAACAAAACATTTTATGTTATACTGTTTCTACTATAAATGTGTGCTGTTGATATTTCATTTTCAGGTTGTTCTGAGCACAAATACAGGCATATTAACATAATTTCAAACAAGTTATTTTGAATAATGTCGATTTTTAAATTATAAAAAACATTATTTTTTTACGTCTCCGGGTTGTTCTACGAGTTCTATAGTGAGATCTGTACAGAGTAGAGCTATTATTAGTAACAAAATTAACGTTTAAAAAAAGGTTGCTCCTTTATAACTTTAAACAAAAAAATTTAATTCATTTTAAAAACAAAACATTTTATGTTATACTGTTTCTACTATAATTGTGTGCTGTCGATACTTCATTTTCAGGTTGTTCTGAGCACAAATACAAGCATAATAACATAATTTCAAACAAGTAATTCTGAATAATGTAAACTGTTACAGCAGTATATTATTTAAATAAATATTTTAAAGGCTTTCTAAATAGGTTTTGTGTTAAAAAAGGCTATTACTCACTTTTAAAAGACATTTCTTCTTCCTTTCTTTTGCCATACGAACATTTTGTAGAACATGGGGTGTAAATGTCTTTATCGTTAAAAAAATTATTAGTATTCTTTTCCATCTTGAATATTTTTCCTAGCTCTGGATAAATCCTTTGTCGTCAAGACAATGACATAACCTACAATTTAATCAAAAAATTAAAACAAGAGCACAAACAAATGTATCGGTTTTAAATGATAAAGCCTGGAATGTAGGTTTTTATTGTGGGTTACAAAGCAGTAAGTTAAATATTTTTAAGTGATTTAACTATAATTTAGTTAAGCAAGAAGGTGTTAAACAGCAGAAATTTGCATAACACCTCAAAAGCTTAAGCGTTATTCAGTTTGACAAAAACTATTTTTAAAATTTTTGTTGTCACCTTCATAAGACTGTAGGAAATATTTCATTTAAAAGGATAAAATACTGCAAGATTTACACATTTTTGTTTTATTAAAATAAGCAAAAATTACCCTTTTTTTGAGTCAGCTATTTTGATTCACAGCATACTACTGGATTTTAAGTTTAAAATCTTCTTTATAAAAGGACAGTATATTTTACATTCTAAATCTTTAAAACAATAGAAATATTCTGAAGTGTGGGGAGAAAACTGTCAATTTAGACAAATAACATGTTATAAAAATTGGTTCAAAAAAGTCTTGAATTAAATACAAATACGACTTAATTTTAACAAGACATCATTCAATAATTATACATATTAATAAAGGTTTTAAAAATTTAGGGACTCTTTGTTTTTGAAACTAAAACTGTGAATCACCTTTAAAGGAATTAAAAACCTTTGAATTCTCTAAGGTATACCGAGCAACATGACATGTTTTTCGACTATTAAATTAAAAAAAAACATTATATTTTTGTGTCTCGGGATGTTCTACGGGTTCTACAGTGAGTTGTGTTTAGAGTAAGGCTATTAATAGTAACAAAATTAACGTTTAAAATGAGATTGCTCTCTTAATAACTTTAATTTTTTTTTATTTCATCTTAAAAACAAAACATTTTATGTTATACTGTTTCTACTATAAATGTGTGCTGTTGATATTTCATTTTCAGGTTGTTCTGAGCACAAATACAGGCATATTAACATAATTTCAAACAAGTTATTTTGAATAATGTCGATTTTTAAATTATAAAAAACATTATTTTTTTACGTCTCCGGGTTGTTCTACGAGTTCTATAGTGAGATCTGTACAGAGTAGAGCTATTATTAGTAACAAAATTAACGTTTAAAAAAAGGTTGCTCCTTTATAACTTTAAACAAAAAAATTTAATTCATTTTAAAAACAAAACATTTTATGTTATACTGTATCTACTATAATTGTGTGCTGTCGATACTTCATTTTCAGGTTGTTCTGAGCACAAATACAAGCATAATAACATAATTTCAAACAAGTAATTCTGAATAATGTAAACTGTTACAGCAGTATATTATTTAAATAAATATTTTAAAGGCTTTCTAAATAGGTTTTGTGTTAAAAAAGGCTATTACTCACTTTTAAAAGACATTTCTTCTTCCTTTCTTTTGCCATACGAACATTTTGTAGAACATGGGGTGTAAATGTCTTTATCGTTAAAAAAATTATTAGTATTCTTTTCCATCTTGAATATTTTTCCTAGCTCTGGATAAATCCTTTGTCGTCAAGACAATGACATAACCTACAATTTAATCAAAAAATTAAAACAAGAGCACAAACAAATGTATCGGTTTGAAATGATAAAGCCTGGAATGTAGGTTTTTATTGTGGGTTACAAAGCAGTAAGTTAAATATTTTTAAGTGATTTAACTATAATTTAGTTAAGCAAGAAGGTGTTAAACAGCAGAAATTTGCATAACACCTCAAAAGCTTAAGCGTTATTCAGTTTGACAAAAACTATTTTTAAAATTTTTGTTGTCACCTTCATAAGACTGTAGGAAATATTTCATTTAAAAGGACAAAATACTGCAAGATTTACACATTTTTGTTTTATTAAAATAAGCAAAAATTACCCTTTTTTTGAGTCAGCTATTTTGATTCACAGCATACTACTGGATTTTAAGTTTAAAATCTTCTTTATAAAAGGACAGTATATTTTACATTATAAATCGTTAAAACAATAGAAATATTCTGAAGTGTGGGGAGAAAACTGTCAATTTAGACAAATAACATGTTATAAAAATTGGTTCAAAAAAGTCTTGAATTAAATACAAATACGACTTAATTTTAACAAGACATCATTCAATAATTATACATATTAATAAAGATTTTAAAAATTTAGGGACTCTTTGTTTTTGAAACTAAAACTGTGAATCACCTTTAAAGGAATTAAAAACCTTTGAATTCTCTAAGGTATACCGAGCAACATGACATGTTTTTCGACTATTAAATTACAAAAAAACTTTATATTTTTATGTCTCGGGATGTTCTACGGGTTCTAAAGTGAGTTGTATTTAGAGTAAGGCTATTAATAGTAACAAAATTAACGTTTAAAATGAGATTGCTCTCTTAATAACTTTAATTTTTTTTATTTCATCTTAAAAACAAAACGTTTTATGTTATACTGTTTCTACTATAAATGTGTGCTGTTGATATTTCATTTTCAAGTTGTTCTGAGCACAAATACAGGCATATTAACATAATTTCAAACAAGTTATTTTGAATAATGTCGATTTTTAAATTATAAAAAACATTATTTTTTTACGTCTCCGGGTTGTTCTACGAGTTCTATAGTGAGATCTGTACAGAGTAGAGCTATTATTAGTAACAAATTTAACGTTTAAAAAAAGGTTGCTCCTTTATAACTTTAAACAAAAAAAATTAATTCATTTTAAAAACAAAACATTTTATGTTATACTGTTTCTACTATAATTGTGTGCTGTCGATACTTCATTTTCAGGTTGTTCTGAGCACAAATACAAGCATAATAACATAATTTCAAACAAGTAATTCTGAATAATGTAAACTGTTACAGCAGTATATTATTTAAATAAATATTTTAAAGGCTTTCTAAATAGGTTTTGTGTTAAAAAAGGCTATTACTCACTTTTAAAAGACATTTCTTCTTCCTTTCTTTTGCCATACAAACATTTTGTAGAACATGGGGAGTAAATGTCTTTATCTTTAAAAAAATTAATAGTATTCTTGTCCATCTTGAATATTTTTCCTAGCTCTGGATAAATCCTTTGTCGTCAAGACAATGACATAACCTACAATTTAATCAAAAAATTAAAACAAGAGCACAAACAAATGTATCGGTTTGAAATGATAAAGCCTGGAATGTAGGTTATTATTGTGGGTTACAAAGCAGTAAGTTAAATATTTTTAAGTGATTTAACTATAATTTAGTTAAGCAAGAAGGTGTTAAACAGCAGAAATTTGCATAACACCTCAAAACCTTAAGCGTTATTCAGTTTGACAAAAACTATTTTTAAAATTTTTGTTGTCACCTTCATAAGACTGTAGGAAATATTTCATTTAAAAGGATAAAATACTGCAAGATTTACACATTTTTGTTTTATTAAAATAAGCAAAAATTACCCTTTTTTTGAGTCAGCTATTTTGATTCACAGCATACTACTGGATTTTAAGTTTAAAATCTTCTTTATAAAAGGACAGTATATTTTACATTCTAAATCTTTAAAACAATAGAAATATTCTGAAGTGTGGGGAGAAAACTGTCAATTTAGACAAATAACATGTTATAAAAATTGGTTCAAAAAAGTCTTGAATTAAATACAAATACGACTTAATTTTAACAAGACATCATTCAATAATTATACATATTAATAAAGATTTTAAAAATTTAGGGACTCTTTGTTTTTGAAACTAAAACTGTGAATCACCTTTAAAGGAATTAAAAACCTTTGAATTCTCTAAGGTATACCGAGCAACATGACATGTTTTTCGACTATTAAATTACAAAAAAACTTTATATTTTTATGTCTCGGGATGTTCTACGGGTTCTAAAGTGAGTTGTATTTAGAGTAAGGCTATTAATAGTAACAAAATTAACGTTTAAAATGAGATTGCTCTCTTAATAACTTTAATTTTTTTTATTTCATCTTAAAAACAAAACGTTTTATGTTATACTGTTTCTACTATAAATGTGTGCTGTTGATATTTCATTTTCAGGTTGTTCTGAGCACAAATACAGGCATATTAACATAATTTCAAACAAGTTATTTTGAATAATGTCGATTTTTAAATTATAAAAAACATTATTTTTTTACGTCTCCGGGTTGTTCTACGAGTTCTATAGTGAGATCTGTACAGAGTAGAGCTATTATTAGTAACAAATTTAACGTTTAAAAAAAGGTTGCTCCTTTATAACTTTAAACAAAAAAAAATTAATTCATTTTAAAAACAAAACATTTTATGTTATACTGTTTCTACTATAATTGTGTGCTGTCGATACTTCATTTTCAGGTTGTTCTGAGCACAAATACAAGCATAATAACATAATTTCAAACAAGTAATTCTGAATAATGTAAACTGTTACAGCAGTATATTATTTAAATAAATATTTTAAAGGCTTTCTAAATAGGTTTTGTATTAAAAAAGGCTATTACTCACTTTTAAAAGACATTTCTTCTTCCTTCCTTTTGCCATACGAACATTTTGTAGAACATGGGGAGTAAATGTCGTTATCCTTAAAAAAATTAATAGTATTCTTTTCCATCTTGAATATTTTTCCTAGCTCTGGATAAATCCTTTGTCGTCAAGACAATGACATAACCTACAATTTAATCAAAAAATTAAAACAAGAGCACAAACAAATGTATCGGTTTGAAATGATAAAGCCTGGAATGTAGGTTTTTATTGTGGGTTACAAAGCAGTAAGTTAAATATTTTTAAGTGATTTTACTATAATTTAGTTAAGCAAGAAGGTGTTAAACAGCAGAAATTTGCATAACACCTCAAAAGCTTAAGCGTTATTCAGTTTGACAAAAACTATTTTTAAAATTTTTGTTGTCACCTTCATAAGACTGTAGGAAATATTTCATTTAAAAGGACAAAATACTGCAAGATTTACACATTTTTGTTTTATTAAAATAAGCAAAAATTACCCTTTTTTTGAGTCAGCTATTTTGATTCACAGCATACTACTGGATTTTAAGTTTAAAATCTTCTTTATAAAAGGACAGTATATTTTACATTATAAATCGTTAAAACAATAGAAATATTCTGAAGTGTGGGGAGAAAACTGTCAATTTAGACAAATAACATGATATAAAAATTGGTTCAAAAAAGTCTTGAATTAAATACAAATACGACTTAATTTTAACAAGACATCATTCAATAATTATACATATTAATAAAGGTTTTAAAAATTTAGGGACTCTTTGTTTTTGAAACTAAAACTGTTAATCACCTTTAAAGGAATTAAAAACCTTTGAATTCTCTAAGGTATACCGAGCACATGACATGTTTTTCGACTATTAAATTACAAAAAAAACATTATATTTTTGTGTCTCGGGATGTTCTACGGGTTCTACAGTGAGTTCTGTTTAGAGTAAGGCTATTAATAGTAACAAAATTAACGTTTAAAATGAGGTTACTCTCTTAATAACTTTAATTTTTTTTATTTCATCTTAAAAACAAAACGTTTTATGTTATACTGTTTCTATTATAAATGTGTGCTGTTGATATTTCATTTTCAAGTTGTTCTGAGCACAAATACAGGCATATTAACATAATTTCAAACAAGTTATTTTGAATAATGTCGATTTTTAAATTATAAAAAACATTATTTTTTTACGTCTAAGGGTTGTTCTACGAGTTCTATAGTGAGATCTGTACAGAGTAGAGCTATTATTAGTAACAAATTTAACGTTTAAAAAAAGGTTGCTCCTTTATAACTTTAAACAAAAAAAATTAATTCATTTTAAAAACAAAACATTTTATGTTATACTGTTTCTACTATAATTGTGTGCTGTCGATACTTCATTTTCAGGTTGTTCTGAGCACAAATACAAGCATAATAACATAATTTCAAACAAGTAATTCTGAATAATGTAAACTGTTACAGCAGTATATTATTTAAATAAATATTTTAAAGGCTTTCTAAATAGGTTTTGTGTTAAAAAAGGCTATTACTCACTTTTAAAAGACATTTCTTCTTCCTTTCTTTTGCCATACGAACATTTTGTAGAACATGGGGAGTAAATGTCTTTATCCTTAAAAAAATTATTAGTATTCTTTTCCATCTTGAATATTTTTCCTAGCTCTGGATAAATCCTTTGTCGTCAAGACAATGACATAACCTACAATTTAATCAAAAAATTAAAACAAGAGCACAAACAAATGTATCGGTTTGAAATGATAAAGCCTGGAATGTAGGTTTTTATTGTGGGTTACAAAGCAGTAAGTTAAATATTTTTAAGTGATTTAACTATAATTTAGTTAAGCAAGAAGGTGTTAAACAGCAGAAATTTGCATAACACCTCAAAAGCTTAAGCGTTATTCAGTTTGACAAAAACTATTTTTAAAATTTTTGTTGTCACCTTCATAAGACTGTAGGAAATATTTCATTTAAAAGGACAAAATACTGCAAGTTTTACACATTTTTGTTTTATTAAAATAAGCAAAAATTACCCTTTTTTTTAGTCAGCTATTTTGATTCACAGCATACTACTGGATTTTAAGTTTAAAATCTTCTTTATAAAAGGACAGTATATTTTACATTATAAATCGTTAAAACAATAGAAATATTCTGAAGTGTGGGGAGAAAACTGTCAATTTAGACAAATAACATGATATAAAAATTGGTTCAAAAAAGTCTTGAATTAAATACAAATACGACTTAATTTTAACAAGACATCATTCAATAATTATACATATTAATAAAGGTTTTAAAAATTTAGGGACTCTTTGTTTTTGAAACTAAAACTGTGAATCACCTTTAAAGGAATTAAAAACCTTTGAATTCTCTAAGGTATACCGAGCACATGACATGTTTTTCGACTATTAAATTACAAAAAAAACATTATATTTTTGTGTCTCGGGATGTTCTACGGGTTCTACAGTGAGTTCTGTTTAGAGTAAGGCTATTAATAGTAACAAAATTAACGTTTAAAATGAGGTTACTCTCTTAATAACTTTAATTTTTTTTATTTCATCTTAAAAACAAAACGTTTTATGTTATACTGTTTCTACTATAAATGTGTGCTGTTGATATTTCATTTTCAGGTTGTTCTGAGCACAAATACAGGCATATTAACATAATTTCAAACAAGTTATTTTGAATAATGTCGATTTTTAAATTATAAAAAACATTATTTTTTTACGTCTCCGGGTTGTTCTACGAGTTCTATAGTGAGATCTGTACAGAGTAGAGCTATTATTAGTAACAAAATTAACGTTTAAAAAAAGGTTGCTCCTTTATAACTTTAAACAAAAAAATTTAATTCATTTTAAAAACAAAACATTTTATGTTATACTGTATCTACTATAATTGTGTGCTGTCGATACTTCATTTTCAGGTTGTTCTGAGCACAAATACAAGCATAATAACATAATTTCAAACAAGTAATTCTGAATAATGTAAACTGTTACAGCAGTATATTATTTAAATAAATATTTTAAAGGCTTTCTAAATAGGTTTTGTGTTAAAAAAGGCTATTACTCACTTTTAAAAGACATTTCTTCTTCCTTTCTTTTGCCATACGAACATTTTGTAGAACATGGGGTGTAAATGTCTTTATCGTTAAAAAAATTATTAGTATTCTTTTCCATCTTGAATATTTTTCCTAGCTCTGGATAAATCCTTTGTCGTCAAGACAATGACATAACCTACAATTTAATCAAAAAATTAAAACAAGAGCACAAACAAATGTATCGGTTTTAAATGATAAAGCCTGGAATGTAGGTTTTTATTGTGGGTTACAAAGCAGTAAGTTAAATATTTTTAAGTGATTTAACTATAATTTAGTTAAGCAAGAAGGTGTTAAACAGCAGAAATTTGCATAACACCTCAAAAGCTTAAACGTTATTCAGTTTGACAAAAACTATTTTTAAAATTTTTGTTGTCACCTTCATAAGACTGTAGGAAATATTTCATTTAAAAGGATAAAATACTGCAAGATTTACACATTTTTGTTTTATTAAAATAAGCAAAAATTACCCTTTTTTTGAGTCAGCTATTTTGATTCACAGCATACTACTGGATTTTAAGTTTAAAATCTTCTTTATAAAAGGACAGTATATTTTACATTCTAAATCTTTAAAACAATAGAAATATTCTGAAGTGTGGGGAGAAAACTGTCAATTTAGACAAATAACATGTTATAAAAATTGGTTCAAAAAAGTCTTGAATTAAATACAAATACGACTTAATTTTAACAAGACATCATTCAATAATTATACATATTAATAAAGATTTTAAAAATTTAGGGACTCTTTGTTTTTGAAACTAAAACTGTGAATCACCTTTAAAGGAATTAAAAACCTTTGAATTCTCTAAGGTATACCGAGCAACATGACATGTTTTTCGACTATTAAATTACAAAAAAACTTTATATTTTTATGTCTCGGGATGTTCTACGGGTTCTAAAGTGAGTTGTATTTAGAGTAAGGCTATTAATAGTAACAAAATTAACGTTTAAAATGAGATTGCTCTCTTAATAACTTTAATTTTTTTTATTTCATCTTAAAAACAAAACGTTTTATGTTATACTGTTTCTACTATAAATGTGTGCTGTTGATATTTCATTTTCAGGTTGTTCTGAGCACAAATACAGGCATATTAACATAATTTCAAACAAGTTATTTTGAATAATGTCGATTTTTAAATTATAAAAAACATTATTTTTTTACGTCTCCGGGTTGTTCTACGAGTTCTATAGTGAGATCTGTACAGAGTAGAGCTATTATTAGTAACAAATTTAACGTTTAAAAAAAGGTTGCTCCTTTATAACTTTAAACAAAAAAAAATTAATTCATTTTAAAAACAAAACATTTTATGTTATACTGTTTCTACTATAATTGTGTGCTGTCGATACTTCATTTTCAGGTTGTTCTGAGCACAAATACAAGCATAATAACATAATTTCAAACAAGTAATTCTGAATAATGTAAACTGTTACAGCAGTATATTATTTAAATAAATATTTTAAAGGCTTTCTAAATAGGTTTTGTGTTAAAAAAGGCTATTACTCACTTTTAAAAGACATTTCTTCTTCCTTTCTTTTGCCATACGAACATTTTGTAGAACATGGGGTATAAATGTCTTTATCCTTAAAAAAATTAATAGTATTCTTTTCCATCTTGAATATTTTTCCTAGCTCTGGATAAATCCTTTGTCGTCAAGACAATGACATAACCTACAATTTAATCAAAAAATTAAAACAAGAGCACAAACAAATGTATCGGTTTGAAATGATAAAGCCTGGAATGTAGGTTTTTATTGTGGGTTACAAAGCAGTAAGTTAAATATTTTTAAGTGATTTAACTATAATTTAGTTAAGCAAGAAGGTGTTAAACAGCAGAAATTTGCATAACACCTCAAAAGCTTAAGCGTTATTCAGTTTGACAAAAACTATTTTTAAAATTTTTGTTGTCACCTTCATAAGACTGTAGGAAATATTTCATTTAAAAGGACAAAATACTGCAAGATTTACACATTTTTGTTTTATTAAAATAAGCAAAAATTACCCTTTTTTTTAGTCAGCTATTTTGATTCACAGCATACTACTGGATTTTAAGTTTAAAATCTTCTTTATAAAAGGACAGTATATTTTACATTATAAATCGTTAAAACAATAGAAATATTCTGAAGTGTGGGGAGAAAACTGTCAATTTAGACAAATAACATGATATAAAAATTGGTTCAAAAAAGTCTTGAATTAAATACAAATACGACTTAATTTTAACAAGACATCATTCAATAATTATACATATTAATAAAGGTTTTAAAAATTTAGGGACTCTTTGTTTTTGAAACTAAAACTGTGAATCACCTTTAAAGGAATTAAAAACCTTTGAATTCTCTAAGGTATACCGAGCACATGACATGTTTTTCGACTATTAAATTACAAAAAAAACATTATATTTTTGTGTCTCGGGATGTTCTACGGGTTCTACAGTGAGTTCTGTTTAGAGTAAGGCTAATAATAGTAACAAAATTAACGTTTAAAATGAGGTTACTCTCTTAATAACTTTAATTTTTTTTATTTCATCTTAAAAACAAAACGTTTTATGTTATACTGTTTCTACTATAAATGTGTGCTGTTGATATTTCATTTTCAAGTTGTTCTGAGCACAAATACAGGCATATTAACATAATTTCAAACAAGTTATTTTGAATAATGTCGATTTTTAAATTATAAAAAACATTATTTTTTTACGTCTCCGGGTTGTTCTACGAGTTCTATAGTGAGATCTGTACAGAGTAGAGCTATTATTAGTAACAAATTTAACGTTTAAAAAAAGGTTGCTCCTTTATAACTTTAAACAAAAAAAATTAATTCATTTTAAAAACAAAACATTTTATGTTATACTGTTTCTACTATAATTGTGTGCTGTCGATACTTCATTTTCAGGTTGTTCTGAGCACAAATACAAGCATAATAACATAATTTCAAACAAGTAATTCTGAATAATGTAAACTGTTACAGCAGTATATTATTTAAATAAATATTTTAAAGGCTTTCTAAATAGGTTTTGTGTTAAAAAAGGCTATTACTCACTTTTAAAAGACATTTCTTCTTCCTTTCTTTTGCCATACGAACATTTTGTAGAACATGGGGAGTAAATGTCTTTATCTTTAAAAAAATTAATAGTATTCTTGTCCATCTTGAATATTTTTCCTAGCTCTGGATAAATCCTTTGTCGTCAAGACAATGACATAACCTACAATTTAATCAAAAAATTAAAACAAGAGCACAAACAAATGTATCGGTTTGAAATGATAAAGCCTGGAATGTAGGTTATTATTGTGGGTTACAAAGCAGTAAGTTAAATATTTTTAAGTGATTTAACTATAATTTAGTTAAGCAAGAAGGTGTTAAACAGCAGAAATTTGCATAACACCTCAAAACCTTAAGCGTTATTCAGTTTGACAAAAACTATTTTTAAAATTTTTGTTGTCACCTTCATAAGACTGTAGGAAATATTTCATTTAAAAGGACAAAATACTGCAAGCTTTACACATTTTTGTTTTATTAAAATAAGCAAAAATTACCCTTTTTTTGAGTCAGCTATTTTGATTCACAGCATACTACTGGATTTTAAGTTTAAAATCTTCTTTATAAAAGGACAGTATATTTTACATTATAAATCTTTAAAACAATAGAAATATTCTGAAGTGTGGGGAGAAAACTGTCAGTTTAGACAAATAACATGTTATAAAAATTGGTTCAAAAAAGTCTTGAATTAAATACAAATACGACTTAATTTTAACAAGACATTATTCAATAATTATACATATTAATAAAGGTTTTAAAAATTTAGGGACTCTTTGTTTTTGAAACTAAAACTGTGAATCACCTTTAAAGGAATTAAAAACCTTTGAATTCTCTAAGGTATACCGAGCAACATGACATGTTTTTCGACTATTAAATTAAAAAAAAAACATTATATTTTTGTGTCTCGGGATGTTCTACGGGTTCTACAGTGAGTTGTGTTTAGAGTAAGGCTATTAATAGTAACAAAATTAACGTTTAAAATGAGGTTACTCTCTTAATAACTTTAATTTTTCTTTATTTCATCTTAAAAACAAAACATTTTATGTTATACTGTTTCTACTATAAATGTGTGCTGTTGATATTTCATTTTCAGGTTGTTCTGAGCACAAATACAGGCATATTAACATAATTTCAAACAAGTTATTTTGAATAATGTCGATTTTTAAATTATAAAAAACATTATTTTTTTACGTCTCCGGGTTGTTCTACGAGTTCTATAGTGAGATCTGTACAGAGTAGAGCTATTATTAGTAACAAAATTAACGTTTAAAAAACGGTTGCTCTTTTATAACTTTAAACAAAAAAATTTAATTCATTTTAAAAACAAAACATTTTATGTTATACTGTTTCTACTATAATTGTGTGCTGTCGATACTTCATTTTCAGGTTGTTCTGAGCACAAATACAAGCATAATAACATAATTTCAAACAAGTAATTCTGAATAATGTAAACTGTTACAGCAGTATATTATTTAAATAAATATTTTAAAGGCTTTCTAAATAGGTTTTGTGTTAAAAAAGGCTATTACTCACTTTTAAAAGACATTTCTTCTTCCTTTCTTTTGCCATACGAACATTTTGTAGAACATGGGGAGTAAATGTCTTTATCCTTAAAAAAATTATTAGTATTCTTTTCCATCTTTAATATTTTTCCTAGCTCTGGATAAATCCTTTGTCGTCAAGACAATGACATAACCTACAATTTAATCAAAAAATTAAAACAAGAGCACAAACAAATGTATCGGTTTGAAATGATAAAGCCTGGAATGTAGGTTATTATTGTGGGTTACAAAGCAGTAAGTTAAATATTTTTAAGTGATTTAACTATAATTTAGTTAAGCAAGAAGGTGTTAAACAGCAGAAATTTGCATAACACCTCAAAAGCTTAAGCGTTATTCAGTTTGACAAAAACTATTTTTAAAATTTTTGTTGTCACCTTCATAAGACTGTAGGAAATATTTCATTTAAAAGGACAAAATACTGCAAGATTTACACATTTTTGTTTTATTAAAATAAGCAAAAATTACCCTTTTTTTTAGTCAGCTATTTTGATTCACAGCATACTACTGGATTTTAAGTTTAAAATCTTCTTTATAAAAGGACAGTATATTTTACATTATAAATCGTTAAAACAATAGAAATATTCTGAAGTGTGGGGAGAAAACTGTCAATTTAGACAAATAACATGATATAAAAATTGGTTCAAAAAAGTCTTGAATTAAATACAAATACGACTTAATTTTAACAAGACATCATTCAATAATTATACATATTAATAAAGGTTTTAAAAATTTAGGGACTCTTTGTTTTTGAAACTAAAACTGTGAATCACCTTTAAAGGAATTAAAAACCTTTGAATTCTCTAAGGTATACCGAGCACATGACATGTTTTTCGACTATTAAATTACAAAAAAAACATTATATTTTTGTGTCTCGGGATGTTCTACGGGTTCTACAGTGAGTTCTGTTTAGAGTAAGGCTATTAATAGTAACAAAATTAACGTTTAAAATGAGGTTACTCTCTTAATAACTTTAATTTTTTTTATTTCATCTTAAAAACAAAACGTTTTATGTTATACTGTTTCTACTATAAATGTGTGCTGTTGATATTTCATTTTCAGGTTGTTCTGAGCACAAATACAGGCATATTAACATAATTTCAAACAAGTTATTTTGAATAATGTCGATTTTTAAATTATAAAAAACATTATTTTTTTACGTCTCCGGGTTGTTCTACGAGTTCTATAGTGAGATCTGTACAGAGTAGAGCTATTATTAGTAACAAATTTAACGTTTAAAAAAAGGTTGCTCCTTTATAACTTTAAACAAAAAAAAATTAATTCATTTTAAAAACAAAACATTTTATGTTATACTGTTTCTACTATAATTGTGTGCTGTCGATACTTCATTTTCAGGTTGTTCTGAGCACAAATACAAGCATAATAACATAATTTCAAACAAGTAATTCTGAATAATGTAAACTGTTACAGCAGTATATTATTTAAATAAATATTTTAAAGGCTTTCTAAATAGGTTTTGTATTAAAAAAGGCTATTACTCACTTTTAAAAGACATTTCTTCTTCCTTCCTTTTGCCATACGAACATTTTGTAGAACATGGGGAGTAAATGTCGTTATCCTTAAAAAAATTAATAGTATTCTTTTCCATCTTGAATATTTTTCCTAGCTCTGGATAAATCCTTTGTCGTCAAGACAATGACATAACCTACAATTTAATCAAAAAATTAAAACAAGAGCACAAACAAATGTATCGGTTTGAAATGATAAAGCCTGGAATGTAGGTTTTTATTGTGGGTTACAAAGCAGTAAGTTAAATATTTTTAAGTGATTTTACTATAATTTAGTTAAGCAAGAAGGTGTTAAACAGCAGAAATTTGCATAACACCTCAAAACCTTAAGCGTTATTCAGTTTGACAAAAACTATTTTTAAAATTTTTGTTGTCACCTTCATAAGACTGTAGGAAATATTTCATTTAAAAGGACAAAATACTGCAAGCTTTACACATTTTTGTTTTATTAAAATAAGCAAAAATTACCCTTTTTTTGAGTCAGCTATTTTGATTCACAGCATACTACTGGATTTTAAGTTTAAAATCTTCTTTATAAAAGGACAGTATATTTTACATTATAAATCTTTAAAACAATAGAAATATTCTGAAGTGTGGGGAGAAAACTGTCAGTTTAGACAAATAACATGTTATAAAAATTGGTTCAAAAAAGTCTTGAATTAAATACAAATACGACTTAATTTTAACAAGACATTATTCAATAATTATACATATTAATAAAGGTTTTAAAAATTTAGGGACTCTTTGTTTTTGAAACTAAAACTGTGAATCACCTTTAAAGGAATTAAAAACCTTTGAATTCTCTAAGGTATACCGAGCAACATGACATGTTTTTCGACTATTAAATTAAAAAAAAAACATTATATTTTTGTGTCTCGGGATGTTCTACGGGTTCTACAGTGAGTTGTGTTTAGAGTAAGGCTATTAATAGTAACAAAATTAACGTTTAAAATGAGGTTACTCTCTTAATAACTTTAATTTTTCTTTATTTCATCTTAAAAACAAAACATTTTATGTTATACTGTTTCTACTATAAATGTGTGCTGTTGATATTTCATTTTCAGGTTGTTCTGAGCACAAATACAGGCATATTAACATAATTTCAAACAAGTTATTTTGAATAATGTCGATTTTTAAATTATAAAAAACATTATTTTTTTACGTCTCCGGGTTGTTCTACGAGTTCTATAGTGAGATCTGTACAGAGTAGAGCTATTATTAGTAACAAAATTAACGTTTAAAAAACGGTTGCTCTTTTATAACTTTAAACAAAAAAATTTAATTCATTTTAAAAACAAAACATTTTATGTTATACTGTTTCTACTATAATTGTGTGCTGTCGATACTTCATTTTCAGGTTGTTCTGAGCACAAATACAAGCATAATAACATAATTTCAAACAAGTAATTCTGAATAATGTAAACTGTTACAGCAGTATATTATTTAAATAAATATTTTAAAGGCTTTCTAAATAGGTTTTGTGTTAAAAAAGGCTATTACTCACTTTTAAAAGACATTTCTTCTTCCTTTCTTTTGCCTTACGAACATTTTGTAGAACATGGGGAGTAAATGTCTTTATCCTTAAAAAAATTATTAGTATTCTTTTCCATCTTTAATATTTTTCCTAGCTCTGGATAAATCCTTTGTCGTCAAGACAATGACATAACCTACAATTTAATCAAAAAATTAAAACAAGAGCACAAACAAATGTATCGGTTTTAAATGATAAAGCCTGGAATGTAGGTTTTTATTGTGGGTTACAAAGCAGTAAGTTAAATATTTTTAAGTGATTTAACTATAATTTAGTTAAGCAAGAAGGTGTTAAACAGCAGAAATTTGCATAACACCTCAAAAGCTTAAGCGTTATTCAGTTTGACAAATCTGAAAATTTTCTCTTTGGTACACCGTGCAACATATTTTGGATTTTCAATTTAAAAAATGTATTTTTTTTCGTCTCGGCATACTCTTACGCATTGTTAAAAATATCTACTAGAAAATAAGTCAATTGTGTTAATTTTTAGTACATTCGATGCTTATATTGGATCCCAATACATAAGTTACAATTTTCAAAAAGACATGTACTCAAAAATGAGTGTAATGAATAAGAAAGGCATATGCTTGCCTACATAAGCAGACTTCATAAATCGATTTCAATAAATTTTAACAACTAAGACTTTCCATGATTCAAACTCAGATCCTCAGGCACCGAAATCCAGTGCCTTATCTTTTAAACTAACAGGGTTACTTGAATAAATAATAAACATAATAAACGTTAAAAATATGTGCCAAAATAATGGGAAGTAAGATAATTGAATTGTAACAACTCAGTTTCCATTTAAGCAATCGACATCAAATAATATGGAAAATCCTCTGCTGAACAACTATTTCAAGTTTGTCAGGTCGCATTGGCTTGAACAGAAGCTGATATTAGCAATATTAAATTACACTGCTCATTTTTGAGGAGGCACGGTTACTTAAATTTGAGTTCGTCATCGCTCATTTACAAAGTAATTTTTCTCAAAGAAAAGGGAGTAGGTTCAGGTACTCCATTTTAAGTACCTTTGTTTACTGTGTGTGTTTTAGATTGAGATGTGTAGAGAGTAAGGCTTTATCTAGTCACAAAATAAAAGTTGAAATGTTGCAGCTCGGACTATGTCTTTTTTATAAATAAATATTTTACTTATCTTATAAACAAAGATTTTATGTTATTTTTTTACATGCTATTTTTAAATGTATGCTATTGATACTTCATTTACTTGATTTTTCTAAACACTAATACAAAGATAATAATATTAATTTTAACAAGTATTTCTGAATAATGTAAAATGTTACTGTAGTATATTTTTTTAATAAATATTTTAAAAGTTTTCTAAATAGATTTTTTATTAAAAAGGTTATTACTCACTTTTTAAAGAAAATTCTTCTTCTTTTAATTTTCCATACAAGCATTTCGTATAAAGGGGGAAGCTATTTTCATATACCTTAAAAAATGAAACATGAAAAAAATTAAAAATTTAGAACATGACAGTGTAAAAATTTGTGCATTTCAAATGAATCAAATTACGATATGAGCTTTTATTGTGGTTTAAAAAAATAAAAATATTATGGGATTGAACTAGAAATTAAATTATCTAGAAGAAAAATGGAACAAAAACATCTAAAGCTTTAAAGTTATTAAAGTAAGCCAAAAACTAATTTATAAACTTGTTTGTAACACTTTTATAAGTAATTGTATGACCAAGAATTAAGTAAAGGTCTACTCAAAAGGACAGAGATTAAAAATTATCTCATGATCGGATGACTTCTGAATAAAATAAATTTTCGATTCTTAAAATAAAATAAAAATTCTTATACAACTTGTTTTTCCAGCGACGAAGGGTTGACTTTAAGAACCTTAATTTAAAATAACCTTACCAGATGATTTGATTACTTGAGAAGATTTTTTTAATTTACATATTGATGAATTGGGAAGATAAACAACAACAAGTCGGAAAGGGCTGTCACAGATACGCGCAAATAAGTCCTTACACACACATGAAAATTTTAGTGAGGAGAGAGAATGTTTAGATACAATATCATTGAAAAAAATCACAAAAAGTTATAAAAGTTGAGTTGTAGCCTTCCTTCCATAGACAGGATGAATTAAGTAAAATAATTATTGACCAATCAAAAAACTAGAAACAAGCGCTGAGCAGAGAAGAAGAGGTAGTTTGAAGAAGGAATTAATTCCGGGAAACGAAAGAATGATTTAGGTATACCTGTCATTCGGGCAGTAGAATTTTTTTTCATGGGAATTTATTGCCAAAGCTTGTTGCGCAAAACCTAAAAAGATTTTTAAAAAGAAAATAATGTATATGCAACGAGAACCAAAGCGGAAAGTGTTTGATATTGAACGAAGTAAACTCGTGAGACACTATTTAATTTTTTTTTTGTAGTTCTGAATTTGAATTTTTTTTTGTCTCTTGCATGTTTCAGATTAAGGGTTAGAAGATTAATGGCTTTTTGTAAAAACAATATAATATTAAATGAAGTACTTCTATATATATATATATATATATACAGTGGCGGCGATTCGGGGGGGCAAAGGGGGGCGGTTGCCCCCGCACTTCTTTCGGATAATGCCCCCGCACTTTTTTAATATTGCACTTTTTAAAACTATATTACAAGTCAATTGTTCTATTGCATTGCCGAACAAAGGAAAAATTTTGAACCCCAACTTCCTCCCACTACCACAGGTACGTAGGTAGGGGGGGGGGGAGGTTCAAACCCCTACCATTGACAGTCAAGAGATTTTTTTTTTGAAAGAATGTGGTATCGTTATTCTTTAAAACAAATTCAACATTTAAAAAATAAAATAAATTCTCTATCTAAATTGAGGAGCTATGTTTTCAGATTTCCAGACAGACAGCTACTCTAACATAAACCATTGATTGGCGCCTCATTCCTATTCCTTCCAGGACCATTACTCATTCTGTTTTTATTTTTTTCGGAAAAAGAAATAGCATATATTTTCTTTACATAGAAAAATGCAACTGTATGACCTTCAATTCTAAAAATAGATCAAACCCCCTTCTTTTATTTATGACTATCTGCAACTTTTTTACATTAAAATAGTATCCGGTCTTAATAAAATGCGTTAAAATGTAGTATTGTGTAATCTATTGGCCCCGAACAATTGCGTAATCTATAAATCTGTAGATAGGAGGCAAGGGGTCATGAGTTAGCCATTATAATGTCCTTGTTTTGATCTTCGTATGCTCTGCATTTTAGGAAAATGAAGCGAATTTTGCAAAATTCAGTTTTAAATTACTTTAATAAAAAGAAAAAATGGGAAGTTGAACATGACAGCAATACAAGCACTACTGTTTCCATTCAAGAAAACTTGTCTGTTTGTTTGCAATCAACGCCACAGAATTTTGAAAATCGCGCAAGTATAGGTTTAAATATACCATTATCTTGATTTTTAGCATTTATATATCATATTTCGAAATCTTTTACATCATTCATATTATGCGATTGTTCTTCAATTTAATTTAGCATTAATTGTTCAATTTATAATTTAATTTCAAACTATTATTGGAAAATTTATTCGTATTTCAGTAATCATTGATATTCGTTAATTTCGACTATTATTGCACTTCATAAAATGTGTAACGAAGGTACAGTTTAATTTAATCGTGAATAGATATATTTTGAAAACTTTTGTTTAAAGATTGATTTATTCATACACGGATGAAATGTTTTTGCTTTTACCAAAAATCCATTTAAAAAGATTAGTAATAATTATCCGACAATGAGACCCTGTGATTATTATTATGATTTTGGTTTAGAATTTTACAAATCCGTGTTGGAAATCCGTGTTATGTCCGAAGAAAATTAATATTATTTGCAAATGAAAGCGAGGGAAGATTAGAAATTGCCTAACTTATAAGATTAAATTTTACCTCTGAACGGATACTGCATTGGAAAATGCTTGCAACAAACCAATACTTTTGAGAGAACTGTTTAATATTAAATAATTTATAAAAATGTTGAAAATGTATATAAACTGGAACTGGGAATGTTCAGCCTTGTTGAGGTGGGAATTTAGATCGGAAAGTTTGATTTGGTTAAATAACGTAGCACTAGAGCTGCAGATTACGCTATTGCCGACAGTTCGGGACCCATCTCCAAGGAAAAACCCGGGAACAATGCTTTGTATTTTTTAATTATGGTCATATATAACAAGGACAACACTTGAGCTGGCACACGGCGGCTTCATTGTTCGTTACCACACATATATTATAAGGAATCTCAAACTTTAAATTTGTTCTCTAAATTGATTTCATAATTAGGGAGTGATTTATTAATTTTAAAAATAGTTATTGACAACTGTTAAATATAGTTAATGACAATGATAATTGTTGATGTTATTTATCTGCCAACGTATTCATGTTTACTTGAACGAAAATTAATAATTTTTTTAATAAAAAAAATTGGTGGGGTTTGTGAGAAAGGTTTGTTAATTTTTGTGGGGTTAAGGATTTCCCCCTCTTGGTGAGGGGGATAGATGCCTAAAGAAATTCGTTGCTCAGTCACTGAACCCCCATGAAATAATCAATCACTCAACCTCCATAAAATCTATACCCACGTGCCTGCAAACTGTAAGAATTTGTCTCAGGGTCCCAAAAGTCACACCACAAGTAGAATTGTAAATGGTGCAGGAAATTTTCTAGGGATTGGGAGGGTGAGGAGAGAAAATTTCCTCCATTTCTTTTTCAACACTGACGCCAATGGAAAGGATACCTATCCCTTTGGAGGTCGGTCAATAAGTATGTTAATTAGATTCATTAAAACAGTCCGTATCATTCCAAAATAAAAAAAAAATTGGAAAATAATCGAAAATTGGTTAATAGTCGACCTGGGCGTCTCGTACCTATTTTAAATTGGTATTCTTTCCTTCAAATAACTCAAAATAGAGAGTAAATATAAATGTGCAATATTTATTGTTTTGGTGTTCAAAATTTTTATTATTACCCCCCCCCCCCCGCTCCACACACACTTGTTTCATCTTGATCTTGCCCCCCCACTTTTACCACCCAATCGCCGCCACTGTATATATATATATATATATATATATATATATATATATATATATATATATATATATATATATATATATATATATATATATATATATATATATATATATATATATATATATATATATATATATATATATATATATATATATATATATATATATATATATATATATATATATATATATATATATATATATATATATATATATATATATATATATAAATGCGAAAACCCCACTCATTCACTCATCACTAATTCTCCAACTTCCCGTATACCTATGAAGAAGAAATTTGGCAAATTTGTTACTTATACCTTATATAGGAAAGGTAAGCTATTTTTGTTCCGATTGAACGTATTTAAGGGGGTGTAAAACCCCTTTTTCGATGTTAGTAGTGTGGGGTTCACTTCATATACCCGATACTCCCGCTTAGGCTGGTGTGATCACTTTAGCCTGACTGGCAGAGTATCGGCGTAGCAAGCAGAAGTTAATTGGTTCGAAACCGAGTGCAGCCAAATAGTTTTAGTACTACTGTAGCAACGTCAGTTTGGGAATCTATTAAAATATGGATGTTAATCAACGGGAGTATCGTATATATATCCACATTATTCTACATCCAACTTCTCCATATTATCAATCTTGCGGGACCTTGCTAATAAAATTTCGTTACAAATTGTAACTTTTAATACTGTAATTTCTTCTGATAGGTGACAAATTAAGAATACTATTTATTTCGCTTATAAATATTGTATTTGTATCTATTTTGTAACGTATTTCCTTCCAGTGCGTAGAACGGGTATTACAGCTAGTATATATATATATATATATATATATATATATATATATATATATATATATATATATATATATATATATATATATATATATATATATATATATATATATATATATATATATATATATATATATATATATATATATATATATATATATTTCAACTTCGTGAGTGCAGTTTTATGAATATGAATTTAAGAAAATTACACTGCAGAATTATAACAAATTCTTATGATAACTAAATAAATACTTAATAAAAATTGAGAACTTACCTGTATGTGGAGATCGAAATGTTGAATTAATAACATTGTCTTCTTCAAATGTTTCACCGGAGGATGGTTGGTTAAATAACGTCGCACTTAAGCTACACAATGAACTATTGGCGACTCCGAAGGAAAGACCGGGGAACATTGCTTCGTAATTTTGAACCATGTAGAAGAATCAACCTAGGAAAATACCGGAGTTGGCACTCCTCCTCAAACTTCGACATCACGACCAATGTGAGAACATTTGAACGACGGCAAATATAATATATACTAGTTCCCCCATTCCTCTGACTCTACATTGCGGATATCTGGTGGGCGATGAAGCACAAACTCGCAATCCTCCGATTATGAACTTGTTGCTTTTCCCAAGACTAGGTTTGAATATATTTCTTAAAAATTTTTAACGTTAGAAAAATCAGGTGATCCATCAATAGAAACTAAGTGAAAATGTTGTATAACAACTTGCGTCGGAATTTGGTATTTAATGAATGTGTCCTTAACTTAGCTGTTTTCAGATGATTGTGCAATATTTCCGCTTTCAAAACAAACATCCTTAAAGGTTTAGTTGAGACTTCAAGAATTGTATTAAGATACATTTTGTATTTAGTTATTTCAAGAACTTGTTAATGAAGTATATTTAGTTACGACTGTAGCAGTTATTGCATCACGAGAAGTATCTCGAGCGTATTAATATCAGGTATTTCTGGAATTATTGTTAATGAGGGTGGTTTTGATAAATTTTCAGCCAAAAGTGAGTTAAACCGCCAGCAGAGTTGGTTAAACCTTCTCAAATGCACCCTAAAAGTCACGGAGCTTTTAGTGCCATACTGTTAAAAATTATTACGAGCACCACAATTTGTTACCCATTTAGCTGCAACCAACATGTGGTGCTTAGTTTCAACATTTTACGGTGCTACCACGAATACCATTTAATGGTGAAACGTTTCACCAAATCATAGCGTTGCTTAAAACTCAAAATTCGAGTTTTCTTAGTATTTTAGTAGTAGTATTGTTATAGCGAAGCTGGCAACCCTTGGCCCTTGTTCGTCGTTGTCTTTCTTGGAAGGGATTCCTCGGCTTGTTGATGTAGCGGCAGCGAAAATTTCGGTTTCAGTTAAAGATGTTGAACCAATTAATTGTGAAACCTCCGCTTTTTTCCGATAAAGAATTTTTGGTTCTACCTAGATTCCACCATAGTATGGTGTAATTTGCTGCAGACCTATGTTTTGCACCAAGATATGATACATCGTTGAACTTAAATTTTTAACAGCGTAATTATCTCATAAGACTTCCAACAAACCAATTTTGCTGTGGTGAAACTTTTCTTTGTGCACTTTTCTACAACAAAATGTAGGTCAAAGTGAATATTTTATCTAGTCAGGCATATACTGAGGATGTGTGGTTTGTAAATGCAAATTTAAAAAGAAAACGGGAAAGGGCAAAGTCGTATAAAAGTTTGATTAGTAAGAAAAATAATGGTCACTATGCCTACCTAATTTTCTGTTTGAAAATTACTAAAATTCAGACAGGTTGTATCGGGCTATAGCTCCCGTCAAAATGACGGGAGCTATCAATAACTGCTTTAGAATAACATTGACGTTTGGAAGATGTTATTAATGCAATATAAAGCTAAAATATTTTGCAACTTTATTTTATGTTTTATTTGAAAGTACAATTTAACAGTATTTATTTTCTTCAATAGTTCTCTAGTATCAGTACTTTGTACTATACTAAGCGAATATTTTTTTGTCATTCTGCTATGCATTGTTGTTTTTACTATATTTTATTTTAAATTAGAAGTATGGTAAATTTAGGTCGCAAATAATCAATATGTATGTCAGTAACTTTACTGAAGAAAGTTTTTTTTATATGCTTATTATTTTTTTATTAATCTTCGAAAACTGACTGACTGAATTTATGATTGGCTCAAGCATAAATTAACAAGTCATCAAGGCGTTCAATGAATGCAAAGTGATGTTTTTTCAAAGTATACATGTCAAAATAAAAACTTTAAATTAATCAGTTAAACAACATTTTTTATTTTAGTCATGTATATTTTGAATATGAGGGCGTTTCTAATTTCCAAAGTAAGAGGTTTGGAAAGTTAAGTTAAACTTTCAAAATTTCTTAGGCAAACTTCATTTTGTTTTCTGCGACTTGAGATCTGATTAATATGTTTGTTTTTGCAGGCAGGCTCCTCAATTCTTTCGTGAAGATAACCTTGCCCATTTTAATATTTTACGGAATGGTTAAATTATCTAAAAAGAAAGTTTATTAAAAAAAAGATAACAGCCTTCATTAACAGTCGCATAAATGTGGAAATGTTTTCTCTCGAAATTCAGTCAGAAACTGTCCAAAGTGTCGATGTATATTTGCAAAAGTAGATAAATCCACCCCTATTCTACTTTATTAAAAATGAGACTAAAGGTAGACTCAATTATGTTAAGAAACTACGATGCTGGAAACGAACTGAAATTTGACGAACATTTCTATAAAATATTTCGTAAAAAATGATTAAATAATTTAAATTTTCTAATTTTTCTAATTTAATTTTTTTTTTTTTTAAAACCTTGATAATTTATTTCGTTGTTTATAGCGAAAAATATTCGGAGAATACATAACGACGCTTTTGAAAAATTTGAGTAATAATTTTTACCAGTGCAGGTGTTTTTATATGAAATATTTATTTTTTATAATTAGGTTCTGTGTAAAATATTTTTGTATTTTTTAACAACTGTTGTGTGAAATTTATTTGCATAACCTTATTTTTAAAAATAAGTCACGTTATTTTCTTTAAATTAATACATGGTGCAGTTCATTTTTAGCTTATTTCCTTATGATTTGCTGCACTTTATAGAACAGATTTAATGTAAGAGGTTTTTTTTACATATTCATATATTATTTGAAATTCTGACCCTTTTTGTATACTTTTATTTGGTGAGAAACTAGTAATACTTAAAATGGACCATATTCATTTTGATTGTAGTAGACAAAATAAGCTAAAATTATTTTGCATTAAACATCTCTTAATCAAGTTAAACTATTATACAAGTTGGAATTATGTTTTGTTCGGAAAAAGATAATAAGTTAAATTATTTTAAATTGCGCTACACCTTTAAATTTTAATTGTGATGAATGTGACCGATTTCTAAGTAAACTTTTCATATAGAAACTTGACCCACTCTGACGTTCAAGCGATTTTTACAATTGAAAATCTGTTTTCTTTGCTTGGATATTTAAATAATGATTCCTCTTTTATATTATTTAATTTTTTTTAAGTAATTGTAAAGAGAGAGAGAGAGAGAGAGCTTTAAGTTGTACTCAAACTTTTAATTAAAAAAAATGTAAAATACTATTTTTATAAATTAAAAAATTAAACGAATCCTAAGTAGAATGGATATCCCGGGAGGTGATACCGTGTTTATGAGCGTCAGAATTTTTTAGACGATTTTTAGCTGTAATTTCAGCCAATTTTAAATCACTAAAAGAGCGAAAATGTATCCAAATGTATCCTGTTTTGAAAGTTGAAGAGTTTATCAAATGACTATTTTTAATATTATATAATATTTTTTTTGTGATGATCTGGGTCATTTTTATCGCACGTCCTCCAAATATAAGCTTTGTTAATTTTAACAATGAAAAAAAAGGTGTGGTATACATATCTGTTTTTACATCTAACCTATAGTAAATTTTAAACAATTATGAAACATGAATATTTATTCCGTTTTGAAAAATTAAACTGTCATAAGATGACAACAAATAATATATTGACTTTTATTTTTGATAGAGGTGGCCTGTTTATAACGCAAACGTTTAAAATATATTCTATTCCGTTTGTGTGTTTGAATCTTAATTCTACCGAAAAAGGCAGCTTAAACCGATATGTTGGAAATATTACAGCAGTTTGAATTTGTATGAGCTGTTCTAACTTTATATTTCTTTAAAGAATAAATTATCTGAACGGAGTTTAAATCACAAATTAATCAGTCTTAACAATATTTTCTTTATAAATAGTTATGGAAACTTAGAATTTCTTGCAATTTTTTGTTTGGTTTGTAATAGCAAAACTCTAGGATTTGAGTACCAGATTAAAAAACTTTATAGTATTATGAGAAAAAATTATTGAAGTTGTATAAATACATAATAATATGTCTAATAATCCTGACTTCTATTTGGAGAGAGTACATTTGTTTGTAACTCCAAAACTTAATCTTCTTTATCATATTTGTAACTGAAAAAATATGTTTTACATCTAGTCAAACATTTACTTTTCTTTAGTAATAACGCAGTAGTAAGATCGTATTTGCAAATCCCTGCTATAGCATTTCAAGTTAAAATTGTTTCCTCTTTAAAGTTAACAATTAAGCTATTTTTTTATAATTTCACAAGCTACCATATCAAGTTCAACTAGATAATAATTGAATGATTCACGTATTTCTTCTCTAAATGTAATATATTTTTTATCGTATTTTATTTTATCTTTCAAATCTAGTTTTTTTTAACAAATTGCTGACTCATAAATATTTCCTTATGCATGCAGAGTAACTCAAAAATATCTAAATGAAGTGCGTATGTTTTGTTTAATGAAATAAACATAAATAAACGACAATAAAACCTTTTTTTTTACCCCTAAGCTTTATTTCAAGAAAGACCATTACAAAATGTCGATAAAACGACATGAACACAAACAATAGTTATACAGTGAAAATTTAATAAACAAAAACATTTCGCAAACTCGATTACATTTTACATACATAATAACATTCACGAATGTTGCTTCCAATGTTCATTTTCTTTTATAATTGTAAACCAACCGTGTTAGCTAACTAACAACATGCCACTCACCTAGGTTGCTTCAAATATCCATTACCGTTCTCAATTACACAAGCCAATCTAGTGAAACGACAGACAGCATGCCATTCACTAACATTGCACCAAGTGTTCCAGTCCATTTCCAAGTATCAGGGCCGATCAAGTGAGCGACAGACCACAGGTCGTACCGTAACGTTGCATCAAGTGTTCCAATCAATTTTGAAGAAGCAAAGACGATCAAGTGGCAACGAAGAATCACCAGCATTCACTGGTTGCATCAAATGTCCATTTCATTTTCAAGTAACCAAGCAAATGCAGTGAGACGACAAACCACCAGTCCTTCACTAGCTCTACATGTAATGTTCAATTCCACACTCAGGAAATTATGGCCAATCAAAGTCAGTTGATGAACTAGATCATTTATCATCATAACTACTCGGCATTAGTTTTTCCGAGGCCCATGGCTTATCCAAAAGGAAAGCCAGATTACAGGAATTCCCATGCAGGCCATCCTTTTCACTGCATCTTTTTGATATTTCACAGTGCCTTCTTCATTTAAAACCAAACACTTTCTTGAAAGGGCTTAGAGTATTATTTTTGTATAAAACTTGACATAAGTCTAACTACAAGCACACGAACTATTGTTTTAAATCTTAAAGTTTAAAAAAAAGCAAAAAAAAAAAATTAAAAAAAAATTTTGAAAAAAAAAAAACATCACATTCACACAGATTAGATTAAAGAAAAGCTAAAGTAAAAAATATGAAAGGAAAATTTTAGAAGCTAATGCACTAATGTAATTTTTATATGTTTAATTTACATAATAGTTCGCAAATGACCATTTTGCCAAGTGACTGTTTTTGAAACGAAAAATTTGGTATTGATACTGTACAAATAAATAAAAAAATAAATATGGTTAGTAATTATTAGTTGAGTGGAAATGAAAAAAAAAAGAATTATTATTTTATTAAAATTAATATTCAATAAAATATTAGAGTTTAAGACCGCTTCAATTCTTATATTTCTATGGCACAGGTAAAGAGAATCCAAATTAGTTTTCTAATGACTAAGGGAACATTGTTACATATAACAATATCGTAGTGATCAACAATACGATTAATTATTACTAGTTAAAAGGAGGTGAAAAGGGATCCCTATATAAAATTTTATAATCAAACATTATTGAATTAATTCTCTTTGATACAGCTAAGTTTAGATTTATAAACTAGAAAAGCCGTTTAAGAAATTAGAAACTATAAACTAATAAAGCTAAGTTACCATTGATGCACAGTATGATAATCGTACTGATCAACAATACGATTAATAATAAGAGTTTAAATGGAGCCAAATGAAGGAATTCCAAAATGTTGTAAAAAATCAGAGGACTTGCTTAGAGTAACAATCACGTAGCTAAGCGTTTTTTTTTAGTTGTCAAAAAATGGATTTTTGTTGTTGTTGTTATTTTATGTTTTATTATATAAAAAAAGCATCTAAAATTGATGATATTTAATTTTTGTATTTTAGTATTAAAGTAATATATTATTTTATTAAACAGGGAAGTTAATCGTCAATTTTGAACGAGAAATCAAGTTTATTAACTAACTTACAATAATTTACTTTTTTAAAAACTTTGTATTGTTATTTAATGAAACATATATAATAACAAAAAAGGTTCTTGTTATTTTTTAACACTTTTGTAGAAAAAAAAAAAAAAAAAAAAAACAGTGATTGCCCACTATCTGGAATTAATTTAAGATTAACTATTTACCTATTAATTTATGATGAACATTTAACTACACGCCCTAGATACCTAATGATATTTACTTTTTACTGAGAGTCTTTATTTTACTTGCCCGTTTAACTATTGCCTGTTATTAATTTTTAGTTTGTTTTAGTAAGTTATAACAAAGTAAATTTCTAAGCCAAAATATATTGTTTAACTAGAGTTGAAACGGATCATATTTCCAATTATTAGTTAAACAAATGATTAAATAAAAATTTTAGACAAATTAATCAAAATGGACAATCACTGGTTTTTCCTTTGTGGCGTTGACAGGATATAAATCCCAAGGGGGCCCAATATCAAGCAAGAAATTATCATAAATTTTAATACTTTCAAAAATATTTTTTAACTAATTAAAAATTCTGTTCAATAAAAATGAATTTTATTTAACTATTAAATTGCATTATTAACATGATTATTTAATTACTAGTTTATTTGCTGTGGTTTAAAATGCTTTTAATGTTTAATTAATTATTACATATTGTTTATGAACTTTATTTTGACGCAGATATTGAATGAAACAATAATAAAGCAAAACATTTAAATTTACTATATTAAGTCTTTTATATTTAGGCGTACTATATTAGGTATCTAACTATTTTAACCAACAGGATTGGTTAGAGGGTTATTGATGGAAAAAACTAAAATCATGCCATGTTTTAGGACTAATGGTTTTTGAGAAAATGAAAGTATAAAATTATTGATAAAGTTTTGCTCCAAAGTGTAATGAAATAGAAAAAGGTGCAAAAAAACAAGGCGTTATAATGCTATAATGCACTTTTATCTATATAAGATTTCTTAAAGGGCCTTCCCACCCGCTTTCCCTCCTTGGGACTGCTAAACTAACAAACTAACTTCGAGGACGAGGACCTTCTCTCTCTCTCTCCCCCCCCCCCCCCCCGGTGCTGTCATTCTCACCCTGGCTACCTTCTCCCTCCCCCAGAATTACTATGCTCCTTCCCCTGAAAACTACTTCCCTCCCTCCCTCCCCGAGACTGTTAGCCTCACCCTGGTTAGCTTCTTCTCCCCCCCCCCCACACCGGGGCTGTTAATCTCACCCTGGCTACTTTCTACCCCTTCCCCCCTGAACTACTAGCTTCCCTCCCTCCCCGGGACTGCTAGCCTTACCCTGGTTAGTTTCTTCTCCCCCCACCCTGGGGCTGTTATTCTCACCCTTGCAAACTTCTCCCTCCCCTCCCCAGAATTCCCCCATAACTACTTCTTCTCCCCCCCCCCTCCCCAGAATTTCCCCTGAACTACTTCTTCTCCCCCCCTCCCCAGAATTACTATGCTCCTTCCCCTCAACTATTACTTCTCCCCCCACCCCGGGGCTGTTAATCTTACCCTGGCAAACATCTCCCCCCTCCCCAGAATTACTATGCTCCTTCCCCTGAACTACTTCTTCTCCCCCCTCCTCAGAATTACTATGTTCCTTCCCCTGAACTACTTCTTCTTCCCCCCTCCTCAGAATTACTATGCTCCTTCCCCTGAACTACTTCTTCTTCCCCCCCTCCCCAGAATTACTATGCTCCTTCCCCTGAACTACTTCTTCTTCCCCCCTCCCCAGAATTACTATGCTCCTTCCCATGAACTACTTCTTCTTCCCCCCTCCCCATAATTACTATGCTCTTTCCCCTGAACTACTTCTTCTTCCCCCCTCCCCAGAATTACTATGCTCCTTCCCCTGAACTACTTCTTCTCCCCCCTCCCCAGAATTACTATGCTCCTTCCCCTGAACTACTTCTTCTTCCCCCCTTCCCAGAATTACTATGCTCCTTCCCATGAACTACTTCTTCTTCCTCCCTCCCCTGAATTACTATGCTCCTTCCCCTGACTTATTCATCCCCCCCCCCACCCCGAGGCTGTTAATCTCACCCTGGCTACTTTCTACCCCTTCCCCTGAAGTACTAAACTACTAGCCTTCCCTCCCCCCCTGGTACTGCTAGCGTCACCCTGTTGTCTAAGCCCTCTAAGGTGCTTAGGACAACAGGATGAGGCTAATGCGTGACTGTTTCCCTAAGCTCCTCTTACAAACAACATAATTGAAACGGCATTTGTAAAAAGGGGATATGTTCCATTGACTTAACATAGAACACATCCCGTTTTTTACAAATGCCGATTCAATTGGTTTTGTAATTAAAAGTTAAATTAATTGCTTTGATGGAGGTTAGTTAAATTTTGATATTTTTGGTATTCCAAGTTAAGAGAATTCAATCAATTTTGATATTTTTTAGATCTCGGGTCTGTTGTATTTGGCACAACACCAGGCAACGAATGAACCACTTTCTTCCAAACCCTTGGTGGTGAAAATATTGGAAGCCCAAGAGAACTGTGAACCAATGGCATTTGAACGATGGCAATGGTATTTATGAGTCAATAGGAAATCCTCAAATACTGATCAAATGAAAATATACAATAAAACTGAAAAAAGACTAACTAATCAAAAATTGAGAGTGAGGGAGGGTATTTTACAAAAAAAATATGGTACCTTTAAGGTATGTTTATAAAAGTCACGTATGCCACCATATTATGAATCAGTTAGAAACAATATATGCATATTAGGCCTGTTATAAATTCCGAGATTAAAATTGATTAAATGAATATTAAAGTACACGGATTGATTATTACATATATTGAGCGAAAATAGGATAAATAGCTATTTGGGTTTTAATTTAATTAATGTATGGGTACTGTTTTTACGATAAAAATTTATGAAGCTTATATGTGTTAAACTAATTTTTTGTGTGCAAGTTGGTATCATTATTATATTAGAGATTACACAAATGTGTATTAATTTAAGTGAATTTCAAAAAAATAAATTGAACCTAGCACGTGCTTCGAAATATAAATAAATCTATCACAAATTATATTTCAGTGCAAATGCGAAAGGCTTATTTAATGTGTCTCTAGGTAACATTTAGTGTTATATTTTATTTAGCTAAATTGAATTTTTACTGAATGCATATTCATTCCAGATGAATTGCAAGAAAAAACTTTATGGAAACTGGCATGCCGCAAAAATAAAAATAATAAATATATCACAAATTATACTAGGAATAAAAATGCCAACATCCCAACTAATTTGTTTATAGGTAAGCTTTTAGATTTATGTTACTATTGTATGTTAGGTTTTTTGTAAATTTTATTTTAATAGTTAAATATATCACAAAATAAATATATCACAAATTAAATTTTGGTTAAATTGCTAATCAGTCAAACTTTGTAGCAATACTGTTCTGAAAAAAAATTTGATTTCATTTTAAGCATAGATTGTGAGTTAATTTTTGGATACCGAAATTTATTTTTGCTGATAGTTATGAACTAGCAGATGATATTTTTGCGAGGCTTTTTAGCATTATTAGATGGAGATTATTGACTTTTATTAAAACATTCCTAAGGTACCAATTTGAAGCCGGGCTATTACTGAAAAGATAAGGAAACAAAAAGGAAGATCGCATCATACAGTTATCACATACACATTAAAAAAAAAGAAAGAACTTAAAAGACTAATCTAAAACTAACTACAGCTACGAAAATGCTCTTGAAGGCACTGATAGTGAAGATAAAATATCTGGGTTTATAACCCAATATGAATCCGAAAATCGGACAAGGATCTCCAATTGACTTTTGAAGAATAGTTTTTATGCGCAAATCGCAATGGATTTGCAAAAAACACGCTTTGTGCAGATTCCTGATTGGCGATGACAGTGCGTAACAGGATTAGATTGGATGGTGCCGTAGTAGGCTGGATGCCTACTTCCTCTTCTTGATGAAGCTGTTGTTGAGGGTCAACAGAAGAGGCTCATCAGGCTGGCAAAGCTTTGGATCACATTTCATGATGCCGCCCATTTCGCAACGACACTGCATGCAGGGTCCACTTGCTGGACGCACCACTTGATGCACGTGGTACAATATACCGTTTATCTCACAACCTAGAAAGAAAATAATTTACATTGAAGATTGCCTGGTTGACCAACTAGATAGACTACTTAACCTTTTGTGGTCCTGTGTTCAGTAGTACTGAAAATTGCTTTTCGATTGAACAGATCCAATTTCACTGGACATATTTGCTATGATTATAGAGGTATTTCGGTTTATTTACCACCACTTTAATAAAATTGATGGTCAGAAAAGGTTAAAATGTCATTGGACCTGACTATCAACACTAAAAAAATCAATGGACTGCAACGGGTTAAAGTCTACCATGCTTGGAGGCGTCAAGGGACAAGTTTGATAATTATATATTGTTTAAGTTATAAGATTCTGAATCATACGAATTCTTGAAGCTATTTGGACGATTGGGCCTTTGACTAAATTACCTAGTCAATTAAATATGTGAAGAAACGTTTCTCAGTTAATTTTCAGTTTTACGGACATTTTAAATTGAACATTTTTAATTTTCAGTTATATCAACACAACATATTAAATATTGATAATTGTTAAAGGACCACTGCTCACTATTAGGAGATTTAAAAGCTTGAAAATCTTAATATTTTATATTTATTAAGCTGATATATTTTTGTGTTAGATATATATTTAGAAAATTAATAATGTTTAACTTTTATAAGATTAATAATTTATATTCTTACCTGTGGACTCTTCATCCTCCTCAAACTGCTTGCTCTGTCTCGGATCGGCTGTGGTAGTAGTAGTTGTCCTTCTATTAGTCATATTAAAATGCATCTCTTGCACAGCTAAAAAAAACACGTACAATTCTATCAAATAAAGATGATATTTCTAAAGCTTTTGTACTTTGGGATTAGTCAAATACCTTAACGAGGAAATAGTTAGAAATCGAATGAAATGTTTTAGGAGTTGCGTTGTAGGTCAATTCCGCTGATGATGAAGTCCTCAAAATAACTGTTTAAAAATATGAAATGGGTAGTATTTCTACCATATGGAAGTAGTAAAGACAATGCACTTTGAAAACAAATGCGTTATTTTTTAATATCCTAAAACATACTTTGTAGATTCGTAGCATGTATCTTGTAATCATATTTCAGCTATTTTCTCTTCAATTAATACTAAGAAGAACCTTTTCTACAAAAAAATCATCTAAAGTCTATGGAATTTATACAATAGTTTCGTGGAAAAAATCCTCTTTTAGGGGTCATTATAAAAATTATAAAAAAAAATAAACGTATCTCATTTGACCATTTTTAATGCTCGTATATAAGTAGGACTTTTTTGGTCTCAGAAACTTTCTGCAATTAAATCGTTTCGTGTTAATAGTACTGTTATGCAGCTGGCAGGATTATTGGCGAATACTAAATTACTCTGGCCTTGACATGCAACAAATGTTTAAAAAATACGATTCTGGTGCAGATGATCGACGAGTTTCTTCTTCTGATAATCATTGACTAACATCCATTATTCTGTTAGTAAGCACATATTTCTTGTATCTTGGACATAATAAAATGAATAGCTACTTACGGCAATGGAATCTGGGGCAACAGAAGCCTTCAATCGGAGTGGCGTAACATCCTACAATTGGCGGCGGGCAAGTTTGCTGGAGGCAGATGATGTCGCCTCGGAAGCAGAAGCAGAACTCGCATGGGTCCTTACGGGGGATCTGCTCAGCAGACTCAAAGTACTCGTTTTCGAAAACACAAACTAAAAATTCAGAAAAGAAAGTTAGATGTATCAAAAACTGAAAAAGTAATATAATTTGAAAAAGTTTATGACAAAAATATTCAAGAAGGCCATTTTATATACTTACATCCGTCAGATGGGGGTCCACTTGAATGACTGCTACCTGCAGGTTTGCCTGAAATTAGAATATAATTTTATTTTACAAGTTGTTTTTAAACATACAATTATGTGCTACTTAATATTAGTAATCAATGGTGATTTAATTTATAATAATTTAACTTCACATAGATATATTAATCAGTTTGTTTTAATACTTAATTTAAAGGTATTTCTCTAGAATACACATTAAATGTAGATGCTTATTTATAAGTTTCCTATAAAGGTATTGCTAGTTTTTGCTTTTTATTTAGTCTTGCGTTGATACTATTTTAATTTGTTGTACTGGTTTGGAAAAAAATCATTTTTGTCCCTCAAAGCTTCTGTAGGACATTCATAATTTTAAAAACAAAAATTTGTAGTAACGATTGCTTAAAAGTAATTTAAATCAACAATTTGATTAAGTGTAATTGGATGTAATTTTTTTAATAGGAAACTCATTGTCAATTATTCGATTAGATAAGCTGATTTTATCCATTATTCAGGACTGTAGTTTTGAGATACATAAGAATAAATTGCTGGATTGGGTTATGTCCAGTTATTTTTTTTACAAATATAATTAATTTCCATAGATTAAATAAATTTAAGGAATTCTGCTATTTGAAGCTTCCCATACTAAACCGTTGTTATTTATTAAAATTCACTTGATTAGAGAGAAAGAGGTTGTTTGAAAATAGTACATTAAGTAGACTGAAACTTAAAATCTTTAGTAATAAAGCCTTAACGCCAAAACGTATCAACTTGTATTAAAAGATTCGTATCAACTTATATAATTTTTACAGTATAAAAGTTTATAATTTTAGTAATTACCTGTAACATGTTTATGTTGAGGAGTAGTAGAGGAATGGTGATCCTGGACCTCGGTAAGAATGGTAGGAGGGCTTGAATTAGGGAACAAGCTTTGAACAGTTTCTAGCAGGTGTTTCTGCAGTGTACTCGGCTCGGTATAGATTACGGTGGTATGAGTTTCTGCATGAGGAACAGTTATCGGGGCAACTGTGGTTGACTGATAGCCTGTTGAGGAAGAGATTGTTGTTGGCAAAGAAGTAGTAAAATGTTTTACGTCATCCTTCATGTTTAGTGTTGCAGTTGTTGATGCAAGTGCTTTACGAAGTAACTCAATAAGTGGACTTGTAGTTGTTGTTATTTTGAGTTCTGTTGGGTATAAAGTAGTGTCAGATGCGTTTTGTGCTTCCGGGAATTCTGCGCTGATGTTTTTGACGACATTAATCTCATCCGTTTGAGCATCCTTTTCTGTAACATCCGAAGTGGAATAAGTTGGTGCATGGGTGGTGCTGATGTGGAATCCATGACCTGAAGTTGGTGGACTTCTATCCGTTATTGGAGAAAAGGTAGTAGATTCATTTAAGATATTTACAGTTGAGTCATAAGTGGTTACTTGAGAAGGTATTGCTTTCGTTACATATGAGAAGACAGATGATTTTTCTGGCAGTTTAGTAGTTTCGGTGGATTCAGGAGTTGTGGTTTGATATGTTGTTTCTGATGGTACTGTACCCTTTTCTTCATTTATTGGAGGGATGTATGTTTCCTTGTGAAATCCATAATCTTGCGTAAATGTAACATGAGCTGGGTATTTTGTTGAATCGTATTTGGAAACTTCTGATGTTGATAATTCTGCATCTGTGCTGAGCAAATCGGAATCTGTAGTTTTATTCGGAAGATGTTCTGGTTTTAAGTTGTTGACTTCAGATGGAAGAATAAGATTTTCAGGAACAAGTAAGGGAGCTTCCGCTAACACAGTTCTTTTGTCATCTTCCACTACAGTTAAGTCATCTACTTCAGTTGACACATTTACGTCTTCTTCAGTAGTTCCATTTGTTTGTTCAGCTGTGTGGTTAGCCTGGTTCCAATGCGATGTAGGATAGAAAGTTTGATTATGGAAGGTATACTCGCGTGTAATCTCTTCATTGTCCGCAATGGAAGTTGTAGTTTCAGTTCCATTGTCCATTTGTTTTGTGGTGTTCGTACCATACAACATTGACATAATCGAATGTAGAATATCTTGAATTAAATCCTTTTTTGGGGGTCCGCCTAAACTTTCGGATTCATAAGGAAACTGTGGAGGTTGGTTAGTAAATATAACTGTATACGGGTTGCTTTTTGGAGTGCTAATTTCAGTACTTGTGGCGTTTTGTGATATATTTGAAGCATTCACAAATGATGTGTCATTTACTTCGGACTGCTGGATGACATCAGCTCCTTCGTAGGTTTCATTTACGGCACTCGAAGATTCCGCCTCTTCCGCTGTTGCCACGAGTACACTAGTATTGCCATGTAGTTCCAGGGGCTTAATAGAAGGATGTGGGCTTGAAATTCCGGTAAAAGTAGTTATAGTTGATTGTTCATTTAAAACTACTGGCCGACCTGTGGTAGTAGGTTGCTCACTTGAAATAGGTACCGGAGTCGTACTCGCCTGTTGAATTGGAATAATCTCTGAAGTACTTGTGGGCAGTTCACTTGGAATTATTCTTAATGTAGTACTTGGTTGCTCAGTTGGAATAGTTTCGGGAGTAGTGGGTTGTTCAGTTGGAATAGATTCCGATGTAATACTTGGAGCCTCACTTGGATTTGATTCATTAGTTGTTGTGGGTTGTTTAGAATATGTAACTTCCAAAGTGGTAGACGGTTTCTCACTTGGAATTGTATCCGAAGTTGCAATAGGTTGGTCACTGGGAATGGACTCCGGGATCCTAGTTGATTGCTCGTTTGGAATTGGTTCTGAAACAGTAACTGATTTCTCGCTTGACATTGATTCCGGAGTGATAGTGGGTTGTTCACTTGAAACAATCTCTAGAGTAGAACTAGGTTGTTCACTAAGAATTACGTCCGGAGTAGTAGTGACTAGCTCAACTAAAGTATGTTTGGAAGCCGATATAGGTTGTTCACTTGCTACTTGTTCCTCTGTAATAATGGGGAATTCTTCTGGAGTAGGTTCCGAAGTAGTAGTTACTTGGTTATTTGGCATTACTTCTGAAGCAGTAGTTGTTTTTTCACTTGCAAATGCTTCCGGCAGTTTCTCACTGGTAATAGGTTTGCCAGTTGTAGTGATTTGTTCACTCGGTGTTACTGCTGTGATGGTAATAGGCTCTTGATTTGTATTTACTTCTGATCTAGTAGAAGGCTCCTCACTTGGAATTGGCTCGTTTGTTGTACTGAAAATCTCATTTGGAATAGACCCCAGGGAAGTAGATGGTTTTTCATTTAGAATTTCTTCCAGAATAGTAGATGGTTGTTCATTTGGAATTGAATTTGGAATTGTTGTGGCTTGATCAATTGGAATAGGTTCCGATGCAGGAAACGATTGCTCAATTGGAATTGATTCCTTAGTTGTAGTGGATTCTTCATTTGAGATAGGTTCCAGAGTAGTAGATGGTTGCTCAGTTGGAATCAATTCAGGAATTGCAATGGGTTGCTCACTCGAAATAGGTTTTGGAGTCATAGTTGGCTGTTCGCTTGGAATTAGTTTCAGTTCAGTAGTTAGTGGCTCAACTGAAATTATCTCCGGAGTGGTAATAGGCTGCTCACTTGAAAGTGGTTCCGAAGTAGTAGTTGCTTGCTCACTGGGAATAGGTTCCGAGGTTGCAGATGGTTGTTGAATTAGAATATTTTCCCTAGAAGTACTGGATTGTTCTATTGGAATAGATATCAAAGTAGTAGTGGGTAGCTCAAGAAGAATAGGTTCCTGAGTATAGGTTGTTTGAGTACTCAATATCAGTTCAGGACTAGGTGATGGTTGGTCACTTGTAATTGGTTTCGGAGTAGTAGATGGCTGTTCACTTGCAATTGGTTTTGAAGTAGTGGTGCTTTGGTCAAATGGAATAGGATCCGATGCAACAGATGTTTCCTCAATTTCAATTGATTCCTTAGTAGCCGTGGATTCCTCAGTTGGAATTGATTCCAAGGTAGTAGATTGTTGCTCACTGGGAGTTTGTTGCGTAGTTGGAATAGGTCCTTCACTTGCAATATCTACCGGGGTAGTCGTAAATTGTTCACTTGGAATTGGTTCGGCAGTAGTAGTAGATTGTTGGTCATTCTGAATAGGTTCTAGGTTAGTAAATTTCTGCTCACTTGAAGTTGATTCCGAATTCGAAATGAATTGCTCACTTGGGGTAGGTGCTAACGTTGTCGGTTGCTCGTTTGAAATAACATCAGAGGTAGTGGATGGTTGTTCACTTGGAATACCTTCTGATGTAGTGGATGGTTGTTCACTTGAAATCGCTTCTGATTTAATGGATGTTTGTTCACTTGGGATTGGTCCAGAAGTAGTAGTGCGAAATTCGGTTAGAATAGGCTTAAATGTGGTAGATGGTTTCTCAGTTAGAATTGACTCTTTAGTAGTAGTGGTGGATTGCTGCTCATTTTGAATAGGTTTCAAAGTAGTAGATGGCTGCTCAGTTAGAGTTGATTCCACTGTTTCAATGGATTGTCCACTTGGAATAGGGGCTGGAGTAGTAATTGGTTCTGCAATTAGAATAGAAGCCTGTGTAGTTGCTGATATTTCATTTGGGATTGGTTCCTTAGTAGTTATGGTAAATTGTTGTTCGTTTTGAATTGGCTGGAAGGTAGTTGATAGTTCCATATTTGGAGTTGATTCCGGATTTTCAGTGGATTGATTACTTAAAACATATGCCGGAGTTGGAGTTGTTTGATCACTTGAAATAGGTTCCAATGTAGTAGTTGCTTGCTCATTTGTTACTGGTACTGAAGTAGTACTAAATTGTTGGCTTGGAATGTGTTTAAGGGTGGTATGTGGTAGAATAGTTGAAATTTGTTCCGGGATTAGAGTGGATTCTTCACTTGGTATGTAATCAGAAACATCAGTGGTTTGGTCATTTGATGTTACTTCATAAGTTGTACTTGTCTGTTCTGTAGAAACATGTTTCTGAGAATCAGATGGTTCCTCATTTAGAATTGACTCTGGAACAGTAAATGGTTCTGGAGAAGCAGTTGTAGTTGGTTGAGCATTTAAAATGTCTGGTCGCAAAGTAGTTGTGAGTTGTTTACTGGGAATCTGGTCATTAGATCCAAATGTTAGGTCACTAGGAATAGGTTCCGAAGTTGTAGTTGGTTGCTCACTAGGAATAGGTTCCGAAGTTGTAGTTGGTTGCTCACTAGGAATAGGTTCCGAAGTTGTAGTTGGTTGCTCACTTGGATTTGATCCAGTAGTTGTAATTGGATTTTCACTTGGAATTGGCTTCTGAGTCGTAATTGCTTCATCACTTGGTTTGTGTCCTATTGTAGTTGGTTGGTCATTGTGAATTACTTCAGGAGTAACAGTTGTTTGTTCATTTGGAATCAGTCCGGGGCTTGTTGTGATTTCTCCTCCTTGAATATCCTTCGTAACAAAAGTTGATTGATCATTTGGAATGGGTTCATCAGTTGCACTTGGGATATCACTTGGAATTGATTCCTGAGTAGTAGTTGTTCCGTCCCTTGCAATAGGTTCTGCTGTAGTAGTTGATAAGTAATTTCGAATAGGTTCAGGAGTGATAGGTTGGTCACTTAAACTTGGTTGTGAAGTAGTATGGGGTAGTTTGCTTGATGTTTCTGGTAGTTCCGTATGTTCTGGGATTATTGTGGGTAGAGTTTGTTGTATTATGTGCATACCATTTTTCCTTTTTTCTGCTGCTTCTTTCAGTCGTATAACTTGAGTTAGTATTTCGTCTGAAATAAAAATACAATAACATTGTTCAAATTTGAGCATTAGCTTAATAACTGGAATTTTATAATAAGTTAGATGTACTATTTTTATTAATAATTTATGGCCTGGTGCACATTAGAGAAATTTTTCAAGTTTAATTTTTAGAACTGAAATGTTAAAAATATATTTATTGGCTATCTTATTGATCAAATTATTAAACTATTTTATTGAACTCAATTTCTATTTTTATATTTCTATAAAATAGTTTCGGCTTCTCGGACTAAGTCTCAACTTTAGGATTATTTTGATATTGATTATAATCTATCGGTACGTTCAATTTCATTATAGTAAAAATTGTAAACATCATAACATTAATTTTTTATATAATTTTTCTTTAATTTTAAGGAATTTGCAAGAGAATGTATCGACTATTTTTACTTTACTTTTTGCTTGTATAAAATAAAATTAGTTTTATTAGATTGCAAAATTCTTAAATGAGTGCTTTTGAAAATCGTAAAATTAATAAAGTTTATCATGTTCACGCCTTATAATACTCTTCTTTTTTTGTAAAGTAAGAAACTATGATTTAAAAAAAATTCTTGAGATTTGCGGCAGGAAAACTTCCTTTATCATAAAAACTGTAATATCTACTTTCTTCAAACCGTTCAAAAAAATGTTTTATTATAATCAAGGTTTATTTTTCTAATAAGGCTTAATACTCCATTTAAAATGACTGACATGTACGTCATAATATGCTAAGAGAAAGAGTTATTTTCTTACCTTTTAGTCTTTTAATTGCTTCCTCTTCGGATGGACGATCTTCGAAGGATGTAGGATCATAACCATACTCTTCTTCATTCACATAATGCGTTGAACTTGGAACATATGTGGGGAATAATGTTGAGGGAATAAATGGAGGAATAGTTGATGATGGAACAAATGCTGAGCCAATTTTTGGTGGGGCATATGTAGGACTTGCTGTGGGAACAGTTGTTAGGGGAAAATATGTTGCATCTTTAACAGGATGACCTCCACTCGTGACGTAATGTACAATAGGTGATTTGGTTGTAGTGGAAATAGATGTTCCTAAAAAGTATTATATTATATTATTTTATTAAATTTAATATTAAAACAGAACTACAGATATATAGTTAACTTTGAATATATCACATTTTATTTATTTGGTATGTAAATTTTCAATTTGTATTATGCAATCATGAACTATCAAATACCTTGTGGTGTAGAGGCCGTTGATATATCCGGATAAGTAGTTGATAGGTCAGGATAAACAGATGATAATTCTTGGTAAGTTGCGTCATCTTTGGGAGAAGGTGTTGATATTTCTTGAGTGATAGTTTCAATAGCAGGCGATGACATTTCTAAATAAGTGAATGAATTGTTAAGTGAATTGCAAATTCAAATTTTTCAAATTTTTAAACTTTTGGAATTTATATCAGTTTCGGATAATGCTATAATTAATTGCTTCATAAAGAAGGTAAAGTCATAATTTTAGAGGTGGGTGTATTTCTAGAACAATAGATAAATAATAATTTTAAAACTTTCTTAAACAAAAAAAGTTTAGAATTTTTTTGTATTTAAAACTTTCTTTATGATAATTTAGTAACTTAAGACATAAAAACTTTGAAAAATCTTACCATTATCCGACATGGCATTTGAATCAGTCGATAAGGAAATTGTATGGGACTGAGGTTTTTCTGTTGCCTTAGATGGATCGATGAAAGACATGATTGTTTGGTTGTCTTCTGAATAAACAGTTGATGTTATTCCATCCTCTGAATTAGTTATTTCTGGTTGGCGAGATGGGACTTTTTCCTCACCTTGATCATCAAAGACTTCAGTAGCATGAACAGATGGATAGATCGTTTCTAGTGTCGGGTTAGATATTTCAAAATCCTTTTGAACACCACTTTCTTCAGATACTGTATCAGAATAGGTAGTTGTGTCTGGTTTTGGGGTAGATATATCTATATCACCTTGAGCATCAATTTTCACAGTAACATCAGATGGATGAGCAGTGGTTTCTGGTTTTGCGGAATAGATTTCCACATCTCTTTGAGCATCACCTTCTTCAGATACTTCACCAGAATGGGCAGTTGTGCCTGGTTGAGGGGTAGAGATTTCGACATCCTTTTGATCATCAATTTCCTCAGTAGCTTCAGTTGAAAGAACAGTGGTTTCTGGTTTTGCGGAATAGATTTCAACATCCCTTTGAGCATCGCCTTCTTCAGATACTTCACCAGAATGGGCTGTTGTGCCTGGTTGAGGGGTAGAGATTTCGACATCCTTTTGATCATCAATTTCCTCAGTAGCTTCAGTTGGAAGAACAGTGGTTTCTGGTTTTGCAGAATAGATTTCAACATCCCTTTGAGCATCTCCTTCTTCAGATACTTCACCAGAATGGGCAGTTGTGCCTGGTTGAGGGGTAGAGATTTCGACATCCTTTTGATCATCAATTTCCTCAGTAGCTTCAGTTGGAAGAGCAGTGGTTTCTGGTTTTGCGGAATAGATTTCAACATCCCTTTGAGCATCGCCTTCTTCAGATACTTCACCAGAATGGGCAGTTGTGCCTGGTTGAGGGGTAGAGATTTCGACATCCTTTTGATCATCAATTTCCTCAGTAGCTTCAGTTGGAAGAGCAGTGGTTTCTGGTTTTGCGGAATAGATTTCAACATCCCTTTGAGCATCTCCTTCTTCAGATACTTCACCAGAATGGGCAGTTGTGCCTGGTTGAGGGGTAGAGATTTCGACATCCTTTTGATCATCAATTTCCTCAGTAGCTTCAGTTGGAAGAACAGTGGTTTCTGGTTTTGCGGAATAGATTTCAACATCCCTTTGAGCATCTCCTTCTTCAGATACTTCACCAGAATGGGCAGTTGTGCCTGGTTGAGGGGTAGAGATTTCGACATCCTTTTGATCATCAATTTCCTCAGTAGCTTCAGTTGGAAGAGCAGTGGTTTCTGGTTTTGCGGAATAGATTTCAACATCCCTTTGAGCATCGCCTTCTTCAGATACTTCACCAGAATGGACGGTTGTGCCTGGTTGAGGGGTAGAGATTTCGACATCCTTTTGATCATCAATTTCCTCAGTAGCTTCAGTTGGAAGAGCAGTGGTTTCTGGTTTTGCGGAATATATTTCAACATCGCTTTGAGCATCGCCTTCTTCAGATACTTCACCAGAATGGACAGTTGTGCCTGGTTGAGGGGTAGAGATTTCGACATCCTTTTGAACATCAATTTCCTCAGTAACTTCAGTTGGAAGAACAGTGGTTTCTGGTTTTGCGGAATAGATTTCAAAATCCTTTTGAGCATCGCCTTCTTCAGATACTTCACCAGAATGGGAAATTGAGCCTGGTTGAGGGGTAGAGATTTCGACATCCTTTTGAAAACTAACTTCCTCAGTAACTTCAGTTGGATGGATAGTTGTTTGTGGTTTTGGAGAGGAGATTTCAGTGACCGTTTGGTTATCAACTTCTTCGGAAACTTCATCAGAATGTCCAGCTGTACCTGGAATCGTGGTGGAGATTTTTGCACCACTTAGGGTATTAACTCCCTCAGTGACTTCAGTTGGGTCAACAGTTGTTTGGGGTTTGGGGGAGGAGATTTCAACATTCGTTTGAGCATGAACTTCTTCAGAATATTCATCAGAATGTACAGTTGTGTCAGGTTGTGGGGTAGAGATTTCTATGTCCTTTTGAGCATCAACTTCCTCAGTAACTTCAGTTGGATGGATAGTTGTTTGTGGTTTTGGAGAGGAGATTTCAGTGACCGTTTGGTCATCAACTTCTTCGGAAACTTCATCAGAATGTCCAGCTGTACCTGGAATCGTGGTGGAGATTTTTGCACCACTTAGGGCATCAACTCCCTCAGTGACTTCAGTTGGATGAACAGTTGTTTGGGGTTTGGGGGAGGAGATTTCAACATTCGTTTGAGCATGAACTTTTTCAGAATCTCCATCAGAATGTACAGTTGTGTCTGGTTGTGGGGTAGAGATTTCTATGTCCTTTTGAGCATCAATTTCCTCAGTAGCTTCAGTTGGAAGAGCAGTGGTTTCTGGTTTTGCGGAATAGATTTCAGCATCCTTTTGAGCATCGCCTTCTTCAGATACTTCACCAGAATGGACGGTTGTGCCTGGTTCATGGGTAGAGATTTCGACATCCTTTTGATCATCAACTTCCTCTGTAACTTCAGTTGGAATAACAGTGGTTGCTGGTTTTGCGGAATAGATTTCAACATCCCTTTGAGCATCGCCTTCTTCAGATACTTCACCAGAATGGACAGTTGTGCCTGGTTGAGGGGTAGAGATTTCGACATCCTTTTGAACATCAACTTCCTCGGTAACTTCAGTTGCATGGACAGTTGATTCTGGCTTTAGGTAGGATATTTCAGTATTTCTTTGGCCATCAATGTCTTCAGAAACTTCATCAGATTGTGCAGTTGTGCCAGGTTGCAGTGTAGAGATTTCCACATCTTTTTGAGCATCAACTTTCTTGGTATCTTCATTTGGATTGACAGTTGTTTCTGGTTTCAGAGAGGATATTTTAGAATCCGTTTGGGCAACAAATTCTTCAGAAACTTCATCAGAATGTGCAGATGTGTCTGGGTTCGGAGTATTAATTTCCACCGCACTTTGAGCATCAACTTCCTCGGTAACATCAATTGGATGGACAGTTATTTCTGGTTTTGGGGAGGAGATTTCTACGTCTGTTTGAGTCTGAATTTCTTCAGTTACTAGAGTAGGATGGACAGTTGTTTCTGGATTTCTAGAGAATGGGTCTACATGGCTCTGAGCATCAACTTCTTCAGTAACTGCAATAGAAGATGCAGTTGTTCCTATTTCAGGGGTGGAGGTATCTGCATCAACATGTTCTTTGACATCTTCAGTTACGGGAACAAAAGAGAAAATGTTTTCCGGTTTCGGAGATGAACTTTCCAAAGAATCTTCAGAAACTTTTACAGGCGCCTCAGATGGTTGGAACTCTGAAATTTGTTTAACATTGCTTATGAAAAAAGTTCAGTAATTCAAACATACAATTTTTTAAATGTTTACGGAATACACTTGAGTCTACTTAAAAAGGTTGTCAAACTGTTTAGGATAATTTTTTAATTATCAATGAACATTTTTAGACACTACTGCTTTAGAATTGTACTTTACATAGTAATAGTGATGATTCATTTGACGTACGACGTATAAGTTTTTTACAATATTTTTTTTTATTATTACCCTCTTATATTATTAAACCTATTTTGTACTAGTAAACTATTATTAAGTCTATTATTTTAAGTCTGTTTTGTACATAATAAAGAATTGGTTAGGTGCTTAACAGAAACAAAGTATAAAATTAGAAACAAATATTATTCATTTGTAAAAAAGCACTTGTATTAAAGTGACATTAGTTATAATAACTTTTAATTATTTATCTTTCATTAACAATGTTTACTAGAAAAGTACTAGAAGAAGTGTAATAATTCCCCTAAAATATAATTCATTTTTTGGGAAAACTAAGTCTTTGTTTTAAAATTTACCAGGTTGTGTCTAGTACAGAAATGAAAAAGAGGCTTTGGAATTGTTTTATAGTATTATGAAAAACAGTTATAAAGAATAATTTACAAAATGAAATTTTACTGAAAATTTAAAGGTTGTGTTGTGAAAATATATTTTGTATTGATTTTACAGCTATCAATGAATATAGTTGCTATTTTCATTTATTCACATTTATGACTATGCTGAAATATTCTAAAGTCATTGTATCGTATCTTATTAGTGATTTAAAGATGTTAAACTATATAAATACTTTAAAATAAATTATACCATTCATTATTCTAAATACTATTTCTAGAATATTCAACTTTAGTATAAACATAATAAATACATACCTTCCTGCTCCTTTTCAGTGTGTGTAGAATGTAGCTCATGTGAATCTGCTTCAGGAGTTGGCTTTACGTATTCAACAGGAATTTCTTCATTTGAGTGAACAACTTCTTTCTGGAATTCATTGACTTCTAGAGGAGCTTCAGTAACTTCATGAGATCCGTGTTCACTTATATCTGACTCGGTTACAGTTGCGTCATAAGTAGAATGTTCTGTAGAGACTTTCTCTTCCGATTCAGGCCTTAGAGTTGATACTTCATGATCAATATCTGAAACTCCCACATGAGATTCACTTGAAGGCCGCGAATGAATGTTGGTGCTTTCTGTGACAGTTTGAGGATATTGCGATGCATCTACTTCACCACCATCAGTATTTAGGTGGGATTCAGTTGAAATACCGTATGAATGTAGATCATCTACTTCAGTGCTTCCTTCGGGGTATCCAGGACTTGATGGTGCATACTGCTCAACAGTATGAGTTTCAATCGGTAATTCGGATGTCTGCTGAATGGCGACTTCAGTATTTTCTTCGGGGGACTCCGGAGTTTCAGTCACATGCACTTGATGAATGTTGGTACTTCCAATATCAGGCTCATCTGTTACTTTTGAAAAGAGCTGCTCATCAGTTTCAGTTTTCTGCTCATAAAATTCTGGAGTTTCAGATGCATGTCCATGTAAGTCAGTATGCACTACATGAGATTCAGTTGGTAATGCGGATGTTTCTGTCTTTTCGATTTCAATACTTCCTTCGTGATGTTCAGGAGTTTCAGTTGCATGTTCTGCATAGATGTTTGTACTTCCAATGTGGGATTCAGTAGAAAATCCGAATGTTTGTTCATTGATTTCAGACGCATCTTTTGGATATTCAGGAGTTTCAGTTGCATGTTCTGCATAGATGTTAGTACTTCCAATGTGGGATTCAGTAGAAAATCCGAATGCTTGTTCATTGATTTCAGACGCATCTTTTGGATTTTCAGTTGTTTCAGATGCATTCACTTCATTGATGCCAGTACTTACAATAGGAGCTTCAGTTGCTGTCCAGGAAGTGGGCTGAATATCGATGTTGGTACTTCCATGGGAATAGTCATGAGTTTCATACGCATGCTCATCTTTGAAATCGGTACTTTCAATGTGAGGTTTAGCTGTTGTTGCCGATGAATGTTGCTCCTCGATTTCAGTAATTCCTTTAGGAAATTCAGGAGTTTCAGATCCATGTACCTCATGTATGTCAGTGTATCCGAAATGCAGTTCAGCTGGTATTGGAGTAGTTTGCTGTTCATCCATATCAGTACTTATTTCGGACGTTGAAAGCTCATTCACATCAGGGAGGTGTGTATTTTCAGAAGTTTGATGATTATCGATTTCTGTACTTACTTGAATATATTCAGGAGCTTCAGAGGCATTCACCTTATGGAAATCGATTTCATCAGTGTCAGATTGAGTTGGAACTTCTGATGAATGCTGTTCATCATTTTCAGTTATTTCTTCAGGAATTTCAGTAATCTTAGATCCATGCACTTCAGGAATATCAGTATATCCAATATGTAAACCAGTTGGTTGTTCGGAAGTTTTCTGCTCATCCACGTTAGTACTTGATACGGAATATTCAGGAGTTGTAAACTCATTTTCATCATGGCCGTCTGCGTTTCCTACGTGAGATTCGCTTAGTGTTACAAACGTTTCCTGATTAATGATGTCTGTATTTTCTACGTGGTAATCAGGAGTTTCAGTTGCACTCGAATCATGGAAATCGGTACCTTCATTATGAGTTTGAGTTGGTATTTCGGATGGATTCTGCTCTCCGATGTCAGTAACTTCGTCGGTAATCTCAGGAGTTTCAGAAGCAAGGATGTCAATGCTTCCTGTTGGGGCAGCTGTTGAGTGTTCACCAATGCCAGCACTTCCTTCGGGATGTTTAGAAGTTACCCTATGGATATCCTCATTTACACTTTGCAATTCAGTGGCTGTTTCGGATTGATTGTGTGCATATATTTCAGTTATTCCTTCGGAAACTACAGAAGTTTCAGGCATATGCGAATCATGAGTGTGGGTACTTCCAGCAAGATATTCAGTTGGTATTGCGGATGTTTGCTGCTCATCGGCGTAGGAACTTTCTTCAGAGTGATCTGGAGTTGCAGACGCATTCAACTTATATATGCCAACAGGTACTTCGGTCACATGCTCTTCATGGATATCAGTATTCACAAACTGAGATTCATTCGGTATTTCTGATGGCTGATGCTCATCAATTTCAGAACTTTCTTCAGTAGATTTAGGAGTTTCGGATACATGCAATTCATCATTACCTCCACTTTCAACGATTGGTTCTCTAGCTGTTTCAGATAAATGCAACTCATCACTTACAATGCTTGAATCATGATGCTCCGGTTTTTCGGGTGTTTGTATTTCAGTGGCTTCGGTACTTGCGACGAAGATCTCAGGTTTTTCAGTCGACTCATAGATGTCAGTACCTAACACGTGAGATACGGAATCATGCTGCTCAGCAATTTCTGTATGTGATTCTGGGTTTTCAGAAGTATAGAAGCCATCCTTTTTGATATTTTCTACATGGAATTCTGGTTTTAGGACATCAATATGAGCATCTCCGGTGTTAGTTTCAGGCTTTTCAGTGCTGAAGAAATGCGATGTAGGGATTTTATCTGAATTATTGATGTAAAAATCTTCTGATTGCGATGCTTTAGTTTGTTCATGAGAATCAGGATGTTCTGCCATAGAAGTGAAATCGGTATCCGAGATTCCTTGGTGGAGTTTAATTGTTTCCTCTGACTCATTAATGTCAACACCTCCAACGTGAGATTCAGGTGTATGCTTCTCATATACTTCAGTACCAAATTCATCAGATTCAGGTGTTTGGGTTGGCTTATGACTGTCATTTTCAAGGTTGGAGTCAAGCTTTTCGGTACTATCTTCTGAAGAAGGGCTGTATGTTTGTGATCCATAGATTTCGGTAATTCCAACGTGTGTTTGGGATGGTCGAGAAGAAGATTCTAACTCTGAAGATGTTGTGCTTCCTTCATGAGATTGGACACCTAAAAATGGGATAGTTTAAAGAAAATAGTTTGTTGTTTCGTAAAATCTTGATTGATAATTATATGAAAAGTTATGCTTAAGAAGCGTAATTATATTTAGATTATACTAGTTATTAAAAACTCGATGGTTTTAGATTTTTTAAAATATCCAGTTAACTTTCACTACTTCTTCCTAAATTAAACATATTTACATGTAAGGAAATGTTTGAAACTACTATTTGCAGATTTATTAACATTAAAATTTTTCACTAACCTTGAGGAAAAAGAGGGAAAAGAGTTGTTTTTTCATTATTGTCAAAAGGAGCTGGGGTTGTTACATATTCTTGCGAAGTTGGCTCATCAGTAAAGATGTGTGGAGTTTGTGTGTTATTATACGACTCATCTTGTTCAACTGCTTCCTCATCAACATCTGTAGAAGAAAGGTTCAGGAATTTAATTACTTACCTCTGTTTTAACTCCCGTGGAAATCAATCAAAAGAAAATATTTCTTACTTTAATTATTTGAAAGTAGATTTTGAAACTAACATTTACAGACAAAGGTTATTGAACACTTCAACACAAATGCTATCTATAAATGATTATGTAACAGAAATAATTCAGGTCTAATAGAGGAAAATAACTGCGATGCGATACATACTCAAAATACTATTATTGTACCATTTGAGGAACGATTTCTTGACTGTATTAGAGAAAATAGAAATAATCTTATAAAAAAAACTTCTGACTTGCTTTACAATTTCTGAAGTTGTATAAATTCACAGGAACTTTCATTCAGTTATATCTACACCAAACGACTAATACAACACAAGTATATGATGGAGAATATCAATACAGTTTCATTGATTTATTTTCTGACAGTATTCAAATATGTTTGCTTGTATAAAATATTTAAAAGTTACCTTTGGTCCGTAAGGAAGGCGTACTTAAAGGAAAAGTACAGCTAGTTAAAACATAGCGCACTGAATACTTAACTTTTCTAAAATTTATTTTATGCTTAGATTTAATTCAAACTCTTTTAATTATAGTTATTTTATGGTAAAAAATTAAAGGATTAATCAAGTTACTTCCTAAACCAATTTGTGATTTTTTAAAAAACGTTTGTTAATTTTTCATTACATATGTTATATAAATGATCTATAATAAGTGTTTATTTATTTTAATTACCAAATTTTATTAACACACATTTAAATAAAAACTCACCAGGTCTGATCGTTGATTGCAGAGGAATATCGGAATCCAAAGCTAGAGTTGTGTGCGATTTCACAGTATCGTTTTCAGACAGGGTTGAAGTTGAATGCAATTCTTCATGATCTTTCTCTGATGGCTTGATAGTTGTACGCGGTTCTTCATCAGTTGTACGCGGTTCTTCATCTTCGGTATGCATTGAGCTGGAATGAGACTCCACATGTTCTTCCCCAGTTGGAGTTGGTGTTGTGTACAATTTGACATCTTCAGTACCCGTTGGTGTTAAAATTGTTTGAGATTCATCACTGACTTCTTCAGTTGTTGTTGGAGTTTGCGATTCAACATTATTGTAGTCAGTTGGGCTCTTTTCGGCATGGAGAAGTCCTGGGAGAGTATCTTGTGCACTTATGGAGTGAGCAGTCTCATGAACTATAACAAAAGTAATGCATCAGCATTAAAATTTATTGTAAAATAGTTTCAATATGTGTTGTACTAAGTTTTGACATTGATATTTTAACTTCTAAATATTTGGTACTTACCCGTTTCTATATCTGCATCATTGACTAATTCTGGTTGTGTTTCAGTTGCAATGTGGGGGATATCTGTAGCTTCAAAAGCGTCATTTTCGCTAAGCTCCGTTGCTTTAGGAAGATCATTAGTTGTTGTTGAAATTTCCGATTTTGAGAATTCAGATACATCATCTGAAAGAATTAATAATTATTTAATGCGAATAAAATACAAAAAATAGACTTATTTATTTTAAAATTGGTTATGATAAATCAAATGGATATTTAAAAAATATCACAACTTTAGAAAGATAGATGACTTTTTCTTAGTTAATCAATACAAGCTTTATGTTTTTAGAGTTTAATTTGTAAAGTATTCTTTAAAATTATATTTAATTATTTGAATATACATTGGAATAATTAAAATGAATAGTGGCATTGAATAAAATATTTAAAATTACATTAAAATAATTTGAATAGCTTATGCTGAAATTATTTAAAAATTATCTGCATTAATGAAATTATGTTTTCCATGTCCGTGAAAGTAACTATTTTATGTTTACGAATTTGACAAATTAAATTGATAATCCAAGTATTAAAAACTTTACTATCTTAGAGTTAAATACTTACCCGGTTGAGGAGATTGTGTTGATGACATAATAATCGTATCTTCTTCAGTAGTTTCATAGCTGGAAATGGTAGGCGCATGAGTAACAGCTACTCCATCAGTTGAACTAGACAAAATCGTATGTTGAGAACCAGCTTCAACAGTTGATGTTCCATCAGATTTGTCATCAGTTTGGCTGTCTTTAGTCGATTGGAGCATAACTTCAGCATCAATAGAAGAGATAGTTGACTGAGTTACTGCTTCAGGAGTTGTATCATTATATACATCTTGAGTTTGGTTATCTTCAGATATTTCCAGGGATGTTTCATTGGAGACAACCAAATCTGTAGCGTGAGTTACGACTTCAGGAGATGTATCATGAGATTCCCCGTGGTGTTGACTTGCATAAGATTCTTCTGAAGTTATTTCGGTTGAACTGAACGAAAAAGTTGAATGACTTACAGCTTCAGGAGTTGTATGATGAGATGCATCTTGAGACTGGCTATCATCAGATTCATCAATTACTTCAGTTGAACTGATAGAAACAGTTGACTGAGTTACAGCTTCAGAAGTTGTATCATGAGATGCATCTTGAGCCTGGCTATCATCAGTTTCTGGAGTTACTTCAGTAGTACTGAGAGAAGCAGTTGATTGAGTTACAGCTTCAGAAGTTGTATCATGAGATGCATCTTGAGCCTGGCTATCATCAGATTCTGGAGTTACTTCAGTTGAACTGAAAGAAACAGTTGACTGAGTTTCAACTGCAGAAGTTGCACCATCAGATGTATCTTGAGCGTGGCTATGACCATATTCTGGAGTTACTTCAGTTGAACTGAGAGAAACAGCTGACTGAGTTACAGCTTCGGGAGTTGTATCATGAGACGCATCTTGGGCCTGGCTATCATCAGATTCTTCAGGAGTTACTTCACTTGAACTGATTGAAAAAGTTGACTGAGTTACAGCTTCTGAAATATTTGAGACATCAGATGTTTGGATACTGTGTCCATCATGAGATTCAGGTGCTACTTCAGTTGACACAAACAAAGTAGTCGATGAAGGAGTTGGTTCTGGAGATTTAGCAGTTTGGACATCTGACTCGGGTGTTGTTTGGTCGTCATGGGTTGTTTGGGCACCATGGGTTGTTTGGGTATCATAGGTTGTTTGGGCATCAGGTGTTGTTTGGGCATCAGGCGTAGTTTTGGCATCAACTGTTGTTTGGGCATCAGGTGTTGTTTGGGCATCAGGCGTAGTTTCGGCATCAACTGTTGTTTGGGCATCAGGTGTTGTTTGAATACTCTGTTCATCATGTGATTCTGGTGTTTCATGTGATTCTGGTGTTTCATGTGATTCAGTTGATTCAACCAAAGTAGTAGCAGAAACAGTTGGTTGTGGAGTGATGATGTCATCCACTGGGACCCTTTTGCTCCATGAATTGGGATTTTCTGAACTAGAATCGTAGATTTGAATCGTTGATGTATCGAAATCCTTAGAGAACTTACTAGCTTTATCTTCTGTGGGGTTTGATAATTCTTCTACAACAGTGATTGGGGATTTCGTAGTTTCCAAATGAGAAGAAGAATCAGCTGTACTAGTTGCATTTTCCCGAAGAAGATTTTGGGTAGGAATTGGCTTATATACCGGAGTTTTCGTTACATCCTCATACGATTTGATTGTTGTACTTACAAGCGTGCCATCTACCTCGGTATGTTCAGAAATATCGATTGATTCTACAGGTTTAGTAATTGATGCTCCTAAAATATAAGAATTGTTTAAGTTTATTTAGAATATTTTTTTTCAAAATTAAATTACAATAAATAAAACTTAAACTTTAATTTTAAAATTAGCAATACTGTTAAGAATTGAGTACTGCAATAAGTTCATTTTTAATTAAACATATTTACTTAATTGCTGATTTTAATTGAAGTTTAATGTTTATCGGTTTACCCTAAATATTCTACTAATTAATATTTATTAAAAGCTGATTGCCTCAAAGTTGTAGTAATTAATATTCATTAGTAACTGGTATAAGATATCATTAGTCATTTTAGTTGTTAATATAAGCAAATGCACATGAAAATATTTGTTTTAGGTATTAAACAGTTATGATATATTTATCATTTATACTGTATTGATCTTTCTAATGAATTTGTCCGCCAATGTCCCAGTAATTTTCAAATATATCCCATGGAAATTTAACTTATTTGTAAGTTTTACTTAACATTGATAACATTTCTTTCTGTTTGGAACAAGTCTGAAACACCATGCAAAAAGGGGATATCTTACATTTTCTCTTTTGATTATCTTCAAGTATAAAAACGAATCAAGTAGAAAGCTAAAGCATATCAATTGTATGTTGAACTGTTTATAATAAATATCATATCTTACCTCTTACACTACATACATAACCGTTTCAATATATTCTAGTGTTCACATGAACTGATTTGAACTTTGAAATGATTATTCGATAAAGCACAATAAATACCTACCTCAATTTATTTTAATACGTACTGGAATATTTTTAGATACTCACATTTTAATCTTGTTAGTATTATGTAATTTAAGTACGAGAACTTTTAAAAGAAAATATCCTCGATCTTTTATGTTTTTGTATGTATCAAAGTAAAGTTAGGTATTTTCAACATAAATGATGCGTTGCATGAATAATTTAATATTTTGTTATGAACACAAGCACACACATGATGAATTATTCTGCTTAGAATCAAACAGTTCTCTAAAATATCAATTTCTATACCTAAAATCACTGAAACGTTATTGAATTATTTTACTAAAACTTCTTTAAACAATTTAGATAGTGTATTGATAATGTGATATTTAGCTGCATCTGCATTTTAAAACCAAATATAATCAAGTTTTTCAATCCGTTACGCCAAAACATGTAATTTATATTTAGCATTCGTCGTATTTTTTAGAAAGGAACATATGTAAAGAATTGTTGCTTTAAGTTTAAAAGCTGTGATTTTTGAAAATTATTAGACAAATAGTTTTTGCACTTTCTTATTATCGAAAGACTGGAAAAATGTTCTTAGATTTTCATAGGTCAAGCTATCTTTTATTCGTTCTGAGAATTTGAGATTACGAGAAATCTGAAGGTTTTTGAAACATTGCCTCAGCCGTCGATTATACTCGCAACTACTTTCTATTAAAATAATCAACCCGATAAAAACCAAATTTTATAATTGGCATAGTTTAATTAAAGACAAATATTAAACAACTCATGCTGATTTGGACTGGAAAAATTTAAAGATACTTTAAATAATTTTCAGATTTCTTTCATTCCGATCTACTTGTTTTTCTGAAATCCATCGCTGCATGTAAGGGAAAACAACAAGTTTATATTTTTATAGCTTCACATATTATAATTAAAAAATACATCCTAAAACTATTATATTGCTTCACTTACCGCAATCATATTGAGGACAGCATTCATTGGCACTGTAAGTAGCGTGGCAGTTTACGTAGATTTCTGGATCGGGCAAAGTACAAATGATCTCAACACAGAAAATTCTTCCCTTGACGCAAGAACAGCTTTTCTGGCAAACATCACTGGATTCTACCGAATCACCATGTTGGTAAGTAATTCCGTAAGCCCGGCAGGTAGCTGAAAATATCAAGCGAATTCATTCCCTAAATTATTATTCGCTTTAAATCTTATATACTAATAACTAAATTAATTATCTTAAATTTATATTCTTAGTATTAGAAATATTAAAAATAAGATTATGAAAATTACTTCTTAAAAGATATAATAAAAATTAAAAAATAAAATAGAGAATATGCATTACACTGATTAATTTGATAATGAAAACGAACTAATTTAAAAAGTAAAATTATAAAAAGGATGAAATTTAGAATTTTTTAATAAAAATAATAATGATAATAACTATGGTATAATAATTATTATTATTCTGGAAATTAGTTCTTAACAGATAAAATTAAAATATAAAATCGAGAATATGCATTAAACTGATTAATTTGATATTGAAAATAAACTAATTAAAAAATAATAATAGTATAAAAAATATATTTATTATCATTAGTACAAAAATAATAATGCTTATCCCTATGATATAAAAATAATTATAATAAATTATGTAATTTTTAATTTAATAAAAATGACGGAAATTACTTATTATTTTTGCTTATTAAGTATTTTAATATTATTTATTTTATAGCTACATATTACTCATTTGTAAAAAAATAATGTTTAAAAAAGTCATCTAAAATTAAATTAATTGACATTAAACTTTTTAAGAGAATAATACTTTATCACTGTACCTTCTCCAGGAATCGGCTTATGAACCGGACCTCCTTTGATATGTGTTTTATGAGATCCGGGATAAACGGGCTGCACTTGTTCCCCAGGAATAGTACCAACAGGTGTGAAGGGTCGTTTTCCTTTAATACCAGATGAGATGATTGTCGTGTGACTATCTTTGACTACTTCTGGTCTGCCATTGAAGGTCACAGACTCCACTTCGACAGGTGGTTCTTTAGTGCTTCCTTCAAAGATCGTTGGTACAGCTGGTCTCCTGCCTTTAACGTGAATGAATTGCGATGACTCGGAAGTAATTTTAGGCTTTTCCGTTGAATCAGTGTGCTCTTGAGGTGTCACAGTAGCTTCTGCAGAAATGCTGTCATTCTCTTGAAGGGTCGGTGGGATGGTTGGTGGGATGGTCGGGGTTGGATTAATTCCCAGTGAATTTGTTACCTCAGAGGAATCATCTTCAGACACTGCAACTGCGTATTCTGTATTTCTTTCCTCAGTTTCTTGAGCGGGGGTTTCTTTTGGACTCAATGTAGATGAGGCGTATAAGGAAGAATCACCATCAGCGACGTTGTCATCAGTGGCGTTGTCATCATCGTCGTTGTCATCAACAGCTTCGGCATATTGGATAGACGTTTCATACGATGTGATAACAGGGGATTCAGCCGGGGTGCGATTCGTGGTCGCATCTTCATTTGTTCCTGATGCAACAGCCGCTTCAGTGGATGGCACTTGATCAGTGCTCGATTCAAATGCTAGAGGAATGTATACTGGAGATGGTACTTCATTTTCGGTATCTTTTTTGGGGATTTCGTCGATTTTTGTTTCCTCAACATTTCGGGATTCCTCATTCGATTCTACCGATTTTTCTGTTACACTCTCATTTGAAGCAGAGGTGTGGGTTTCAGTGCTTGTAAAAACGCCGGAAAATGTACGGCCAGTAGAGACCACAGATTCTTCACTTTTAATTTTATCAGCATCTGTAAAGATATTGTAATATCTAAAATAAGAGAAATGTCTTTTTCTAAAAAAATAATCGATTAAGTGTGAATTAAGACCTCAAACATGAATTTAGTAGCGCTACAAAAGTTAATTTTAGGTTTTTGTGATAACCATTTAAACTTAAAATTTTAAGCAAAATTTAAGTTTAACGTACACGTTTCTTTCAGTGCATATGTTCACAAAAATAAATACTTTTACAACTGTGAAAAAGATTTCTGAAGTGGTTTTTTTCTATATTTTCTATAAAAGCGCAAACATTTCACTAGTGGTTCATCCCTTTATTTCTGATTATTTTAATGTGTATTATTCACTCGCATTCATTACAATGAATTTTATACAATGAGGAAAAAAAATTGCCGTATTAGAAAAAGCAGTCTTTGTTAAAAAAAAGCGAGAAACAATTTTCAGGAATGAATACGTAATAGTGTTTCGAAGATTGTTGATGTTTTTAGTATCCGTAACGGATGCTAATTTGTAATATACATAACAAATTTACGGCATGAGTGAAAATTATGTAAGAATACAAATTCATCGTCTTAAGGGGGTGAAGGACCTTTTTCTTTTTTCTTTAATTTTTCAGATATCATTATAATTTTTTTTCTACATATATGTGCATAGCGTATTAACATAATCACATTAAAAAAAATTAGAATTTTTCTTTTTAAAAATAAACGTTCACAAAACAGTGACATTTCTTATTTTTGATATAAGTCAAGAAAATATTTTCTGAAAAAATTATATTTTTACCTTTTTATAAACAAAAGAATGTGTTTAACAAACTATATTTAGAGATTTTGGTTATTTGCAAAATAATTTTTGTGAAAAATATTTGATAAAAAAAATCACTCATTTCACTGGTCAAACTATTTAAAAAAAATACAAAAAAACATATAATCTATATATTAATTACTAATTCCCAAAGACAAATGAAACTAATATGTTTGAAAATACACTGTTGAAAATTTGGAGCAGTTTCTTCGAATGTTTAAACTTGATCAAACATGAAAAAAGTCATCACTGACAAAAATGAGTTCAAAGTTACGTATTCAGTTAATTTTGTGCCAAAGCTTAATATTGATTCGAAAAAATAATTAGTTGCATTTCATGTAGAAATATAATTTTAGTGCCGTTCGATTAAAAATAAAATGAACTATTTTATAAAGCAATAAAATATTTTCGATTTTTTCCCATACACTCCTTAAGTAATCACACAGTGTTTCAAAGCAGTATGCTGTGTATTTTTATCTATTAGATATGGGTAAGGGTTATAAATTTCAAAAAGAGCCGAAATAAGTAAACTATATCATAAAGTAAAAATAACAGTTGGTATAGGAAGAATAGATGATTCAAGAACTTACCGCATTCATATCTATCTGGGCAGCATTGATCAAGCTTAGTAGGTAAAGGTTTGCAGCCATTTCCCGGGGCTTGGCACTCTTGAATGGCACAGACAACTTCATTCCTCATACAATAGCAGTGCTCACATGGACTGGTCGAGTTCACAGCCTCTCCATCCGCAACAAATACACCATAGTCAAGAGCACAGCCCTCTGAGAAATACAAATAAATGCATTGCATAAGTTATTGCACTTTTAACCAACGATCAAATACAGGCAACTCTCGAACTCGAAGGGAAGTGTATAAAAATTCGAGATATCGAAAATTCGAGTTATCGAAAATCCTATAAAAAAGCTGTTTTGGTAAAAATAAATACAAGTATACTTACCCTACTTTATTTAAAATATCTATCCAAAATTTTTTGGTGAGTATTTCTATTTATTTCGGAATCAATTATATTTTCCAAATGCATGATTGCTTGAAATGTCGCTGTTTTTATTTCCGGCCACGATTCACTGAATGCACGCATAGTTTTTATGGAAGATAGAGCCTCTTTCAAAGTTATCTTTAGAGGAGGTTCGTATTCTTTGTCTTTTTCCGAGAGCGATCTCTCATCAAAAGCTCTTATAGAGAGTGTATTACATTTTTGTTTTGTCGTCATTATTCGCAGCGACAAATCAACACCACGACAATTGCATATTTGCTAAAGTTTCTTCAAAATCCGTAGTTTTGAGAGGAAAACCAAATTTTGAGTTGTGTGGAAACTTCGAGTTATCGAAAATAAGGAAGAAAAACTTCGAATTAACGAGATGAAATTACATTAAATAAGTAATGAAGGTGCAGGGAAATCGATTTTTTTCGAGATATCGAAAAATTCGAGTTATCGAAGTTCGAGTTATCGAGAGTCTACTGTAATTATCTCCTTCAGATCTGGTGTTCGGTATATCCGCTGAACTCTAACTGTAACTCTTGGAACGCTCATAACTAATTCTTTCTGTGGGCGCGGTTGAAGCCATACTGTTTACCAAGTAATTTTTTATAAGTAATTTTGTGGTTTTTTTTATTTTTATCTCAAACCGTTATAGAAATGTTAAGTATATTTAGGTATTTCATTTTCTACATATAGAATCAATTTGAATATCGCCCAAAATATAGTTTTTCTTCTCGCTGCTTATCCACTTATTATTGGTTAAATGAATTTCAAAGAATAAGCATTCAAAATGGATTTTTATTTTTTTTTCACTACAATTTGGCATATTTTAGAATGAATAATGTACGAAATATAGAGGTAGAAATAGAAATGGTGTACACTTATTTAACATTCAATTGGCTTCAAGTCAACAAACTGCCTTGCACAATCCAGAAGTTACAGTTACAGATCAGTGGGCATACAGACCTCTACACTTTATCTTAATGTATTTTTCTACTTTTTGTACTAATTGATTCTCTACTTTATGCATTATAATTTTTTTATGAAGTTTTTTAGTTTAGAATATGGCAACACTAAGATATATGTTGATGTTTTGCAAGCATGTCGGTGAAGCGAAAAGGGTAGTGTAAAATATTGTATACATTTTAATAAATAATTTTTTTTTAAATAACTTCTGCAGTGTATTTGGAGTAAGTAATTAATAAAATAAAAGTAAAATTGAAAGATTTGATAATTTTTTTTTTAAGTTTTTTTTTTTTTTAATTTTTACTTTTTGAATTAAATTTTTTTGAATAAATAATCTTTATTATCATAGATATTCAGATTTTAACTAAATTTTTTTTCACGCAAATATTTTAAAATTCCGACTGAAGAGGTTAAAGTAGAAATAATTTTCTGAGTATTTTGCTTCCTAAAACATTCCGCAAACATTTGTATTTCTAATGGTCCTAAACATTCTCGTAATTCACAATTTTTTGCTATTTTTAATTTGCAAAAATAATAATATATAAAAAAATGATATAAAAACTGATTTATTTCTTTGATAATTTGACTATTACTAGAGGTACCGTATAAAATTTTAAATGTTTCAAAAATGGCATGCAAATTTTTTTGCGGTCGTTTTTCGAACCCATACTTTATTTGAAGCAAATAGCGCAAAAAGGTTAAGTTCAGTGACCACGTATCGACGTCTGAACACCGAGTCAAAACATCCCAATAAACGCACCTCTTAGAATAAAGCAAAATGAAAAAGCAAAGAACGCCGTATATTTTATGCAACAAATTGGACTACTAGGTCGTAATTGGTTCACGCGCCAATTGGGTTAGGGGGGAATGCAGGGTGATGAAAGGTTGCATAAAGTTTCTCGTATCTTCTGTAACATTGAAGGGTCGTTCAGTAACATACAGGGGGTCATCAAAGCAAGATTAGGGCGCACCCCTTTCCGTGCATGGACCAACAATTCACCGGGGTTAAAGAACGGACTTTTGAATGAATGGGATTTTTATTCCTTTCGTCTGAGGATTGAAGTTAATTTTTTTTTCTGGGAAGATTTTCGCTAAGTTAAGCGCACTAATAGTTTTCTGAAATTCATTTCACATTTATATTTTAGCTGTCATTATTTTACTGTATTTTTTTTTTTTTTTTTTTTTATTATTTACTATTTATTTTTATATTTTTATTTATTATTATTATTTTTATTATTTTTTATTATTTACTATTTATTTTTATATTTGTATTTATTATTATTATTTTATTTTTATTTTCTATTTTTTTTTTACTATTGTATCTTTTATTATTATTTTATTTTTATTATTATTATTTTACTGTATCCTCGTTTATAATATATACGTCGGAATTTTTTTTTGTTAGCCTTTCATGCTTTTGCAGTTTTTACGATTTGTGTATTGCTTTGGGAATAATAATTTTATATGAACATTAATTGGCTAATTAACTAATTATAGTCTAACTGGAAAACATTGTTTAATTATCTTTTACAAATAGAAATATTGGCCAACAACAGGATCAAGGCCCAACAAGATTGGTCCAGCTAGTATCTCCAAACTATCCCTCAATGAAAATTTAACTTCTTTTTAAAATCCTTTATTCCCGTACAATGAACAATATTCACTGGAAAGTTGTTCCTCTTTTTATTACCCTAATATAGAAAAAGTATTTTCTCAATCCTCGATTAAAATGTGATTTGTTTAAATTTAAACCCATGATCTCATGTTCTATCACTCATATTAAAATTTGAACCCTCCACATGATCTTGTTTAATAAATTTGAACAGTTGAATCAAATCTCTCCTAACCTTTCTCTCTTCCAGAGTATACCTATTCAAATTTCTTAATATATTTTCATAGTTAATGCCTGAAAACCCTTGGACCATATTAGTAGCCCTGTGCTGAATTTTATCTAACAAATCAATGTCTTTTTTAAATATATGGTGTAGTTTAGAAGTGTAATTTTAATTTAAAATCAATTGGTTGTGTTAAAAATTGGGTTCAAGAAATAAAAGTTTAGTAAATTATTTCAGTAATATAAAAATAAAATTAATCAGTTTTTAATAATTTAAACTCTAGTTTAATGTGAAAAAGATTAGTTAATTAATTGTCTTTAACGCGAAATATAGTGGACAGTTTAATTTTTTTATTAAAACTAGCTTTACTTCTTAAAATTCTAACTTCTTTATTCTTTACTTCTTAAAAAAATCTAAAAGTTGAATTAAAAAAATGCACAATGATGTGCATTTCTATTCTCATATAATGATTTAAAATTGTTTAACGTACTAAAATGCTCGCGAAATCTCAAAACATACACTTCTTAACAAAAAGTAAAAAGAAGTAAAAAATACAAGTTTTGCAAGATCGACTCTACCATTAGAATAATAGTATGTTTCACACACATGTAGCAAAGTTCAAAACTTTGATTTCAGAGAAGTGGAAACATTTTTACATCATTGAGATTTTTTTTATTACTCATTAAATGTAAAAAGAGCACACAATTGCAGCTCAAAACACTTTTTTCCCCCCTTCAAGTTCTTAGAAAGTTATCAGCGACGCTTGAGTACCTTCACAGTATGATTCTTTTTCTTTTTTTCGTTACATAAGACTCGCCCTTGCTTCTGATATATTTTATAATTTTATTTTGGTTCAGACTCGGTAGACTACTAAGGAAAATATATCTAGACAGGTAAACTTTGATGGTCTATTGTCGCTGAATATAAATATATCATTAGACACAGATTTTTTGTGTTCGTTTAATGATGAATGCTTGAAACGTGTTTTTCCGACGATTTTTTTGTATGTTAAAGTATGTGTGACAAAAATTATACTTTAACAAAACTTAAACATAATTTTTTTTATTACATATAAGATATTTTTCTTACTATCTAAAATTAGGGGAATCCATAATACTTTTTAGAATTTGATATTAAAATTTATATATATTTTTAAATTGAACATCTTAGAACATTCTATATTTAAGTCTATTTTAGTAAGAAATTATAATTATATTTTTACAGATTTATTTGTATTTAGTGTTATCTTTATTTAAGAATTTTATTTCATACTTACATTAAATTTATTTTGGGATTGATTTTATTGCGTTTTCAATGCGATTGATATTCAGTTGAATCGATTAATGTAGTTTACTTTTAGATATCAATAAACAGTTTCAATCGTATCATTATTATTGTATAATTCTACTCCAATATAACCTTTTCTAGTCTTTTTTTTTTTCAACTGCTTATCCCATACTTGATGGTAGGGTTGATTCAGTATTATAAATTTCTTCTTTTAAATTTTACTTTTTTGGTGCTTATTAATAGTATCGAATACGTTAAAAAATATCGAATTTTTTTTTGAAATATTTACTGAATTAGAAAAGAATTTAAAAAATTAGTAAATTTATTATGTTTTCTTTGAATATTATATTTTATCCGACATTTCAATTTAGAAACAATATTTTATTTATATCAAGATTGCGTTTATTTTCGTACATTAACAAGAACACATTTGAATTTTTTCTTTCATTTTGCAGATATCATAAGATAAAAATTCCACATATAAGTGCAAAGCATACTAACATAATAAATTTTTTTTATTTTTTATTATTATTTAAAAAAAATAAAAAAAAATAATAAAAAAGTGGTGACTTTTCTTACTTTTGATATATCAAGAAAATATTTTCTGAAAAACTAAAATTTTGCAGTTCTATAAACATAAGATTGTGGTTAACAAACCGTTTTTGCAGATTTTTGTTATATGCTAAAAAATTGTTTAGAAAAATAATTGAAAAAAAATCACTAATTTCCCTCTTCAAACTATTTTTTAAAAAATACTAAAAAAATATCTATATATTACTAATCCCTAAAGACAAATTAAAGTAATATATCTGAAAATATACCATAGCAAATTTGGAGCGGTTTCTTCAAACAGATCTGAACTTATATATCAATTTAAACTTGGTCAAACGTGAAAAAAGTCATCACTGAGAAAAATGAGTTCAAAATTATATACTCAGCCGATCTTGTACCATGGATCAATATTGATTTGCAAAAACATAGTTATTTGTACTTAACGTAGAAATATGATACCGTAGTTGTCGTTAGGTTCAAAATAAATTCAACTATTTTTTAAAGTAATAAAATGATATTGGATATTTTTTATGATTTGGTATCCCATACTCCCCTTAAAGCGTTAGTAGTTTGAAAGATACAAAAAACATTAAGAGAAAACATTGAATTTCTTACCTGCTAAATCATTGATAGTTACACCAGGTGGAGTTGGGGTGGCTTCTTCATAGGCTGAAAGGAAAAAAAATATAAATTTAATTTGAATTACAATTTACTTAAAAATTGTATTAAAATGTAACTAAAAATTGTATTAAAATGTAACTAAAAATTGTATTAAAATTTGCTTAAATTTAAATGAAAGTATTTAGTAAAATATACTTACTGCAGTTGTAACGGCCAGGGCAGCATTGACCTTGTTTGTATATAGGCGAACATCCTTCAACTTTCAATTCACATTCCTGCACAACGCAAGCTGTGCTGTTGCGAATACAATAGCATACCTCACAGGGGCTTTCAGGGTCAAAGGGCAGTTGGGCTCCATCAGGATAGTACTTGTTCTTCAAATAGCACCCTACAAAAATAATGTGGAAGAAAATAATGTAGAAAGTAATGTGATAATGTGTTTTCAATGCAAATAAAGTGATAATGTGTTTTCAATGGAAATAATGTGATAATGTGTTAATAATGAATGCCGAGGTAAAAGTTAATGTATACTTTTTGATAAATATGACTGTAATGAATTAAATTTAACAATTGAATGTTTTATTTGGATTTAATTTTGCCGTGTATGAATGCCTCAAGTATTGTTGGGTTGTGTTCAAAATTAATTTATAATAAGATATCGATTGGTGTTTAAAAATATTAACTCAAATAAGCTTTCAAGCTAAAACTCATGGGCATTATTGCGAAAAACCATTAACTTTATGGTAAAATTAAGAATAAGTGTTGTATTAATATATGAAAAAAACATCAATAATAAAAATATTTCTGTGTACATACCTGGATGTTGCTCACGCTTTTCTTCAGCGCCATCAGACTCTGTTTCCTTATCTTTAATCACTAAATAGACAATAATTGATGTTAAAAATTATGCTGACAATAATTGATGAAATTCAAAATAAAAAGAATAATTATTCTAACCTAATCATATTTAATAATTAAATTTGTACTATAATTGGGAGTGTAGTACCTTCAGGACACCAGATTTTAGGACAGCAGTCCCCTTCGTCCCTCTCAGTGATGCAATTTTCCCCTTCAGGCTTGATGAATGGGCATACACGAAGGTAGCACATCAACATGCTGTTGAGACAGGTGCAGTTCAGGCAAGGTTCCTTGGTTTCAATGCGTTCGCCATTATCGTAGTGCTCACTCAAATAAAAACATCCTGGAAATATCAAAGCAACGCCGTATAAAAATTTGAACTTTAACGCTTTTAATTTATAAGATGAATTTTATTTTCAGAATATAGTAAAATATTAAATACATAGGAAAATAACTTAAAATGTCTTACCTCTTTGCCTAGGTGGCTTTGGTTCGATGACCGGAGCTGCGAAAATAAAATGTTAAAATTAGAAAATTTTATATTTCATTCAAATATTTATAATAATTTTACATAGAATTATCAAGTCTATATTTAAAAAAATTATTTTAGATGTTTGACAATATATTATTGAAATTTCGCTAATAGCTCTATTTCGGTAATGGTACTAACAGTTCTAATGGTACTAATAGCTTCCAGGATTTTCAGGGACCATCTCAAAAACTTCAGTGACTCAACAACAACCGTGTTCGGTTTGGGGATAGTCATCCATTAAATTGGACGATTCCCCCTTGTGTCAAGTTTATCATTCGAGGCGAAAGGTTGGGCATAAGCCTCTCTAACAAGTCAATTAGTCGTGTAAATTATGCGACGTCGCCGCTAAAACACCGCAAATAAATCAGCGATTACAGCTGTTTAGGGCACACTAGTCACACGTTACCTTGTCTGGGAAGAAGGGGGGAATAAATTGCTTTGTGTATTCTTAATTAAGATTTGGGGAAGGGTTAGACTAATGCTCTGTATCTCGCACCCCCTTGGAAAGCTATCCTGCCTTTCTTGCCGAATATCTCCCCATTTAGGCCATCAGCAGCGGATAGAAATTATGGATTTTATATCTGTAAGGTCTTTCACCCTGGCCTTGAAATACTTCTCTGTTCTTTGACTTCCTTTTTTATTCCACATTTTTCTATTCGCAGTCTCGCATTATTGTTTCTCGCGGGTCAGATACTTATTGCTTTAGGAGGGATTTTTTTTCTCGTCACTTTATTGTTGCTCTTTTTATTTCTTTTTGTTCGTTTTCTTCTGGACGTGCTTTCGACGTTCCTGGGGTGGAAGCAATCCCTATTATGGGTCGTTTCTCGCAGCACGTTTTCCTACGGAAATCGAGGCATTGGCCATTCAGTGGGCAGTTACCTATTGGGCGTCTGAAGAAGAGGGCTTTCCTTTTTCTCGCGCCTATTTTTTTTATCCTATTTTTTACCCTCCCCCTCATTAATCGCAATGCTGCATAAAGGGATATTCTGCAGACATCTTCCACATTATCTACCCAGGGTCTGATGCTTTCATTTCGAAACATTTGTGAGAAAAAAAAATGGCGGAAAATTTTTCTTTCCCCCTTTTCCTTTTTCTTTTTCCCTTCCATCTAGCATCAGTGTTGATGCAATGGGGAAGTAAAGAAAGATTGACAAGTGAAATGAGAGTTTATGTTTGATGCGTTTTTATTTGTGACTTTTCTTTTGTAATATTTTATGAAATGATCTAATATTATTTTAGTGAGGTTATTTAATTTTTTTACTGAGTTCACAGGTGAAATGAATAGCAATATGTAGGAAAAGGGTAATTTATTTTTGTTTTGAACGAAGGAATACCTTTTCATTGATTCTAAGATATTTTAAGGTAATGAATCTAACTAAGTAGAAAGTTACCCAGCAAAAAAAATCGCATTAAACCTCTATAAAAATTGTTATATTGAAGGTTTTTTGAAGGTTTTATAAAGGATATTGACAAAAAAAACTAACATTTGACTAATTATAATTAAAAAAATTATAGTGATCTATTTTACTTACAAAATAGTTAAGATAAAAAATTAATATGTCACATGACTGAATGAATTTTCATTGTTATTAAAACCTCAAACCAAGTTGAATAAAATATTGCAATATATATCCCAACTTAACCATATATACTTGAGCGGTGACAAAAATGACACGTTATTTATTAGCACACTAAACAATTTGTTTTTCTAGATTAGACTGCGACTTGTTTTGTTCGTGAGCTATTTAGACGTTTCATTAAAGATGTTCGGAAAGAAACCATTAATTTTCTTATAAGCGCATTCAGACATGTTATGTTTTCGATACCAACTTCTAAAACTACTGATAGAAATCTCTGGATGCTGTAATGAACGTCGACATTGTAATTATCGATTTATTATGGAAGCAAGAAAACAGATCTCCATCTAGAAGTCCGGTTTGAAAATTCATCGCAGTTCAGGGAACTATGTATGGATTATTAAAGAAAGAAGAATTGGATTAATCGTACGTGTGTGAGAAGAAATGAGAATGTGTTTTGGCGCCATTCTGGATTCTTTTTTTTTCTTTTCAATAAAATCTACCCTATGGATATTTATCTTTACTTTTGCAGGAATGTGTTTGAATTATTTTGGATAAAAGCGTCTGAAGTTTGTTTTGTTCCCATATCTTATTTAAAAAAAGTTTTAATTTATGTTATTTTTTAATTTGAAAATATTGAGATTTTTTTTCTTTTTAATTGGAAGTAAATTAAATCATCGACAAACATGGTTTGCGTAAACGAAATAACGCAAATAAAAAGTTGATTTTTTATTTGTATGCCATTGCTGCGAAATGTTTCAAAATAGTAATTTTACCGAAATGTTTTAACTTTTCATAATTTTATTTTTTAGAGATTAAGTAATTTAGTTTAATGATTTTAAAAATAAAATATATTATTTCTAATTTAAAAAAAAACCGAACAATCGTTTAATACCCAATTTGATTAAAAAAATTCCAAATTAATGTGGAGTCACATTAATTAGAAAATTTAGTGTGACTAATCATAATATTAGGAACGGCACAAATACGTAGCAAAAAAGGTAATTAAATAGAAAAGGGCAATTTCTTAATTTGCATTATTCAATGATACAATAAGTATTATTGCAGATATTATTATTACACATTGTTAATGTAAAAAGTAATACATTGTATTAAAAAATTAAGTATAAGTTTTATTTTTCCTTAAAAAAATATTTAAATGCAATTTAAATGCTTCAAGCAAAATAAATTTACTTCCGTAAATAACTATGCAAAATTTCTATTACAATATCAATAAAAGCTCCACAAAGCATTCCCTAAACACACAGAATATTATTTCCATTTGAAAGATAACAGGTATTATTTTTGTATATAATCTACAATTACAATGCCTCAAATAAAACCACGCAGTTTTCGTCAACACGTCATATGTAAGAATCAATTTGTAAAAATATTTCCCAAGCTTAAAGTCTTGATAGCTAAAAGATAGGGAAAAAAATCCCTTTTAAAATCCCTTAAAGTTATTCCGGTTGATTTGTCTAGCATAACAAAACAATTACTTTCCCGGGTTACAGTTTGTTGATGTTTGGAAGTCTTTATAAACGACCTCAAAGACACGCAATGCTTTACGAGTTGACTCTCTATAGTTTACGGTTTTAAATAACGTCTTACTGAAACATCCTTTTTCTTCGGTCGTAAATAATTGGAATTCCCTGACAAAATTTTTACGACGTCTCAACTTAAACGACCACTGAGCGTCGAACCCCTGGGTAAAGTCAATAAAACAGGGTTGAATAGGATGATTATTTTTTCAGACTCACATATAAATCCTGTCTACTTAAACAAGAGTGGTGGAGTTAATACATCAAGAGAACTGATCCGATGTAAATTATGATAGCGTTACATTAGGATTTCAATTTGGGTGCCATAATAATTGACTGGATGTCCAAATATGTCGTAAGGTAAAATAAAGTACTAATAGTACTAAAAATAAAAATCCTATAAATATCCAATACAGAAACATAACCTAAGGGACTGTCTCGATACTACATAGAGTTAAACAAGAGAGATTGAACTTATTCTTCATAAGGACGGAATTTAAGCATATTTTTATATGTAATTACACGTATAATAATACTGATTTATAAGGTGGATATACTGAGTACTTAATAAGCGGTTACTTAAGTAAAAAATAAAAACAAGGTACAATGTTATGATCTTCAAACTCTACAGTATTAAGTTTTGAGATGCAATAATGGTTAATATTAGGTAATTTGGGTATAATGGCTTTTCAATATGTGAGTCAATGCAGTGTGTTATAATAATACTTTAGCGTTTTAAAATCTGCATAAATTTATGGTTGTATGCATTTGATTGGTTACAGATATATTTCTAGTGATATATTAAATTTATTATGATAATATATCAAATTGTAAACTATGGGATCCCCCAATTTTATTAATTTCACGGAAGCTATTAACATCTTGCATAGCGATGTTCACTCCTTCAATTAATATTATAGATATATTTCTCGTGGTATATTAAATTTATGATGATAATATATCGAATTGTAAACTATGGAAGATTAATGGGATCCCCAATTTTATGAATTTCACGGAAACTATTAACATCTTGTATAGCGATGTCACTCCTTCAATTAATATTATAGATATATGTCTCGTGATATATTAAATTTATTATGATAATATATCGAATTGTAAACTATGGAATCTAAATGGGACCCCCCAATTTTGTTAATTTCACGGAAACTATTAACATCTTGTAAAGCGATGTTCACTCCTTCAATTAATATTATAGATATATGTCTCGTGATATATTAAATTTATGATGATAATATATCGAATTGTAAACTATGAAAGATTAATGGGATCCCCAATTTTATTAATTTCACGGAAGCTATTAACATCTTGCATAGCAACGCGTACTCCTTCAATTAATATCAATTTATTCAACGATGCAAAATCACTGCAAACAAAACTAAAACAATATAAAACTGATGAGATCTGTATTTCAGTATTGAGATGACCCCACATAATAAACTATTTAGTATTCAAGCTTTTGCGCTTGGTGACTTGTTTTTTGCAAAAGTTGTCATCTCCGCTGATATCGTTCGTGTGCGATCTACTATACGTGGTTCTTCTAGGAGCGTAGAGTGTTCCTCAAGGCATTATGCAGTACTTATGATGAGAGACGTTGCATATTAATATACCATTTAGCAGAGAAAAATAATAAGGACGTTGACCGGTTGGGAAAGACTACAGAAATAATCAAAATTTATCTCAAGCATTCCTTGAGATCATATCATTTGTTAAAGAAGTTGTTTATTATCTTATTGAACACTGTTTGTTGATTCGAAATGTGTTTAGTATACTTTTAATCTATACAAAATACACCAAGGTGTCTGTTTTTCTTAGTTTGATTTGTAATTTGATAATAGTGACTGATCTTCGGTGTTCGTTTTTCAATGTGATTTTTTGTTATTATGCTAAGTAAATATAATTTATGATTAAACAGAAATAAAAAAAAATTTGACTTAGCTTTATGTCATTTATATTTTGAAATAAAATAAAATTGAATTCTTTATGTGTGATTATATATTTTAAACATGAAGAAATACTTTTTTAAATTTGATAAAAACAAAAGATTTAACATTCGTAGTCTTGCATTTGTTTATATACAAATATGTGTTTATTTAGGAAGATAAAAAGTTTAATCAGAGGTAATTAAAATGATTGTTAAAAAGAATGAATTAATATTAAACAGTAATTTTGTTTAGTTTAAAAAATTAAACACGAGTTAATTAATTGTCTTTAAGCACGAAAAATTATTAAATAAGTTTAAATAAAATTGTAATTTTTTTGTTCAAGTATACCTTTCTAACGCGCAAAGTTTAAAAGCGCAAAATAGAAAAAAATACTTTAAAACTTTAGAATTTAAAAGGAAAAGAAATTAATAAAAACAAAGAAAAATATTAAACATATATTTACTTAAAAATAGGCTTGTGAAATTGCTTACTTAAAATTAATGTAGTTGCACACTATATGAAAGACAATACATATTTTCAATAATACAAAATTGAATATAAATTATTAAAATCCCCAAAACCTATCCTTAAGGTAGTTCAGCTCAAAAATAAAATACGAATTACAACAAAAATTCATTAAAACACGTATAGAGCAAACAAAAAAAGGTCAAAGATTGGCCAAAAAAATTATCATGATTCCATGTAATATGTTTCCTAAAACTCATTCATATTTCCCATCAATCAATTATCCATCCATCCCAAAAATAAATAGCATGGACATAATGTCTCAAAACCTTTTCCAAAACTGATTACTAAAACGTTTACTTATATCAATGGTATATATTCTTCAGAAATGATTATGGATGCTACTAATCAATCACTAAAATAAATAGGATGGACGTAATAAAGAGTTACAAAATGCCATTCCAAACGGCTTTCAAAACGTCTATTTAGAAGTATGTATTCCGTAAAAAAAAACGTTGCGAATGCTGCTTCCAATCAATCACTAAAATAAATAGGACGTATAGACTTTAATAAAGATCTCCAAAAGTCATCTCGATCAACTGGTTAGATGACGGAAATGTACAAACACCACGCCCCCGCTGTTCTATGCAATGCCCGATCCAATAATCTATACATTATCTGCAATAATGAGGTGATAATTAGGTATTCTAGACACGTGGACTTTCCCTTCTCGGCATTTTGTCCTTGCCAAAAGCGGTGTGATCATTCACACCCTTGTTAGCAACCCGCAAGAAGCACATGAATTCATGCTTCAGGTTGCAATGGTTGATTTATGGAATGGAGAGAAAGCTGTCGTCTCCTTGTCTTTGGAAGATAAATAGCGCTTAATCTTATATTTCTGAATGGATATGCTATGCAATGGGGATTTGGCTTTTTGGATAGTTATGTCGCTGCGATAAATCAACAGAAAAAATAGCTTAAGATGTGTCGACATAAAAATAAAAATTCCTAACTATTTTTTTTTTTTTGAGGAGAGGGTGGAAGCTATTAAGCTTAAATGTTTTATATATTTAGCTAATCAAAAGTACGAATTTGATTCGGATTTGATCTTAATCGGGGATTAAAACCATAAATTAATGATTTCTTTAACTTCAAATAAGGACTATATATGCTATTATACAATTAAGATACAAAATCAAATAATAAGATTTCAAAATGTTAGAAAAAAATCAATTGATTTGTTCAGTGAAAAAAATGTAAGATAGTATGAGATTTATGTTATTGCGTAATTCATTTTTGTTATTGCGTAAATTTGGATTAAATATTCACTATATTAAATAATAAAGCTTACCAGTATCAGCAAGGAGAAACCCGGCGAAAAGAACGCCAAATAAATGCAGCAACTTTCCCATGACTTTCTTCAACTATAGCTGTAAGAGAAAAATTTAACATAAGTACAAAATAAATCATATTTATATAAATAGACAGTATCACAGGAAGGTAAAACTACACATAATAAGTTGTGATTTGAACAATCAATGCAAAAATATAATTATTATGCTAGTATGAAAAGGAAATGCAAATATAGCAGGTGCGTGAATTATCAGATACATAACAAAATATAAACATTTATTTGTCTTTTTATTAATCTCATAATTATTTATTTAGTAATTTCTTGGAATGTTTACAGCGTGAAACTTAACAATTATGAATCATATTTTTTTCAGTGAGTACCCTAATAAGTTATTTATTCTTTAGTAAAATTTAATTATTTTTGTGATGAATTAAGAACATTTTTAGTATAATTAACCACATAAGAGATATGAACGTGTATATAAGTTCAGATATATCGCCAGCTTTACACATATAAGTTGGTTAAAAAATAGAATTTGAAACATTTTCCAAATTTAAAGAATTGCACTTTTTGAAATAACATTCTCATTTTTGATATTATTGCGATCGTCAGGACTACTTTCGTCATATTTGACAATAGTTTCGTCATTTTATCACGTAACTTTTGACAAAACAAGAATTCGAGACTCCATAAAATAATTTTTTAAATATATTGTTTAGAAAGGAATGTTTTGAAAACATAAATTAGACTCATGTGTAGTAAAAAATGAAATGGAAAAAATATCCGTGGTTATTATTAGAGTTTGTAACGGCAATAGCCCAATTGCGGCCGAAGGGAGCCGGGTTTAACATATTCTCAAAGAAGAACACATTTGTTTATCGCCCAGACAAAAGGTTGTCATAGGCCGCAACTGGAAATTTTCGTGTGTAACAATCTTTCAATTTTTAATTAAAGATCCGAAATAACTGAAACTCTTTTTCAAATTTGCAACTTTCCTAATTTATCTTCAACTATCAATCCCAATTCCATTAAAATAATTTAAAAAATATATTGTTTAAAAAGGAATGTTTTGGAAACATAAATTAAACTCATGTGTAGTAAAAAATGCAATGAAAAAAATATCCGTGGTTATAATTAGAGTTTGTAACAACCTTCCAATTTTTAATTACAGATCCAAAATAACCGCAACTCTTTTCCAAATTCGCAATTTTTTCAAGTTGTTCTTCAACTGCCATTAAAATAATTTCAAAATATATTGTTTAAAAAGGAATGTTTTGGAAACATAAATTAAACTCATCTGTAGTAAAAAATGCAATGGAAAAAATACCCGTGGTTATAATTAGAGTTTGTAACAACCTTCCAATTTTTAATTACAGATCCGAAATAACCGCAACTCTTTTCCAAATTCGCAACTTCCCCAAGTTGTTCTTCAACTACCAATCCCACATCATATCTTTCATCAATCACTTTACAAACACAACTCTGGAATAATTATCCCTCGAGATCAAACTTATTTGTCATTCCAGACGCAATTAAAGAAAATCCCTTTTCATATCTCTGATAAAAATGATAATGATTCTCGAACTCGCTCAAAGAAAAGAAATAAAAACCCAAGAACCCCATACTGTGTCGGAGAGCATTTATCTGCATATCACACGTAAAAAATGCAATCCTTTCTTAGAAGAAAGAAAAAAAAATGGATTACAATCTTTTACGCTGTTCATTGACTTTCGAGACAACTATAATGTCAATGATCTCAATTTATCTTCAAATGACAACTCTGGCGTCGTCTCGCATCGGAAATATTTTTAATAGCCCAGATGCCAATCTGAGGACTCTAAAAAGATTTACTTTCACACTTAAAATAAAGTGTGGGAATTTCGAAAGTGTTATTTGTGGTCCTAATACTTCGCACAACAATAGGATTTTCTAGTGCTGGGAAAACTCTCATGCAAACTTCCAGCTGCTGAGTAATAACAGATATGGAACAATAATTGAGTAAAAAAAACGATAAAAATTAATAAAATAAAAAGCTATTCGTGCAATGGGGATAATTAAATTGTTGTAATTATGTAAATAAATTAGGAGACGATTAAAAGCGGGCTTATTTCCAAACAATAGCTTGATATCAAACGGTCAGTGAGTATGATCAGTAGCTGCTTTACTTGAACTTGTCATGTTGTGTTTGACTACTTTTGTTTTGTTTAAAGTTGTTTTATTATTTTGTATATTTTATTGTTTAATATTTCATTGGTGTTAATTGTGTAATTTAAATTGACCGATTTAATTTGAGTTTTGTTAAATAATGCTTGTAATTTAGTGGTGGATGTTTTTGTTTTGCATTTCAAGTTATGTAATTTATTTTATTTACAAATCTTTTAAAAACATTTAATAAATAACAATTTTGTTGTGTTTTTCTATTCTTAGAAGATATAACTTTAAAAAAAATTATATCATAAAAAATTCACGAATCTCATTAAATAAATTAACCTAAAAACACAGTGAAGATTTAAATTATGCGTATTATTAAAATAGTATTTTATATTTATGTTATCAAGTGAAATTATTAATTGTTTTTAAATATTTTCATTTAGAATTTAATTTGATTTTAATCAGTTATGAATATAAAAACAACAAGTACCGAAAAAGTGTTTTTTACTTAAGTTTTTAAATAAATCCAAATTTAATATTGGAAAGAAAAGTCAAACAATAAAAATAAACAAAATTAAAATATTATGCCAATGACAACCAAAAGGTATAAACTTTGCTAAAGTAATAGAAGTAACTGACAACAGGAAGTAGAAGTAACCAAACAGGCATTTGCTGACAATTTAGTACAAAGCCTAAAACCTTGTCGAACAAATTATTACTAATTATACAGCAGACTAAAAAGTATTTATGCGCCGCTACTTTTAAATGTTAATTTATCTAGTTCATAAAGTAACTGATGATACATTTAAAACTTCACATTTAATAAATACAGAATGAAGACAATTCAATTTTCACACAAAGACTTTTCAATTTTAACACAACGCCGTTTTTCAGTTCCGCATAATAAACAGTTCTCAATCCCTCAATACAGACATTACAAGTTCAAGAATTCCATTGATTCAAACATTTAACTTTATTTAACCCTAATAGCCCATTATTACCACGCGAACGTGAAACAACCACGCAATAAATATCAATTTCAAAACTTCAAATGTCCTCTTTGTATTTTAATGAGACCTAATACAATATTTGAAAGAAGAAAAAAGTAAGCAAAAAGCGCAACGAACAATCCCTTTCCAGAAGGGTATCATCCAAACCCTTTATTGCTGCAACAAACAACAAAAAGTGTTCACAAGGGAATCGTGATTACAATCATGATTCTTCGTCGCAACTTCTTATGTAGCTCTAGGCTATTTAGAGAAACGAGAGAATGATGGCCAAGAAGAAAGTAGGAGAGAAGCTGAATTTCTTTCACCACGTTCCATGTATTTAATCGCTGACCCAAAGTTCAGACCATATTGACAATCATTTAGAGGTCAAGGATATGTCATGGTACTCTGTGAAAACACGCTATGGAAGGGAATGGCCATCCGAGTTTTTATGTCATTCAAAGCACATGAAACTATAAAACTATGTAGAGTGTGAAAAACTATAAATAGGAATTTGGGTAAAATGTTTTAGTTTTACTATTCAACAATTTTGCTGAGTATATTATTTTCAGGTAACATTTTAACGATTGTGAAAAAAGAAAAGTGTCATGATTTAATATTTTGATGGATTGTTTCAAAATTCATGTAAATGCAAAAACAATTTTCATTAACATTTACCTAAAAAACTACATAACAATTAATACCGGATAAACTAATCTTTGGAGAATAGAAAATCGATTTTTTAACTTGTTAGCTTTGAATAAAAAAATGCTTTTGCTTTAAAAGCTATTATGAGACTAAAAATATTGTGAAAAATTATAAATTATAATAAATTGATATTTTGTTAAAATGTTATTTAACCGACTGACGCTCACAAAATTTTACTATTATAAAGTTATTTTCACTTTTTGGGAGTCTAAATATTTTGGAAAGCAGAAGAGCTATTTTTAAGCTTATGCAAATGCATTTTATTATCAGTTACGAAAACTTATTATTTATTGATCTAACAACATATATTGCTGGAGTTAAACAATTTCATTCTATATACCTAAACACTAAATATTAAATTATTTTTCGTTGTAATAAAATATGTTTTTAAAAAGTTTTGAATTTAACCGTGAATCTAAACTTTTAAAGAAACGTAAACTTATTTATAATATATTTCTGAGACAGCAAATATCTAGATTACAAAATACCGCATTATCTTTTTATTTGGCAAATCTAATTAATTGTTTCGTGCTGTATTTGAAAAAGTAAACAATAAAATTTAAATAATTTAACTTGCACTACAATGTACATTATACTAAAATATGTTATCTTACATCTATCGAAAAGTACGACGATAAAATGAAAAGTTTACTGAATACAAATTTTATTACTACAAAGTTATCATGTTTTAATAGCTGATTTCGAAAAGTAAAAGTGAATCATCAAACCCCAATTTGAAATAAATTTATAAAAACAAATTGGGTGAATGCCTACTAGTATAAAAACAACCACATAAAATAATATTATAACTAGAATTCTAAAAATCAAATATGTACATACGCGATTATTATATTTTGAGCACGCCTTTTGTCATGTATGAATTCCTACATAATTATACTTTTTGGGTGTTAATGATATAGACAGAAAAACAAAAAAATGTACAAAAGACGTTCTAGATGTAATAACCCTTCATTATCAACTTCAGAACCTGACCCTGAACTGTGTTACAGCCGAAAACTTGTTAATAAACTGAAACTAAATTATTTAATAACATATTATTGTTTGAACAGAGAACGAAATCGGTAAACATAGCTTTCGCTTTTTCTTTAGCACGTAGGCATCAAATAAATTTCAATTAATTGGTCTCAGAAAAAAACTTTCGACCTTTAAGTAAAGCATACAATAAAATTAACTTCACATTTTTAGTTTTCATTAATCCGTTTTTTTAAATAATGATACAGTTCTATATTTATTAAAACATTTAATTAAATGTTTCGATTATTATTTATGTTATGTATTTAAGTTTATGCACCTAGTATTATGCATAAACACGAACTTTTTGCGAAGCCAATGTTTTGATCGGAGATACGAAGTATGAACATTTAAAAGATTAAAAAGAACACGTCAGAGCACTAAACAACGTAAGTCAGTTACAACAGAGATTAAAAATCAATGAAATTTATATTCAAATATTAAATTTATTAAAAAATTTGACACTGGTTGAAAACACTAATGCTCAATGCCCGTATAATGTTCAAAACTCATTGTACAACTATTAAAGAACTGTTTAAGGTGAAGCAAATTGCACAATGTAATAAAAATAAATTTATAAATATTTAACTCATCGTACAATGATGAAATTAGTCGTACAGTGATGAAAGTAAATATTACAATGAAGAAACGATTTGTACAAAAATGACACTAAATGTACAACGGTAAAATTAACAAAAACTACGATTGGACAAATTCTACTATACCGTAACTAATTGAGCTAATTACATAACGATTAAACTAATCGAAATGATTTAATAAAAGACACAGCGACCAAAAAATGATCTAACAATTGAAATAAACAACGATAAAACTTGCTACAACAAACAAAACTCAACGTTTAAACTTGAACTGCTCTAATCTGATTATCCAATAGGGAAAGAAGCTGTCAACGGAATTCTCCAACTTGAAGTAGCCATCAGTACAATGAATGGAAAGCTATTAAAGCAAATAACATTGAAAACTTTTTCCGCCAGTGAACCTTGAAAATAAGTCTACAACGTAAAGTGGGCGTACGAGAGCTCAATTTATAAATTCCCTTTCAGTTTCGTCGGGAAAAGGCCTTTTAAAAAAAAAAGAGTTCATTCAGTAAGTTGTTCTCAATCTACGTCATCAGTAACTTACTTTCCGCTTTTCAGCATGCAGACGCCGCGCGCGGAAGTGACTTTCTTACAAGATCGAGACGGAAAGTGGATCATATCTTAAAATGAACGATCCTATCTTCTTTCAACTTGAAAGAAAGTGGAACGAATCTTTAAATGAGTGATTCTGTCTTCCTTAAACAAACTGGATCAGATCTTTTTGAAGGTTAAAAATCGTAATTTGTGAAGGTATTTTTTCGCGTGGTTAGGCGTGTGGAAGTATTGTACACACCGTATAATTTTAAAAGAACACAGACGATTTTATAGTTGTATTCTATAATTTTCTTTCAATAGGTTAACTTTAATCGGGGTATGGATTTTAGTAAAATTATTTATTAGAAAATTTGTTACTGATGAGAAAAATCATAAATATTTTTTATACTGAAAGAATATATTTTTTAATGTAATATATAATCTTTTTTAAGTAAAGCTTTTGAAAGTTTTTAATATTTTATATTTTTAACCGACATTTGAACTTATCCATAACGTAACTAACTATAGCAATTTTCGTGTACAGTAATATTTTATAAATACTAAACGAAAATAAGAAAAATTAAAAATTATTTAAAATTAACGAAATCGTAACTCTTCTAATGCTGGAATTGCCTTTTATGAATAATATTAAAAGTAAAACATATTTGTTAACTTGCTTATTTAAATATATTATCATAATTTTTTCTAACTTTCTCTTAAGTTAAAAATATATGGACATTAGATAAAACTTGTCTTTTCCGGAAAATATCAAACACATGTAAAAATATTTAAATGTATTGATATGTTTGGAATATTTAGTTCAGAGAAAGCAATATACAACTGAATATATACAATCCCAAAATTCAGAATAAGAACTTGAACATTGCATTAGAATAATTCAATCCCAAAATTCAAAATATGAACAAAAAACCCCAACTTGCGAATTTCAGATACAATTGAACAACTATTGACACATATAAAATTAATGTGCTTAATTAAATTATTCGAAATAAAAATAAAATGGATGCTAATAACATCAAAATTAATGAGGTAGCTTTCCAGTTGCCAAGACGGCATAAGATTAAATAAATAATAAACAAGCGGGAAAATATCCATTTAGTAATATAAAATAAACTACAAGTATAAGAAATTCACAACAAAATAAACAATTGGAAAGAAAATCGGAAAACAGACACAATTTAAAATATATTCAAATTATTCTAAAGATCAAGTGTCTAAATAAAATAAAACAATCCTAAAAAAACAAGAGGACAATAAAATAAATTTCATTTAATCAGAATACTATAAAAATGAAAATAAATAGGATATTCTGAGTAAGACTAATAAATGAAATTGAAATCAAAATATTTCACAAATATCTATTCTTAATGGAACTTCCTAAAGATAATTTCCAAATAAAACAAAACATTAAACTAAAGAAAAACGAAATATTTCAATAAACGTTGTATATGAAAATAAGTACACCAAATAAAACACGACACCCATTAAACAAATCCATAATTTATGAAAAGAATGTACAGATAAAATGAAACACCGTAGACAAAACTTCCTAAAAGGAACAGATATCAACTTCAAACAAAACCAAAACTTAAAACAATATAAGTAGTAATCAAATAACAAAGTAAGGCAAAATAATTCAAATCATCAAAGAAAATGTTTTGGATAAGTTTTCAATAAAAATGTTTTTAAAAACAAAAAATATATACAGTTTTCGGAACAAAATTCGAAAATTAAATAAAATTCTATAAGTATAATATACTATTCCGTATAAAACAAAACATAACAAACGTAAAGAAAACCCACATAAATATGTTGGTCAGTTTTCAATGAAAATGTATGTAAGTGAAAAAGTTTCAAGAACAAATAGAACATACAATGTTCCCAACTGAATTCGAAATAAATACATTTAAACAATTCAAAATAAATATAAAATATTCCGAATAACACAAAACAAATCAAAGAAAACCCACAAAAATATGTTAATCAGTTTTCAATGAAAATGTATGAAAGTGAAAAAGTTTCTAGAACAAATCGAACATACAATTTTCCTAACTGAATTCGAAATAAATTCAAAGAATTCAAAATAAAATTCTTTAAGTATAATATAGTCCGAATAAAACGAAACACACGCAAAGAAAACCCATAAAAATATGTTGGTCAGTGTTCAATGAAAATGTATGTAAATGAAAGTTTTAAAAATAAATAGAACATACAATTTTCCCAACTGAATTCGAAATAAATTCAAAGAATTCAAAATAAAATTCTATAGTCCGAAATAATATTCTAATAGTCCGAATAAAATGAAACAAACGCAAAGAAAACCCACAAAAATATGTTAATCAGTTTTCAATGAAAATGTATGTAAGTGAATAAGTTTCAAGATCAAATCGAACATGCAATTTTCCCAACTGAATTCGAAATAAATTCAAAGAATTCAAAATAAAATTCTATAAATATAATATATTCCAAATAAAACGAAACAAACGCAAAGAAAACCCACAAAAATATGGTGGTCAGTTTTCAATGAAAATGTACGTAAATGAAAAAGTTTTAAAAGTAAATAGAACATATAATGTTCCCAACTGAATTCGAAATAAATTCAAAGAATTCAAAATAAAATTCTATAAATATATTATATTCCGAATAAAACGAAACAAACGCAAAGAAAACCCATAAAAATATGTCGATAAGCTTTCAATGAAAATGTATGTAAGTGAAAAAGTTTCAAGAACAAATATAACATACAATTTTCCCAACTGAATTCGAAATAAATTCAAAGAATTAAAAATAAAATTCTATAAATATAATATATTCCGAATAAAACGAAACAAACGCAAAGAAAACCCACAAAAATATGTTGGTCAGTTTTCAATGAAAATGTTTGTAAATGAAAAAGTTTTAAGAACAAATAGTACGTATAATGTTCCCAACTGAATTCGAAATAAATAAATTCAAACAATTCAAAATAAAATTTAATAAATATAAAATATTTCGAATAAATCAAGACAAACTAAAAAAAAACCTCACAAATATTTTCGTCAGTTTTCAAAAAAAATGTACGTAAATAAAATTGTTTTCAAAAACAAACAGAACATACAACTTTCCCAACTGAATGTAAAATTAGACCAATAAATATAACATATTCGGAATAAAACAAAGCAAACGCTAAGAAACCCCACACAAACGTCTTGGGTCAGTTTCCAATGAAAATGTATGTAAACGAAAAAAATTTCAAGAACAAACAGAACATACAATTTTCCCAACTGGACTCCAAATAAATAAATAAATAAATTCGAACAATTCCAAATAAAATTTAATAAACATAAAATACCCCGAATAAAACAAAACAAACTCAATAAAAAAGAACAACAAAACTTATCACTAAAACTGCCCGCAACAAATATTATCAAAACCAAATTCCGACTTGCCTTGCTCGGGTAGGAGAGAGTTAAGTCCGTGTAGCACACTAAGAGTCCAGCCCGGTCTTGGTGGGATCCATAGAAGTAAACAAATGTTAGGCACTGGGGTTTGCGCGGTTTAAATACCTGGAAAGTCCCCTTCGGCAGAGTTGGCTTACCATTGGTGGGAGACGACCCATCATGTTTGTAGGATGGAGAAGAAAGGGGAAAAAAATCCGACCGAACAGGTAGGCCCATAGGTGGAGTGGCTACTTTTCGACCACACTTTCTCCGATCCTTGCTCTGATCAGACTTTCTTTTCGCATCGAACCTGCCTTGTCTCAACCCCCTGTCTCACCCCTTTTTTTGCTCACACATCAAGATTTCAATTGCTTCTTTATTTCACGGAGCGGCAACCCCCCTGTTGGGCGAATCGTTAGAACCCGTTTATTACAGTGTTTTTGGGGGGGATTTAAAGTATTTTCTAAAAACCTCTATGGAAATTATTTGGGGGATTTTTCATTGTTATTTGTCTGGTTTGAGAGGGTTTTTGAATTGAAAATTGCCCTCGGAAACGCCTTTTTGTTAATAGGGCATGCGGGTTTGTTTAGAAGCGTGTATGAATGAAATAATGAAGTTCCGTAATCACCCTCGAGTCGAATTTTGTTGGTAGAGTTCCAGAAAATGAAAATATAATATTTTTGGAAGAGTGATGCGTTTTCTCTTGAATTAATTTTACTATGAAAAACACAGTTCCGGTTGTTTTTGCTATTTAAAAGATAGTGGGTTAGGATTTAAATATTTTACCAGCGTAAAATTTTGTTGTCGGCCATTAAAATTTTAAAGTTATTAAAGACATTCCTAATACCATGTGAATATTTATAACATCAATCCCGATTTTAACCCCATTAACTCAATAGTTTTGTGCATAATGTGTACTTGAGACATCAATTTTGATATCATTAGAAATAATGTATATATGATATTAAATTTTCAACGCTTTTTGAGTATGTAAAGAAGTTGTTACCATTCTCATTTTATTCTTATGACTCTAAATCGTACATTAAGTTTCGGGTATATTTAAATCATAGGTATATAAACTCATTTTTGTTACTAAATATACCAAGAATGTTTAAAAGAAATATTTCACTTTGCATAAGAATAATGCAACTACAGCTTTTAAACTCAAAATGACTTTTATATTTTTAATGGTAATCAATGTATATACAGATAAAGATTTATTGCAGAATTTCATTACGTTTAATTTTGAATTCAGTATCTGTGGATCAAAGTTAATCTGAGTGACAACAATATCATGGAATAGACGCTTAGGATACAATAGTCTTAAAACGAAATCTGTTCAAAATAATTTACGCAAAAACCCAGTTTTCTTTTAGAAGTTAACCAAATAAAAAGTTAAGCAGTACAATAGAGGCTTTGTTATTGCGGTGCATTTAACAGTCATAAGTTGAATGCCTACATGTTTAGTTTTTCATTTGGAGAAGAATTTAGAAACAATGAAGAATGATCATTATTATTATTATTATTTACAGCCAATTTTCGAAAAGGGTTGGGATAGAAGCACCCCATTTGTAAATCATGTTTTTAATTACGCTAAAGATACGGCTAACTAGTGAAAGGCAATCCGAATCAAAATAGAAATGGTCCCATTAAGGCCGAGAAGAAGTTCACGGAGTTATTTCTTTGACCCCACTAAACAATGTTCATATATTATGGAAGGCTACAGGTTCTTCTTTTTTCTTCGATGAGGAACGAACAATTATGGAAAATCTGACCAACATGTAATTTTGGTTTTTTTTCCTTACGCCCATCCAGGCCCAAAATGTGCGCCAAAAAAAATCTCGTAGAGGTCATTAACACCAGTCGCCATCGGACGGCTGTTGAGAAAGATCCCAACACGCTAGGGTGCAATAATCTTTTGTTACAGACTGTGTTATTTCATCAGACAAAAGACAAAGTCCTCTTCCTCAAAACAGCTAATGAAAGTAATCCTAATTGTCAAAATTCCGGAAATATCGAGTTATGCGAAAGGTTCGCTAACGGCTTCTGAATTGAAGGTTAAAGAAAACGAAGGTCAAGGCTCCTGCAGACCTTGCAAGGACTCGCAGGCGCCCGCTTAATTAGACATCACACTTGCAGATCAAACGTTGCTCTCTGCAGGATAAATGACTGAGGTTTTTTTCACCTTCTTCCACTTGTTTACATTCTGACTTCTTCCAAACACGAGTCGCAATGTCTGTGAGCGTTTTTTTTCTTCTTCCCCTAACAGATCGTAAATGAATTACTTCTGAAAGTAATGACATGTACGATCGGTCCTGGTCATTGGTTTAGCGGAGTTTTATTGAATGCATTTTAATGAGAAGATCTGATCGTACATTGTAAAAAAAAATGGGCTTGAAAATTAGTACATGAAAGTACTCGGTTTTCTTTGAGTACAATTGCATCGTAAATGAGCGATGACTTACTTAAATTCAATGTACGATCGGTCCTGGTCATTGGTTTAGCGGAGTTTTATTGAATGAATTTTAATAAGAAGATCTGATCATACACTGTAAAAAATATTCATCAAGAAGATAATTTCTTAAATAAATTCCGTTTTAATAAAAAATATTAGTTACAATTCTCGGCAATTTTCTACAATACATGGAATTTATTAATTTTATTCCGCTTGTTAATCCTTTTATTTTTAATCATATTAATATTTCAGCCTATGCTGCTTGTTTACGGAATTTAGACGTCGAGTGATTATTTAAATTAAAAATTTTGAAGCCCTCTAATAATTAAACGCTCTGTTTGTCAATTAATCATTGTAGGTATACGTTTACTTTGAAGGGATTAAAGAGCCAGAATAATTAATTCGAAAATAAATAAAATATTTTGTTCAACCCAACCAAAGTAAATTAATGGTTAAAATATTAATGAAGTTATTATGGGCAAACAATATTATTTATTCAGAATTGCATAAACATATAAAACTGGTTAATACAGTAAATTTTTTTTTATCGAAATTAACTTCAAGATAATTAAAACAAAATTAAATGCTTGCTATAAAGTTTAAAATAAATTCATTAATATCAATAATGCAATTCCATAACTTTATGAAAAAAATTCACACTAGTCAAATTCACGACTAAAATGAATTAATTTAAAGTTGACGAAACTAAATTAATGTAAATTAAAAGTATTTAAAATTTACTTGTATATGCTTCTATTAATAAATGTAAATTAGAACTCAAAAAAATTAGTAGAAAAATATTAAAATGAAACGTATAAAATAAACAGTTGTAGATCTTGGTAAGATAACTCAAAATTAAATGTTAAAAATCGATTGAAATAAATTCCATGAAATCTAAAGTACATATAAAGAAATCTAAACAAAATATCTCCTAAGTCAAATCCACGACGAAAATAATAATTTATTAATTTATGAAATTATTAATTTATGTAAATAAATTAATAATCAAATCCAAAAATCAACATACCCAAAAATCAACACTAATCCTAAATAATAATTCCCATCAAATTATTAACAACGGAAGTCCAATAAGTCCAGATCAATACTGATAATCGGTAAAATTAGACGCATTACCGTGGTAAGATAACTCTAACTTGAAATGTTAAAAATCGATTGAAATAAATTCTATGCACATATAAAAAAATCTAAACAAAAATTCTCCTAAGTTAAATCCATGACGGAAATAATAATTTTTTAATTAATGTAAATAAAGAAAAAATCATACCCAAAACTCTACATAAAAAAACCAAATCCAAATAATTATTCTTAGCAAAATATTAACAACGGAAGTCCAATAAGTCCAAATCAATACCGATAATCGGTAAAATTAGACGCATTAGTTTTTAAAGTTGTTTATATCTATTTCTAAACTTAGATGGGACGAACGAGTCTAATTAAAGTCCAATAAGTCCAGATCAATACTGATAATCGGTCAAATTAGACGCAACACCTTGGTAAGATTACTCAAACTTAAATGTTAAAAATCTATTGAAATAAATTCTATGTTCATATAAAAAAATCTAAACAAAAATTCTCCTAAGTTAAATCCATGACGAAAATAATAATTTATTAATTTATGTAAATAAAGAAAAACCATAACCAAAACTCTACATAAAAACACCAATTCCAAATAATAATTCCTAGCAAATTATTAATAACGGAAATCCAATAAGTCCATATCAATACCGATAATTAGTAAAATTAGACGCATTACCTATGCGGGTCAAATATACAGGAGATGAAGAAGACGACATTCACAATTGAAAGATCGGACGGTATTGACAGTTGAAGGACAGTTAAACTACTTTTAATTAGTCAGTTGTTCCCAATAACTCACCTTTGACGCGTCACTCACCAATGATAGTCATCGATCAATTTTAAAGTGTTTTTTCGACATTTTAACCCAACCTCATGACCTTTTGAAATCGTTAAAAAAAAGACGAAAGAGTCACAGGGATTTTTCCCGTGACATCCTTAAAATGCTGTTTTTGAATTTTAGAGAGTATGCATTTGATTAGTATAATTTCGTTCAAACTTAAAATTTGAATATTTGCTATAAATAAGTTTTAAAAACATTAAAAAAATTAAGATTTGCTTAATTTCCGTTGAATTATCAAAAAACTTGAATTTTTCTTTTTAATTAGTGTGTAGTCAGAAATAATTAATATTACTTGATTATTATTTTAATGAAGACTTAAATAATAAAAACTCATTCATGACTTGACTAACCAAATTATACTATAAATCACTAATAGTTTTCATTTTTATCTATTGACATTACAATGTACAAGCACTATTAGCGTCATTAGAATTTGGTCTGAACAAAAATTATTCATTATTAGAAATTTTAAATATATTATTATATCGCTTTAAACAGTTCATAATATGACAACCATCCTTAATTTAATTCATGAAATGGGTTTTAAGTTCAATATATAATAAGAAATGAACTACATTAGTTTTAGAGAGAAGTAAAGTCAACTATAAAGAACTGTTTATTAATAATTGATAAAAATGATTGAAACATTTTATTTACTTTATTTTCAATTAGAATTTCTTGAAATTTGAGAGGTTATCAGCTACAAATACAGTTTCTAAAGTTGTTATATCTATTTATAAATTTAGATGGGACGTACGAGTAATTAATATAGGTCAACTAATATTCAACGTTAAATATTCTAATTATGCATATCTCATTAAATGGTTCTAAATTTCTTAATTGTTCTTGATTTTCTAGAACTTTTATTTATATCTTTAAGTACTTCTCTAATTTTATTCTAGAAGTTTAGAAAACTATCAAGTAAAATAACACATAAAATTAAAATTGTATAGTTTTTAAGATTTGTCGTTTTATTACACATTAATTTGTTTAGAATTTTTTTTATTTAAATTTATTTCGTATTCCCATATTAAGAAATTTTTAACTATATAATGTTACTCTAAGTAATTAAAGAGTGTTAAAATACTAATTATAAAAATACATGTATATATGAATATTTATTTAAATTGTAATAAAAATGCGTAACTAAGTAGTTTATAATGCATATTACTATAAGCCTTATACATATTTTCCTTACTACAATCTTTTATTTGTTTGGAGACAACTTTTAAAAAATAAATTAACCCTAATTTAGTGCATTTCTACTATAATTACAACGTCAGCCATTTAAACAAATTGTTATCAATTGATTATGAACTAACGTAAAATAACGTCTGTGACCAAGAGAGTATTAAAATTTTAAAAGAAAACTTATATATTTGATATATATTTTATAACGAGCAATGAAGTTCACAATATTCGACAAAACTTAGTGTTTAACACACATTTTTTTTTGTTAAAAGCCTAACCATAATTCTTAAAGTACTTCGCATATTTTTGCTATGAAGTTTATATAAACGTACAATGAAAGCCATTGTACCAATAAATTAATAAATTTGAATAATTTATTTAGAGTATAATTACTCTGACAGTAATACCCTGCTATTAAACCATGTAGAACGTAGCCTGTAATAAATTTTATATTAACAAATAACATAAACCTACGACGCAGCTACACATTATCCACTGTTACTCCTAGTTAAATAGCTTTTGCGTGTGTATAAAAGTTGCTAATTGGAATCAACATTGCAATATTTTACAGACAATTAAACGTAGTTATATTGTTTAAATGGCATTGCAATGATAAAATTGTGTCAATATCAAGATAACTATAAGTTTTCAAATACTTTTGTTTTCAGTTTGTACATATTCCTAAAAATCTTTTACAGTGCATTTAAATTTACTCAGGAATATTTATTGTCGTTATTCCTTATTTTTTTTTTCATACAGTACTAAAAACAGGATCTTGACAAACCTTAATAAATTAAGGATTAAATCATAAAGAAATATTTATTAGTAAAGAATATTATGAGACTAAAAATGCATTTGTGGTTTGTTTTAATTTTATCAGAAATAAACTATTAAAGAAAACATAATAATGAATACTAGTAGTTTCATAATATACATATAGAATCTTTAAATATTTTAGTGTAAAAATTCGATGATTTCATATTTTATTCTTAATTTTACATGTTTGCTTTGCAATCTCAATGCACGTAGAAAAAAAGTATAAATTTTAAAGTAAATACTTAGTTTGTATTTTTGAGACCAATTCATTGATATATACCATTAGGATCTCTACACCTTTCTAAAACATGGACATTTTATACTAATATTTAAATTACTCAAATTAAAAATATGAATTTGACAAAAATGGCATTTCTCTTTTTATCTAAAAGTATTGTTTTCAGTAAGAAATTATAATCATGTGTGATTAAAATTACACAACAATGCAATTGCGATTAAAAAATTGAATTCCGATCTTCCTATCATTTAGATAAAAAGACTTTATACATACATTCTCAGAGCTTGAAGAATGGACTTTAATATTTTAGTTTTTTACAGTTATACATTTATAACTACTTAACCGATATTTTAAATACATATATATTAATATTCTTTATGTATTTAAAATATCGGATGAGTATTTATAATTTTATAACTGTAAAAAACAAAAATATTGAAGTCCATTCTTCAAGTTCTGAGAACTTATGTACAAAGTCGTATCATAGTTCAATGATATGAAGTTCTGAATTCAATATTTTAATCGTAATTGCATTGTTGTATAATTTTAATCTCACATGATTATAATTTCTTACTGAAAACAATACTTTTAGATAAAAAGAGAAATGCCATTTTTGTCAAATTCATATTTTTAATTTGAGTAATTTAAATATTAGTATAAAATGTCCATGTTTTAGAAAGGTGTAGAGATCCTAATGGTATATATCAATGAATTGTTCTCAAAAATACAAACTAAGTATTTACTTTAAAATTTATACTTTTTTTCTGCGTACATTGAGATTGCAAAGCAAACATATAAAATTAAAAATAAAATATGAAATCATCGAATTTTTACACTAAAATATTTAAAGATTCTATATGTATATTATGAAACTACTAGTATTCATTATTATGTTCTCTTTAATAGTTTATTTCTGATAAAATTAAAACAAACCACAAATGCATTTTTAGTCTCATAATATTCTTTACTAACAAATATTTCTTTATGTTTTAATCCTTAATTTAGTAAGGTTTGTCGAGATCCTGTTTTTAGTACTGTATGAAAAAAAAAGATAAGAAATAACGACAATAAATATTCCTGAGTAAATTTAAATGCACTGTAAAAGCTTTTTAGGAATATGTACAAACTGAAAACAAAAGTATTTGAAAACTTATAGTTATCTTGAGATTGACACAATTTTATCATTGCAATGCCATTTAAACAATATAACTACGTTTAATTGTCTGTAAATTATTGCAATGTTAATTCCAATTAGCAACTTTTATACACACGCAAAAGCTATTTAACTAGGAGTAACAGTGGATAATGTGTAGCTGCGTCGTAGGTTTATGTTATTTGTTAATATAAAATATATTACAGGCTACGTTCTATATGGTTTAATAGCGGGAAATTACTGTCAGAGTAATTATACTCTAAATAAATTATTCAATTTATTATTTTATTGGTACAATGGCTTTCATTGTACGTTTATATAAACTTCATAGCAAAAATATGCGAAATACTTTAAGAATTATGGTTAGGCTTTTAACAAAAAAAATTTGTGTTAAACACTAAGTTTTGTCGAATATTGTGAACTTCATTGCTCGTTATAAGATATATATCATATATATGTTTTCTTTTAAAATTTTAATACTCTCTTAGTCACAGACGTTATTTTACGTTAGTTCATAATCAATTGATAACAATTTGTTTAAATGGCTGACGTCGTAATTATAGTAGATATGCAGTAAATTAGCGTTAATTTATGTTTTAAACATTGTCTCCATAAAAATAAAATATTGTAGTAAGAAAATATGCGTGAAGTGTATAATAGTATGCATTATTAACTAGTTATAAACGCATTTTTATTGTAATTAAAATCAAAATACATATTTAAATATATTTTCGTAATGGACATGTTAATATTCCTTAGATAAACAGAATTTTCCGAAAATAATGTAATTAAAAATTTCTTTACAAGGAAATACATATTTTTCTAACCAAAACAAGGTATAATAAAATAAAATATGTCATTTGTTTTTAAAGTTTACATGTTTCTTTTTTTAAGGCTATTTTATAAATTTTTAGAACATAAGAAAAGATACTAAAAATTATCGAAATTCAAGAGCAATTAATTTGGAAATTTAGGAATACGAAGACTATTTAGTAAAATCGCGCATAATTGGAAAATAAAAATATTTTAACGTCGAATATATATTAATTGACCTCTTTTAATTAGGTATGTGCATCCAATTTGATGTTAAATAGATATGAAGAACTTTAAATAGTGTGTTAGTACTTAGCAATGCCTCTAAAAATGTCAAGCAATAACAATTAATTTTTTTTAAGTCATTGATATGAATTAATTTTGCCTTCGACATTATTAATTATTAATAAAAAATTCTATATGATTAATCTCACATATGATTAAAATTAAAGTATTCTGTTTCGCAGTATATATCAAACTTAAAATCTATTTTATGAATTAAGATAATTATTACAACATTACGATGAACTCTTTAAAAAACAATTTAATACTATATTTAATGCTGTTAATACTGAATAATTTTTGTTAAGACCAAATTTTAACGCTTCTAATTGTGCCTGCATACTAAAATATCAATATACAAAAAATAAAACTGCCCTTGATCTACTTTATAATTTTTTTAGTCAAGTCTCTGATTGAATTTTTTTAACAGTAAAATTAAAATAATAATCAGATAAATATTAAACTCTAACTACATACTGAACCATTAGAAAAATACAAGATTTTATCAATTCCGCAAACATAAATTAAATTAAGAAAGTTTCAGTCAAAATAAATATTCAAATATTTTTTAAAACGTATTTTAGCAAGAATATCCAAGTTTAAACTTTAAACGAAATTAGTTTTAACAAATCCTTAATTTAAAATCCAAAAACGCAATTAAAGAATGCAACGGGAAAAACAACCAAGACTAATAACACAATAAAGTTTATGGAAGTCCATATTAGAAAAGAGAGGGTATTTAAAGTATATTACCTTGAAATCTCAAAAATACGCAGAGCTCAGAAAGAGACAACTTGCACGATTGAAATTCAAAATGATTATGAAGCCGAAGAATAGTTATAGCTGTATACCAACTTCCCCAGTTTGACCTTTTGTACTAAACCTATTTTAACTGATATACCATTAGTGACTCATCTATCAATGCATTTTATAGTGTACTGTTAAAGCTGTATGTCAACAAGGTTTAATATAAACTTCTGACTTAAATCTTTATTACCTGATTCATCATTACCGGTTCATCTATCACTATTCTGGCACATTTAGGATGTTCTCTGTATGCACTATTTAATACCGTGGGAAACAATAACAATATTGTAGAGTAATTAACTCTAACGGGTACATCGATTTAAACTAGAACAACATAAAAGTGAGGATATTTCAAAGCCCAATAACTACAATAGGAATCACCCTATTGAGATAGAAATCTATCATCGTGTAGAGGAAAATGAACCGACCAGGCTAGTTGTTAACCCTTTTTTCCCTCTCATCTTTGTGCCCCACGGGTGGGAAAATGAATCACATTTAAGACATAATATGACTTTTTTAAACGCATTAACTTTATTTCTAATTGGTGAATTGTGATGAGTATTTGATTTAATTAAAGATAATGACAAGTTCTATAATTCTATTTGACAAGTTTACAATTTAAACTGCTTGTAAGATACTTTAATAGAGTAGAAAATGACGATTTGTAGGGAAATAGACTATAAAATGAGGCCAAAATATTATTGTAAAGTTCAATTATACGGCATAAGAAACTTAAAGAGGTTGAAAAAGCAGCACAAGATGATCAAAATGATATCAAGAAGTCTAAATTTATGACAAGTGGACAAATATCTAAAGCTTACCGAATACGCAAGAAGAAGTAAGTGTACGTACTATCTATTCAAGTACCAAACCTTACGATACAGCGGAGACAGCACCTGCCCAATTTTTTTTTATAATGAGCATAAACTAATTTTTTAAATACTCCTAGTGAACCATATATAATTGAAATACTAGTTATCTAAGCAGTTTTATTATTTAATACATTTTCGCATCGAATTTAAATTTATTAATTACCAAATTTACTACCAAAGTATTTAATGTCAAAGGTAATATAACAGTACTAAGGTGTTTCTATCGATATTTTTTAGTCATCTCATATTCATCAATATTTAAAAAAAAATTAAAAACCTATTTGCGACATTTTTTATGTAACCCCTTAAAGTTTTATCTTATGCATAAACAAGCGCATTTATTCTTCACATTTTTCATTTTTTTTATTTGACGTTGATTATGTTATTTTCTAAGCCTAATCTGAATTAGGAACTGAAATTATGAATTTTCTAATATGAAAGTTGTTAAGAATATTCATACCAGAAAATGGAAATTTAAATTAGCGAGACAATTTTCGGTTAAACGTACCAATATAGTTTTCCTTTAAGTTCTTAAATATATAAATACCATATTACATTTGACGTTGTTTATAAAGGTAACTTGGTTTAAATATGCTAAGCCTAACCAGAATTTAAAAAAATAAATTTCTATTTCCAACTATGAAGTAGAAATGTAACTTCGTTAAGATGTGCTAAGCCTAACTGTAGGTTAAAAAAATAAATTTCAATTTTCTACCATGAATGTTTATAAGAATGTCCATGACAAAAAGTTAAAATTAATATTAGTAAGGCGATTTTTGCTACTTCATGTAAAGTGTCTTTATTATTCACATTATTATATATGTAATTTATTACATTTGATGTTGGTTAGGAAAGTTGTTGAAAAATCTGCTAAGCCTTACCGTTTTCAGAATTTAAAGTCCCAATTTAATGTTCCTAAAAACATTTGTGGCAGATAATAGAATAGTGGCAGAAAATGGAGAATGCAAATGTTTGTTCTATATAATATAAAATGCGGATATTCTTCACATTCTTAAATATGTCCTTTGTTACAATTGACGTTGGTTAGAAAAGTAATTGGTTAAGATTTGCTAAGCCTAACCGGGATTTAAAAAGTTAAAGTTCCGTTTTCGACCATGAATGATAATAAGAAAATCCAAACAAGAAAATGAAAATTAATGCTATTGCGAAGATTTTTGTTTTGTCTTGTTGATAATTAGAGAATATTTTGTTATTATTGATTCCATATTTTTTAATATGATAAACGAAATATAATTTCTAGTCCGGAAACAAGGGTATAATTGATTTAATTTGGTAAATAAGTTATGTACCAGCAACATTTTATTACTACCCTCCACACCTTTATTGAAGCAACACTATTTAATAACGAATACTAATTATAATGAATTGACTTATGACTCTCTTATAGGGATTATCAAACTTCAATTAAACATTAATATTTATAATTTGTCACGTAATAAATAATTGTTTACATAAACAATTATTTATTACGGGACAAATTTTAAATATTTAAAAGTTAAAATTGAAGTTTGATAATCCCTAAGTGAGTTAATTATAAGTCAATTAATTTTAACTAATATTCGGTACGAAATTGTTGCTTCAATAAACGTGTAGAGGGTAGTAATAAATTTTTGCTGGTACATAACTTATTTACCAAATTAAATCAATATACCCTTGTTTCCGGACTAGAAATTATATTTCGTTAATCGTAATAAAATATATGGAATCAATAATAACAAAAAAATATTCTTTAATAATTAACGAGATATAACAAAAATCGTCGGAATAACATTAATTTTCATTTTCTGGTATGGATTTTCTTATTAACACTCATGGTCGAAAACGGAACTTTACATTTTTAAATCCCGGTTAGGCTTAACATATCTTAACCTAGTTACTTTTCTAACTAACGCCGATTGTAACAAAATACATATTTCTGAATGTGAAGAATATGCGCATTTTTTTAAAAATATTATATAGAAAAATTCCTTCTCCATTTTCTGCCACTATTCTATTTTCTGCTACAAATGTTTTTATGAACATTAAATTGGTACTTTAAATTCTAAAAATCGGTAAGGCTCAGCAGATCTTAAACAGTTTTCCTAACCAACATCAAATGTAATAAAATACATATGCAATAATGTGAATAATAAAGACACTTAGCATGAAATAGCAAAAATCGCCTCACTAATATTAATTTTATTTTTTTGTCATGGACATTCTTATAAGCATCCATGGTAGAAAATTGAAATTTATTTTTTTATCCTATAGTTAGGCTTAGCACATCTTAACCAAGTTACATTTATACTTCATAGTAGGAAACGGAAATTAAAATTTTAATTCTGGTGAAGCTTAGCAGATCTCAATTAAGTAATTTTTCTAACCAAATTTTTTTTTAATTAAGGCTGAATTCAGTATGTTTATTAAAGTTTCTTTGTGACTCAGGTTGCAGGGCCGGGTTTATCAGTGGTGAATAAGTATTCTTCAAGTAATCGGAAAATCGCGAGCTCGAAGATTTACGTGGAGTTGACAAGTTTTAGCGATTTCGTGATTGGAGGGTTGCCAGATTCGTTAAGGAATAAAGTCGTCTTAAAATCCACAATTTCAGCCAGCGGGTATAAGGGTTAGGTGCACGATAAATCTGATTGTGGGTCAATGTCCCGACGCTTATTGAGGTTTTGTTGAGTGCCAGTTCAGGTCTTGACCTCGTCATCTGACAATGGTTTCAAATTTACGAGGAATTATTTGGCTACATTAAGTCTCTTCAATGAAGGCAAACATAAATCTTTATTAATATTAATAATTAAAAAAAATTACACGAAATATCTTAAAAGGCCATATTAATGTTTAAAATCGAAGGAATTAAATGTTCATTACCTCAAAATCTCAAATATAAGGAAAACTCTCAGCAAAGTCTCATATCATGAAATGACGCTAATTGGCAAAATTTTTAATTGATTTTATTTTTGAATTAGTATGTTTTTTTTAAATTGAATTTTAAGGATAAACTCTTTGATAGTTTAAGAATTTACTAATAAACGTGAATTTTAATATATTTTTGTAGGAGTGTATGTACAATAAATAAATGTCGTACATGAATTTTTATATTAATTATGATAAATAAAAATTTATTTAATTGAATATTTCATTTTTAAATGTAATTTTTGGGGATGAAATTTGTTTAGTATTTTCAGGTCATCAAGTTGGGATATTAACCAGACGCTAAATTTTAATTATCAACAATTCATAAATTTGAAATAATAATTTCTTATTTGTGAACTTTTAGGTCATAAACTCTTGGTGTGACTTCTTACTTTTAGTAATCTCACAATACAATATATTTATTGCTAAAATTGCAATTTTGAAAAGTAACTTGGCTTTAAAACGTGGTAATATTTTAATAAGGATTATTATAACCTACAAAATTACTTCGGGATATTTTTCAATTTCTATTCGGGTTTCAATTTTTATGTATGTTCTACGATTGAAAATAATGTATATTATGAAGATTTGTTAATTAACGTCGCACTAGATCTGCACAGAGGGCTATTGGCGTATATTACGAAGAAAATAATGTTAAAAAGGATTAAAGATGATCAATAAAAATATTATTTAACCATAATTTTAGTATAAATCTATCAGATTTATACTAAAATTATATAACTAATTAACTAGTACATTAAAAATGGTAAATTAAAAAAAAAGTAAGAAAATCTTTAATTTTGCAAGTTTTTAAAGACTTTATGTTGTCTCTATTGACTAAATTGCTTTTAATTTCAATATAAAACATTAAAAGTAAAACTATTTCGATCTCTTGTTTATTAATAGCCGAGGAAACAAAAACGACTAATTCGTGAGTTTTAAAAACTTTATAAAAAGATAGTTTGTCTTCGGACAGTTTTGAAGAAACCTTATCTCAATTAATTCAATAGTTCAACCAATCATGTCAAATCTAATTCATCCTTAAAAGAATTAGGAAATCAACTCTAATGAATTCATAATTATTCATTGGTATTCAAAGTGAAAATCTGTATGAGATCGATCTCAGAGATTTTCATCTAAAAGAAAACAAATAGTAGGACTACTTAAAAATTTATTGACCTTTCAATTCATTATACCCTCATCTTTTTGCATATCTCCAGACTGAGATGGCGTTTTTCAATACGTCGATAATTTTCCTTTAGAATTTCATTTGCACTTGTAGTTATTTTTTGAATAAACATTGAAAATGTACAGCTCAGAGCGTGTGTTAATAGAACTGCGTAATCGCAAAATAATAATGCTAAATTCTAGTTAGCATCTAAAATTCTTGAGATTCGATAACATTTTAACACGCAAAGTATAAAACCAAAAAACGTGTGTATTTAAATTTCAGAATACAGCTATATAAAGCAGTTCATCTTAAGAAAAAAGTAAATCTAAATTTTGAGAACGTCGTATGCGATAAAGAATATTCAAAGTATATGTTAAACACGCATTCCTATATTATCACTACATAGAATCAAATAAAATATAAAGATATTTGATCTCAATATGTACGTTGATGGGAAAAAGCAGTGTATGTCTATCGTATGCGTATGTATTAATTGGATAAGTTTAAGAATTGCTTAGTTGAAATTAATAGATATTAATTAGTAATTAATTAGAAATTAAATTTTAATTAGTAATTATGTTATGATTAGGATTATAAACGACGGAAAAGCTCAATAAGTTGACATTAAAACATGTCCTCTATCAAATGCGTATAATTGTGTTAAGAAGATAAGTGAAAGAATTTTTTAATTAGAATATATTAATTAGCAGCTAGGTTATTATTAGGATTATATTCGACGGAAAAGCTCAGTACGTTGACAGTAAAGCAATATTCTCCATCAAATGCGTATAATTGCATTAATTGGATAAGTTTAAGAATTTTTTAATTGGAAGATATTAATTAGTAATTATTCTATGATTTGGATTTATTAGCAACGGAAAAGCTCAGTACATTGACGGTAAAGCAATGTTCTCAATCAAATGCGTACAGTTGCATTAATTGAATAATTTAAAGAATTGTTTAATTGGAAGATATTTATTAGTAATTATGCTATGATTAGAATTCATTAGCGACGGAAGCTCAGCACATTGACATTAAAGCAATGTTCTCTATCAAATGAGTATGACTGTACTAATTGGATACATTTAAAAACTATTTAGTTGGAAGATATTAGATATTATTAATTAGTAATTATCTTATGATTATGATTCACTAATGACGAAAAAGTTCAGTACGTTGACGTTAAAACATGTTTTCCATCAAATGCGTATAATTGCATTAATTGGATAAGTTTAAGAATTTTTTAATTGGAAGATATTAATTAGTAATTATTCTATGATTTGGATTTATTAGCGACGGAAAAGCTCAGTACATTAACAGTAAAGCAATGGTCTCTATCAAGTGCGTATAATTGCATTAATTGGATAAGTTTAAGAATTGTTTAATTATAATATATTAATTAGTAATTATGCTGTGATTAGGATTCATTAGCGACGGAAGCTCAGTACATTAACAGTAAAACAATGTTCTCTATCAAATGCGTATGATTGTATTAATGAGATAAGTTTAAGAATTGTTTAATTAGAAGATATTAATTAGTAATTATGCTGTGATTAGGATTTATTAGCGACGGAAGCTCAGTACATTAACAGTAAAACAATGTTCTCTATCAAATGCGTATGATTGTATTAATGAGATAAGTTTAAGAACTATTTAGTTGGAAGATATTAGATATTATTAATTAGTAATTATCTTATGATTATGATTCATTTATGACGGAAACGCTCAGTACGTTGACGATAAAGCAATGTTTTTTATCAAATGCGTATTATTATATTAATTGGAAAAGTTTAAGAAATGTTTTGTGGGAGTGTATTAATTAGTATCTATGTTATTATTACGATTCATTAGCGATTAAAAAGCTCAATATGTTGACGGTAAAGCAATGTTTTATATCAAATGCGTATAATTGTATTAATTGGATAAGTTTAAGAATATTTTAGTCGAAAGATATTAATTAGTAATTATGTTATGATTAAGATTCGTTAGCGACGGAAAAGCACAGTACATTGACTGAAAGTGTGTTCTCTATATCAAATGCGTATGATTGTGTTAATTGGATAAGTTTAAGAATGGTTTAATTGGAAGATATTAATTAGTAATTTTAATTTTATTTTGATTAGGATGATTAGCGACGGAAAAGCTCAGTACTTTGGCGGTAAGGCAAAGTTCTCTATCAAATGCGTATAATTGTATTAATGACATAAATTTAAGAACTGTTCAGTTGGAAGATATTATATATTATTATTCAGTAGCTATCTATTGATTATAATTCATTAACGACGGAAAAGCTCAGTACATTGACTGTAAAGCATGTACTCTGTCAAATGTTTATAATTGTCTTAATTGGATAAGTTTAAGAATGGTTTAATTGGAAGATATTAATTAGTAATTATGTTTTGAAATGGATGATTAGTGACGGAAAAGCTGAGTACGATGGAGGTTAAGCAATGTTCTCTATCAAATGCGTTTTATTGTATTAATTGGATAAGTTTAAGTATATTTAAGTCGAAAGATATTAATTAGTAATTATGTTATGATTAAGATTTATTAGCGACAGAAAAGCACAATACATTGACTGTAAGTGTGTTCTCTATCAAATGTTTATAATTGTCTTAATTGGATAAGTTTAAGAATGGTTTAATTGGAAGATATTAATTAGTAATTTTGTTTTGATTAGGATGATTAGCGACGGAAAAGCTTAGTACTTTGGCGGTAAGGCAATGTTCTTTATCAAATGCGTATAATTTTATTAGTTAAAGAATTTTTGTCGGACGATATTAATTAGTAATTAAGTTATGATTAAGATTAATTAGCGACGGATAAGCTCAGTACGTTGTATATGAAGCCATGTTTTCTATTAAATGCGCATAATTGAATTAATTGGATAAATTTAAGAACTGTTTAGTTGGAAGACATTAGATATTATTATTTAGTAATTATCTAATAATTATGTTTTATTAACGACAGAAAAGCTCAGTACATTGTCTATAAAGCATGTTGTCTATCAAATGTGTATAATTGTCTTAATTGTATAAGTATAAGAATGGTTTAAATGGAACGTATTAATTAGTAATTATGTTTTGATTAGGATGATTAACGACGGAAAAGCTCAGTACATTGACTGTAAAGCATGTTGTATATCAAATGTGTATAATTGTCTTAATTGGATAAGTTTAAGAATGGTTTAATTGGAAGATATTAATTAGTAATTATGTTTTGATTTGGATGATTAGTGACGGAAAAGCTGATTACGTTTGCGGTAAAGCAATGTTTTACATGAAATGCGGATACTTGTATTAATTAGATAATTTTAAAATTATTTTAGTCGAAAGATATTAATTAGTAATTATGTTATGATTAAATTCATTACCGACGGAAAAGCTCAGTACATTGACTGTAAAGCATGTTCTCTATCAAATGTGTATAATTGTGTTAATTGCATAAGTTTAAGAAAGTTTTAATTGGAAGATATTAATTAGTAATTATGTTTTGATTAGGATGATTAACGACGAAAAGGTTCAGTACATTGACTGTAAAGCATGTTCTCTATCAAATGTGTATAATTGTGTTAATTGGATAAGTTTAAGAATGGTTGGATGATTAGTGACGGAAAAGCTGATTACGTTTGAGGTAAAGCAATGTTTTACAGGAAATGCGGATACTTTTATTAATTAGATAATTTTAAAATTATTTTAGTCGAAAGATATTAATTAGTAATTATATTATGATTAAGATTCATTAGCGACGGAAAAGCTCAGTACATTGACTGTAAGTGTGTTCTCTATATCAAATGCGTATGATTGTGTAATTGAATAAGTTTAAGAATTGGTTAATTAGAAAATATTAATTAGTAATTATGTTTTGATTAGGATGATTAACGACGGAAAAGTTCAGTACATTGACCGTAAAGCATGTTGTCTATCAAATATGTATAATTGTCTTAATTGGATAAGTTTAAGAATGGTTTAATTGGAAGAGATTAATTAGTAATTATGTTTTGATTACGATGATTAACGACGGAAAAGTTCCGTCCATTGACTGTAAAGCATGTTCTCTATCAAATGTGTATAATTGTCTTAATTGGATAAGTTTAAGAATGGTTTAATTGGAAGATATTAATTAGTAATTATGTTTTGATTAGGATGATTAGTGACGGAAAAGCTGAGTGCGTTTGCGGTAAAGGAATGTTTTACATGAAATGCGGATGATTGTATTAATAAGATAATTTTAAAATTATTTTAGTCGAAAGATATTAATTAGTAATTATGTTATGATTAAGATTCATTAGCGACGGAAAAGCTCAGTACATTGACTGTAAGTGTGTTCTCTATATCAAATGCGTATGATTGTGTAATTGAATAAGTTTAAGAATTGGTTAATTAGAAAATATTAATTAGTAATTATGTTTTGATTAGGATGATTAACGACGGAAAAGTTCAGTACAGTGACCGTAAAGCATGTTGTCTATCAAATATGTATAATTGTCTTAATTGGATAAGTTTAAGAATGGTTTAATTGGAAGAGATTAATTAGTAATTATGTTTTGATTACGATGATTAACGACGGAAAAGTTCCGTCCATTGACTGTAAAGCATGTTCTCTATCAAATGTGTATAATTGTCTTAATTGGATAAGTTTAAGAATTGTTTAATTGGAAGATATTTATTAGTAATTATGCTATGATTAGAATTCATTAGCGACGGAAGCTCAGCACATTGACATTAAAGCAATGTTCTCTATCAAATGAGTATGACTGTACTAATTGGATACATTTAAAAACTATTTAGTTGGAAGATATTAGATATTATTAATTAGTAATTATCTTATGATTATGATTCACTAATGACGAAAAAGTTCAGTACGTTGACGTTAAAACATGTTTTCCATCAAATGCGTATAATTGCATTAATTGGATAAGTTTAAGAATTTTTTAATTGGAAGATATTAATTAGTAATTATTCTATGATTTGGATTTATTAGCGACGGAAAAGCTCAGTACATTAACAGTAAAGCAATGGTCTCTATCAAGTGCGTATAATTGCATTAATTGGATAAGTTTAAGAATTGTTTAATTATAATATATTAATTAGTAATTATGCTGTGATTAGGATTCATTAGCGACGGAAGCTCAGTACATTAACAGTAAAACAATGTTCTCTATCAAATGCGTATGATTGTATTAATGAGATAAGTTTAAGAACTATTTAGTTGGAAGATATTAGATATTATTAATTAGTAATTATCTTATGATTATGATTCATTTATGACGGAAACGCTCAGTACGTTGACGATAAAGCAATGTTTTTTATCAAATGCGTATTATTATATTAATTGGAAAAGTTTAAGAAATGTTTTGTGGGAGTGTATTAATTAGTATCTATGTTATTATTACGATTCATTAGCGATTAAAAAGCTCAATATGTTGACGGTAAAGCAATGTTTTATATCAAATGCGTATAATTGTATTAATTGGATAAGTTTAAGAATATTTTAGTCGAAAGATATTAATTAGTAATTATGTTATGATTAAGATTCGTTAGCGACGGAAAAGCACAGTACATTGACTGAAAGTGTGTTCTCTATATCAAATGCGTATGATTGTGTTAATTGGATAAGTTTAAGAATGGTTTAATTGGAAGATATTAATTAGTAATTTTAATTTTATTTTGATTAGGATGATTAGCGACGGAAAAGCTCAGTACTTTGGCGGTAAGGCAAAGTTCTCTATCAAATGCGTATAATTGTATTAATGACATAAATTTAAGAACTGTTCAGTTGGAAGATATTATATATTATTATTCAGTAGCTATCTATTGATTATAATTCATTAACGACGGAAAAGCTCAGTACATTGACTGTAAAGCATGTACTCTGTCAAATGTTTATAATTGTCTTAATTGGATAAGTTTAAGAATGGTTTAATTGGAAGATATTAATTAGTAATTATGTTTTGAAATGGATGATTAGTGACGGAAAAGCTGAGTACGATGGAGGTTAAGCAATGTTCTCTATCAAATGCGTTTTATTGTATTAATTGGATAAGTTTAAGTATATTTAAGTCGAAAGATATTAATTAGTAATTATGTTATGATTAAGATTTATTAGCGACAGAAAAGCACAATACATTGACTGTAAGTGTGTTCTCTATCAAATGTTTATAATTGTCTTAATTGGATAAGTTTAAGAATGGTTTAATTGGAAGATATTAATTAGTAATTTTGTTTTGATTAGGATGATTAGCGACGGAAAAGCTTAGTACTTTGGCGGTAAGGCAATGTTCTTTATCAAATGCGTATAATTTTATTAGTTAAAGAATTTTTGTCGGACGATATTAATTAGTAATTAAGTTATGATTAAGATTAATTAGCGACGGATAAGCTCAGTACGTTGTATATGAAGCCATGTTTTCTATTAAATGCGCATAATTGAATTAATTGGATAAATTTAAGAACTGTTTAGTTGGAAGACATTAGATATTATTATTTAGTAATTATCTAATAATTATGTTTTATTAACGACAGAAAAGCTCAGTACATTGTCTATAAAGCATGTTGTCTATCAAATGTGTATAATTGTCTTAATTGTATAAGTATAAGAATGGTTTAAATGGAACGTATTAATTAGTAATTATGTTTTGATTAGGATGATTAACGACGGAAAAGCTCAGTACATTGACTGAAAAGCATGTTGTATATCAAATGTGTATAATTGTCTTAATTGGATAAGTTTAAGAATGGTTTAATTGGAAGATATTAATTAGTAATTATGTTTTGATTTGGATGATTAGTGACGGAAAAGCTGATTACGTTTGCGGTAAAGCAATGTTTTACATGAAATGCGGATACTTGTATTAATTAGATAATTTTAAAATTATTTTAGTCGAAAGATATTAATTAGTAATTATGTTATGATTAAATTCATTACCGACGGAAAAGCTCAGTACATTGACTGTAAAGCATGTTCTCTATCAAATGTGTATAATTGTGTTAATTGCATAAGTTTAAGAAAGTTTTAATTGGAAGATATTAATTAGTAATTATGTTTTGATTAGGATGATTAACGACGAAAAGGTTCAGTACATTGACTGTAAAGCATGTTCTCTATCAAATGTGTATAATTGTGTTAATTGGATAAGTTTAAGAATGGTTGGATGATTAGTGACGGAAAAGCTGATTACGTTTGAGGTAAAGCAATGTTTTACAGGAAATGCGGATACTTTTATTAATTAGATAATTTTAAAATTATTTTAGTCGAAAGATATTAATTAGTAATTATATTATGATTAAGATTCATTAGCGACGGAAAAGCTCAGTACATTGACTGTAAGTGTGTTCTCTATATCAAATGCGTATGATTGTGTAATTGAATAAGTTTAAGAATTGGTTAATTAGAAAATATTAATTAGTAATTATGTTTTGATTAGGATGATTAACGACGGAAAAATTCACGACATTGACCGTAAAGCATGTTGTCTATCAAATATGTATAATTGTCTTAATTGGATAAGTTTAAGAATGGTTTAATTGGAAGAGATTAATTAGTAATTATGTTTTGATTACGATGATTAACGACGGAAAAGTTCCGTCCATTGACTGTAAAGCATGTTCTCTATCAAATGTGTATAATTGTCTTAATTGGATAAGTTTAAGAATGGTTTAATTGGAAGATATTAATTAGTAATTATGTTTTGATTAGGATGATTAGTGACGGAAAAGCTGAGTGCGTTTGCGGTAAAGGAATGTTTTACATGAAATGCGGATGATTGTATTAATAAGATAATTTTAAAATTATTTTAGTCGAAAGATATTAATTAGTAATTATGTTATGATTAAGATTCATTAGCGACGGAAAAGCTCAGTACATTGACTGTAAGTGTGTTCTCTATATCAAATGCGTATGATTGTGTAATTGAATAAGTTTAAGAATTGGTTAATTAGAAAATATTAATTAGTAATTATGTTTTGATTAGGATGATTAACGACGGAAAAGTTCAGTACAGTGACCGTAAAGCATGTTGTCTATCAAATATGTATAATTGTCTTAATTGGATAAGTTTAAGAATGGTTTAATTGGAAGAGATTAATTAGTAATTATGTTTTGATTACGATGATTAACGACGGAAAAGTTCCGTCCATTGACTGTAAAGCATGTTCTCTATCAAATGTGTATAATTGTCTTAATTGGATAAGTTTAAGAATGGTTTAATTGGAATATATTAATTAGTAATTATGTTTTGATTAGGATGATTAACGACGGAAAAGTTCCGTCCATTGACTGTAAAGCATGTTCTCTATCAAATGTGTATAATTGTCTTAATTGTATAAGTTTAAGAATGGTTTATTTTGAAGATATTAATTAGTAATTATGTTTTGATTAGGATGATTAGTGACGGAAAAGCTGAGTACGTTTGCGGTAAAGCAATGTTTTACATGAAATGCGGATGATTGTATTAATAAGATAATTTTAAAATTATTTTAGTCGAAAGATATTAATTAGTAATTATGTTATGATTAAGATTCATTAGCGACGGAAAAGCTCAGTATATTGACTGTAAGTGTGTTCTCCTATATCAAATGCGTATGATTGTGTAATTGAATAAGTTTAAGAATTGGTTAATTAGAAGATATTAATTAGTAATTATGTTATGATTAGGATGATTAGCGACGGAAAAGTTCAGTACATTGACTGTAAAGCATGTTGTCTATCAAATATGTATAATGGTCTTAATTGGATAAGTTTAAGAATGGTTTAATTGGAAGAGATTAATTAGTAATTATGTTTTGATTACGATGATTAACGACGGAAAAGTTCAGTACATTGACTGTAAAGCATGTTCTCTGTCAAATGTGTATAATTGTCTTAATTGGATAAGTTTAAGAATGGTTTAATTGCAAGATATTAATTAGTAATTATGTTTTGAATAGGATGATTAGTGACGGAAAAGCTGATTACGTTTGCGGTAGAGCAATGTCTTACATGAAATGCGGATACTTTTATTAATTAGATAATTTTAAAATTATTTTAGTTGAAAGATATTAATTAGTAATTATGTTATGATTAAGATTCATTAGCGACGGAAAAGCTCAGTACATTGACTGTAAGTGTGTTCTCTATATCAAATGCGTATGATTGTGTAATTGAATAAGTTTAAGAATTGGTTAATTAGAAAATATTAATTAGTAATTATGTTATGGTTAGGATGATTAGCGACGGAAAAGCTCAGTACATTGACTTTTAAGCATGTTGTCTATCAAATGTGTATAATTGTCTTAATTGGATAAGTTTAAGAATGGTTTAATTGGCAGATATTAATTAGTAATTATGTTTTGATTAGGATGATTAACGACGGAAAAGTTCAGTACATTGACTGTAAAGCATGTTGTCTATCAAATATGTATAATTGTCTGAATTGGATAAGTTTAAGAATGGTTTAATTGGAAGATATTAATTAGTAATTATGTTTTTATTAGGATGATTAACGACGGAAAAGCTCAGTACATTGACTGTAAAGCATGTTCTCTATCAAATGTGTATAATTGTCTTAATTGGATAAGTTTAAGAAAGGTTTAATTGGAAGATATTAATTAGTAATTATGTTTTGATTAGGATGATTAACGACGGAAAAGTTCCGTCCATTATCTGTAAAGCATGTTCTCTATCAAATTTGTATAATGGTCTTAATTGGATAAGTTTAAGAATGGTTTAATTGGAAGATATTAATTAGTAAGTATGTTTTGATTAGGATGATTAGTGACGGAAAAGCTGAGTACGTTTGCGGTAAAGCAATGTTTTACATGAAATGCGGATGATTGTATTAATAAGATAATTTTAAAATTATTTTAGTCGAAAGATATTAATTAGTAATTATGTTATGATTAAGATTCATTAGCGACGGAAAAGCTCAGTACATTGACTGTAAGTGTGTTCTCTATATCAAAGGCGTATGATTGTGTAATTGAATAAGTTTAAGAATTGGTTAATTAGAAGATATTAATTTGTAATTATGTTATGATTAGGATGATTAACGACGGAAAAGCTCAGTACATTGACTGTAAAGCATGTTGTCTATCAAATGTGTATAATTGTCTTAATTGGATAAGTTTAAGAAAGGTTTAATTGGAATATATTAATTAGTAATTATGTTTTGATTAGGATGATTAACGACGGAAAAGTTCCGTCCATTGACTGTAAAGCATGTTCTCTATCAAATGTGTATAATTGTCTTAATTGTATAAGTTTAAGAATGGTTTATTTTGAAGATATTAATTAGTAATTATGTTTTGATTAGGATGATTAGTGACGGAAAAGCTGAGTACGTTTGCGGTAAAGCAATGTTTTACATGAAATGCGGATGATTGTATTAATAAGATAATTTTAAAATTATTTTAGTCGAAAGATATTAATTAGTAATTATGTTATGATTAAGATTCATTAGCGACGGAAAAGCTCAGTATATTGACTGTAAGTGTGTTCTCCTATATCAAATGCGTATGATTGTGTAATTGAATAAGTTTAAGAATTGGTTAATTAGAAGATATTAATTAGTAATTATGTTATGATTAGGATGATTAGCGCGGAAAAGCTCAGCATGTTGACGGTAAAGCAATGTTTTCGATCAAATGCGTATGATTGTATTAATTGGATAAGTTTAAGTATTTTTTTGTGAAGATATTAATTAGTAATTATGTTATGATTAAGATTTATTAGCGGCGGAAAAGCTCAGTACGTTGTCTATGAAGCCATGTTTTCTATAAAATGCATATAATTGAATTAATTAGATAAATTTAAGAGCTGTTTAATTGGAAGATATTAGATATTATTAACGCGAATGTATGAGGCCAAACTGTGAGAAGCATTCATTTTCTAAATCCAAAGTTAATGAAGTTCGTCATTTGAAAATTAAGCTAAATCTAAATATTAAACTTTAAATATCTTTTCAGAAAGTACTAATTTTCAAGCATTTAATTGGTTCTAATAAGATTTAAAGTTAACAGTTAAATAGATCTTACCTTGAAAACTTAGGAATACGGAGAGCTCAGAAAAACGACTTGCACAATCAAAAGACAAAACGATTTTAAAGCCAAAGAATTGGTTTACCTTCTGAAGTAATTAAGAGTTCTCAATGATTCACCTGCGTATCCGCTTATTGATCACTGTTTTCGTACGTAAATTTATAGGTCTACATCAACATTTTTAAACAAACATTTGACCTTAATCTATTTTATCTGATATTTAATTTATTTTAAATGATTTTGAAACGAACTTTAGACCTCATTCTAGTATAACTGATTTTAAAAAATAAACGTTTGGTATTTAAAATTGTTTTAAGCAATTTTTTCTAAAATCATGATTTAGACCTAACTTACTTTTACTTATTTACAATTTCCATCGTAATCTTCACTATAAAATTTAATATATATTTTTTAAGTAAAAATGTGAATATTGTTTTATAAAACAATTAGATATATTTTTACTGAACAATTTTTGAGGAGGAAATTTATAAATGTGTCATACGTGTTTTGGGCTTGAAGTATCTTTTTACAATGAAAATTATATTTGAATAATATTGATGAATTTAGTAATTAATATGTATCTTCTAAGTACGAACAGTTTTAAATTACGTCAAAATATTTACTAATCTAAATAAAAGTGTAAAATCTCACTATTGTAAATTAACTTTTTATTCCATTGGAGTTTTAAACGATAAAAATTTATAAAAAATATTAAAAATGTCATTACGTGATATTAAAACAATGTTCATTCAAAATTTGTCAAAACAGTCACGAAAATATTAATGGCGAATTTGCTTAAATAGATTTACGTCAAAAGTTCTTGTTGGATGATTAAGTTGACAATTGAATATTACTAACATAATTCAACAATTTAAATACCTACTAATATTTTAGTTAATTTGATGTCAATTATGAGAATTTTTTTTTCTAATTCGTCCTGTGCTAGGGCATTCGATAGAAACAATATCTATGCACATAAAATATTGTAACTATAATTTTTGTTAAAAATTTTTTTATCGTCATATTAAAATCAGGTCAGTTTAACTGTTTATTAGCTCAACTCAAAATAAATAAAACTCTATATGCTTAAATTCAAACGATTTGAATTGGTTAAGATAATTTTGTCAATTCAAACGTACTGATAAACCTTCAAGCATAAGATAGAGATATCTTACTCTGATAGTTTCGAAATAAAGATGGTTTAGAAAAGCGACTTGTACATTTTAAAGTTAAAAAGTTTATGTTTTAAAATGTTTTATTTATCAATTAATATTATAAACATAAGCTTATTAATGTTAATTGGTTTATTAATTAATTAACTGATTAATTTTAACTGATTCGCAGTTACTATTTCATCTTATAGCGTGATTTTAATATTGAACTGTTATTATTACGTTAATTGTTAAACTGATTCTAAATAAAATCGACAAATTATTTGAATTTTGAATAATTAAAAATAATTAAACTCTGATAGTTTGCCAATGTTGGAACAGAAAAAAATTAAAAAACATACCGTGAAAACTAGAAGATATGCAGATCTCAGAAAGACAACTTGCGCGTTTGAATGACAGAATGATTATGAAGTTGAAGAATAGTTATAGCTGTATATCAACTTCCATAATATGGGCGTTTGACCTTAATCGATTTTAACTGATTCATCATTGCTGACTCATGAATCAATTTACATCCTAGTGTAGTTTAAGAGCCCTATATCAATATTTTTAATAATAAATTTTGTCCTTATGCTATATTAAAAAATTCGCCATTATTACTTTCGTAAATGTTTGGACATACTTTGAATGAACAATGTATTAATATCACTAAACAATGAAAGTTTTCAATAATTTATATTCATTAAACTCATATTTATAAAGCTTCTAATTGATAAATATATAGCATAAAATTTTATTTTTTGTCAATCGGCTTATTGAAATTAATCGGATTTAAATCTTATTAGGATAAATTATTTGCCTGTAAATTAGTACTTTACGATAGGATATTTAAAATGTAATTTTTAGATTTCTGTTAATTTTATGACGCACTAGTGTTTTCATTTTGTTATCTTGTAAATTATCTTATGTTTGATTTGTACGGTTTGTTGATGTACTTAAATGAATGAAATAGCTAACTTTGAATTTAGAAAATAAGTACTTGACGTAGATTGGCCTTATAATATTTTGTAAACAAATTACAGTATTTTTTTACGAAATACTAAACTAATAGTTAATTAGTTTAAAATATTTTATTTGATATTTAATATTAAATATTTTAAATAAATATTTTAAAATTATTATTGTAATTCTCAGATATGATTTTTTTATGTTTAAACTGCATTTAATTTTATGTTTGATTGGTCGATTTTAATTGTTAGATGTCAAAGAATTATTTTAAATTTTCATTATTTGTTATAATTAATTGCATAAATAATCGCTTTAAAAAATTAAGTATTTACTGTGTTGAATTTTAATGGGGATACCAATACAGGCTGCGATAACAGCAAACGAAATGCACGGTATTTAAAATAGTTTGAGTGAAAACTTAAATTCCCGTTTAAATTCGAAATTAAACTTTAAAATTGATGTAAAATAAAGTTTCAGGAAGCAAAGAGAAACCATAAAAAATTCACGTACCTTTGACCGAAGAACTCCCGTTCTCGGAGTGGACACTCCACTCAGAGATAGAGAAAGACGAAAACCAGTTGAAAACCTAAACAGTGAAAAACGAAAAAAACAAACAAAATGGAATTAAAATTGAGATAATTTTAACAAATATGTAAACATTAATACCGCATTCAAAATATCTAAAAAATATTTGAAGTATAAAAAAAAATCTAAAGTCATGTTTAAAATGGAATAAATCATTGATCTCTTATCTGAGTCATATACCTTACAGAGAAAGAAATAGAGATATAGAGAACTCAGAGAGACAAATTTCTCACTTAAAAAAAACAATTGCGATGTCAAAAAATATTTAAATGCGGTTTTAAATGTATTCAATATGACTTCAATGTCCTTAACATTGAATTTTCTGTTCTTTACCGTAAACTTCTTAAATTTGAACTTTTATAAACTTTTAAAGTTGACGAAACTATGGCGTTTCAAAATGGCGGTTTCTATGGCGTTATAAAAGTACAAACGTCAGATTATCACTTAGTTTAATGTTATTTAAATAAAAGTGTATTAATTAATTAATTAATAATTAATACAGGCATTTATGCTAAAATTTAAATCAATTCCTAAAGATAATATTTTGCGACTAACATTCGAGAATTTTATTTGTAGTAACATTTTGATAAATAACTTTCAAAAAACTCTTTAAAGTTAAAATTCTAGAAAACTCAATATTTATTTAAACAGTTTTTAGTTTTATGTTGAATTGTTTACAGTCGATTTAGATCTTTATTGATTAAGAAATATTTTAAACTTTCATAGTGAAGTCGATTGACCAAACTAATATCTTATGAATATTGTATTAAAGAAGCTATACAAAATATTTTACGCACATATTAAATATGCGAAAAATATTTGTGAAAATGCGTTTACTTGATGCTCCGAATAAAAACGTAAATATCAAGAAATACCGAGAAGAAATCAAAAGAAATTATTCCAAACATAAACATGAATAAAATTCAAATAATTTTAGAAATTGGATTACTATTCCTAATGTATTCAAAATATTTAGAAAAGTTTGAGTCTAAATCTAAGTTTGAGTTTAAAATCAAATAAATTAAATAAATTTTACCGTTGAAAATCAGAGGTAGCAAGAGCTCGGAGAGATGACCAGCACAATCGAAAAACAAAACAGCTATGACGTCAAAAATAGTTAAAATCGGTAATAGTTATTCAGAGATGGCGAGAACTCGAAAAGACAACCAGCACCATTGAAAGACAAAACATTTGTGACGTCAAAAAATAGTTAAAGTAGGTTTTAATATATTTTCAGTACCATATCTGTGACCTTAACTGTGACCTACTGTCCTATTCTGTGACGTTTCCACTTTGAACTAGAAAATAACCTCACTATGACCTTTGAACTTTCGAACTTAATTTTTAATTTAAAATCAGGATTTTAACCTTATTTATTGAAATTGAAGTCAAAAATTAACTTTAACATGAAATTTTGTCACTAATTTTACAACTTAATGATTTTACTAAGGCGATCGCATTTTTTAATTGAATTATTTAAAAATATACTTTAATTAGTTGTCAAAATATGTAAGACGATAAATGCACTATTTCAAGTACATGAATTTGTTAAAATACTTATTTTAATTTAGTTCATATTTGTATTTTAAGGCGCAATGCATTGTCAACTGTCATTAATTAACTTTTAACCTAATTTGAGCGTAGTTATAACAATAATTTCATTTAATGTGCATGATATACATGAAAACACATTAAAACAATGATATAAATACTTTTTCTTTTCTAATATAAATATCCAATTTTATTGTTACATATCAAACTATTAAAAATGCTGATTCAAAATTACAAATCGTTCTTCAAATAAAGCACGGTCATTTGCTTATTATCCATTCATTAATGCTAATAAAAGTGAAATTTTCAATTCAATAAAAATTAGTGATTTCCTATCCTTAAACATAGGAGCTATAGAGGTGCTTGGAAAAACAATTTACAAAATTGAAAAACAAAAGTATTTTGGAATCGAAGGATAGTTAACTTTAGTAGTTAGGATCTAGACTGATTCACCATTATATACCGCGTCGTTAATCAATGTCACACCCGGTTTACTTAACTGTGACTATTACTAAAAAGCTCAATTGTTATCCGTTTATTTTATTAAGAGAACTCGATTAAATATTTGTCTTTCAATTTTCAATGTTTACATAAACAGTTTGAAATTTAGCAATGAGCTGAATCGCATTTAGCGCATTTTGAAAACATTAGAATTTGGGCATTTTGAAATTGATAAATTTTAATTTTCTGAGTGTATTTTTTCTAATTTCGATTTTGCTGACCTTATTCAATGTTTCATGACCCACTTTTGACATTTGGTGTTGATATTGAACTTGATAGCAAATTTCATTAGTTTAATTAATTCTATTGTTACAATTTTGAGTACAATTTGATTCGAATGTATTTCGCATCGCCCTTTTCAATCTTTTTAGATTTTTTACAAAATTATGCTTTGACCTAAAAGTCTAAAAAGAATCTTCTAGAATCACAGTGAAATTGATTTCGTTTGACACAATTTATGATTCAGGTCAATTTAACATTGACAAATTTTATAAAAATACGAAAATAATTTTTTTGTCATTCGAATTTAATATTTTACAATTTAATTTAATGCTGCGTATTTTAGAGTGCATATTACAGAATTTAAAACTAATTCCAAATACCAAAAAAGGGTCAGTAAACGTTGTAAATCAATATTTGCATTGTTGTATGTCCAATTTTGTAAACAAAATATAATTTTTGCCAAATATGGGCATACAACGATTGCGCTTTTAGCCATGGACATCACATTTTACAAATACAATGAGATCAAATAAAATTGCCAAGTTGCTTGCTGAGTCTTAATTGTCCATCTTTTTATCTAGACATATTTAATTGAAATTGGGTTACTAGTCTCAAAACTGATTCAAAATAACACAAAATTTGAATTCTGTAAATTTAGCATTTATGGGATAGAAAGTTTACGCATACTTTTAGATACAGAAAAAATGCCGTAATTCCATTTTCAACTCAGATATTAATCCAAAAATTACACAGTTGAAAATGGCAGTTGAATAAGAAAACTTTCAAATCGATGTAAAATCAAGTTTCAGCAAGCAAAAGAGAACACATAAAAGTTTCACTTACTTTTGATTGAAGATCTTCACGGAACGAATAATTCCAAAAGTTAATCTGGATTAATTAGAAATTCACTTCAAAAGCCTTAAAAGGCACCACAGGCACAAACACAACTTTCGAATGAAGAACTAATTCTCGGAACAAACACTCTGCAAGAAGATGATCTGGACCAAGTAGAAATTCACTCCAAAAGCCTTCAAAAACAACAGCACGGGCACAAACACAACCTTTGATGAAGAATCCCAATTCTCGGCACAAACAATCAGCAAGAAGTTGTTCGGGACCAAGCAGAAATTCAATTCAAAAGTCAGACGACAGCGGCGCGGGCAAAAATCTTCGACCGAAGAACCGTAGTTCTCGGAGCGGACAATCTGCGGAGAGACGATCAGGACCAAGAAATAATGCAGCTCAAAAATCAGAAGATGCAGCACGGGCAAAGACACAAGACTAGGTCTGGAGAAGACTAGCTTATGCGGAGATATCGATGGGAATGGCCTTTTATAACCTTTTGGGGGAGTATCAATCATTGAACTTTAGAGCTGTGAATTACAAAAGACAGATCCGGAAACCCGTCATCGACGAACATCCAGCCACCCAATAGCAATGCGAGAAATCATTAAAGAAATAAAAATGGGTGGATTTGGTCTGTTTTAAGGAAATAAGGGGAGTGGTCTGACCACTGGAAGGGAACTATTTTGTATTTGGATTTTTTTTTTAATGGCAGTGACGCGATTTGGGTTCATGAATCTTGATTTTTTTTTATTTTGCTATCTGAGGATTTTGAAGCTTTTCGAGTTCTTGAACCCTTTAACTAAATTTTGTATGTATAAATGTTCAAGTCTGGGTGTTTTATACCCCAGCCACTAAATTATAGGGTCTGAAAGAAATTATACAACTGACTTGGAGAAGCGATTGGATTTTTTTCACTACGCGAAAGATTTTTTAAAAGAGATCAAACTAAAAAAATACCGTAAAACATTTAATTCTTTTTTTTTTAATATTTTCATTTTTTTATTTCTTAGTACTAAACATTAAAAACTGTAGATTTTCGTCAATTTTCAATGCGTCTGCATAAAACCAATAGTATACTTAAAATTACTACGATTTTTATGGTTTTATTTTTACTTGTTTTAGCTGGGAAGTACATTCATTTTTTTAGACGGGGCAAGGGTGACTTTGGGGTAGCAATTGAATTTTTTTTTTTGCTCTTACGAGAAAGATTTTTTTAAAGCAATCAGACTAAAAAAAAATACCGTAAAACATTTTTTTTAGATATTTTCATTTCTTTATTTCTTAGTACTAAACAATAAAAAACTGTAGGATTTTGGCAATTTTCAAAGCGTCTGCATAAAACCAATAGTAACTATAAATTACCACGATTTTTATGGCTGTTTTTTTACTTGTTTCAGCTGGGGTGTACATTCGTTTTTTTAGACGGTGCAAGGAATGAGCTTTTAATTGGTTGGTTTATTTGTTAGTTACTGATTTTAATTTTAGAATATTTTTTTTTGTTAGTTTGTCTGGTTTGAAATGAAAAATTATTTTATTCTGAAACTTTTATAACTTATAGAATGTATATTAACTTGGAAGTTTTACGTATTATCATGCAGATATTTACGTAACATCATGCAAGCGTTTTAGTGTTAAAAATATTATTAATCTTTTCATATTTTTTTCTATAGATAGTTACATTGTCTATTCTACTGAGTATTCTATTTAAAAATAGTTAAAAAATGTTTTACGCCCAACCAGCACTTTACGACACTTTGCGTTATTGCTAAACTTTTCAGTATTATACACTGTTAAAAATAGGTACTTAAAAATAAGTAAAATATACTCATTTTTGATTACTTTCGATGCTTATCATAGCTCGGAATACATAAGTTTCATTTTTCTGAAACGACATGTACTAAAAAATGAGTAAACTGGATAAAAAAAAGCAGCTCCTTGCCTACATATGCTCCCTTCATAAATCAATTACAACGAGGACTTGTCAGGAACCGAACCTAATCCGCCTACCTGATGCCGTCCGCACCGAAGTTCAGGGGCATATCCGGTGAACCACCACAGCGATATGAAGAAGTTATAAACAGAAGTATTATTTAAAAGACGTGGCAAATGAATGGAGAGTAAGATAATTGAGTTGTAATAACCCAGTTTCCATTTTAGCAATCGACATCAAATAATGTGGAAAACCATCTTCTGAACAAATAGTTTAAGTTTGTCAGGTCGCTTTGTTAACATGGCTTGAACAGAAGCTCATATTAGCAATATTAAACCATACTGCTCATTTTTGGGAAGTACGATTTTTTAAATTTAAGTATGTCATCGCTCATTTACGATGCAATTGGACTCAAAGAAAAACGAGTACGTCCATATATATTAATTTTTAAGCAAATTTTTTACAGTGTACTTTTCAGTATAATACTATCATAACAGCTTTCGATTTTCCGCAGGAAATTATCATTTCTCAATTTATCGGAACGAAACCTTTAGGCCGCTTTTACATTTAACGACACGACACCGATAAATCGTATACGATTTCAGCGGCACGATATCGGGGAACGCAAAATACACATACGAAGCCGGCCGCTTTTTCACTAGCCGATACGATAACGATATTGTCGTTGCCGATCAGACGATACAATTTATCGGAACGTTTTATCGTGGGCACGCACCTTCCCTACTTCATCGTGACGACATTCTGAGTTTGTTTCCGAAAAACTTGTTGCCGTCTGCTATAGTCTACTGTGTTTTTCTTATTTATATTATCAATATGGCTTTTAAGTTCGATATTGTGAACTTGTGTGAATTAGTGGAAGTAAAGACCTGTATTTGGGATAAGCGAGATGAATTTTATAAGAACAAGATTGTTCGAGAAAAGGCATGGGAGGCAATATTTAGTCAAACCATCGCCAATAGCCCACTGTGCAGCTCTAGTGTTTTGTTATAGTTCTAGCTTTTTGTAGACGTTCAAATAAAACATAAAAATCTCCTTCAACATGTCTTGCTTTGATGATACCATGCACCCAGAAGCGTTTTGTTATTGATCTCTTCTTTCTCCTTAAATACAGCAAATACAACAATCGCAGTTTGTTATAATGTAATTTGTTGCGATGCGCCACATCGAGAATAGACGTGCTCTCGGCAACAGACGAACACGCACTGAATGTAAAAATTGTCGTTTACGGCGAACGATATCGGTGCAATGAAAAACTGACCACCAGACGATACGATAAAACGTTGTGTCGTCCTTTCGCGATTGTTCACGATTTATCGGTGTCGTGTCGTTAAATGTAAAAGCGGCCTTAGTCCGTTTTTTCACAGTGACGCCATCGGTGCCGGATGCAATATTACGGTATGCAAAGCCAGACCGGACTACGTGAAAAGGTTCCAATTGGATAACATTACCTGAGGCCCCCCGGCGACGTCATCGGATCCAGTTTTACCAGTGTGTGAAAAAGTGGCACCGGTGCTGAAAACGGCACCGGATGCAATGTTATTCAATTAGAGCTTTATAACGTTGTCCGGTGCGAAAAATTTGCCGGTTCCAGTACTGTCAACGAACATGGAGCTGGCAATGAACTCGACAAACAGCCTGGCATCCAATTTAGCGGCTTCAATGTTTCCTTATGCACACTTTTTCGCGTAGATCTAAATTTATAGGTGCCGGTAACATGTTTATGTTTTCCTTCCATTTACTTCAACATTGTAGTTGTTCCATTGTGACAATACAGTTTTCTTTCATTGTTTTCGAGTATTTCTGTCATTGAGAAATATTAGTAAATTGACCAAGAACGATGTTGTTACATAAATAGAAGTTAATGAAAGTCCTGTTTAGGTGAAAAACGACTGATTGTTTAAAATAAAACCGAAAATCAAAAAGAGTGGAAAATAAGTTATACATTTTAGGAAACTTTTAACGAAAAAAAACAAGCATGTTAACGTGTTTGCCAGGTATTTATTAGACGTTGCGTAACAATTTTGATGCTCATTTAATGCTCTTTGCACCAGCTCCTATTTAGATGGCGTATGGAAAAAGGCAACAACCCAGGCAACGGCGTCGTCACAGAAAAGACACTAATTCCAGCACCGTTCCATCACTGTCACCGATTTTGCCGGTCCGCAAAAAAACGGCCTTACAACGCTTTTTCTCTCACTAAAAAAAATGTGTACCTGTGATGACGCAGGCGCAGGTTGCAATGTTAAGTACACAATGCCGGATCGGACTACGTGAGAAATGTCTAATTTAATAACATTGCCTATTTTTGCCTGTGCCGTGACCGACTCCGGTTTTCCCGGTTTTTTAAAAAGTTTCCTAAAGCCTTTTTTTCACGCGCCTGTAAAACCGATGACGTTGACGGCAATGACGTATGTATTAATGTTTTTTCACACAGCGGGAAACCGGAGACAATAGTTTGCCGTTGGTTAGTTTGCCGTAGACAATAGTTTGCCGTCACTGGTTTTCCCGGCTGCTTTTCCAGACACCGGGAAAATCGGAGCCGGTGACGGTTGGCAGAAGCATTAACCCATTGAGAACTTTTTCACGTAATCCAATCAGACTCAATTATGGTTTATTCAATTATGGAGGGTGAACATGGATTATTAAAGGGATGGGATAAAATTTGGTGATATAGTAAGAAATCTAAATTTGCATTTCCGTTCTTCAGGGGATTTGCTGCAACCTCAGAATCCGCGAGATCAGTAATATCAGTAAAATCGTCCTTTTCTATGACAGCCACAAAACAGAATTCTGGCTCTGGGCTTTCTGATGGCGGTAGAACATTAGATAGTATCCGAAAATCAACAAACAGATTATTTCAATGTAGTCCGATCAGACTCAATTATGGTTTACTCAAGTATGGACATGGATTTGTGGCGGTTAGAAAACTCGGCAGAGGAAGGACTTGTCGCAGCGATGGACTGAAAACCTCCCCACTGTGTTATTAGGGTTACGATCGACGTTTCGTCAAGATAGTAAATCGACTCCGAGTGAGTTGATCTACGGACAAAGCATTCGACTGCCTGGTGAGTTCTTCACAGCTACGGAAGATGAGGTGTGTTACCCAGAGTTTATAAAAACTCTCAAAGAAACAATGCAGAGAGTTCGACCAACACCGTCTAAGTGTCATGCAAAACCATATATTTTTATACCACAAGACCTTTCAACATGCACGCATGTCTTCTTAAGATACGATGCAGTGAAGACACCTTTGCGACCTCCGTACGACGGCCCTTTTTCAGTGGCGGAAAGAAATGAGAAAAATTTCAAGATTTTAAAGAATGACAAAGAGCTAGTGTTATCCATCGACAGGGTGAAGCCAGCATTTTTGGTGGAAGGGAAGACTTTTAAAGAAAGTTAAGCAGACAGTTCAGGGACATCAACCAATCCAGCCAATGCAGCAATTAACTCTAACTCTCCTAGCTCTCCACAGGAAGAGTATTTCAGAACCAGAGCAGGTCGGAGATGCAAGGCTAGAGTAAAATTCCAAATAGGTTCGCTGGTGCTGGAAGGGGGGGGGGAGGGGGTACTGCGGCGGTTAGAAAACTCGGCAGAGGAAGGATTTGAACCGAGGTGCTTCGGCGGTCAGACTACTCGGCATCGTTAGGAGTTGAACAGAAATGACATCAGTTGGAAGTACACATGCGCAGTGCCCACCTCACTTAATTAAGACTGTTGACTTTCTGTGAGCGAGCACAGTCGTTGGTGATACGCCTACTAGAGTGTGTGCGCCATTCAAGTTAAATCGTTATATTGTATAATTTATTAAATTGGTTGTAGGATTCAACTTAAATCTTTAGTTTATATATGATATATTCAAGTGAATAAATTATGTTCTGATGCTGCTGTTAAAAACGCTTCAGATTATTAAAGGGATGGGATATAATTTGATGATATAGTAAGAAATCTAAATTCGTATTTCCGTTCTTCAGGGGCTTTGCTCCAACCCCCGAATCCGTAAGATCAGTAAAATCGTCGGTTTCTATAACAGATTAAAAAAACAGAATTCTGGCGCTGGGCTTTCTGTTGGCGGTAGGACAGCCATTACTGCGCGTCGAAAAATCAACAAAAAGATTATTATTTATATGTTTTCGTTTATAAGCAGTGCTGATAAACTCGCTTATCGCCGGGAAAGGATAAACTTGATTTTAAAGTTTTTTTTATAATAAAAGTATATATTTGTTATTTTTTTAACCACATCTAATCACTACATAGCTGGAGTGAGGACAAAGGAAGATCCATAGCTATTTTTTTTAATGGGTGGTGGTAGGGCATACCTGAACCCCTATGAGCTGGGAGAGCATTGATTGCCCACACACTCAGAAACACGATGAAGTCATGAAATAAAAATGAAATATATAAAAAAAATGAAATTAATGAAAAAAGAATAAAAATGAAGAAATCAATGAAATAAATAAAAAATTACATCGTTGAACAGCATCACCATACGTTGGTTTTTCGTGGTTTTCTCAAAATGCTTGAAATTGCGTACAGCTGCTTTCGCATCTGGACTATGCATATCACCGAGCAATATAATTTACGGAACTGAAAAAAAAATACACATAAAAGACAATTCTTCCATAAATCGTAAAATCTTTTCTATTGCCCTAATAACTAAATTGTATTTTCTTCTGAATGGACAAGAACACTGTCGATGCGACTGATTTAAACAATGAATAGTAACACATTTAAATGTCTGTTAAATAAATGTTATATATTTTTTTTCAGAAATGACACATTTTACATAAAATAATTACAGAGATATATCTTTTAAAAAGCATCTGTGGGGGAACTTCGCTTAGTACAAGGCTGTTTCTAATGAAGTCATTGTTTTGACACAATCCTATTGTTCTTGTTAGTATTCTTAGTTATCATAGCCGCGATGCAAACGGACTTCCCATGCTAATAATTAGGTCATAACCCACAATATTTTCTAATGGCAAACTTCAGAAAACATGCCCAACGTATTGGTTACCAACTCTATTACAAACGGTAAATTATGTTGAAACGAAGTATCCTTCTCTAGAGGCAAATATCCAATTAAAATCCTGAAGTTGGTACTTCTTGTATGAATATTGCATTGACATGAAATTGAATTGTCTTGTGTTTGATAATTAAGTTACAATAATGTATATATAACACAATTATTTTTCATTTAACAATGACTCAAAATTTACCTAGGGATTTCTTAAAATATTGAAAAGCCAATGCTTACTAATTTGTAAAGTTAATTGTTTGCATAAGCAATAGGTTATTTTGCTCTGTTTTTGCAACGGATGTTCTTTACATCCTGTAATTTAATGAAGTTGTTTAACTAAGGGTTTGAAGTGTTGAATGTTCCATCATAACAATGACGTATGTTGATTCACTCTAAGAAATAATACTCTCATTTTTAAGAATTCGGCGATCGTCAAGACTACTTTTTTCAATTTTGAGAATTGTTTCGTCAGTGAATCATTTGACTTTTGCCGAAAAAAGAATCTTCACATTTTTAACGAAAATAATTTACTTCGATTCCTTTTAGATGATATAGCGTCAAGTTGTTGGGTTTGGGGCGGATTTCTCGACAAGACGATTAACTTCTAAATATAGCATTATAAAGTTTTAGTTTAAACTTACAAATGCATTTTTGATGTGAGATTGTCTAAATAGACTGCTCGAAGGAGGATGTAATACCCTAAATGAAAGACTGTAGGGAGGAACTGCCCCAAACTAGTGCCCCAAGAGGGTATCAACTGCTATCATGAGTAGTCGGAATCCGAAAGCCGGAGACCACAATTTCTCGGAACCATAAATCGACGTCAGGAGTATGTGGCATTAGCGTACTGTGCGTTCGTGCGCTTAACACTGTGGGCGAAATTTGATGTTCTATGTGCAGTCTGTAGCAGCTCTTTTGTGTAACTCTAGTTCGATATAATCAAATAAAATTTATATGCCCATATTCCATATTTTAATAATTTTTTTTACGTTATTTATTAATAGTAGTGCGATGCGAGATTTCAGAACAGAATATATTTCGAATTAACGGTCTGTCGCTAATTTTAAGCCTACGTGATGTTATCGGGTTCGAATCTTGTTATGAAGTATTAACATTCAATTTTCTTCAAAGGTATCATTGCCGAGAGACTTATTTGACCACACAACCGAGGGGGGATATATTAAGGGTGTTTGAATCCCAGCTAGTGCCATAATTCAGCATAAAGAGTAAAAGTTTTTTTAATTCCCTAAAAATATATTTGATTAAAAAGTTTTATTTAAAAAAAATCTGTTATTTAGTTAAAATTCTTAAAACTGTATCTCCTTCCACATAAGAGATCATGGCCGAGAGTCGTAAGCGACAGCACATCAGATTGGACGTATTGACTGCGAGTTCAAATCTCTGCCTGGGTGAATTTTAGCATTCACGCTCGGAATATTCGGATTTCTCCCTTTCGACAGAATACAAAATCTGAGGTTTTCAGGCTTTAATCGTTACTGCCGTTATATAAACAGTGCGCATTTGATTGCTTTACTGGTAGATGCCATTTGCGCTAGCACACTACATATTTCCGTTTCATGCAGTTTTGCCAAGCGACACCCTATTAACCAATCTAAAAGACGTTTTACGTCAAAAATCACGTTAGTTTTGTCTATTACATAACAGCGTCAATCTGTGATTGAAAAAGTCGCAAAATTGATGAAAATCCCAAATAATGATTTTTATTTTTATTTCTTTTATTTCGGAACAGTACGGAAAAGTTATTCTATGGGTCAGTAAGTATCCACAAACTGGATAAATGTCCAAAAGAGCGCTTCTGATGAAGGCTGAGGTAAAAGAAGTAAAGAGGGATCGGGCAAGACAGAAAATATAAGAAAGAACATGCAGACGTTTTAAGTGAAATCTCAAGTTGTGTACACTTAAATTCACTTTAAACATCTTTCGTCCTTTCTTCTAAAAACGATCAGCTCATAGCTTCACGCCCTCCACCAAAAGGAACGCATTAATATAAAAATAATATCTGGATTCTCTGTGCCCGGTGGATCAAAGGTACAGTTTTTGGTGAAATCATTGTAAATTTCAAATTTCAATGCCCATTTAACAAAAATAAATACCTTACGTGGAGAATTCAGAGACGGGGCATGAAGAACCGATACACCATTAACCTAACAGCCCGAAAAAATTTCCTTAAACTAAATAGTATTTGTTTATCTTTTATGGCTGGTGTATTTCAGCTTCCTCTTGGTTTTTTCACTTAGCAGTTTAGAAAAGCGGAATGTTTATTTCTAGATATAGAGAATTTTATTTTCCAGTAGTAAAAATTTGATGTTCTGGGAATGAAAGGTTAGCTCTGTTATGAAAAGTTAAGTGATAATAGTTTAGTGTTAGTGATTTTTTTTTCATTCATTGCGAAACAACCACCAGTGAGACATATTTAAAGAGTTGGCCGGGTCTGTAACTGGATTGCTGACTAAATTCAAAGTCAAGGAAGAAGAAAAAATATATTATACCAGGTTCTTTTTATTTAGTAGAGGGCAATACTTATTTTAGTTCTTTAATTTGGTATATTTTCAATTTTTTGTTTTATATTTTTCACTTGATTTTGAAATTATCTCATTTTTATTTCATTTTTCGATAGTTATATTGCAATACAATGTTTTAACTTGTAAGCTTTAACCTCACTACAATATATCGATATTAAAATCCTACACTGCAAAAACAAGTACTTAAAATGAGTATCTGAACCTACTCGTTTTTCTTTGAGTACGATTGCATAGTAAATGAGCGCTGACGTACTCAAATTTAAGTAATCGTACGTTTTCAAACATGACCATGGTGATTTAATGTGATGATAATCTCAGCTTCTGTTCAAGCCATCTTAACAAAACGACCTGACAAACCTAAAATATTTGTTCAGAATTTGGTTTTCCACATTATTTCATGTCAATTGTTTAAATGGATACTGATTTATTACAACTCAATTATCTTACTTACCGCCTCCTCCGCACATTTCAAGTAAACAGGAATAAGTTGGCAGATAAATATCAAAACAGCATCAGTTATCACTGATTTGGATGAAATCTTTACCATTATCTTTTTAAATACATAAACAGTCATTAGCTATTTTTAGTATTAGTAAATCACTACCTGATTATGAAAATAAATTAGAGAATAAATAATTTTAATAAGTGGTTACATTTTGAGAATCTCTGTTTAGAGTAATATAAGGTTTCCATAGCATTTTTTGGAGCAGCTTGTTTATGCGACCCCATTTAGCCAGTTTTTCCCTTCGTCGCTTAATAAAAAATACTGCTTTCTAATGAAACACGATGACGTAATTTTAGACTTAGTTAACAATAAAAATGACCCAAATTAAGTTTTTGAAACCTTTTGAAAATAACTATTTTCCGGAGAAGCCAAGTCCTTCAGATGGGGGGGGGGGGGGGGTATGGGGTATTCAATACCCTCCATGCTCCTACAGTTTCAGGTATTCCCCTCTCCCCCCCAAAAAAACCTTGCCCTGATGCCACGCCTGTGTAGAATATATGGAAATATTTAGTCAATATATTTCTGTTCTTACTATTTAGAACTTTATTGACCATCTCGAGAATTATAAATCATAACTTATGATACCTCAGATTTTTACAATATAACAAAGTAAGTGAATTATGTATCTGTTTAGAATTATATTTAACAAATAACATACGGAAAAACAATTAGAAATTATCAAAAATCTGTAAATATTGTGCTACTATTGTTCAAATATTCATTCAGACTTTAAATGCGATTTTTTTAATTTTTAATGAACATTCTTAGAAACCTGTAATTTGTCTCACATGAGCCAATTAAGATGTAAATACATTTTGAAGAATTGAGAAATTAAATGCGACAACCAAATAAAAATTCTCAAAAAAATATCTGTATGCTTGCTATTAGACAAATATATTGCTGTTATACAAGAGTTAGACGGGATGAGGAAAAGGCAAAATCGTATATTATTAGATGAATAATTATATATTGTAGCTATGTATATTAATTACTCAACAATTGCTGCGTAGGAATAAAATTAAAAAAAAGTGAGAAGTTGGCTCTTTTTAGCTTATTACATCTTTCATTCATACACGGATGTCAAAAGTTCGAAAATCGATTTAAATCCAAAAATCGATTAAAATTCTAAAATCGATAAGTTGCTGAAAGAACCACAGATAGGTCTGAAACTTTTTAATTTGTTTAGTGTACAATGACCTTTTATAGGAAAATGTGGCAAAATTTCAATTCAAATAATACAGAAGCGATTCGAATAGCATCAAAGTTCAAAGCAAACCCATAATTGTATAATTACAAAACGACATTTTATACGATCTTCTCTAAGCCGCCATTTTGAATAGTAAGACTTGTGGATCCTGGTTCTTGGAAGGCGAACTCCTATTGTTTCAGTTAATCGAACTTGCGAATACGATTTCTGGTTTTAAAAAAAAAGTTTTTATGCAGAATCTGACGATACCTCCGGCGGAAGAGGGCATTAAGAGGGAGAACAGAAGAAAACCGACGTCGGCGGTGAATTGTTTTCGGCTTTTAATAAAGTAATTATTTCTGTTCGTACACCGGGATTTCGTTTCGTGTTCCGCTTTGAATTAACTGCGGAACAGTGGCTTTAGTCTTTAGATGATAGCGACATAGGGGGACCTAGGTGAATGTGCTTCTACGAAAAGGGTAATGAACTCAAAATAAATTCGAACTCAAAATAAATTTTTCTTTAAAATGGGTGTATTAGTTCAGAAAATTTTCAGGGAGCTTCATACAAAAATATTTGACATATGCTTTTGTAAATTTTTTCAAATATTTAAATATATGATTTTTTGAAATTTTTCGTAAATTTTTGTTTAAAATTTTGATGATTAAGAGTTTCTTTAATTAAAATATTTTTAAGATGTCTATTTCTGAAAACGCATGTCGGTAATATGTAAAAGAGCTTTAAAGCAAAATATCCAGTAAATTATAAGAAAAAGGTAAATTAGTACGAAAAATTCGAATTTTGAGAAAAGAGCATTGAAAGATATATTAACACATTAATTTGTTTTCCTTAGCATAATTTAAAATAAATACCACCAATTTAAAAGTTAAACAAATCGCGGACCGCCACTTTCAAAAAGTGCTAAATAAAGATACTTTTCTTCAGATCCTTATCAAGTACTTTTTATATTAATACAATCACGCATATGAAAGTTGAATAAAAAAAATAAGGATGTACGTACAGTAATTGTGCTTTGTTAAAAAAAAAATTAGATTTTTTTTGTATAAAAAGAATACCCATTAACAAATTCGCTGCCATATAAGTTGTATTTAAATCAGGCATTAATTGGCCAAATGGTTCTTTGAGTTAAGTACAACTCCAATCAAAGACTACGGTATTCGTTCTTTAAATTGTTTTACACTTCATATTACCATGCAATTCTAATGTAGGCACATTCTGCATGACCTCTTAGACAACAAACTGGACATGACCTGAATCAGTCTTAAAAAGGGAACTTTTTGTATGTGTCGGAATGCTTCGGGAGTTGCATACAACAATCACGCACAAAAGTCATGAAAAATTATTATTTTCAAATTTTCTACAAATGTTGATTAAAATGTTGAATATAACTCCAATTATCGGGAACTCCAGTTATCCGGATCAAAGAAACAGAATCGCCAATTATCCGGATCAAACAAAGCGGATTCTTTGAATTGTTTTTCACTTCATAATGCCATGCAATTCTAACGTAGGCACCTTCTGCATGGCCTCTCAGACAAAACACTGGACCTGGCCCGAATTATTCTTAGAAAGGTAACTTTTTGTATGTGTCGGAACGCTTTGTGAGTTGCAGACAACAATCACGCCAAAAAGTTACAGAAATTTATTTTTTTCAAACGTTCTGTAAATGTTGATAAATGTGTATACAGTATAACTCCAATTATCAGGAACTCCAGTTATCCGGATCAAAGAAAGATAATCGTCAATTATCCGGATCAAACAAAGCGGATCGCCAATTATCCAAATACGGATCGCTTTCAGAAAATAATAATCAAAATCCGCATTTTAAAAAATTCTTATCGGTGAATGATATTGTTTTTAATAGCCATTAAATTACATTACATACTTAATCAAAATTCGTTTTTTTACTATGTTTCACTCATGTTAAGAAATAACCTGTTTTACACTTCATAATACCATGCAATTCTAATGTAGGCACATTCTGCATGCCCTCTCAGACAAAACACTGGACCTGGCTTCAATTATTCTTAGAAAGGTAACTTTTTGAATGTGTCGTAACGCTTCGTGAGTTGCAGACAACAATCACGCAAAAAAGTTACGGAAAATTATTTTTTTCAAATTTTCTACAAATGTTGATAAATGTGTATACAGTACAACTCCAATTATCAGGAACTCCAGTTATCCGGATCAAACAAAGCGGATCGCCAATTATCCGGATGCGGATCGTTTTAAGAAAAAAATAATCAAAATCCGCATTTTAAAAATTTCTTATTGGTGAATGATATGTTTTTAATAGTTATTAAATTACATTACATACTAAATCAAAATTCGTTTTTTTACTATGTTTCACTCAAGTTCAGAAATAATTTTTTTTCGTAAATTACACAATTATCTGGATATTCGATTATCCGTATGATATCTGGCCAATGCGGCCACATGCACTGTAAAAAAATTGTTAAAAATTAGTTCATGAACGTACTCGCTTTTTTTAGTACAATTGCATCGTAAATGAGCGATAACGTTCTCAAATTTAAGCAATCGTACTTTCGCAAAAAATGAGATTACGAATCTCAGCTTCTTTTCAAGCAATCTAAACAAAACGACCTGACAAACTTCACATTATTTGATGTCAATTGCTTAAATGGATATTGAGTTATTACAAGCCAATTATCTTAATTCCCATTATTTTGGCCCACCTTTTTTAACAAATCATCTGTTTATAACTTCTTCAAATCGCCCTGGTGGTTTAACGGATCTGGACTGCGGTGTCTAAGGATCTGGGCTCGATTCCCAAAACGTCTTGTTTATAATTGTTGATATTTATTGTTACAATTATTTTACGTCCTTTTTAACATTTCTTATATTTATAGGTTTTTCACGTCGCTATGGTAATACAACGGATAAAGCATTGGGCTGCGATCCTGAGGACCTGGCTTCGATTCCCGATAAGTCCTAGATGTAATTGTCGATATTAATTTAAAGTGATTTATGAAGTCAGCCTATATTGGCTAGCACCTGCTCTTTTTATTCATATTTACTCATTGTACTCATATTTGAGTACATGTACTTTTCAAAATTGACACTTATGTATTCGGAGCCATGATAAGCGTCGAATGTACTCAAAACTGTTTTTGAGTACGTTTTTCTTATTTTTGAGTACCTATTTATAACAGTGTTAAAGCATCCAATTTCCAGTTTTAACCATCAGGATTAATTAAGGTTAAAAATATTTAATTCATTAGCAAAATAATATTGAAATATTAACAGATTTCAATAGAAATCACAATAACAAAAACAAAAAAATTCCACAATTCTCTATGAAATTGACTGTTGAATTTTCCACTGTTATTTACAAATTAACCTAATTTTTTTTTTATGCCCCGACATATTGAAACTTTTTACGTACTTTGACATATGCTTTTGAAATATTTTAAATTAATGACTTTACAATTGCAAAAATCATGTGAGCGTCAGTGATTTAAAAAACATTTCGATGATTAGACAATCCCAGCAAAAAAAGTCAGCATAAAAGCTTCATAATTTTTTTGAAATTGAAGGTTTTATGCAGAAAAACTGCAGTTTTTTTTAAGATAAATAAAATTAAAGGTTTTTATTTCAATATCCTTCATAAAAACTGTAAAAAACCTTCATAAAAATCAGCAAAAAACCTTCAATTTTTAATCATGAAGGGAAAATGTAGATATTTTAAAGGTGTTATGCAGGAAAATGAAAAACTTTAAAAAAAAATGCAGTTTTTTGTTTTAATAGCCTTTATAAAATCTTCAAAAAACCTTCAATTTGACAATTTTGATGAAGGTTTCATGCTGACTTTTTTTGCTGGGTATAGCTCCACGGACCACCAGTAGTACGCGGACCACCAATAGTACGCGGACCACCAGTAGTACGCGGACCGCCAGTAGTACGCGGACCACCAGTAGTACACGGACCACCAGTAGTACGCGGACCACCAGTAGTACACGGACCACCAGTAGTACGCGGACTACCAATAGTACGCGGACCACCAGTAGTACGCGGACCACCAGTAGTACGCGGACTACGGATTTGGAAGACGGCTTTAGAGACTTCCTAAAAAGAGTATATTCTCCGAATCAACATGTTATAACACACATGTCTCATTCCTTAACGTCTTATTATCAACCCTTCTGCACTATCATTTGAAAAGCATCCAATCTATTCCGAACACGTGAAAATGCCATTAGCGATATCATAAGTATCACCAACATGGTACATGGAACCAATTAATGAAGAACCCGAATTAAGATATCAAGTGCATTACTGAGAATTATCAGTATTTTGTGTGTGTGAAGCTAAGAAAGGAAAGGACGCATAATGTGGCTTTCATCTCATCTGATCAGTATAATAATAAGTCTGAAACTTGTTTCATATGTGACAAAATTTATAGCACTGTAATAAGGCAGTTATTCTTCGGATCAAAAAGGGCGATGGAACATTACTTATTCTATGAGATAGTAAAAGAACAATTAGCTACACTATTATCGTTACCAATTAAAGAAAATTTATTATTGAAGTGTATATTATGCAGGAAATCCGAGATATGTTATCTAAATCTTTAAAATGGGAATAACATGTAATTGCATACCTTATTGTGGGCTTGTATAGTTTTTTTATTACTGACATTCTAAGTAACAGAAACGTAATGTTGGACGAGATCGTCGAATTAGGATTGCAAAAACGTCGTTTAACCCTGCATAGATCGCGCTCCTTAATGACAGGTGAATCAAATTGGAGGCAAGAGACAAAATTGAAAGATTCTCACTGCAATGACATCATTCACTATTAGGGACCGTTACTTATTATGCCTGAGAAGCTCGTGAGAACTAACAAATGATCTATTCGACCAGATGATTTGGATAATAGGGAGAAAAGGGTGACCAGAGGTTCGATTGTTTGTATGTTTATTTTCTATAATGCCATTGTACAGCTCGGTAAAGTAAAAAAAATGTTTTACCACGAGGGAAAAATTTATGAAAATTAGACAATAGTTTTTACTGTGCATTATGTAAATACAGAAATCGTTTCTTTTTATACTATAGTAGTCGTATGTGTGCCGATCCTTGGTAGGGTATAATGAAAAAAAAAACCGATCAAATCGCGATGTGTGGTGTAATAAGTGAAGGCCACCAATAACAAGAATACGCTATCCAATCCCTTATTTTTCCAATATCGTCTCACCTCAAATTCGATTCGCCTTGGATTGTGTTTCTCAGGCATAGCGCGAGCTCTGTAGTGTTAATCGTGTCTATAAACATAACATATATTCAGCAAATTCAAAATTATTTTACTTATTCAAACAGTGAATCAAACTTATTTCAAACAATGCACCTCCCGTGGTAACTTTTATATTCGTTTCAAAAAAAATTTCAGTCGCTCATATGTTCCAAAAAAACAAAACATATTCAGTGTCTTACAAAAAACATAGAAAAACAAAAACCTGTCCCCCAAATCAATTCTTCCTCTTTGTTAATTAATTTAACCCTTACTATATTTATGCCTTAACCAAACGTCTCAAGACTACCCATTAAAAAGACATCTGAGGTTTTGTAAAGTAACTTATCTCAATATTCGGATTGAATTTTTTTTTAGTATTCACTTTCAAAATTTATGTACTTCTCGCAGTAAGTTAGAGACCACTCATGTTAAATTTAATGGGAAATACACATACTTTCCTTGCGCAATTGTACGTGATATAAAAAAATTAACCGCCTACAAGGCTGTCGTTCATTTTTACAAATTTGAATATTTTCATGAAATTTCAACTGTGTCATAACTTTTAAAAAACAATTACACTCTTTTTGAAAAGGTGCAAAGTTTTAGAATTATACTCTAATATTGAATTCACTCTTCTTCCAAAATTGTACGTAATATGAAAAATATTTTTTTTTCAATTATTTTAAATTTTTTTTTTTTTGCAAATTTCAAAAATCTGTAAAAACAGTTTGTTAAACACATTCTTTTGTTTACAAAAATGCAAAATTATAGTTTTTCAGAAGATATTTTCTTGACTTATAGTAAATATAAAATAAAATCACTTTTTTGTAAATTTTATATTTTTAAAAAAAATTATATAAATTTTAAATATTGGACCATGTAATTATGTTAATATGCTTTGCACAAATAAAATTATAATGAAAAAATTATAATGATATCTGCAAAATTAAAAAAAAAGAAGTAAAATGTGTCCCCCTCTCTTTAAGAAACTGCAATCGAATTTGTTACACTATTGTTACGTCATCGATTTCTTCAGTCTACAGTGTCTTAAAGCTACCAGGGTTTCAACCCAAAATAGCTATGTTTTACACCACTTACCTTTTCAAAAAAGATAAATTAAATAATTCCCGGAATACGTTCAGAAGCTCTTGAATTGCTAAAAGGAACAATATCCAAGCTATAACGGCAAGCTCATCTATAATTTTAAACATAATAGCGCAATTAAATTCAAACCATTACCTATTACTATAACGGCAAGCTCATCTATAATTTTAAACATAATAGCGCAATTAAAATCAGACCATTACCTATTTCTTAGAAACCTGTGAGCATATACTTTTGCGCAACATTTTGTCTACCGTGGAAAATGCGCCTTCCCCCTCCCCCCCCATTTAACTTGAACCATGTTTGGCCGTCCGTACCGTATGGATACACACTTCTAGTGGAAGGTTAGGGTAGTTCAATTTGTACCGCAGTTTATAATTTAGGAGCTGGTACACCGTTAAAAATTATTAAGACCTTGCAACAAAATTTGGTACCCATTTAGCTGCAACAAACATTTGGTGCTTAGTTTTATCATTTTACTGTGTGACGTTGTATCATTTAATGGTGAAATGTTGCACCAATACTCATAACGTTTCATAAAACTCAAAATTCGAGTTTTTTTTTCAGTAGCAATATTTTTGTAACGAAGATGGCAACCCTCCGATCGCGAGATCACATCTTTTTATTTTTCTTTGTAAATGTCACTAATCGGAATCGAACTAGGAATCCTCTGATTCATAGCTGAGCGCCTTTACCCACTGCGCCTTTATCCACTGGTTGCATTTAAAGAAGTTGAACCAATTATTGGTTCATCCTCTTTAAATGCAATGAAAATGCTTTAATTATTAATGCAAATAAATTCTTTCCGATAGAGGATTTTTGGTTCGACCCAGATTTTACCATAATATGGTGTAAATTGCTACAGAGCATTAACAGTGTAGTCGATTTTAATGGGTATTTTCGCTGCCATTTAATACTACACTGTTAAAAATAGATACTCAAAAATAAATAAATTGTATTAATTTTTGAGTATATTCGATTCTCCTCATAGCTCCAAATATTTAAGTTTGAAAAAGACATGTACTCAAAAAATAAGTACAATGGGTAAAAATGGTTTTGGTTTGGTTTGGTTAACTTACGTCGCACTAGAGCTGAACATTGGACTATTGGCGACGGTTCGGGGCCTATCTCGAAGGAAAGACCCGGGAACGATGCCTCGTATTTTTGAACCATGGTCAAATGACGAGAACAACACCTCAGCTGGCACCCAACGCCTTCAATAGACGTCGGGGCTTTGGATCCCGATCAGATTTATCGTGTACCAGTCATTTTTACCGTTAATTTTTTGTGGATGTTCTGAACGACATTTTAGTGTTTTGGCAGCGAAGTTGGCAACTCTCCGATCGCAATATCACTAGTATTTTACTATTTTTAGTCTAGTCGTCGCACAGGGTCGAACAGGGAACCATCGGATTCCCAGCTGACGCCTTCATCCACTCGGCCACGGAGGCCTTGTAGGTAAAAATGAATAAAAAGGGCAGATGCTAGCATACATAGGCTGCCTTCTTAAATCACTTTAAATTAATATCGACAATTACATCTAGGACTTATCGGGAATCGAAGCCAGGTCCTCAGGATCGCAGCCCAATGCTTTATCCGTTGTATTACCATAGCGACGTGAAAAACCTATAAATATAAGAAATGTTAAAAAGGACGTAAAATAATTGAGTTGTAATAACTCAGTTTTCATTTAAACAAATAGATAGACATAAAAAAAAAGGAAAACCATCATCTGAACTCTTATTTTAAGTTTGTCAGGTCGCTTTGCTAAGAAGGCTTGAACAAAAGCTGATATTAGCAATATTAAATCACACTGCTCATTTTTGAAAAGTACGGTTACCTAAATATGTGTACTAGGGTGGAATGAAAAAATCAAAATTTTATTAATGTAATCTAATAGTGCGGAAAAGTTGCCTTTCGTATACATTATTTGCCATGTAAAAGGATTTTGATATAAAATAATATCTAGAGGTTCCCCTCAGGCCGTGAAATTTACCAATAATTGGTAAAAATTTAAAATGTTGTGATGTACTATAGGATGAGAAAAATGTATTAGAGTTTAATACTATGGAAATTTTAGCATTAATATAGGTTCATTTTTTAAACATAAAAACAAGTTAATAAGTTCTTACAATATTAAAGATAGTTTGAGGCTCTGCCCGGAGTTCGAACTTTACCACAAATGTTAAGTTTACATACGCTACAAACAAAGGTGAAGTAAGTATGAAATTATGAATCCGACTTAGCATAGCTCACAAGAGTATCACTTAAATCTAAAGATGTTAGTAAAAAATTTCTCTGCTATTCAGAACTAAAACTGTAACTACAATGCCAACAACTGAACATAGTTTAATGGGTCGCTTGACTTGATTATTGATATTCTGCTATATTGTGGCATAAGTTTTGTAGACTGCAATCTAACTCTAATAAACCCATCTCTCTTGCTTGCGCCACAAACCGCATCTCATGCATCTGTAAACTAATTTAACGCATCGTTACACCAATTGAGTATGACATGGGGAGTTTGCCAAATCAAACACTTCAGGAATGCCATCAAGCGCCATTTGTTTCAAAGCTTCATCTGAAATTCCCATGGTAAATGGAGGTTCCGTTGTTTCCAAATTCTGTCAATATATGAGTTCATGGCAATCTTCAGCTTCGAAGTTAAAATCTGGAATTTTAAATTTGCGGAGTTCAATGGATTTCCTTGCTTTGCCGCCAAGATCCTATGCAAACCAAGCTCGCTCCCTGATGAATGTTCGACCATCTGTCGTCATTGCTAATAGTGTATTTTCTGGACTCCCAAAGAAACTGTTATGCAGAACCACGGGATCTATCACAGTTTTCATTTCAGAAGAGAGATAACGAGATCTTTTTATTGCTTTGAAGACTTGTTTGGCACAATCTTTACAGGAGTGGTAAATCTTAATACTAAATCACATTGGTGCATAAACTTTCATAACGTATTCTGCTAGTGTGTATAAATTCTGTGATGGATTGACGGTTGCAATATACGAACACAAAATTCGATTTGCTGTCGTTAACCACCTTGAATGATTCAATGCTTCAGTTGTCGTCCTGACAAACTTGTTGAGCACTGGCTGCTAGCCACTGATTGGCAAATATCAAAAAAGTACTGTTGTTCAGTACTTAACTTTGTTTTACTTATTTCTGAAAGGTTAACTTGAACTGCCTCAACTAATACAACTGGCAATTGTACACAATTAGCCAATGCTTTTCCAATAATACCAGAGAATGCATGAGGACCTGTGGTTTTACCGACTAAGTGCTTTAGTAGATGTCGTAATGGAAGTTCGTTTGAATGAAGCTGACATACCAACCACTGCAAGGAATTTTTAAAATAAACTTCGAGAAACCTTATTACTCCTCCAGTTCTTCCAGCATTTACTTGGGTTCGGTTACATCCTACAGCTACAATATTTTCAGCAGAAATTTCGTTTTCTGTTAAAGAGTCAGTTATGCTCTTGGTGATGTTTTTCGCTGAGCCACTGGATGGAGTCACATGACCAAGATACTTAGATTCAGGTTCTTGAATCAAAGTGACGTGCTCTTCAACTAATCTTTTGCAGTACTTTTTTCCATTTAAACTTGCAAGTTTTAATGTAATGTGAAAATACACGAGAACGTAGGCACAAACTCAAGTAATGCATGTATCTTTGTATGCCGTCGCTAAGATGCTACATGATATGGCAATGAATAACCATCTTGTACATTTGGACGAATTCATTTATCAAATTCGGTGTGAGGTAGAAACCAAATACCCGCGCAAGCGCAATGCTGCAGAAGTGAATTCTTCCAAGGTCAAAGTGGACCCTCGAAGTGAATATATATAATAAAGTGGCGGATTTAAGGAAAAACGCCCAGGCGGCAAAGCCTTCGAGGGGCCCAGTTTCATACATAGGCGGAACCGTTCATATATTACGTCTTACATATTTAGCAGGGGCCTTTCATGCGTGGTAAGGGGACGGATCGTTGTGGGTACTTGACGTAGGAAAACTTTCTAGAACAAAAATTATAAAACTTGTACCATACATGTACCTCGTTATTTTAGAACCATGGTCAGATGACGAGGAACACCTGAACTGGCACCCAACGCCTTCAATAGACGCCGGGACTTTGGACCCCGATCAGATTTATTGTGCACCAGTCCCGTATACACGCCGTTAATTTTTGCGGATGTTCTGGACGACTTTTCTAGTATTTTGTAGTGAAGCTGACAACCCTCCGATAGAAGAAGCAGTACCCCGCGTCGTAGGAGATTTGGAGGATTATCAGAAATCTGAAGTGTAAGTTCTATCTGCCCGTAGTTTTTGGGTAATCGGGTCCTGTAAAGAGAAGTGTACCCGGTTCACGTTGAACAGGGGCACATTTGAGAAAGAATAAGGAGAATCCAAATAGAAAATCATACAGTGAAATGTTTATTAAAATATGCTAAAATATAACAGAAACAATTATTTCTCTTCCGCCCTTTTTTAATTTTTGGAGTCGAAGGGGCCCCAAATGGGTTCAAGACAAGGGGGCCCAGGCGGCAATTGTCCATTTGCCGCCTGTTAAATCCGCCACTGTATGTAAAATAAAGCTGTTTTAACTTTGTTTTATTGTTTTGATAAAAAATGGAATTTTTCCCGCTATATTAGAAATTGCATTACTGTAGAATGAAAACTTATCAACGTCACAGTGTTGTAAAAAATCCAATTTTGTAGAATTCAAGGCCAGAGGGGAACCTCAAAATGAAAAGATAGAATAAAACTATTTTAGGTCTGTCATTATGATACCAAATGACAACTTTTCCGCACTATTAAAAGTTGAAATTCGAAAAAAAATATTTTTGCCTAGACTTTCACTCCACCCTAATGTGTACATCATCGCTCATTTACAATGCAATTATTGATTCAAGTTGATTCTGGGAATCATTTTTAATTATATTTTTTTTACAGTGAAAGTACAGATTGTGAGTGACCTTTTCTGCCGCTATCTGGTGATTCAACCCAGTCATTCCTTTTGATGAGCCGCTAAGCGACGGCGTTGCTTAGCGGCGTTTCTTAGAAGGTTTGTTCTACAAAAACAATGGATTCAATTAAACATTTCCTGTTCTTTCGATACCATCAAGAAATAAATTGTTTTTTTCTAAATTTTTATGTTGTTTTAGGGATTGAATGTGAAACTAAAATGTTATACCTGTGAACGTCTTTTCTACACTTTAAAAAAAGAATATCTTTAAATGAGTATCTAAACCTACTCGTTTTCTTTTAAGTATAATTTTCATCGCCAATGTTCATGTGACATACTTAAATATAAGTAGCCGTACCTTTTCAAAAAGTAGCAATGGGATTTAATATTGCTAATCTCAGCTTTTGTTCAAGCGATGTTCATGAAACATAAAATAGTATTTCAGAAAATGATTTTCCCCATTATTTGATTTCAATTGCTTACGTAAAAACTGAGTTATGACAACTCAATTATCTTACTTCCCATTTTTTTGGGGCACATCTAGTTTATCGGATATGCACTTCTTATATAAAAAATATAAATTAGGAATCAACATTTATTTGATTGAACGTAATACACTTATTTGCATTTGAACTCCATTTTTCAACTTCCATATGATTGTTTATATTAATATAGAAAATATTTTATGAGAAAAAATTTGCATTTTGTTGAAAAAGTATTTGATTGGGACTTAGTCAATCTGCTGATGCATCGCGTAGTATTTGCAAGAATGCGATATTTAATACCTGAATTATACATGGTGTATGATAAGTACTTTTACAACTTTGACACTCAATAAAACTAAAAAGAAATAAAATAGCTAAGTTATACTGCTTGTACATATATAACAGCAGTACATGAGTTTCATTTGTACTTCGTTTAAAAAGAAATAAGATAGCTAAGTTATACTGCTTGTACATATATAACAGCAGTACATGAGTTTCATTTGTACGTCGTTTTAAAAAAAATAAGATAGCTAAGTTATGCTGCTTGTACACATATAAAAGCAGCACATGAAGTTTCATTTGTACTTCGTTTAAAAAGAAATAAGATAGCTAAGTTATGCTGCTTGTACATATATAACAGCAGCACATAAAGTTTCATTTGTACGTCGATTAAAAATAAATAAGATAGCTAAATTATGCTGCTTATACATATATGACAGCAGCACATGAAGTTTCGTTCGTACGTCGCGACGTAAAATAATATATATCATTTTTAAAGTTTTTTAAGTGACGCGTCGCTTAAAATTTTTTTAAAAATTAAATAAATTATTTTTAAAAAAAATATTTTTTTAAACTGCTAATAAATAAAACTTTATGTGTTGCTGTCACATATACAAGCAACATAATTTAGCTGGTCTTATTTCTTTTAGTTTTTTTGCGTGTCAAATTTAAAAATATACTTCTCATACTTAGTCCCAAAACTATATACGACGCGTGAATTTTATTTAGTACTTTTACATTGTGGTGGTCCGCCCTTTGTCTAAATTTTTATTTGGTGGTCCGTTCTTTGTCTAACTTTTAATTTGGTGGTCTGCAGTCATCTAAAGGTTGGAAACCACTGTTCTAAATCAAAGCAATCATCCTTTTTGTTATATTTATACCGTCGCTGACTTCTAATGGTGTAAGTCAACAACATCAACACTTTTAATAATCAATCCTGGGGAAAATCATTTATATTTTTAAGCTGATTGACACCCCATGTGTTCGACATATTAATACCGTATATTGAGATGAGCCAGACTAACAACAGTGGAGTTCCACACTAAAAAGAATTGATCAAAAAACAGCTTTTTCGCTACTGTCTGGTGATCGCTGACTCACACCATTGGCTCGAACCTTCCTTACTTGTTTCTGCTGCTATGTTTTCTACTTACAACTCCTTTTAGTAATTTGGCATGATGAGAGTGTTATGACATGTTTCGGAAATTAAATTATATGGTAAGCGTGAAAATGAATATTCAGCTAGTCATTTTGTGGCCATATCTATCAATCAATCCGTCTGCACTCTGCGCTTTGCGGACTAAACGCTTATCTTGCCGGGATGTTTTATACTGATGAGAAATTGGTGGTTCAATAGTCTTGGATTATGATCTATGGGCTGGACGGAGTCAATAAAAAGGTCTGTTTGTTAAAAAGTTAAATTTAAATTAAATTTTTTATAGTATTTTATACTTTTGGAAAAAGTGGGTATTTAGTGACAGCACAACTAAAGGCGGACTGGCACTCAAAAACGGCCCTGGAAAATTTAAATTTCGGCCACCAAAAAAAATTTGAAAATTATGTTTGTTATTAAAATAATGAGCCCATAATTTGAAAACAAAATATATAATAACAATATCTAACTCTTTATATAAAGTTCATTTAATATTTGTTTTAATTTGTTAAAAGATTAAAAAAAATATTAAAATATTTAAAATTTTATTAAAAGTTTTAAATTTTTTTTTAAATATTTTAGTTATAATTAAAAATTTTAATTTTTATATTCGTATATTAAATACGTTCGGATGATTTTCAAGCGGAAGACACTAACAGCCCTGTTTATAGAAAATTCTTCCTTCTTTCACCCGAGAAGCACTGGCAAAAGAATAAAGTGGGGGCCGGGCCATTCGGCCTGTTTTTGACATTATCACGTTTCGACGCCTTTGAAACTGAGTTTCATGTCGACCGCAAATCTCATAGTCCACAACTGGAATGTAGTTTCAAATAAGACAATAATTTTGGTTTCTTAGAGATATTATGACATCCTGTTTTCAAATTTGAAACATTATTGAAAAACCTGTGTTGGCTTTTAATAAATTATTGTTAAAACATATTTTACTTTTTAAGAAATCACCCGACCATATTTTAAAAGTATTAACCGGACACGCGGGAAAGCTCCAGATCGAATGTATTGCCAGTCCGCCACTGAGCACAACTAATGTAAAAACTTTTGTTTTGATTTAGCGCATTGACTGATGAATGAATAAAGTATAAGTGAAAAATGAACGAGAGATTTTTTAAAACTTATTTTTAATATAATTAAATTTATTACTAGATTATAATATTCTTCGGAAGTGAACATGTGGATGGCTAAAAGCACACTGTTTGTTTGTCCATTATTTGCAAAATGATAAAGGGACTTTGTTAACAAACTTTGAAACTTTGTTACTACTGTTTTATTACTATATTCTTACAGTGTTTTATTTCTAAATGAAACTTATTAAATTTCAATAAGTTTTTTCTAACGAATCCTTCAGGGATTAGAGTCATTAACAACAAAAAATTAAGAAAAACGACTTAGTGAGTTTGAGGTATCTAATAGGCTTAATGAAAATCTAGGCTTAATGAAAATCACTCTCATCCTTGAAATTAGCTACAAAAAAAGAGCTTCATGGGTTACTAATTTTAAATGAAACTCTGAAGCTATTGCTTCTAAAGCTTCATTGGTAGAGTTAATTCATCTAAGTTTTAATATATAATTTTGGGTAATTTTTAATCCAAAAAATATTGAAGAACAATTTGCAGGCTTCAATAACAAAAATTAATGTGTCCTAATATAAGAATATAGTAGAACTTTTTTTTAGAATTCTAGTTTCAAAGTACAATAAAAATATAAAGTCTTCCTTTGCGTCACCTTAGAAAAGTTCGATTTGGTGTTTTTATTTTCAAACGAACGTAATATCTTTAAAAGAAGGAATTCGTGTTCGCTGCCAGTTTTGAAAAGGTAAAAACAATAAAATGCCCTCAAAACTAGCTTTGCGTTACAATTAACCCCAGTTCCTAGAAGGAACCAAATGACCTTACTTGAAGCTACAGTTCGATGTTAAACTAGGTCTTTATCATTTCCTGTTTACGGGCTGATTAATTCTCTGAGGTGTCTCTAATTGTTATTTGAGAAGGCGATGTTTTTGGGTAAAATCGTACGAAATAAATCTTGTAATCGAAATTTTATTTGTTTTATATACTTCCAGTCAGATCCTTCTCAAATCCGGATGTCTTGTTGAAAGATTGATCTAATCACTGTTCTAAAAAATTAGGTGCCGTGTGACAAAAGTGTCCTTAGTATTGTAATTAAGGTTTCTGTATATTTAGAAAATATGGAGGATCTCTTGAATTGAGGTAACTATCAGTAATGTTTACGCTTAATGAAAAATTAGTAAGCGTTGTTCCTGTTTTAGTTTTATGTGTGAAGGTTCTATAGCTCGACATCGTTGTTTCATAGACCATTAATTTTAGAATTTAGGCGATCCACTGAAAGGAAGTGGATGTTGTGGCACACTGGATATTTATAATGAGAAAATAGTGCACCCTTCCGATTCTGAGTTTATATGCTTGACCTCTACTGTGGCTATCCATTGCATAGGTCATTAATTTTCTAGGGGTCAAGTTCAGGAAATTCTCACAAGTGTCTTCCTGCAACTAAAATCTTCAATGGGACTTTAAAGTGTTGTTACATTGAAAAAAACCTATTTAATGTGTTTTTTTAAGATCCTCAACTTAAGGGAACTTAATTGAAAATATATTTAGAGCTTGAATTATATTTAGTACTTGAAATATATTTAGCATTTTAATTATATTTGGTACTTGAATTATATTTAGTACTTGAATTATATTTAGTACTTGAACTATATTAAGTTCTGGAATTATATTTAGTACTTGAATTACGTGTGCACCTAGTGGTCCGAATTTTTTCGTCCGAATTTATCTTTTTGACCTATTCGTCCGAATTATCTTTTCGATCTATTCTTACCTAATTACTTTGGCGAAACACTTTGGCGCATTTTGACATGGTGTTTTTATCTTGAAAGTAGCAGCCTTAGAATTTCACCCCCCTCTGTAGAATAGGATTGCCATTTGGCGTGTTTATCATTGCGCTAAGAAGAAAGTTGAATGAAGATTGTCGCAGAAAAAACATGTATACGTTCCCCTAATTGAAAGGTGACCTTCGCTCACGGTTCAGACAGGGGGTCGATGTGGGGGGTCGACGGCAGGGGGTCGTAAAGTGCTTGGAGGCGCTATTAGTGCTGGATTGGTATTTTTTTTTAAGTTGAAGCTTTTTAAAAAGCCTACTCCTTTTAAAATTTAAGTTGCAGCATTGAAAATTTAAAAAAACTTCAATTTAGAAAAAAAAAATACCAGTACAGACAAAATTATTTTTACAGAATATTTTTAATATAAAAATACTTTAATTGATTATTAAGTTTTATACTAGTAAAACCCGTATAATTTCGAAAGTTAGCATGCGCTTATTTCAATATGAAAGGTATTATTTTGTGCAAAAAAATAAATTCGCAATTTAATATAGTGAAGTTTGGGGTACGATGTCAACCACAAAGTAGATAAACGTAATTTACGTTGGCGGAGACAAAACATGCATCCAATAATTATGATTTTTGGTAGAACGATAACCATATAACAGGCTGCAGTCAGTGGTGATCTCTATAGAGAAAACCATTTAAAAATAAGAAAAAAACCAATAAAGAAAAAAAGCACTCTTCTTATATTTTAGTAACAGTCCAGCAGTTCCCGGAAGATTGTCCGCGGAAGGATGTTATATATATAGAGAGAGAGAAAGAGGACTCGCGGGATCATAAAGAAAAAAAAATGTTAAAATGCACTGTTTTTTGATAGTGAAAATATGTTTTCATTCAGCCAAATTTGAATGAAATTATGAATCAAAAAGAAAGATTTCACTCATCCCATATAGATAAAAAATCAGTGCTATAACTAACCTAACCTTACAAAGTTTTCATGAGCAGTTGTGCAGAAAATTATTTCAAAGAGGTATGATAGGCAGAAAAACTGATATTTTTAATATTTTAAATATTGGCATTTTTTGCGGGATCTTTATTACAAATTAGGTAATGGCACCAGCCAATGTTCATGAGTTTAAAGGAATCTTAATTGCACAAGTAAGAGACTAAAATTAATTAAACTTCTTATTGTGGTATTATATTTTCTATGTATTAGTTGGGCAAATTTGTGACCATATTCTTAGTAAAACCTTTGTAAAATTAATAGAAATTATAAAATTAATGTTAATTTCTTTTCGGCCCTTCATTTTCTAGCTATAATTCATTGCACTTGAAATACCTTCTGAGAATGTCGAAGCGACCAGTTTTAGAGTAACTTTATTTTCCACTTGATATTGAACAGCCAAATTCGAAACATCGAGAGTATTACTCTTCTGTAGAAATCAAAGTAGAGGGTAGACAAAAAAAAGATCTAATATCAGCTTTGGTTCAAGCGACCTGGCAAGCTTAAAATATTTGTTCAGAAGATGGTTTTCCACATTATTTTATGTCAATTGTTTAAATGGAAACTGAGTTATTGTGACTCAATAATCTTATTTCCTATTCTTTTGCCCCGCCGTTACTATGTTTACAATTTCTTCCTGTCGCTCTGGTAGTACGACGGATAAGGCCCCAGATTTCGGTGCGGACGACATCAGGTAGACGGATTGGGTTCGATTCCCGGTAAGTGCTGGTTGTAATTGTTTAAATTTATTGAAAGTGATTTACGAAGGCAGCATGTGTAGGCAAGCAACTGCTCTTTTTATTCATGTTACTCATTTTTGAGTACATGTCTTTTTTAAAAATGAAACTTGTGTATTTGAAACTATGATAAGCATCGAATGTAATAAAAAATGAGTGTATTTTACTTATTTTTAAGAACATATTTTTAACAGTGTAATGCAGTAATTTTTTTTAATATTAAAAATATGTACTAACATGTTCATTTCCCCAAACTTATATTTTTTTAGTGTTATTTAACATGGGTATGGCCAGCCTTATTTTTTTTTATAGCCGTATTAATATAACGTAGAACATAGTTAATATGAGCCAAACAATTATAACATTACCATGTGGCAAATCGTTCCCTTCTCTATACTATATGGTATATAATTTCTTAATAGATTCCTTTATCTCTATTTAATATTCTTGCATAGAAAAGTATTTAAGAATTGCATCAGGTAAAGTAAAGTCTATTGTTTGAAAAAGCAAGAAAAATTGGTCCTTAAATTTTTTTTTGTATCGTTTTGTTTTTGTTTTTTTGTAAATTTATGACGAAATTGTCCTTTTTGTTTTCTAAAAGTGTTTAATTGTAGGGTTTAAAAATTGATCAGTACCAAGTAAAATTATAATATGCAATGTCTGGGCTTCAGTGAAAGTGATTGATGGAGTCCTGTGCGTTTAAATGCTGTAGGAGTTTTATGTCCTGAGTTAAGACCCTTGGTAGTGTGTCCACTCAGGTCTGAGTCAGGTCCACTCAGGTCTCTGCTGGTAGTCACCAGCAGATATCTTCAAAAGGAAGTCTGTAGAAAAAGGAATAAATGGCGGATACTATCAGATGCAGAATAGTTCTTTAAAACTTTACATAACATATCAATGCAGCTTCTTGAAGTATTTTTACTTTGTCGAACTTGAAGTAAGATATTCGAAAGATAGAAGAAAGATATTCGAACATTTCAATCATTTTGCATTAATAGATCTGGAAGTTATTTGATCTGAGATTAAATAGTATTTTTTTCATAATTTTTGCATTCAACAAGGCACCGATATACCCACAACAACTCTTCGCAAAAATGCTGCTATTCACCCGTCTACTTCTATTCATCTAATTCAACGGTATGTGATGTAGTAATAAGTTTAAAAAAAGTATTCGTGCTAATTTATCAATTGGAAATTTCTTTGGAAAAAAAGGGTCGCTATCTCGAGGAGTCTTTGTAAGGAGGGTCTACTCAAAAACATTTGAAGAAAATAACTTTTTTAAATTATCTGACATTCACGTTTTTACTCAATTGTATTACGTTTGTATTATACATTTCGTGTAATTACATTAAAATATATATTTAAACGCTACAAAGTAAGGAGATTTTTATTCATAATAAATATCAAACTAAATTGAAGAAAAAACACACACATTATTATTAAGAAATATATAATGTTATCTGACATTTAAAAGAATAATTTACTTTACAATTCAGCTAATTGTAAGTGTTTAAAGAAGAGTACAATAATTTACGTATCAAGTATAGAGAGTATATTGGTTTTGAAAGCAATTCGTATGTTTTATTGATTAAAATAGACAATTAAAAAATTTCGTGCCTGCGTTAACATAACTGTCTATATTTTCCATTTCGAGTTATTGTAAAATATTGATAAAATACACCTTGCCGAGCTTTATCACAATACAAATAGACTTTGCGGCTATCGTACTTGAAAACAATAATACACATTATAATGCAAACAGACCAACGTATACAACAGTACCTCAATGTATGGGAAATTCAATACTTTGAGATCATTTCCTGAAAAATAAACATAAATTCTCGTTTTTTTAGTTTACAATGCAAATCCGTACAATTCAATAAACATTTCTATCATATGTGATGCTTCGTCAAATATCTATTTTCAATCTGGCATCAGTGCGATGTTGTATAACTAAGTATAAAAAATGTGTTCTGCTCATGAGATATAACCTATGATGAGTATAAGCAAAACAAAATTTTAAGTTTCTAAACGTGACGTAATTTTTTTTTATGATGAAACGTAAAAAAAAATTGGGCTTTTTTAACCGACTGAACAATGCGCCAACCAAAACTCAAAAATAAAACCGCAAGAAACTTTAAATTAAAACCGCCAACGCGCGCCAAGTCGAGAGGTTATCAATTCGATCGATTTGTATTTTTTTTTATGTATGTTCGGGCGGGATTTTGGTTCTACTTCAGATATTTGCAAAATTTTTTTTGTTGGATAGGGGATGTTTCACTTGGGAGCAATTTGAATGAAATATCCGGTTATCCGGCATTTAACTATCCGGAATTCTCAATTAACCGGACTGTTTGAAAAATAATATTATCCGATTTTGAAAATTCTTTTTTTGTTGGATAGAGAAAAATCCAGTTAGACAAAATCTGCTAAAAAATAATCGGTTATCCGGCTGTTATATATCCGGAGTTTTTTAAACAATTTATCCGATTTCATATTTTCATAGTTTAACAGAAGTTGTACAGCAATGACATTTCGTTTAACCAGCATTTATTGACATTGATAGGGATTGTTTTACAATAATGTTGTTGAGCACAAGTTGCTGCTTGATATTCTTGGTGAATAATAATAGGCGGCGAAACCCCTGCTAAATTAAAAACTAAACAGAGAGAAATAAAATAATCATTCTAGAAAAAAGGTAAACCGACTTTAAGGAAAATACGCTAAAAAGTAAAAAATAATTTTTAATTTTACGAATGAGTTGAAAAAATTTAATAATTGAATATCAATTTTGTACTTAGTACAACTTTTTGAAGTCGGTGCCAATTTACAAAAATCATACCTACATTTTGGCGCCGATTTCAAAAAGTTGTACTAAGTATAAAATTGATATTCAATAATTCAATTTTTTCAACTCATTCGTAAAATTAAAAATAATTATCTCATTAGAAGGTATAAGCAAGTAAAACTTATACTATGCTATAGTAAAACGGACAAGTGATTAGTTTCAACATGAACCAGACTCGTCAGAAGTAAAAACTAGAATATATGATATTGGTAAGATATTCATTTCGATCTTCTTAATAAAATAATTTGAAAGTTTCTGAATTCTAATCCTTGATTCCTCTTTTTTTAAATAATAATCTAAAACTGCGAGCTGTAATGTAATAATAGATATTAAAAATGGGACAATCATTATTTCATCTCTTTCGATCTGAGTGGATTTCACTCGTACTGAACTTAATCTTCATTATTAAACATAAGCATGTATTTTCGCATGAACTATTCAGCACTAATATAAACAGTGGACAAGAAACATTTGAAAATTGTAGAAAAAAAGGAATCGGGAGACAAAGGATTTTTAAAAAATCTATTTCCTTTAAATTCTTATTTTTGCGCTTGAAATAGTAGTAATTTTTAAATGACTGTACAAATACAACTATAGTATAAATCGTAAATTTCTAAAACTCGGCCAAACTCCTTCGCCAAAATAGTTATATAAGAATAGAATGCGGCTAATTTAATTAGGCAAAAATATCCGTTATAAAGGCACGGTTAATATAAATTTAAGCTCTTATAATAGGAAACAAACCGGTGATGCGTATAAAATCTTGAAATAAAGTAAAGCATATACAGGAATGGAGAAGTAGAGCAAAATAGCTTGTTTATCTTCTTTCTGTTGATGAAGAATTCCAATTTCTATAATATGCTGAAATGACGTCCAGCGTAAAACTCTTCTGTCAGTATTTCTACAGAACCTCACCTGCCTTTTTTATAAATATATATATTTTGTAATACATTATAAAATATTTAGTCATATTTACTCTGATTACAACGTATTGTAATAGATTTATAATTCACAACAAGTAAAATTTTTCATATTTATTTCTCCCTGTTTCAAAGTGTATTTAAATCTCAACATCTACAAACTTTATAAAGTTATATTTACTAACACTGAATGCAAATTCTTTGTTATTGGCTATCCAACTTGAATGCGAGTTGATAATTGGAATGCAGTGCTGTTAATTAAAGTAAGTGTTGCTGAAATAAATCAATAAGATTCGTTGAAATGGCATCAACATTTACGTAAACTAAATTTAATATTAAACACATAAATTCTTTTTTTTTATTTGGATTTAAATTTGGAATGGCGAGAAACATATGTTGGTAGTCAAAGAAAAAAATATTAATTAAAAAAAAACATTTTTCTTTTAATAATTTACAAAAATCTTACTACTAATTTTGTATTTAAAAATTTAATTAGTGTCTTTTTTTGTAATCAATCTAAAACGTAGTAGCATTGAAAGCCTAACAAAGTAGCTTTCAAAGATTAGCAATATAATCTAATTTTATTTGATATTCCATTTAATGAAACAATTTTTAAGTACCAATAAAAGGTATTGAGTACCATTGAAAAAGAAATCAGCTAAGACAGTTATAGATGCCCGCCAACCCGTCGCCATAGGACAACAGCAAACACCGCCCCGCCAAAAAGAATTCTCTCGAAAACATTTTCCAGGATCAGGAATTAGATTCCCGTAAACATTAGGGACCGACTATAAGTTGAGAAAGTATCGTTGGCGACAACAAGCGTTATATCCGCCAACGACAACTTGAAAAACGCCAACTTGGGATCTGTAGGAGGTGTGGGGGAAAGAACTCATTAGCGCCTTAACTTTTTTGGGGTTATCCTTTGTCAATTCCCTGAAAGTATACCAAGTGCAAAGCATTATTGCCAAATTGGTGAAAAACACCATCTTAGCTTGGCGGAAAACCGCAAACCGTCCGAAAAACCCTCGGGCATTCGGACGACTAGGAATCGGACGAAATAAATTCGGCTCAATAGGATGTAGCCCTTGAATTATATTTAGCATTTAAATTATATTTGGTACTTGAATTATATTTAGAATTCAAGTACCAAATATACTATCCATTGCATAGTTCATTAATTCTCTAGAAGTCAAGTTCAGGAGATTGTCACAAGTGTCTTCATGCAACTAAAATCTTCAATGGGACTTAAAGTGTTGCTACATTGAAAAAACCCTATTTAATGTTTTTTTAAGATCTTCAACGCAAGGGAACTTAATTGAATATATATTTAGTACCTGAATTATATTTAGTACTTTAATTAATTTTAGAATTTGAATTATTTTTAGTACTTGAATTATATTTAGCACTTAAAATATATTTAGTACTTGAATTATATTTGGCACTAGAATTATATTTAGTACTTGAATTATATTTAATACTTGAAATATATTTAATACTTGAAATATATTTAATACTTAAATTACATATATATTTGTAATTAAATTTAGAATTTGAATTATATTTAGAATTTGAATTACATTTAATACTTTCATTATATTAAGTACTTGAATTATATTTAGTACACGAATTATATTTAGTGCAATTAAGAGGTCATCTCGCCTTCGAGTCAAACTTATCTTAGTCAAATGACCATCTAAACTACCATAAATATACCATTAGTAACCTTAGCCTAGTAATGAAACTTAGAACGACAAATTCAATTCTTCTAACGTTATTATTTTCCCTACAACGCTTTAGGTCATGCATGTGCCGAGCTCTGAAACAAAGACTTATGGATAGTAGTTAGGTTATCTCTTAAATGGTTGCTTGGTTGGTATTTGAGTTGGAAAGTAATACACTAGACTTTAACCGTGACAACCCGGGGCTGAACACACCACATTATCACGACAGTACCACCCCCATGCTCATTTATTCACATTGGGGGTAACGGCCTTCGTGAAGGTCTTTGGAGATTGGACCAAGTTCGCATTGCGCAAAGGGGAATCAAGCCTTCCCGGCTATCAGAGAAGATACTTGGTTTTACAGGGTGCCCTAAAAATGTGGCTACGCGATTTATTTTTTTATGTGTGAGAGGTGTGTATGTAATGTAAATTTCAAAAGTGCTTTGGATGAGTTTAAAAATAATAAAATGTAAATAAAAATAATGGAATGATCAATTTTCATAAAATTAAAACATAAAAAACATTTTTAGGTTATTTTTTTGATGAGAAAGATATATATTCCAGTTTCCATTATATGGATTATACTATGCTTTAACAAATTATTTTTAACTAATTAATTACTACGTGTTAGCTTTAAAATATTTAACTGCTATCAGTGATTAAATGTTTCTTATAATTTTACAAATCTGTCAAACGGGCTTTACTTTAAATTAGTCTAACTTTTATTTTGAAATTAAGCCTATTCAAAATTGAAAGAATTTAGTTTTAGAGTTTTACAGGTGTTAATTTAAATTTTTATGAAAATTTAATTGCAACTTTAATTGGGACGTCTTTCAAGCTAGCCATTAATTGTTGTAACTAAAATAAAATGGTTCGGTAACTGCCATTGTTGTTTAAGCATTAGTAATGAATATTTATTCTTGTTTAATTTAATGAAGTAGCTCTGCCTAAGAATTGAATTGTTTTTAAGTCAGATATTTTTTGTCTATTTTAATTTGTAGTAAATGACGACGGGGGTAGAGTACCCCTTCCGGTTGGTCTGCATTGTTAAAGTTTTAGTTTATATAGTAGAAATCCAATTATCTGAAATCCAGTTATCCGGATCAGCTAAAGCGGATCGCTAATTATCCGAATCCGATTCACTTCGAGGGAAAAAGAAATTAGCAAAATCCACATTTTAAAAGTTTCTTATCGGTGAATGTTATTGTTTTTAATAGTCAGTAAATTACATTACATACTAAAGAAAAATTGTTTTCTTCACTAAGAAATAACCCATTTTCATGAATTATCCAATTATCCGGATATTAGATTATCCGGATGGGATCTTATCCCAATTGAACCGGATAATTGGATTTCTACTGTTTAAATATCAGTAAGAGGGGATTATATAACAATATGAGTTGTACGGCTTCATAACATCTCCCATACAAGTGTTCTGCGTACGCTACTAATTTATATATACTCAAATTATTTCCACAATGTATTAATCACAATATTTTTTTATTTAACACCGATGTTTATATCACTAACAAAAATTATCTAATTATCCGGATATTCGATTTTCCGGATGGGATCTGGTCCCAATTGATCGGGATGATTGGAGTTCTACTGCGTAAATATTAATAAAAGAGGGTGTTATATAACCATGGGATTTGTACAGCTTCATAACCTCTCCCATACCAGTTTTCTTCTTCTCAAGATTCTTATTCTTAACACCGATATGTTTATATCACTAACAAAAAAAAAGCTTCCTAGCGTTCAATAACATTTGCCTGAGAGTTCGGTAACTGTCATACTAGTTCGACAATTGCCAGTGAGACCTAATTTTTGTATAAACTGATATATTTATTTACTAAGAAATAACCCTTCTTCGTAAATTATCTAATTATACGAATATTCGATTTTCCGGATGGGATCTGGTCCCAATTAATCGGAATAATTGGAGTTCTACTGTATAAATATTAATAAGAGGGGGTTATATAACAATATTATTTATACGGCTTTATAACCTCTCCCATACAAGTTTTTTGCTTACGATACTGGTTTATAGATTCACGAATTATTTCTAAAATGTATAAAAATATATAATGTTAAGTATAAGTATCTTTAGTATTAATCCCAAGATTCTTATACTTAGCACCGACGTTTATATAACTAACAAAAAAAGCTTATGAGGGTTCAATAGCAATTTCCCGAGAGTTCGGTAACTGTCATACTGGTTCGACCACTGCCAGTGAGAGCTAATTTTTGTATAAACTGATACATTTATTTACCAAGAAATAACCCTTTTTTGTGAATTATCTAATTATCCGGACATTCGATTTTCCGGATAGGATCTGGTCCCAATTGATCCAAATAATTGGAGTTGTACTGTGTAAATATTAATAAGAGGGAGTTATATCACAATATGATTTATACGGCTTTATAACCTCTCCCAAACAAGTTTTCTGCTTACGCTACTGGTTTATATATACACGAATTATTTCCAAAATGTATAATGTTAAGTATAAGAATCTTTAGTATTAATCTCAAGATTCTTATACTTAGCACCGATGTTTATATCACTAACAAAAAAAAAGCTTACGAGCGTTCAATAGCAATTGCCCGAGAGTTCGGTAACTGTCATACTGGTTCGACCACTGCCAGTGAGAGCTAATTTTTGTATAAACTTCCGAAGATCTAATGTGTGAGAACGGACTCGCCTCCAAGTCCGAAGAATGTGAGGAATAGGATTGTTTATGAGTCTGAACCATTATGAATCCGATTTGAAGAACGTGTTCACTTTAAGTCCTGGCACACCCTTTCGAGGAGTCTTTGGCAGAAAACGTGACACTCGTCATTATCCTTTCTTTTGCTCTCGTTTGCCCTGGAGCAAGACGAGGGTCATCGTCACCTCTTCGCTTCGCTGCTCTCCTGGCCACCCTTGATGGCCGCGGGCCATAGTCATTTCTGTAACTCTTCAGTCCATTCGAATCTCGTGGACTCGAAATCACTTTCCTGACGGTGCTTTTCGCGATTGAAAGCGAAACACGTGCTCGGTTTTCAATTGTGGAAGTGTCATGCGTGCAGTGACTTAGCCGGAGGAATGTCTTTTGTGGATAGTATTAACACTCCTATAAATACATTTAAAAAGCGAGTTAGGGGAATATTGAGTGTGATAATTTTCTATTGGTAACTTGTTGTTCCATGTTAAAATTATAAAATATAAGCATGATATATTTTGGTATAAATTTTTTTCCAGATTATATTGTCGAGTTACCTTTCAGTCATTTCTGTCGCTCTTCAGTCCATTCGCATCTCGTGGACTCGAAATCACTTTCCTGACGGTGCTTTTCGCGATTGAAAGCGAAACACGTGCTCGGTTTTCAATTGTAGATGTGTCATGCGTGCAATGGCTTAGCCGGAGGAATGTCTTTTGTGGATACTAACACTCCTATAAATACATTCAAAAAGCAAGTTAGGAGAATATTGAGTGTGATAATTTTCTATAGGTAATGTAATATAATATAAGCATAATATATTTTGGTATAAAATTTTGATTAAGTGATTTATGAAGGCAGCCTATACAGGCAAGCATCTACTACGGCACCTCTAAAATAACCAAATGCCGTTGACCAAGTTTCGAATTTCTACGATCAACAATTTCAAATATACAGTAATATTGCCTTTTTATACCCGTATTTCTCATATTAAAATCAAAAAAGTAAATTTTTGACGAAATTAACAATATGAAACGAATTTGGTAAAGTACTTGCCTATTTTTCCAAAAAGGTTAAGTAAATATTTACCAAACTACCTAAAAATACGCGAAAATGCATTTTCGCAATAGATTGTTTTACTACGAATAAATAGAAACTTATTATTTAATGCCCAATACTTTTTTTTATAGTATGTTTATTCATTCCACTGTGTTATCGTTTACGCACTACTAGAATAGAGATCTCGAAAAAAGTTTTTATCAGCCCATCCTATTCCTCATTCCTTTTAGACGCGGTAGCTTAGGTAACACAAAGACACAAAGTTGTGTCGCGTTCTTCCTCATTCCTATTTGTTATGAATGAGGATGGGTTATTACTTTCAATTACCCTTGACTCCAACAAATAGGTAACAGAAAGAGCAACGGGACAAGTAAGAAAAAAAGAAGTGCTATGCATTTCCTGATTATTTTTTTCTGGATGAAAAGATTGCTTAACCTTCATTACCATGCTCATTCCTAGGGTTAATTTGGATGATCAGACTATTACACTGTTATGTTTTCATTAACTATTATAACTATACCAATTATTAATGAAGATGGAATAATAATAATAATATTTTTTTTCGGATATCCACACCAGCTAATGTAAACCAGTAGAAAAAAACATCTTCCTGAGTACAAATAATGTTATTTAGATTTTTATTTATAGACTTCATAATATCAATGAATTTGGCTTCATTTAACGCAAGTGCCACAAGTTTGAGAATTGCTTATGCTATAAGAAATTAGTTACAACAAAAGTATTTGTCACAACAAGTTCTGATGCAGATCCAATTACGTTCCCGGGTATTGCCTTCGAGATAGGCCCCGAACCATCGCCAATAGCCCACCGTGCAGATCTAGTGCGACTTTATTTAACCAAACCAAAAAAAAAGCAGATCTAATTACATAATGTTTAATTCCAAAATTATTTAATTATGTTATTAGTTTAATATGCACAACTGTTTGCCTTTTCCCGATGCATAAAATAGAAATTATGTAAAATAACGTCTGGAAAACTCCAACCTTCAAATTAACATTAACTGAGTTTGCTTACCTGTTTTTATTTTCATAAACTCTATCCGAACAATTTTGATTGAATTATGGTTATTTTCCTGTTTTCCTGAGCAAGCTCAAAAATATTTATAGTTTTAAATTGTCAATGATAATTTTGTAATCAAGCGACCCTGTCGGGTTCGCAACGCTAAGTCAAAAAAGCAGACATAAAACCACTTCGCCAAAGCAGCCAACAAAAAATGAACGCCCGACGGGACTAAGCTTATATACTGTGCATAACTCCTAAAGTTAAACCGCGTCCGTAAAATATATTTCAGAACCCGAACTACATTTCGTAAAAAAATAAACCAATATTGGTAGAACCGTATCAGTGCGGCCTTCTAATTTAATACAATAATATTTTTTAAAATTATAAATCAACGGAGTTATGGAGTTTTTTAATTTGAGTAAAGTTAGTCGATTTGTCACTTTTTCAAATTAGAAAGCCCAAATTTGTTAAACAAGCTAGACACTACATTATTCAACTGATTATTTTGTTTAATAGCTTTTATGATAGCTTTATAGCATTACTAGGCCCTTGGGTTACTTTTATTTTATAATATTAATTATTTATAAGTTTAATTAACTAATAAAGTATTTAAATCTTAAAAGCCAAAATTCTCGCCATTAGGCAATTATTACCCAAATATGAAGTCCTTCCACTATCCGGACGCCAAAGAAAATAATTTTTTATAGTTAATATTTATATAACTCAATGACATTTGTTAATATTAAATAAGCAGATTAATAATATTTTTTTTAGAAATTTAATTTTTTTTTATTTTCCAGAAACATACTTGGGCCCCCTCCGAAACTAAATCCTATCTACGCCACTGAGAAGCAGAATAATTAAAAATACAAAAACCTGATCCACCGACAAATAACATACAAAAGAATAGCTTACAGTACGCAAAACTACCACGAAATTATGCTTAGCACGAACCATAATAATTTTTGATCGGTCGCTGCATAAAAATGCAAGTTACTTTTAAAAGAAAGGTATAAGAATAATTTATTATTTAGTCAGAGTTCTATGGAGAACAGATTTCAGTGATCTTCTTAACTAAATTCATAGCAGAACTAACAATAGAATATCATGTCTTCATTGAAGTTGAACAACAGACTAAAGAGTAACAGAAACCGGGACCATTCAGAGCTTATAAAGAATTTCGAGTAAATTGTTCGTTACATCCTTTTACAATAATCTTAGATTCTTTCTCTTTAAAAGTGGTGAGCTCATAAAGATTGGCATTATTATATTTTACAGTTAGCATAAATACCCGTTCTTCGCACGTTGTTAAACAAAACTCTATAAAGTGTGCTCACAAATCGTTGGGCTATGAACGTTGTTTAGCTGTTGAAATACAAATAATAAACCATTATTTTTATTATATTTTAATTACTTTGTTTCTACTAAAGCTGTTTAAAATATATGGGAACTAGTTGTGTAAAAATAATTTTTTATTGACCAAGCGTTAGCGGGGGTCCCTGTTATAACTCGTCCGTACTGTATTTCGCTTGTTTGTAAATGTGTTTGCTTGTTACACATTTACGACCAAAAGCGTTGTTCGATTTTCTTCAAATTTGGTATGAGTGTTGCTTGAAGTCATTAAAATCGTCCTTTATGTTTTTAAAAAATGTTGCTCTTTTTTTGGTTCCGAGTTTTAGTGATAATTATTTCATTAACAACCCTCCCTTCCACACACACATCGGTTGTAACCACTCATCTTTCTACTAACTCCGTTCAAAGAATTCTACCCATACATCGCAGAACAACCAATGGCTCGTTTAAAAACTGCTTGGAAATTAAATATTTTTAAACGCATTTAAAAAAAACACACGTTAATATTCATGATTAAGTTATAATTTGTATAACTTGTATCCATGACCTCTAGTCCCATTGTCAGTAACAAAATTTAGGTCTTCAACATAAAATTTTCTATTTTTAAATAATATTTTCTATTTTTAAATAATATTTTCTATTTCTAAATAAAATTTGCTAATTTTAAATAAAATTTGCTAATTTTAAATAAAATTTGCTAATTTTAAAAAAAAATTGCTAATTTTAAATAAAATTTGCTAATTTTAAATAAAATTTGCTAATTTTAAATAAAATTTGCTAATTTTAAATAAAAATTTGCTAATTTTAAATAAAATTTGCTAATTTTAAATAAAATTTGCTAATTAAAAAATATATAATGTTTTGTTATTTTAAAATTAATTTCAAAATAACACTGCAACTTCAACATTCGATCCACCGACACCGTATCACGGACGTTTTCGGGTCCTATGTCTCTTACCCTCCTACCGCAAAAAAAAATTCTAAATTCCACACAGACACACAAAATAATTGATTTATTTGTTCGTTACGTGGAACGAAACTGTCTAACCAAAACATAGCCGTCTTATTTTCTTTCAAAGAAAAGAGCTGAAAAAATGTACGTTAAAACAAACAGATCAGCTAACAGAAATAAGAGCAGTTTCAATTTGATCGCAAAAACAACCAAATTAACTGGTGAAATATCCACAATGTCTTAATGAATACGACTAAACATAAAAAAGTCATTTGGAAAGTAGAAGTTTACAAGACATCAGCCTTTTTTTTTTAACCAGATGACTTTAAAGGTCTTTGCTCTTTCAAATAAGGTTTTTCTTAAGTACAGTTAGGTGGAAGCATTGAAACTAACTTTATTTAAAAAAATGTGTAAATAAAAATAACTCGAAACGTTGAACTTGCTATTTTCAAAATTTATTTCTAATAAACTTCATTTGAGTTTTTCGTATAAAAATGTTTTGCTTGTCTCATTCACTGAACTCTAACTGTAAATTCTGGAACGCTCATAACTAGTTCCTTCTATGGGAACAGTTGAAGCTATACTGTATCCCAACTAATATTTCATAGTAATTTTGTGGGTTTTTTTTCTTCTCAAACCGTTATAGAAATGTTAAATATATCTAGATATTTTATATTAGATATATTTTATATTTAGATATATTATATACTAATAAATATATTAGATACATATCGCCAAAAATATAGTTTTTTCTTTTTGCTGCTTATCCACTTATTATTAATTAAAATGAATTTTAAAGAATAAGCATTCAAAATGGGTTTTAATGAAAAATTAAAAAAAAAAAGCCATACAATTCGGCATATTTTAGCACGAACAATATACGAAATATAGAGATAGAATTCGTATATTGTTCATGCTAAAATATGCCGTGGGGAAAACTGGGGTAAAATGCCGAAGGTAAAAATGTGGGATACACTTTTTTAACCTTCAATTGGCTTCAAGTCAACAAACTGCATTGCCCAATCCGGAAACTATAGTTGGAGATCAGTGGTCAGATTAGAGTAAATTGTAATATTTATTCCAATTTATGAGATTTTTTGTGTTTAAGATTAATTTTAATTGGCAAATTAAAAATTTCGCACACATTCAGAAAGATACAACCAAAAATTGTTAAAGTGCAAAAATATTTTTCTTTTTTTATATCATAGACATTTAATTAAACAATAATTGTTTGCAAAAAAGGTAAATTGTTTGTGCTTTCCGCACAGAGTTTTTTTTTATTACATTAATTTTTAAATTTACTTTTTTTAATTTCTGGCAAACTGCGATTTTTTATATCTTTATAAAGTCTTGACATATTACCATAAAAATTCTCACGCAAGCTTCTTGATAGAAGTAAAAAAGACATTACAAAGAATGGTTCAAAAATACGGATAAGTGTTCCCGGTTTTTCCTTCGAGATTGACCCCGTACCGTTGCCAATAGATGACTGTGCAGCTCTAATGCGACGTTGGGCCTCCAGTGTCCCAGTAGATAAAAGCTTTCAGCTAGTAATCAGAGGATTACTTGTTCGATTCCGTGCGATGAACTTGACAAAAAAAATTAGTGATCTTGCGATCGAAGATTTGCCAGCTTCGCTACAAAAATACTAGAAAGTCGTCAAGAGCATCCAACAAATTATACTGGCGTGTATACGGGACTGGTGAACGGGACTGGATACGGGACTGGTCCTGACGCCTATTGAGGTTGCGTCGGCACTCGGGGTCCAATGTCCTGACGCCTATTGAGGTTGTGTCGGCACTCGGGGTCCAATGTCCTGACGCCTATTGAGGTTGCGTCGGCACTCGTTGTCCAATGTCCTGACGCCTATTGAGGTTGCGTCGGCACTCGGGGTCCAATGTCCTGACGCCTATTGAGGTTGCGTCGGCACTCGGGTGCCACCTTAAGTGTTGTCCTCGTCATCTGACCATGGTTCAAAAATACGAGGCATCGTTCCCGGGTCTTTCCTCTGCCGTACTGTTACCGAGATTGGCCCCGAACCGTCACCAATGGCTCACTGTGAAGCTCTAGTGCGACGTTAATTAATCAAACCAAACCAATCACTTATAATTAAAAATTACCTCAATCACAAATTCTTAATTTTGGGGTCATTTCAACAGATTTCTATAGCGTCAAACTCGTAAGGTCAGTCTCAAATTCCTACTTCCCCGGGTTCAAATGTCCTTTCCTGGTATTGATAAATCCGTTCAATAGCAAACAAATTCAGCTCGTGTAAGAAAAGGAGCTCAGTTACAAAAATAATCAAATATAAGAACATGAAGAATTAAAAATTACTTCATTCGCAAAATTCTTAATTTTTCCCCCTTAATAATCATTGCTTATTAATAAAATCCGTATAACTCCTTATTATATGCCAAACTACTGTAATTTATTTTTGGCAAACAGCATAAATCAAAATATACTGTATTTTGCAAAAGATTTGAACTTCTTCGATTCTTTTGATATCAAGTCATTTATAATTAAAAATTACCTCATTCGGAAAATTCTTAATTTTGGGGTCATTTCAAGCGATTTCTAGAGCGTCAAATTCGCAAGGTCAATCTCAAATTCCAACTTCCCCGGGTTCAAATGTCATTTCCTGGTATTGATGAATTCGTTCGATTACAATCAAATTCTGCACGTGTAAGAAAAGGCGCACAGTTAGAAAAATAATAAAATACAAGAACATCCGTGTCCACTGATGCGGTGGGTGAAAATAGACTCGGATGCATCAGGTGTTGATAGCAAAAAAAAATGTAGATAAATTTTTTCATTGAACTCGGGTCCGTAAGTAATTTGAATTTGAAAACTCGATAACACATTCAAGTAGCAGCCATGCGTGAACTTTTATAAAAATGGTTCTTTTTGGAATTTTTATTAATTTTTGGTGAGGGCATTGATTTGGTTTTTTTTTTGTGCTTTAAAGAATTCGATTGAGTACATCGCCGGCAATGTGAGATACAGAAGTTGCGGCGTATGAAACAATGGACTTACATGGGTTCACAAAAGTTTAATGATCTTTTGAAAATATTTCCCCCATTCATTCCTTTCTGTGCACCGGCGAGGTTACCTTGCAAAATTATCAACAAAAAAAGATCTTCTAATGCTTTTAAAAAAAATTACTTGCGAAAAGGTATCTTAAAGTTGAAACTCTCTTAAAATTATAGGGGCGCGGATTGTCCTGTGGTAAAGTTCGGAGGGTTGCGAGTTCGAATATCTACGTGGGCTTGACAATTCTCTAATAAAAGTCTAGTCTAAATATATCCGCAGTTAAAGACGTGGATGCATGAATCAGACAGCTCCACTCTTTTTTGATTTATACTTTTTGGTTTGATTTGGTTGTGGTTTGGTTAATTAACGTTGCACTAGAACCGCACAGTGGGCTACTGGCGACGGTTCGGGGTCTATCTCGAAGGAAAGACCCGGGAACACATACATATTCACACACACATTCATACATGCACCTCGTTATTTTAAAACCACGGTCAGATGACAAGGAAACACTTCAACTGGCACCCAACGCCTTCAATAGACGTCGGGATTTTGGACCCCGATCAGATTTATCGTGCACCAGTCCCGGATACACGCCGTTAATTTTTGCGGATGTTTTGGACGACTTTTCTAGTATTTTGTAGCGAAGCTGGCAACCCTACGATCACACGATATTTTTGTGCGAAAAAACTGTCATAATATGTAGGAACAATTAAGAAGATTGACCAAAAACAATATCTTCACACAACTTGGAATTTTGAATTTTCAAAGTTTTTTACGGTTTTCTGCAAACTTGAATAATTGGAGCTACATCCTTTTTACAGCAAACCCTTCAATTAAACAAACCAAAACCAATTAATGTCCAACCAGGAAACCAATCTTAATTTTTTTTTAGTCACTCCATTTCTCAAACTCACGTTATTCACTGCAATTTAACAATACAAACGAAAACCGACCGTGAGACAAAGCGCGGTTTTTTTCCTATTGGAAAATAAACAGAAAAGTAAATAGAAAATAATAGATGCCATTATAGAGATACCCTCAGGAATAAATTGGAATTGTATCACTTGCTTGGCATTGAAATTGTAGGATTCTTTAGTGAAAACCTACTAATATTCTTCCTTTTAATCTTATGTTTTTGTGTTTATACCCAATGCACTATTAAAAACTGTTATGAAAGAAAAGGAATTGTTTATTTCAGAAACCAGTTCAGTGTGCTTATTCAAATTTTCTGTAAACAAAGAAAAACGTCCCATCTTCGATTTTAATATAGATTTAGGCTTAAAAAACATTTAAAGTATTAGTTAACATCTTCTTGAAGTGGATGTTGCCCAGAATTAAGTCATAATATTTATTCCTTACTTTAAAAAAAAAATTGCAATAAGCTGGTTTCTGCAATAAAATACGTTTTTACGATAAAAACACACATTTTTAAAGTTAATTTGGCATTTGACAAGATGTGTACGAAAATATGTGTTTTCCATATAAGATTCTGATTCCGTAAAAAAAAATCCATTTTTTTTTTATTTCAGAAACCCGTCAACAGATTATTTAATTTTGTATTCACGCTCACATGCTATCTGATGCCGCTTGTCTGGTTTTTGCACTAAACGCAATAGTCACTGTGAAAAATAACCCATAAAACGGAATGAAATTTGGATAGACTGTGAACTTTAATAGGTTTTTTACCGCAAGCGATTCCGATTCCTTAAAAAAATCAAATTAAAAAAAAATCACATTAAAAAAAATTCTTTTAACTGGTTTTTGAAATAAACTATTTAAATACAGAATGTGCAGGTGTGCCAGTTTACCTTTTTTGTGAATTCAAAAATTTCAGGTAATTTTCATTAAAATTTCGGTGTTTTGAATAACTTATCTAACATATAACGAAGAATTTTTCATACATGATTAAAAATTCCTATTTTTTAAAACCGTATTTTAAGAATTATTTAAAAAGGAGGGAGGGAGAGTGAACTGTGAATTACGTGGTCCATTGTCAGGAACGTAGGTATAATTTTTTTATGGGAGGGGTTCAGTGACTGAGCAACGGATTTATTTAGGCAACTTAATTCCCTCCTCAATCAGAGTTGGGGAGGATCCTCTTCCCAGTTTTTTTTAAAAAAGAACTTATTAAAGTTTTGTAAGTAAACAGGAATACGTTGACAGATAAATATCGTAACAGCAACACTTATCATTTATTTTCCATGAAATCGTTACCAATATAAGTCATTACCTATTTTTAAAATTAGTAAATACCACTCCATAATTATGAAATAAATTTAGAGAATAAATTTAAGTTTTGAAAATCATTGTTTAGAATAATACATAGTTTTGGAGTATCTTGTGTATACGGCCCCGTTTGACGATCTTTTCCCTTTGTTGCCGAAATCCAAATGCTAGATAATGAACCCGATGATGCCATGTTAAACTTAGTTTGCGATAAAAATTGTCCGTACAGTAATTCGATTTTTAATTTTTGTCTTCTTGACTTTCAATGGGAGGGGTTTGAACCCCCTGAACCACCCCCTTACCTACGTGCCTGTCCATTGTAGTACCCCCTACATTAGCGGTTCCCAATTAGCATGAAGCCACGGACTCTTATGTAAAATTAAACTAGGTCCAGGGACCCTTTTTTCTTATGGGCTAATGGAAGTTCCCTCCCGCTTTCTGGGCAGTAAACGTTTCAATTTTATTTCGACATGAAAACAAAGGGAATAAAAATTATTATTAATACTTTATTTTATATTACTATACGTTTAATTACATGTAAGTTATTATTACTTTTAATTACATTTAATTTATTATTACTTTTAATTACATTTAATTTATTATTACTTTTAATTACATTTAATTATTATTACTTTTAATTACATTTAATTATTATTACTTTTAATTACATTTAATTATTATTACTTTTAATTACATTTAATTTATTATTATTTGTAATTACGTTTAATTTATTATTACTTTTAATTACATTTAATTATTATTACTTTTAATTACATTTAATTTATTATTACTTTTAATCATATTTAATTATTATTACTTTTAATTACATTTAATTTATTATTACTTTTAATCATATTTAATTATAATTACTTTTATTTACATTTAATTTATTATTATTTTTAAATACGTTTAATTTATTATTACTTTTAATTACATTTAATTTATTATTACTTTTAAATACATTTAATGTATTGTTACTTTTAAATACATTTAATGTATTGTTACTTTTAATTACATTTAATTTATTATTACTTTTAATTTTACACAGCTCTTACTAAGAATATGGACACAAATTTACCCAACAAATACGTAGAAAAAGATAACATAACACCGATGTTTAATTACTTTTCGGAACCACTGCCTATATCTTCGGTCCCTTTTCAAAATGCTCTGCAACAGAGGAAAAATTGCGAAAAGATAACACATTAATACGGCGACAGAATAAATATTAGATGTGCACATTTCAATAAATCTACTTCCTCAACCCCTTGGTAAGGAATGACGAATATCACTCGTCCTATATGCAGAAATGCAGAAAATAAAATATTTAAGCATATTTAACATTTCTATAACAGTTAGAGAAGAAAAACCGCCACAAAATCAATTTTAAAAATTAGTTGGGGTAGAGTATATATGGATATAGCAAATTATAAACAGATGTGTTTTGCAATCAACTTGCATATCGCCAAATCAATTTGTTTATCGCCAAATCAATTTGTATATCGCCAAATTAATTTGTATATCGTCAAATCAATTTGTATATCGCCAAAATATAGTTTTTTATTGTTATTCACTTAATATTTGTTAAAGTGGATTTCAAAGAATAGGCATTCAAAATTGGTTTCAATGGAAAATTAAAAAAAAAATACACAAAAGCACTACAATTCGGCATATTTTAGCATAGACAATATACGAAATATAGAGGTATAAATGGAAGTGGGGTATAGTTTTTTAAACTTCAATTGGGTTCAATAAACTGCCTTACCCAATCCAGAAGTTACAGTTCATACCACTTTAAAACATTTATTTTCGATGTGTTTGACTTATATCACTTCAACTGACACTTCCGAAATTCAAAAATAAAATAATAATTTTTGACAGCTTATGTGACGAATCATTTTCCCGGTGAAAGGATTAAAACATAAAAACATTATCAAAGGCTATTTTGACTAACCGCGATCCTTTGAAACAAAACCTGTCTCATTTCCTTGAAAGGAAAACATGCCATTTACCGTTTATGAAGTAAAACGGAGTTTTCCGTCAGAAATGCCGGAGAGAAAATTCCGTTATTTTCCGTTAGACTTTTGTTTACAATGCTTTAAATGCTCATTTCCTTGGAAGGAAAACCTGCCATTTACCGTTTATGAAGTAAACGGAATTTTCCGTCAGAAATGCCAGAGAGAAAATTCCGTTGTTTTCCGTTAGACTTTTGATTACAATGCTTGAAATGCTCATTTCCTTGAAAGGAAAACATGCCATTTACCGTTTATGAAGTAAACGGAATTTTTCGTCAGAAATGCCTGAGAGAAAATTCCGTTGTTTTCCGTTAGACTCTTGATTATAATGCTTGAAATGCTAATTTCCTTGGATCGAAAACATGTCATTTACTGTTTATGATGTAAAACGGAATTTTCCATCAGAAATGCCGGTTAGAAAATTCCGTTATTTATCCGTTAGTCTTTTGATTACAATGCTTGAAATGTTAATTTCCTTGGAAGGAAAACATGCCATTTACCATTTATGAAGTGAAACGGAATTTTCCGTCAGAAATGCCGGAGAGAAAAATTCCGTTATTTTCCTTTAGACTTTTGATTACAATGCTTGAAATGCTCGATTTGTTTACTTTTGGTTGCTCTTTAAAAAAAACCAGATAGTTCAAACACACAGGAAAAAGACATTGATTAAAAAACTACTTACGCTTCCTTAGAATAAGTCGATCAAGCAGAAAACATATATTTATCTCAACAAGTTTAAATTTTTTTAAATAAATTACACCGACGGATAAATAACTTTCGCTATTTATATATTTATTATTTATGTAAATGTTTGTAAATAATACGTATCAATAATTATTTAAATGCCTAGATTAGACTATGCAATAGAAATTGAAATTCCTTTTTTGCAAAGTATAACTATTTGTTTTACATTTTTTGTGTTTTTTAAGGTAATTATAATTTATCTGATAAATATTCAAATATAAAAAATATTTATCTGATTATGCATTTCGATCTATAAACAAGTTCAAAACCAAACATAGTTGAATACAAATAATGGTTATAAATTTCAAATAAAGTGAGCTAGTAAAAGTTGGATTTGGGAAGGACTTGCTTCCGTATATATTAACATTTAAAGTCTACAATTTCTATTCACCAAAAATCTAATTTTGGTAATCGTTATTATAGTCCCATATACATAATAAATAGAAATATTTAAATTAGTGGAGAAATATCTATTAATATTCACGCTTCACTTTCTTTTATGAAGCACTTTCTATAACGTATGCACATTGTTAAAAATACATACTTAAAAATAAGTAAAATATACTCATTTTTGAGTACATCCGATGCTTATTATAGCTCCGAATACATAAGTTACATTTCTGAAAAAGACATGTACTCAAAAATGAGTAAAATTGAATAAAAAGAATAGTTGCTTGCAGACATATGCTGTCTTCATAAATCACTTTCAATAAATATCAACAATATACTCAGTAAAAACTCAGTTTCCATTTAAGCAAACGACATCAAATAATGTGGAATGTAATCTTCTGGACACCTATTTTAAGTTTGTCAGGTAGCTTTGTTAAAAGGCTTGAAAAGAAGCTGAGATTAGCAATTTTAAATCACTCAAATTTATGTAATCGTACTTTCTCAAAAATGCTGATATCATTTTTAAGAAAGTACGATTACTTAAGTCTGAGTACGTCATCGCTCATTTACGATGCAATTGTACTCAAAGAAAAACAAGTATTTTTAGGCACTCCTTTTTAAGTAATTTTTTTTACAGTCCATGACTCAAATGAATTTCAAAATCAGAAAAGTGCTCAGAAAGAATAAAAAGGACATATTTAACCATAAGTTAAAAGCATATAAGTTTTACTAGTAAATAGCAGCTACAATTGCATATTTTTAACGAGCCAACATCAACAGAATATAAGAAGTAAAACTTGCAAATTGAATTCGCAGATCAACAAGAAATGTATAAAAAGTCATTATGGTTCTTTCTAGAGTATTGAAAGTAGAAGCTTACACAAAGAATGATATGGCAGCAAAAAGAAAATAATGATTGATTGCATTTAAGAGCTCTTACCGCAGAGTGCTACCTGAAATGTAATTTAGGGGTATGCAATGTCCATAGAAAAGAGTTTCTGAAATATTACTTAGAGAATTTCAATTTGTATTCATATATTCATGGTAAGCAATGAATATAAATACTATTTAACTACTTGTAGACTTGTTGAACACAAAATTATATTTATAAGTTCGAGAAGCGAGTACATCGCTATTAAGTCAGAGGAAAGAATTGTAATTTTTTTTATGCCGTGACATGTTATTAAAATGACCCGTTTGTGTCATGACGTAGTGACGTGTAATATTGTCTAAACCATTTTAAATCTGTACTAACCAAGTTTATTTGGGTTTATTTTATAGTATGTAGTGTAAAAATTACTGGAATGTTGGCAAGAACAAATTGACATTCTAAGAAGTGCTTTAGCAAATATTAAAGGGTTGTTTATCTTTTGAAGATAAATTACGTATCAAAATGTATGTGTAAAATTGTGATTGAACGGATTTTTATGTTATAATTAAAGGGTATTGTAGCAAAACTCGTTTGGTTTCAAAACTAAGTAAAATTAATAAAATACAACACAAAGTACTAAAGAGAAAATAAGTTTAATTTTTATTAGAAAAAACACAAATAATGAACATTGGAAAAATTTAGAAACTGCATAAATAATATTTTAAGAAAGTAATTTGCTCTCTACGAAGCTTGTTTTGTCTCTACTGAATCCCTGATGTAAGTTGCCTTTTCATTTTGAGAAATAGTGACTTGTTGCACTACATGAATAATAGTGTTTAAATACTATGAATATAAAATACTGTTTTAAAATTATATGTCAACAGAATATTTTAGGATTTATACATAAGTACTGCATAATTTCGTAGGTTAATATTATTATTAATACTATGCTCAATATAAACTAAAAGTTTATGAGAAAGCATTTCGTTTTCTATAAAGATGGCAACTGTTAATTGCGCTAAACAATATATAGGGGTATGTATGATTTATTGATTTATTTTTAATTTGTTAGTCAATGCTGCATTGTATGTTGTGAAATTAAAACATAACAGTTTGATCTTTATGAGGTTGACTCTTAATATTTTCTTTGGAGAACCGTTAAATTTATATCGATGTCTTAGTACATATATTTGGTAATATTTCACAAATTTCTCAAGACAGCCACTTTAAAGTTTGTAGCATTATTATAATAAAAGTAAAAAACAATCGTCAGTGGTTCTTGCCAATTAAAATATTTTGTTTTACCTACCACGATTACATACCATGTCGATTACAATTTGAAGATTCATCCGAAATTAGAAATCAAATTGAATCTATGGTGTGTCGACAGTTTTGTCCTTTCACCACCATCAAATTAAGCCTAGTAAATAGGAGAACTTTAGTGGGTGTAAATTTAAACTATTGAAATAAATTAAACTATATTAAGAAAAATATTTGGTAAGGGGTGCTCTGGGGATGAGCAAATAGCTCGCATTAAGGATTCCTGAAAGGTAATAATTTAATTAGTAGATACATTTAAAAACAGTAAATTGCTTAATAGGCAAACACATTAATTTTTGTGATATTTTTCAAAATTTTATATTTTCTTTCTTTTTTTTATTTTCTACACAAACATATATGAAAACCTGGCTACTTGATAAAGTGCTGATTCAAATGAGCTCTTAACTTTAAATCGCGAAAAATGCAATTTAAACATCTATGAACTAAGGCATAGATATATCGATATTTTATATTATGAGGTAATCCTATGTTACATTACGTGGCACTTCTCAATTTTAACTCTGTTAACCGAAAACGCAAGAGCAGGAAAAGTGTATTCCTTCAATTTATTCATTTAGTTTGGTGATATACAAGGATTGACGGCAGACAGAAAATACGTCTACAATTCTTTATCCGGTCACTCACTTACGGAACTTATTTGCATAATGCTCCCTTCATAAATAGAAGGTTTGAACTGCACCAGGTCAAACTACTTCCATCTTTACGCCTTGACTTGCACCTAAACGCGATTAATTTTTACCCAACTCTTAATTAAGCTATGCAAAAGGGTGCAATGATAACAGTCTGGATGGAATCCGTTGAAGATGAAAGTAGTTTGACCTTCACAGACTACTGACCAACTGCCACATGTTGAAGGAATCCCTGCAGCGAGCTTAGCAAATAAACCCTCAGTTGAAGAGGGCATTCCACTTCTAGGCTTTCAGATTTCGTGGCGAGATTAGAGGCAGGCTGGAAAGTGAGGAAGTGGGTTTCTTAGACCAAGGGAATACCTCTGCAGAAAAGAAATAAAGAGAAACCGAAACGTATGGGCGAACTGAAAAGTGTACCCTGTAAAATAAATGCGCTTAAAAATGAATACATAGACGTACTCGGTTTGATTTGAGTACAATTGCATCGTAAATGAGAGATGACGTACAATAATTTAAGTAATTGTACTTTTGCAAAAATGAGCAGTATTGTTTAATATTGATATATCAGCTTCTGTTCAAGCCATCTTAACAAAGCGACCTGGCAAATTTAAAATAGTTGTTCAGAAGATGCTTTTCCACATTATTTGAGGTCGATTGCTTAAATGGAAACTGAGTTATTATGACTCAATTATCTTACTTTTAACATTACTTCTGTTTATAACTCCTTCACTTTGTTGTGGTGGTATAACGGATAAAGCCTTGAAATGTTGTGCGGACGACATCAGGTAGGCGGATTGGGTTCGATTCCCGGTGAGTCTTAGTTGTATAATTATTGAAAATTATTTATGAAGGCAACCTCTGTAGGCAAGCAACTGCTCTTTTTACTCATTTTTGAGTACAACTCTTTTTCAAAAATGAAACATGTATTCAGAGATATGAAAAGCATCGAATGTAATCAAAAATTAGTATATTTTACTTATTTTTAAGTACCTGTTTTTAACAGTGTATATAGGAATATGCGAGTGTATTGAAGAGTCTCATGATGGGCTACCATTACGAAAGGTAATAAGATTTTGATTCAGTTGTTGAAGGGTCCATCAGGGAATCTTTACGGAGATACCTTGGGGCCAATCATCGTCTTTGAGTATCAACCTGCATCACATTATCCATCTCAATCAAAGAACTTCATCTATTGGAACATTTTGCGCCAGAATAGAGAGCAAGCAGAATAAAGACCAAACCTCCAAATTAGTTGATTTGAGTTATGTGTCCAGAGATGCAAGATTTTTTATTTAAGAGGACACGATACCACCTGAATATTTAATTTTTTAATTTTTGAAGTTTTGAATCATATTTTAATGTGTATTATTTAAATTTATTTCAGAGAACAATATTTCAGACAAAAAATCCCTAATTGCTTGTATTTTTTTAATTTAAACTTTTTCAATGTTTTAAACTTTTTTTAAACGCTATTGTAATTATTTTTAAAAAAATGTATATAATGCATGTATTTGATTTTTATATAAATAGTTATTCATAATAACCCAAAATATTTCCTTAAAACTCATTATTTTTTAATTTAGTAATTAAAAAAACTACTACTCAACAGCTAATTCACATTCCAATTTATAATTAACAGATATTTTACAATATTTTTAAACAAATATGAATGTGTCCATTAATAATAAAAAAAGCCTTAACGTTTCGAAGTTAAAAGCTGTTATATTTTAAAGGTAAATTTACGAAACAAATTTAATTAGTGTTTTTGTCTATATAAATTGTACGATTATGGGTTACCAAATTATACAGTATTTTCCTTTAAAAAATTACAAATCACATTGAACTATTTAATAACTGAATTTCAATATATATATATTTCTATTTAACTTTATAAGCAAGGTTTGATTGGTTGGTTAAAAAACGTCGCACTAAAGCTGCACAGTAGACTATTGGCGACGGTTCGGGGTCTATCTCAAAGGAAAAACCCGGGAAACCTGCTTCATATTTTTGAACCATGATCAGTTGACGAGGGCAACAGCTAAGTTGGCACTCGATGCAAGACGCAATCTCAATAGGCGTCAGGACATTGAACCACGATCAGATGTAACGTACACTAGTCCCATACACACGCCGGTAGGAATTGTGGATAATTTCAGGCGACTTTTGTAATTTAGAAACGAATCTGGCAACCCTCCGATCACGAAATAGCTTCAGCTTAACCTTGTCAATTACATGTCGGATCCAATCATCTGACTAATAGCTGAATAGGAAACCCAGCAAAAAAAAGTCAGCATAAAACCTTCAGCAAAATTGTCAAATTGAAGGTTTTTTGATGGTTTTATAAAGGATATTGAAACAAAAACCCCAGTTTTTTTTAAGTTTTTAATTTTCCTTTTTAAAACCTTTAAAATATCTGCATTTTCCCTTTATGATTAAAAATTGAAGTTTTTTTGCATAATTTTTTGAAGATTTTATACAGTTTTTATAAAGAATATTGAAACAAAAACCATTAATTTCATAGATCTTCAAAAAAACTGTAGTTTTCCTGCATAAAGCTTTCAATTTCAAAAATTTTATGAATGTTTTTATGCTGACTTTTTTTTGCTGGGCACTGTTTGAAAATATAGTTCCCTTTTCAGTAGAAATTCATTTACCCAAATTCAGACAGCAATTAATGTAGTGCAGCTATCTACAACTTAAATTACATTTTTTTTTATAAAACGACCGCATACAGTTAAAACGTTCTCTTATTTTGCTTAAGTAAATTCTATAATATTTTTTTTTAATTCATCGTTGGACAAAACAGAAAAACATGTTTCAGCTTCACCTGAAGTCTTCAATCTTCATACAATCAGCCCAAGCAAAACATCTCAACTTCTGTTTATCAGTTAAGATATAATTCCCCTGCAAACTATCTGGGTGTGAGTCTATATAATGAAATACACTAAAGATTCCTTACTGCACCCTCCTCCCAATTAATGTAGCGCAGAAGCAGATACACAAAATAAGGAAATTTAGTAGCGGTTATAAAAAAAATAATTGATCTGTTAATCAGTCAATGTCACTTCCCAGCTATCAGACAGCCAGATCTTTTGGACTTTTTTTTTATTATTATTCTGCATTGTTACATAAAATTGGTACCAGTCGCCATTCCATTCTTCTCAATCATTTCAGCAGCAAGCGAAAGCGATCTGGTGTCTTACTGCATCAACAAAGAAGATCTGCGACTTCTGTATGCACAACACGTGCTAGCCTTTCCCACTGCTGGAATTTACGATGGCATCGCTGTAATCTCTCGCCCCTTTCGACCCTCACGGCTAGCTATAAAAAGGTCCTGGAATGTCATTTTAACCACCAAGTTCACTTTTTGATGATTGCACTTGAAACGTCGTGCTCTTTGGCTGCGTTCATTAAACTGTGTAAGGATGTCTCTGAGTCTTTTTTTATATATAATCCCACACGGATTATACAAACATCTATTACAGTGTGAAATGTGTTGAAGCAGCTCGTGAAATTATTCAATTTGATCCATTCATAGTTAAATTTATTGGTGTAATAAAACACCAAGTACATTTTAACCACTTTTTAACCTGCCTGATAGTTGCTTTGCATAATGTTATATCTTTCGTCGCATCTGAGGAGAGCTAATTGGTGCCATAAGTGGATTTGAATAGAAAGAAATACTGGCTTACTTTCTGAAAGACAAAAGAAAGATAGCAGAACTTTTAGTAGCGATTAAATTTATAGACTTTGTCTCGCATTCACTAAGCCAGGAGATCAGCAACATTAATTTTTTTTTCAGGTTTTAAACTTTGTGATCATTTTGCTCATTCAGCCACCAGGTTATTCACTTGATGAATTTGTAAAGAAAACTATATTTATGTTATATAAAACCAATATAAACTACTTTTTTGTATCACTTCAGATATATTGCGAAGTAATATTGGCATCGTAGATTTGCATTCCTTCTAGGGATGGCTCGTCCCTTCTCTTTATTAGAGTATAAATCATACATCATCATACATCATTTCACCATACATCATTGCATCATGCATAGTTGCACCGTACATCATTGCACTATGCATCATTGCACCATGCATCATTGCACCATGCAGCATTGCACTATGCATCATTGCACTATGCGTCATTGCACTATGCATCATTGCACTATGCATCATTGCACGATGCATCATTGCACCATGCATTATTGCACTATACATCATTGTACCATACATCATTGCACCATACATTATTGCACCATACATCATTGCACCACACATCATTGGAGTCAACACTATACATCACTTAATTGCTAACTTAATTTTTAAGATACAGATCTAGACTTTTTTACATTTGAGCTAGTTAAAATACAATGATATCTCAATATTAATGCTTATAATTCATACAATTATGTATTATATTGTTAATTGATTTAATATTTTAAATCGATATCTGCATCCGTTGTAGGCTAATACTTTGAAACTGTTTAATTTGTTTCGTTTATATCTTAATGTTAGTAATAGAACATTCTGTACAAGCATTATATAAGTCTATTAATCCCTGAAATCTGGATACTAAGTATGTTAATCTCTTTTTGCTAATACAAATTTGTTTTAGGATGATAAGAAGCACAATATTTTATGTATTGAATATATACATACAATATTGGATAGTATCACACATTTATTCAATTTCTTAAAAATATAGCATTATGTAATTTTTATAAGGTTAAGCGCATAGAAATTAGTATAACATATGAAATTATTCTATATTTGTATAACTAATTAATAATTTTAATCATTCATGATGATGATGATGATGATGATGTATAAGGTAAAGTGGGGTAAAATGGGTAGTAAAAGTGTCATTTTTTCATTCAAAACTATTTTTCAATTTTAAATGGTTATTAATAAAAAACTTTTTTTGGTGTATTTTTGCAATGAGTTCTTTGATGTCATCTTTGAATAAGTTTCAAATTTAATTTAAATTGCATATTTTTTAGTTTTTATTATATGTTTTTTTTAACCACAAATGGAGACAAATGGGTAGTCAGTCAAATTTTATGTGAAATCATGGAATTTTTCATATATAAAAGCATTATTAAAAAAAAAATTTAGTCAAATTAGTAACTTGAAAAAAATAGAATAAACAGCAGCCCCAACTCTGAAAAATTCAGTATATTTAACTCAGTATATAAAAACTCAGTAAACTCATTAACAGTCTTTCTAAAAATAAATTTATCGACCATTTAAAAAACATTTACTTTTTAAAATTATTTTGAACTTTGAAATAAAACGTTTGTTTTAATAATTTTTGGTTTATTTGTATAATGGAGAATTTTCTGTATGTACGTTATTTTTAATGTGTTCCACAGACGAATTTTTAATCCATATAAAACTTTTTTTCTGTGCTCTAAAATAACCAAAAAATGGCGTTTATTTGTGATCGAAATTTTTTTTTCTTGTTCACAATTTGTTTTAGAGAACAGGCATGTAACTTAATTATATTAACAAATCAACAGCTTTAAATATATTGTAGGTAATTCTTGTCATTTATAAGCTCCAAAATCATATTTTTGTAGAATATTGCTCTTTTTTCAAAGATCATTACATTTCTTCGAATTTCCTATTATTTAGATTTATTAATCCGATTTCAAATTTTGCCCCACCTTGCAAACCATTGAAAAAAAGCTAAATAAAATAGATTTTTTTTCTGACATTTTCATTGGAATATTCCATAAGGTTTCTTTTCTATACAAAACACAGGAATATTGATAAATAGTTCTAGTTTATATATGGAAGTTTTCACGCATCACGCTATCACAAGTTTTTTTGTCAACTCAAAAAATTCGACTTTTGGACTTGATTCAAATCACCCAGAAATGAAATATTTGGCTGAAATGGATTCCATTAAACGAAGTAATGTTTTGAAAAAAGAACGAGATCAAAGAACAATTTTAACAATGTGTAATACATATTTATGTTCCGATATACCCATTTTACCCCACTACCAATTTTACCCTTCCTTACCCTATCTTGTAGCCCACGCCAACGGGTATTGATTAACACTGTAAAGTTTATTTATGAACATTTTATTAATTAAAATTTTTACTAACTATATTTTTGTTTCTTAAATTATTTTAAAATTTTAAACTCTCAGATTAAAATATTTTACCTACATTTTAGAGTAAACATAAGTTTATATTTTTCAATCTACAAACTTGTTTTTATTATGTCTACATTTGCTTCTTTTGGAAAAAAAAATACTTAAAAATGTCTATTACGTTAACTGCCGAAGGATACATATACAATCCTTCCTTAAATTTCTCACGAAGATCAGTAAACTTTGCCGTCGTTGTTAACATGTTAAAATTGATTAATTTTTGTTAATCGGTAAAGTGTAAATACTGATTTATTGTCATCTGTTAATTCTACGGTTTTTGTAAAACAAACTTTGTAGTAGTAGACGTATTTAAAGTGAAAAATGTGCAGAAACTTAATCCCAGATTCTGCATGTTGCAGAAAACAAACATACTTACATATGAAATTTGAAAATATATATAAAAAGAAGGTTAATACAATATTTCCTGACGATGAAATGAACTCAGGTTAGTATAACATAAAACAAATAGTTTTATTAGCAAATTGAAAAGCATTAGTTATTAAATAATTATTGAAATGTGATAAATAAGATTACAGAAGTTTAAAATATACATAAATAGTTCCGATTCACATCTTAAAGTAAAATAAAAGAAAAAGGTAATCCATTAATTCAGAAATATAATCAGAAATATTAATATGTATTAATGCAAAAATATAAATAATACTTTTATATCATTTCATTCACTATGACCATTCACTTTCTTTCAAAGTATAACAGAAAAAGTCATGTAATTAAACTATAAAAGAGTTTAACTATTTAAAGAATAATTACATAAGTTAATCTTTAGTGCTGAATGAAGTAATCTTAATCTTAACATTATGAGGATAATACTACTTGTCAGCAATTAACAAAGCAACCCAAGGTTAACGAAGTCGTGAAATCAACGTCTTTTCTTAAACGGCCATTGATTGCAAAGTAAAACGAAAAATTGCAAAAACTTTTACATCAGTACAATAAGAAACGTCAAAAAAAGAAGCATACATTTTAGACGCCGGCAAAGTGAGGTAATTCCGATATTATGAGGGTAATACCTTTTGTCAGCGATTACTTAAAAGTCAAGGTCAGTGGAGTCATCAAACCTCATTGAAACAGAAACCGAAAGCGCTTTTGACTTTGCAACCCCAAACCCAGTATGAAAGAGACGTATACATTGCCAATATTAAAATTTCTGGTGTGACGTCAGTAGTTCACAGAAAGGTGTCCTGATGCATACTACACACAATCAGCTGTCTCAAGTGCACGGCCGGCCTTCAGATGACCTTCAACGGGTCATCAAAGGGTCAGCATCAAAACGACACACTAACAGTTCATTAGCATGAGAAGCACGTACATCCATTAGATACTCAGCCCATCTACAAGAAACTTGGAGCCCCAATTGCTCGTCTTCTGACAAACAACTCTTCGATTCGGGCATTCTTCGCGCGCCATTCGCTGGTGAAAACTTTGTTTCATGCATATTGAAAAACCTAGTTTGTTTTTTGGGCATCTATCAATTTGACAGAACAAAAGCAGGGTTATCAAGCCGCTGCCGCGTTCCCTGGATCCTTCGGTTTTAATTGAGATTGCATTTGATATGCTCCAAGTTCAAGAGCTGGGGTGGTTTCAAAGGATTCGCACGGCGAAAATATGCACATATAAATAGTAAATTATTGTAAAAATAAACAAGTACTGAAATCATTATTGGTAACAGGGACTATTATATGCAAAATTTACAACTGCCCAATTTAAACTTGTAGAAGACGAAATGGTTGACACCATAGAGTAATGATACAAATAGAGGAATAAAAATATAAAAATGCTGATTTCCGTGTGTGCATCATTGAAACCACGTGATAGGTGGAAATGCCAATTTATTCATGCGCCAATTTTACTCTTGGCAGGCCTTGGCGACTTTCAGAACTAAGCGAGATCGAAGTATTATAATATGGTTTTGTGTTTAATTTTGTATTTAAATATAGTTTTTTTTTAACGTGTGGCACAATTTAAGGGAGTTTAACAGATATATTAAAGATATTTTTCTTACTTTGTACTTTTGAAATAATTGCGTTACGTTTTTATGTAAAAAATTTACCATAAGCGAAGTTCTTTCAATTGTTATTTTGCATAGTTCAATAAGAAAATATGAACAATAAAACCGGAGAAGTATAAAGAGTTTCGTTTTTTCGCGTATTGAACACAAAAAAAAATATATTTTCGTTTCGTTAATGAAGAGGAAATATTTAGCGCAAATTGTTTGAAAATAAGTAAATACCTACATATATGATAAGAAGTTGAATACGGACAGAACGCCTTATCACCAAAAAGAAGAAAGTGCACCAAATTTGGAACTCCTGCAGATGTCTGAACGCCAAATGTGGCAGCGCTAAAACCACGTGATGTTGGTTTTTGTATTTCAATGTTGACACCGCGGCCTTATGAGAGTTTGGCATTGAAGGCGCTCTCTATTTAATATAACAACTCTCTGGTTGACACCCATCCTAGAAAAAAATTTACTTCCCCCTCAAGATTAAAATTGATTAAATTGCACACCCAAGTTCTTAAGTTTGTTAAGTTTTACGATTGCCCATTTCAATTTTACGACCACCCATTTTTAAATTACGATTACACAATTACGCCACAACTGCCTGTTAGAATAGGCCCTGATTGGTAACTATTTGGTTCGGTAAATAAGTACGGACTTAAAAACAAAAGTATAGGCATAAAAACAATACCGTAACTTGGGGTTAGTTCGACCTTGGGGGGTTACTGGAACCCAAAACAAAACAAAAAAAATCACTCCTAGGTTTGTTATTATGAAAATATAGTCGTGATTGTTGGAGAAATAGGGAATCACGTCTATATTTTCATGACAGCAGATCCAGGAGTGATTTAATTTTTGTTTTTTGTTTTAGGCTTCAAGTAACCTTCAGGGTCCAAGTAACCCCAAATTGCGGTATAATTATTTAGTAATTGGTGCACATAACTATGTTTTTTTTTCTTTTAGATATGAACCCTTTTCCTGCTAAGTTGCGGAACATGCTTTGTCAGAATATTGACACTGCAAATCTAATAAATTAAAATTTTCATTTAGAATCTGTTATCGAAATACAGTTAATTCAATATAATAAACAGACAAAGACTGGAAAAGTCCAAATTCGTCCTAACATTCCTATATTCGCTAGACAGCCTTATAAATGACATTTGGAAACAATGATGTAAAACCCTTGTGATTTAAAGACAAAAATAAAAATGGAAACACCGGCAAACCTGAATGGGAAATAAACAGGAATGCAACAATTGAGACAAAACAAATAAACGAAGTCAAAATTGAAAGATAACATCACGACTTAGACGCTCTTCTTCGGAAAAGAGAAAGCTCGTATGTCAAATGAGGAACTAAAGGAAGTCGGCACAAAGGCGCCATACTAAAGCTTGTTTAATTCGTTTGTCACGCTACGTATAAGAGGTATATTCAACTCTCGCATTAAGCAACACATTAATCCTTTTTCTTCGATGGAAAAAGGGCCAATGTCCAAATAAAAATGTTTATTTATGTTCTCCAATTTAGAGTGAAGTCGGCAATAATTGAAAGAATCCTCCCCAGTATATTTCTGATGTTTCTGTTGTCTTAGAATATATTAACAGCGGAACGCGTTTTCCTATCCTTTTATCTTGTATAATTCTTATTATTTTGATGATTTTATCAGTTATGCAATCTTACATTAAAGTCAACAACTATACAACCTATACAGGGTCATCGCTTATGAATGCGGGAGGGGAAGGGGCAAATAAGCTTTATTATTAAGCCTTATAACATTGCCAAGTCAAATGTGGGTTTTTACCAATTTTTTTAGATTCAAATTATCAACTTGTTTTAGAGTCTGGTAATTTACCTGTTTTTTCTCGCTTATGGGAAATAATAGTTTTATATGGTAAATTGCAACGCTGACCAAAAGTAAAATTTATTAAAATTTTGCAATTTTTACAATGATTTCTCCGACATTTTTCACATACCAACATTCTACGTGGTCCGTAGGAATATTGGTAAATTCCTTTAACTTGGCAAAATCACAAACCCAGTTGGTAAACTTGTGAAACGGCTTTTAAAGAGTGGAACTTCTTATTTTCATTCTTAAAAACAGCCAAATGTTTCATTAGCTTACCAACTAGATAGAAAAATTGCCAACCCGACCAAAAGTTAAATTCATTAAAATTTTGCAGTTTTTTACAATGATTTCCCCGACATTTTTCATGCCTAAGTGGGTCCTAAGAATGTCCTCAGGCACCGCAGTCCAGTGCTTTATCCGTTGTACTACCAGGGCAACGTGAAAAAGTTATAAAGATAAGAAATGTTAAAAAAAACGTACCAAAATAACTGAAAGTAATATAATTGAATTGTAATAACTCAGTTTCCATTTAAGCAATCGACATCAAATAACATAGAAAACCATCTTCTGAACAACTATTTTAAGTTTGCCAGGTCGCTTTGTTAAGATGGCTTGAACAGAAACTGATATTAGAAATATTAAACCATACTGCTCATTTTTGAGAGAGTACGGCTATTTAAATCGCTCATTTATTATGCAATTGTACTCAAAGATAAAACGAGTCAGTTCAAGTACTCCTTTTTAAGTACCTTTTTTTTACAGTGCAGCTTCAGTTAATCACAACAACCTCCTACGCGCATATTTGGAAATAAGTTTTACACAAGAACAATTTAGGTATATTTTTATCCCTCCACATGAAAAATCCCTGGATTATACCATTTCTGACCAATTAGAGAATTCTCCCCGACGCAATCTATCCCTAAATTTCCCTATCTTTAAATTGAAAACTCCCTACGTTACGACACATTCTCTCATTCAAAATGTAACCTTAAATTATAACCAACTGATCTCGGCACTTGAGAAATACATATTTTTGAACCTGACTTATCAGTCCTTATTTTTATACCTTAACGTTGACTCCCTCTCAAAATCATAATGACTATCACCTAATTACAGAAACCCCCATATATAATTATCTCTCGGTTTCCTATTCATAAGATAATTATAATTCTATATTTATAAACACGCAATTCCGTGTAACTTAACCGTATACGAATTGATTTGTAATAATTTCCCACGTACTTTTTATAAAAAGATATATGCAAGTATTTAAGTTCCATGTCCTCATAATAATGCAATCTGATCAATTTCATCTGTGTAATTATGCATAAGATCTCGGGTTATATGTAAAAATTAATCATTTAAATCAAGGGAGAACATACCGACTTTAGATTAAAGATATGTCTGATCTTGTCAAAAATCTCTTTAAGTATCTGCTTTTGTACTTCCTGTAAAAAAAAACGTATTTTTTACCATAAATAACAGATTTCGATTCACTTCATCTACTTAATTTTGAAAACTCGACCAATTATAATTAATAAATTTTTTAAAGTGATTAAATGTGAATGGGTTCTCATACGAAGTGATCGGTATCCGTTGTGTAAATATTTCTGTATAAATGTAATCTTACCTCGTATACTTGTTAAATATGCTATGTCAAACACATTTAAATTTTATATGTCATGTATCCGTTGTATATGCATTGCATCTATTCCATAAGTTATGTACCCGTTCTATATTCCTTGCATCTATTCCATAAGTTATGTACCCGTTCTATATGCATTGCATCTATTCCATAAGTTATGTACCCATTCTATATGCCTTGCATCTATTCCATAAGTTCTATATCAGTTCCATATGTTCTGTATCCGTTTTATGTATGTCCTGTCGCCATTTAATATGTCATATATTTATTCTACAAATTGTTGGGAGATGGGCATTGTTTGGCTATTAACATGTAATAAACCATTATATTGTTTATACTTTAGCTACTTTGTTTGTTGCTACTAAAGCTAAGCAAAGTGTTTAAAATATAAGAGAAGTAGTTGGCCAAAAATAACGTTTTATTGCGCCAATACAGCTAAATGTGATATAGCCAAACAATGAACAATTTATGACCACTCTTGTATATGTCATGTGTCCATTTTGTTCATTCCTTGTCCTCGAGTTCAATCTATGTAAAGAGTGTCTGTTTCGTATTATTTACAAGCTTTGTATGTCAAATTGGTTCGTTGTATACTAAAAATTTTATTCTTTTTATGTAAGTTTTTATTTATTTATTGAAACAGTGAAATAGTTTACTGTGAATTTACGAAAATTTGGATATTATAATATGTTTAAACACATTTACTTTTAAAATTCGATGTTAATATAAAAATCCCATGAAAGTTAAACACAATCATGCATATATGTTTACCTCTCAAGTCTTTCAAGTGAATATGGAACAAGTATGGAAAAAAACAAGATTTAAAAAAAAATTCAGCAATTAATTTAGACACTATACTTAAAAAAATATATTAAAAATATATTAAAAAAACGCATTAACTGAAATGCTCTTATTCTCAGCTTTTATTAAATACCTATCAAAATATAAATTTAAAAAAAAAATCCAAAAAATAAGAATACCAAAACAATTCTAAAGTATAATTTTTATAAACGCGCCCTTTTTAATATTACTATTCTAGGTGCGTGTCAAATTTCTTTCAAATCGTTCAATCCAAGTTATGAAATTTTCTTTTTAGTTTCCGACGGACAGATTGATATTTATGAGAGTTCTTCTTATCCTTTGGGACACTGAACACTAAAAAGATGCGTGCATAAGCACCAAGGTTCTATGCCCTCGTAATAATGCAATCCGGTATTTTTTAATATCTCTAAATATGCATAAACTATCTGAGACGAAGCGAAAAAAACTTAATCCCGACCATCGGAAAAAAAAACTCGCATACACACAGACGACAGATTAAAGATATAAATCTGATCTCTTCAAACGTCTAACGTCTTCTTATATAAGACAAGAATCTCCTTTCCACTCTCAAACATTTATAAGAATTGAGGGGGAAAGCCCGAAGAATTCTGTGAAGAGTAGAAGAAAAAAAATTGAAGAGTTTTTCTACGTGAGAGTCGTTAGATCAGGTAGAAGTGAAAACTCACAATCAGGCAGTCACGTATGTGGACAGAAGAAAGGAAACTTGTTAAAAACATTTAAAACATTTCAAATATTTTTTGAGGATTGAAATTGAAAATGGTGGTCACGGCATGATTGAGATGTCTACAAGCCAAACACAAGTCGTGATTCTGTTCACGATTAGTTGAATAATAGGTTGTGAAGTGTGGTTATTTGGATGGGAACAGTCTTTTGCTGTGTGTGCACGACAAGTCCGTCTCATGTTGCAAGAATACTGGATTTGTAGAAAAACACTGTTGGGCAGCGTTGGATGTAATTTCATTCTTTACCATCGCAAATTATACGGGTTGTACGGCTGGGGTTGGAACAAATTTATGAGTCTTGCAAATTGTTGAAACGTCTTGGTTTCTCTCACAAGTTTGTTTTTAATGCTTTGCTTAGTAAGTGGTTGACCTTTGCGGGAAGTGATCTTCCTCGTCTAAAAGAATGTTTATTTATAAAATAAATTCAATTTAAATTATTCATGGTTACAGGGTCGCTCTTGGCTGGCCGCACTTAGGGGTGTGTGACGCGCGCCACCGCACAAGGCCGTATGCTTTTTAGAGGGACCCCTCGCTCAGTAAAACAGAATGATAAAAGAATTTGAGTAGATTTTTTTTATTTAAACTCTATTAACATATTCGCTGCCGGCTACTCCCAGGCCCATGATACGTTCTTCAAAATAACTCGTAAAAGGCAATAAACGACTTGCATCTTTTTAGACGCCTGCAGTAAACGTGTTAAAAATTATATCTGCGCTTACTTATATATCTAGACAATACATGTTTACTGATCATACATTATCTTATTTTTAAAGTTTCTTAGGCATTTTTTAAATGAATTTTAAGAAAATGAGAAATATGGAAACGAATTTTTTGTATCAATTTAAATCATTTACATTGCTACTTTGAAAATCGCCCAAGTTATTTTTTAGAATAATAGTAATATTACCAGATAAATTTTTTTAATTACAGTGTAGTAAAAAATATATTTATTTATGTTACTGATCGGATCTTATTTTAGAGCAAAACAATAAAATAACAAAAAATTCATAAGAGAGTGTAACTGAAAAGCAGTCTAGGCTTTCCTAAATAAACAGGTATCTTACTTCAGATTATATTTCTTTCACGCTGATTGACCAGATGTACAATAAAACTTACTATGTATTAACGCAATTCCAAAAAGCCCCGAATAACATACTAATTTATACTTGAAAATATATTGATTTATGTTACTGATCAATTTCAGAGCAAAACAATAAAAGAACGAACAATTCATAAGAGAATGTACCTGAAAAGCAGGCTAGAGTTTCCTAAATAAACAAGTATCTTATTCCGGATTATATTTCTTTCACGTTGACGTGACCAGATCTACCCAAAATTTACTATTAACGCAATTCTAAGAAGCACTGAAAAACTTACTAATTTTTATTTGAAAATATATTGATTTACGTTACTGTCCAATATCAGAGCGAAACAGTAAAAGAACGAACAATTCATAAGAGAGTGTACCTGAAAAGCAGTCAAGAGTTAAAAATGTAAAATAAACAAGTATCTTATTCCGGATTATGTTTCTTTCCCGTTGACGTGACCAGATATACCCAAAACTTACTATTAACGCAATTCTAAGAAACACCGAAAAACCTACTAATTTTTATTTTAAAATATATTGATTTATGTTACTGATCAATTTCAGAGCGAAACAGTAAAAGAACGAACAATTCATAAGAAAGTGTACCTGAAAAGCTGTCTCGAGTTAAAAATATAAAATAATCTAGTATCTTATTCCAGATTATATGTCTTTCACGTTGACGTGACCAGATATACCCAAAATTTACTATTAACGCAATTCTAAGATTCACCGAAAAACATATTAATTTTTATCTGAAAATATATTGATTTACGTTACTGATCAATCCCAGAGCGAAGCAATAAAAGAACGAAGAATTTATAAGAGAGCGTAACTGAAAAGCAGTCCCTATTCTCCAAAATAAACAAGTATCTTATTTCAGATTATATTTATCTCACACTGACGTGACCAGATATACCCAAAACTTACTGTTAACGCAATTCTAAGAAGCACCGAAAAACATACTAATTTTTATTTTAAACTAATTGATTTACCTTCCCGATCAATTTCAGAGCGAAACAGTAAAAGAACGAACAATTCATAAAAGAGTGTACCTGAAAAGCTGCCTCGAGTTAAAAATATAAAATAAACAAGTATCTTATTCCAGATTATATTTCTTTCACGTTGACGTGACCAGATATACCCAAAATTTACTATTAACGCAATTCTAAGAAGCACCGAAAAACATACTAATTTTTATCTGAATATATATTGATTTACGTTACTGATCAATCCCAGAGCGAAGCAATAAAAGAACGAAGAATTTATAAGAGTGCGTAACTGAAAAGCAGTCTCTACTTTCCTAAATAAACAATGATTTTATTTCAGATTATATTTCTCTCACGCTGACGTGACCAGATATACCCAAAACTTACTATTAACGCAATTCTAAGAAGCACCAAAAAACATACTAATTTTTATCTGAATATATATTGATTTACCTTACTGATCAATCCCAGAGCGAAGCAATAAAAGAACGAAGAATTTATAAGAGTGCGTAACTGAAAAGCAGTCTCTACTCTCCAAAATAAACAAGTATCTTATTTCAGATTATATTTCTCTCACGCTGACGTGACCAGATATACCCAAAACTTACTGTTAACGCAATTCTAAGAAGCACAGAAAAACATACTAATTTTTATTTGAAAATATATTGATTTACGTTAATGATCAATCCCAGAGCGAAGCAATAAAAGAACGAAGAATTTATAAGAGAGCGTAACTGAAAAGCAGTCTCTACTTTCCTAAATAAACAATGATCTTATTTCAGATTATATTTCTCTCACGCTGACGTGACCAGATATACCCAAAACTTACTATTAACGCAATTCTAAGAAGCCCCGATAAACATACTAATTTTTTGTTGAAGGTTCCAGACTGCAAAAAGAAGAAAACAGTTATGGAAAAAATGTGCAACAGTTAATAGGGGCTAAGGGTCAATTGCAGGATTTTTCCCCCTGGCGAAAACGATTTACTTGAATCGTCATCTAGAAAGGCGTTTATAGAAATGTTGACTTTCAAATCAATAGCAAGGGAGTAATTATATGTTACTCATGTTATATCGAATTATACTTTAATTATCAAAATTGCACTGACGCGACGTTCTAAAATATTACACGATCTCTTCATGTTTACAGTTCAGATCTCTAGACTCTTATATCAAAAATTGAAACTCGTAGTAACTTGTTTTGGTTTGGGATTTACTTAAATTTGAAGGTGATATTATTGAGTAGTCTAGACGCAAAAGCAGCTATATGCACAAAAAGCTTTTTTGAGTAAATCGCAAAAAATTGTCAAAATTTAACTATTGTTAATACAGTAATAATTTATTTTGTAAAAAAAATGAAGAAAAAAATACAAAATTTTTTCGCTAAAATGTGTGCAAGCTCTGATATTACCGAATAATTTTTAATTTATTAGTTTATTATTAATTAATTTTAATCTAAATTTTAATTTTCTCATAACTTAATTTACAACTGGAATAAGGATTTAACTGTTTTTACAACTGGATGCGTCCCCATCTTGTTTTAATTTCAAGAAGCTAAAACCTCTATATCCACATTTTAACCAATTAGAAATCCCGATAACTGACGCTCACGTTTACGTTTGCTAGATATAACAACTTTTGCATCTGCATGAAGCTTTATTCCCATGGATATAGCTACTTTTGCATCTGCATTAATCTTGACCAGTATGATTATAGCTACTTTTGCATCTGCATGAAGCTTAATTAGCATTTATATAACTACTTTTGCATCTGCATGAAGCTTGATAAGCTTAGATATAGCTACATTTGCTTCTGAGTGACTTCTTTTTGGAGTAGTTCAAAGGTTCCCCTCAAAATTATTTTTAAAAAATGGCTCAACAATGAAAACCGCCCAACAATTTGTGACCATCCTGCATATGTCACGTATTCATTTTATATGTCTTATGTTCATTCCATATGATGAGTATCTGTTTCGTATTATTTACAAGGGCTGTATATAAAATTGGTTCGCTGTACACTCCAATTGTTATTCCTTTAATGTAAGCTTTTATTTCTTTATTCAAAAAGTAGAATAGCATGCTGTGAATTTACGAAAACCTGTATATCTGTTCCTGAAAAATAAAGATGTTAATATAAAAATTTCCTGGTAGTTTAACACAATCATGTATTTATTCTTCTTTCTCAAGTTGTTAAAGTGAACATGCAATATGTATGAAAAACGCAACGAGATTTAAAAAGAATTTCAGAAAGGAATTTATACATTATACTTAAAAAATATATATAAACAAAATATATAAAAACTGTATTACTGAGATTCTTCCATTCTCAGCTTTTATTAAATACCTATCGCAATGTAAATTAAGAAAAAGAATTCCTAAAAATAAGAATATCAAAACAATTCTAAAGTCTAATTTTTATATAAACGCGTCCTTTTTGAATATTACTATTCTAGGTGCGTATCAAATTTTTTTCAAATCGTTCAATCCAAGTTATTAATTTTTTTTTTAGTTTCCGACGGACAGATTGATATTTATGAGAGTTTTCCTTACCCTTTGGGACACTGAACACTAAGAAGATGCGTGCATAAGTACCAAGGTTCTATGCCCTCATAATAATGCAATCCGGTATTTTTTAATGTCTCTAAATATGCATAAACTAGAAGTGAAAAAATTAATCCTGGAGCCAGAGAAAAACCTCGCATACACACAGGCGACAGATTAAAGATATAAATCTGATCTCTTCAAACGTTTTGCGTCTTCTTATATAAGATATTTATTTAGGAATGTGCAGACTTCATTCTCAACTTCCATAAAATGTATGCCTTTTATTAAAGTTAGAGTAAACCCCCCTCCCCATCTAATAATTTTGAAAACTTAACGCCTATGCTGGTGAGTCAACCTTTGCTGGGCCTTCAGCCTCTAGTTGGTCTATTTGTATTTGTATATGTTACCGTTAAAGTATGAAATCCATTATTTCATGGAATACCTAGTTATTCCATGAAATAACTGATCGTGTCCGTTAAAGTGTAAAACTCTCTTGTATTTCATGGTTTAACTAGTTATTTCATAGAATAACGATCTGCAGCCCGTTAAAGTGTAAAATAATCTATATCTGCGAACAAAAATTAATTAAAATCGAAGAAGTACCGGATGTAGAAATATCGCTCCGGTCGGTTGCTACAGCTCAAAGTTTAGGTACTGGTCAGGGATTTAAAAAATGTTCGTGTAAAACCCAGTGTGTCAACAAAAAATGTTTTTGTTTTAGAAATAATGTTCTTTGTAATTCCAAGTGTCATTTTAGTAATCCTTGTTGTAACAAATGATTTTATGGTACGTTTCCATAAATACCATTTATACGCTGCATAAATTAGATAAATTGCTTCTTTTTCATTTTAATTGTCTATCATTAGTTTAATTTCATTTTAGATAAATTGTTTATTTTACACTTTAACTGTCTCTCATTAGTTAATTTATAGAATACCTAGTTATTTCATATAATAACTAGTTAAAGTGTCAAATTAATAACATATTACACACTTTAACGGACACGATCAGTTATTTCATGGAATAACTAGGTATTCTATGAAATAACTGCATTATATACTTTAACGGTAACATATATATTTTTTGTGGATTGGTTCACATATATGACGAGTACTGTACCGTTTGAAAATCGCAAAAAAAGAATGGTCGCGACAGCAAATATAGATTCGAACATTATTTGCCATAACTGCCTCTTGTGGAATTTGTAATTAAAAAACTGAAACTTCACATTTCGGGATGTTCTGGAGGGTCATTTACCTAAAGTTCAAAATCTCTCGATATTAATTGAAAATACTTTTATGAGGTTAACGTTCCCAATGAACTGAACTCATAAGAATTTTTAAATTAATTTCGTTTCGATTACCTAAAGTTCATTTTAACGTTTCCTGTCCTGGAATAACCCCAAATAATTTAGAATCATCTCTAAGCATTCACCCCATTTTGAAATTAATGTAATTCGATTGTTTAAAGTTCCGTGTAAACTTTCTTAACCTGGAATGACCTCAAAAGTAACCTGCAGTTGCAATAGCCTTCCCTTGCACCTTCTTTCTATGTCATTGTCTTTAAATTATCAAAGACAGAATTGCGAACTAATAATTAATATCCAAAATTCCTTGATAGGTTATACATCCTGAACCTTTTTCAGGTTACGGAGCATGAACCCTCAAAGTTCAAATTAAACACATGTCATACGCAAAAATAGTAGAATGTCTAATAAATTGAAAATCACTCAAGTGCATCGGGTTCATTCCGGTAAAACAGCGTTTCATCTCCTATTGTTTTTATTTAATAGAAACTATTAAGAAATACTCCATGTTCACCAAACACAGAGTCTTAAAATAATAAATAATAAAACGTAAGCGTAACCTCAGGTACGATTGCCAAGTGCCTTTGCCTCCTGAAGAATTCTATTACAAAAGAACACCGCCATTGTTTCAAGCCAAACTTGATAAAAGTATTTTTTGCAGTTTTATTCAAACTTCAGGGTTATCTATAAATGTCTTCTTTATAGATACTTTTTAATGACACTACATAATATCATCACCACTGCTTTAAGTCTAACTAGACAAAAAAATTATATATGTTTATACAGACTTAACAGGTTATTTATCGAAAACAAATCTTGTTTAGAAATGCATTTTAATAACATTATAAAACAACACCTCACCAATATTTTTTTAAGCTTAACTTGATGTGTTCTTAATAAAATTATTCAAACTTCAGTCATTTTATTGATATAAATCTTGTTTATAAATACATTTTTAATTATGTTAAAAAACATCATCACCATTGTTTCAAGGCTAACTTGATAAATGCCTTCTGTACAGATTTATACAGACTTGGTCTTTCATCAATAAAATCTTATTTATCAATACATTTTTAATGACGTTACAAAACATCATCACCATTGTTTCGAACCTAAATTGATTAAAGCTTTGTTTATTGATTGAAACAGACTTCAGGAATACCAATAAAGTCATGTTTATAAATATGTATGTTTTAATGACCTTACAAAACATCATCACCATCGTTTCAAGCCTAACTTGATAAATGCCTACTTTACAGATTTATACAGACTTCAGGTTTTTTTATAAATAAAATCTTATTTATCAATACTTTTGAGTCTAAATTGCTTAAATCATTGTTTATTGATTTATACAGACTTCAGGAATATTTCACCAATAAAGTCTTGTTTATAAATATGTAAATTTTTAATCACCTTACAAAACATCATTACCTTTGTTTCAAGCCTAACTTGGTAGACGTCTTCGATTTGTACAGACTTCAGGGGTAAAAGTCTTATTTATAAATGCATTTTTAATGATGTTACAGAACATCATCACTAATATCATAACCAAGTCTTGATTACAAATTTATACAGACTTCATAGGCTTTTTATCGATAACAGTCTTGTTTATAGATACATTTTTTAATGACGGAATTGCAAATCTGCCGTTAGTCGAATGACCTGATGGTGCCAATACAGTGGCGTCGTCTATCTTTGGCAGGGTATCAATTACGTGGTTGCTTAGTGCCACCTCTGGACGTTGATAGATTATAAAATAGGATCGCAGTTTCCGTCTTACGAGGTCTACAACCTTCATATCTTACCAATAGGAATCATCACGATAAAAGTCGTGTTGTTCAACAAACACTACCAAGAATTTCAGACCAGATAGGTGGAGTTGGGAGAAAATTTTATATCATTAAAGACCGATAATTTCTTGCTTAAGGAGATTGATGGGGAAAGGTTTGAAACTGTGGAAAGAAAGGATCTTTCGCTTTATCGTTTCTATTGAGATAGCGCTTTCCGAGAAACTAACTCAGATTTTTTGTTTGAATTTATGGAAATTGTCGGTTTGGAATTCAGATAAAGGCTACGATGGACGCGGAGATGGTATGCAAACTTGAGAATTAAATTGTGAGGGAGGTCTGAAGAGTTTTTTTCTGGGAATAAATTCTTGTCAATTGTGTATTTTTTGTGCGTATACTTATTGAACACGTAAAAGCTTGTTGAACCCAATTAAGTTTGTTGAACATATAAAAGCCTGTTGAACCCAATTAATTTATATTTGATAACTTTTCATGTATTTATTTTAACGGTAAATGGTTTGCATATTTTTTAAAGTAATTGTAATTTTACATTCTCAAACTTAAAATAATAATATTAAAATTTTAATTTTCAGGTATGATGATCATAATTATGTTATACATTTATTAGCCATTTTGTTGTAGAATAATTCAAAAGGTTGTAAGTTAATTTTAGATTAGTTTTTTTATTACGGGATACTCTCTTGAAAACTTTAATTCTTTACTAAACTTGCAAAGTTGTTAAGAAACATTGAAATTATATTACAGTTTTGAGATATTTAAATTCGACAGTAGAAATTATTACTTACGATTGGAATATTACTAATATTCTTAATAGAATTTACGAACTATGTCTACTTCTTTAAAATAATTAGTTGGCAGTATAATACCGTCATTAGTTTACTTACCAGAAAGTTATGTTTACCTTCAAAAACATTATATAATAAAATAACTGTTAATTTTGTCAGTTATTTTAATTAAAAAAAATTATATTTTTTTACGAAATACATGTTGATTTAACGTAATGTACAATTACTAGACAATCCAATTTTGAAAAAAAATATGGATTAATACTGCTCATGTGGATGAGGTTCTTCAACTTATAACTTTTATTATTTTGATGCAAGTAGTAATACAAATTCAAAACAATTACATATTACTAGTATTAGTTATTAGTAGTATTTTTGACTTTAATATTTGGAGTTCTTATGGCATATACGTTTTATACAAAAACATACAAATTTTAATATGTAAAATTATACTTTTTCTAGAATATAATTTAAAGTATTTCATTAGCAAAAAAATTTGCTACAATCTACAAAATAAATAGTATGCAAACAATATGGTATTTATTATTAGAACTAGTTCGCTTTAAAGAAAATATACGGAAATTAAGATTGGTGATCGATTATATCCTATATATGAGTAAACATGCCAATAAAAAATAAATACATTGCAATTTTAAAAATAGAAACTCATTTCCCTCCAAAATTTATCATTTTTATTATCATTATCAAAATTATCATTTTTATTATCATTATCAAAATTATCATTTTTATTATCATTATTAAAATAATTATTTTTATTGTCATTATCAAAATTATCATTGTTATTATCATGATCAAAATTATCATTTTTATTATCATTATCAAAATTATCATTTTATTATCATTATCAAAATTATCATTTTTATTATCATTATCAAAAGTATCCTTTTTATTATCATTATCAAAATTATTATTTTTATTATCAAAATTATCATTTTTATTATCATTTTCAAAATTATTATTTTTATTATCATTTTCAAAGTCATCATTTTTATTATTATTATCAAAAATTATCATTTTTATTATCATTATCAAAAGTATTATTATCAAAAGTATCATTTTTATTATCATTATCAAAATTATCATTTTTATTTTTTAACTGGGCGTGGGGCCCCTTCAAAAGCGCGGGGCCCTGTGAGGTAGCATGCGCCGCACACCCCTAAGAGCGGCCCTGATGTCACCTAACACTAGGAACTTTAAAACATTTCCGTAGTTAAAATATAACTGCACTTTTCAACCACTACTCTAAAACAACACTATACTTCCTCTAACTTCAAAACTATCATCCTAAAAAGATTGCCAACGGAGCAACAGCCAGTGATCTTGTTTACAAAAAAATAAGCAAATATTTTGAAACAAATATCCCTTTCCAAAATGAAGTAGTCACAAACCATATTAAATCTCCAGAAAACAACAAGCGTACTTTTACTTTCTTTCAGAACAGTTTCTTAAAAGAAAGTCACGTGAAAACCTTTTTTAAAACACAAAAACTCGATTTCAGTGTAATTTGAAGGTCCAGTAGTCAGTCGCATCACATTTCCCTTTATTTTATACAAAACACGACGTGGAAGTACAATCAACAAAAACACGTCTTTTACTTAAGTCTCTTCTATCTAAAAGAAGACTTTGCTTTCAATTCCAGTTCGGATGAAGCTGGAAAAAGTGATTGTATGTCAAAAGAATACTCTTAAATCCCATTTACACGAAAGGGAAAAACGCGTGGAAGCTTCTCTGTGATTCGAGTATTCACACCACGTGGTATGAATCCTCCAATCACCGAGAAGCTCCAACGCGTTTTACTCGTTCGTGTAGAGTAGGCCTAAAAGTTATGTAAATACACTGTATCTCATTTTACGGTTGGTTGGTAATTGTTTTATTATTGTTCTTTAGCGTGGATCTTTGCACTCGATTTGAATCAATATTTAAGAAATCTAGGGATTACTTAGGGATTTTTTTTGGCACGTTATCGCCTAATGCTGTACAAAGATAAAAACACAACGTCGAGTAGGATAAATTTATTTTAATTTTTTTTTTACTAAATAAAACTTTACAGGAATCAAATTAAAAGGAATCAAATCTAACTCATTATATTGGTGTGTTATTATAGGAAAGAAAATTCTGGGGTTATTTAAATGACGGAGACGGAGACTAACGTTTCTCATAAACATTTATTAGTTTTTATTAGTCTCTATTTAGTAATTATTTTAAATTTATTTTTCATTTTAGTTATTACTTCAATCTTTTTTCTGGTTTGCTAAACATGGGAAAGGCTTTTATTAAGTTTGGATTGTTTCAGAAGTGCTGTTTGTAATAATTTTTCCTTATATTCTTTTCAATTAACTGAAATGTTTCCTTTATCGCTCAATTGGCATCTTGAGTTGTTAGATTACCAGAAAACATTCAACGGCTAATTATTTCTATAAAATAAATTGTATATTATATTTATTATCTTGATCAATTCCCTAATTTAATAATTAAATTTAACGACTCATCTAATTATTCATTTTGGGTCATTGTGTCACCTAATTTACTTGATCAGTTATAATTTCAATTAATTCTGTAATTTAATAGGAGAAATGAAGTGTTTTTATAATTAGCCCTATAGGAAAGTAAACACATAAAATTACCGTTTTACTTTCTATAATTAATTTCCTAACCAGCAATTTTCTCTAACTAAATTCTTTATTATACCTTAACTATAATCCCGACTACAACAGTTACTTTACAGCTTGTCCTTTAACTATTAATGATAACTAACATTATTGTCCGACATTTCTTGGAACCTAATAATAAATATCAAAACAGTATTAATAAGCTAAAATTTTGATCGCTCAACGTTACCGGAAGAAATCATTACATGACTAAAGCCACTTTTTTACGAACCGTCAAAACCGGAGCCGGTGACTATACCGGTGCCCAGGAGCAATGTTATCCAATTAGAAATTTTTCACGTAGTCCGGTCTAGTATTGTATACTGTAACATTGGATGCGGTATCGATGCCGTCACCGGCACCGGTTTTCCCGGTGTGTGAAAAAGCGGTTTAAGCTTAATAAAAGCATGTAAAAATGCATGAACCCCTTTCTACCTAACTGGCTTCATACGCATCCAGTATTGCGCTTTAGTACTTAAAATTTTAAATCTTAATTATTAACTCAATTAAATTATAACGTTTATAACGTTTATCTAAAATCATAACGTTTTCTTTTTAAGGCAATGAAAATGTCATTTAATAATTTAAGTTTCTGCTTCGCATTTAGATCAACTGCACACTGTATAAAAAAGGTACTTAAAATGAGTATATAAACCTACTCGTTTTTCTTTGAGTACAATTGCGTACTCAAATTTACGTAAAAATACTTTCTGAACTGTGAGCAGTGTGATTTGATATTGCTAATATCAGCTTCTATTTAAGCCATCTTAACAAAGCGACCTGAAAAACTTAAAATAGTTGTTCAGAAGGTGGTTTTCCACGTGATTTTATGTCGATTGCTTAAACGGATACCGAGTTATTACAACTCAATCTTACTTCCCATTCTTTTGGTCCACCTTTTTAACATTTCTACTGTTTATAACTCCTTCACGTCGCTCTGTTAGTACAACGGATAAGACTCTGGACTGCAGTCTTGAGAATATGGGTTTGATTCCCGGTAAGTCTTGTTGTAATTGTCCATATTTATTAAAAGAGATTTATGAATGCTGCCCATACGGCCTAGCACGTGCTCTTTTATTCATTTTTACTCATTATACTCATTGTTGAGTACATGTCTTTGAGTACATGATAGCCATCGAATGTACTCAAAAATGAGTATATTTTACTTATATTTGAGTACCTATTTTTAATGGCTACATATGCTATGCATAGTGCGGCTATATATGCTTGCTAAAAATGTACTTTTCACCATTTCCAGCACTAAAATAAACTAAACAAATACATTTTTATACCTTCAAAATGAATCATCAAAACAGTAATTTAAAGCTCAAATGGCCAATATATCCGTTAGCTCACATTAATTTCCCGGGGTATAACCCAAACAATCAGTCTACCTTCCTTTTTAAGATTGATCTTTCTTTCAGTTTTTCTAATGCATTAGTCACCTATAATTCCACTTCTAATAGTCACTCTCTATCATTAGGAATAAAAATGGCACGAACATTAATAGCGAATAATAATATTGGCATTTCCGATAGTATAATCTGCACACATAAAAATTGATCCTCTACTCTACACCACATTCAGTGCACCAAACCACAAAATCCACCCCTCGACAACTCGTTTCATTGGTTAAAATTATAGCCCTAACTACGAATTAAATTTGGCAGACGTTTTTTGTATTCTTTACAACATACAATTAAGCATCAGTGGAGTAGGACAAACGCATAATCACGTATTAAATGTTACTGTATATTTTATTAATCTTTAAAGTATGCAGTCTGTGTCTCTGGGGTTAATCTAAATTTCAAATTTTTTATATCATTAAAACAAGCATTTCCACTACGTTTTCGTATGCTCGTGCTTCGTTCCTAACTATTTCCGTTTTGATCGATATCGACACAATTAGAAAAAGGTACTCAAAAATAAGTAAAATGTACTCATTTTTGGGTACATTTGATGCTTATCATAGCTCCGAATACATAAGAATCATTTTTGAAAAAGACATGTACTCAAAAATGAGAACAATGAGTTAAAATGAATAAAAAGAGCAGTTGCTCTGTTCTGGGGCAGCTCTGGAACTTTATTATTATTATACAAACAGCATAGTTTACAATGTGATATTGGGATACACTCGACACACAAATAGCTAAAGGAAGGGTAAGTGTACGCACATAACGGAGTTTTGGTTATATCTCAGAATGTAAAAAAGATATCAACTTCACAAATTTTGCACAATGTTTTTTATATATATGAATGATCTCATACCAAGTTTGATAAACTTACAAAAAGCAATTATTACAAAAAAATTCTAAATTCATTCGCGTGCTCTTGGCCTACTAGGAGTTGAAGAGTACGCAATAGCAATAGTCATAAACAAACTGCCTTTATAATTCATGAGCGGAGCAGACCTTATGCCACTAAAAAAAAAAAATTGTCCACATCTTGAGCAAGAAGTGTTAAAAAGAAGAACATTTTGTGATACCAAAGGGTACGCAGAAAATAACTGTTGCGTACTCTTGTCCTTCTTGGAAGTATTTTACAGAATCTCTGTTAGGTGCTAGCACCGTGTAGACACAGAAGACTGACACAACTCCTGTTGTTGTTAATGAACTGTACTTTGCTATGATATAGAACAAAAATATAAACTAGTATAACTCTCTTATAAAACTCTTACATTGTAAGTTCTATTGCATACAAAAGTAATAAAAGTATATTTTATATTGTAAAATCCAGACAAAGTGCAGCAGACCGATGACAATATGGTGTGTTCTTCTGTTGTTGTAGACACACTTAAAAGTAATGACAAAAATTCACTAGAATGTTGGCAATGTCTAAAAAGTCATTGCGTACTCCTAGCAGACTGCATCCTGTTACCCTCCCTTACCCTATACGCCTTAAAATTTCTTTAAAATAAAAAATATATACGAAATGTACTTCTCACAAAGAATCCCTATCGCATCCCTACCAACAATGTCATTTTAAAATTGTTTGTATACCGTCCTCCAATTAGAACAATAAACAATGACGTTTGTCGAATAAACAAACACAAACTTACTTGAACTGACAACTGTACTTGGGCAACAATAGCATCGCTTGATGCAAATGTAAACAGAAGTTTATACAATTGCGCTAAATTGCTAAAATTTTTCAAAGGAAAAGTAACAGTATTACAGAATGGGAACAAAGAAATAATTAAAATAGTGGAGAATGACTCCTAGTCATTCATCAATAGTAAACATGCAATTTAGCAAACACAAGTGCAAGGCATTTTTTTTTAATGCATGAGCATTGACAACTGAATTATTTTTTTAAGTTTTAAATATCACACTGGTAAACAGGACTTATTTTAACGGGAAGTCGCAAACGAAAAAAGAATGAGCAACTGTAAATGTAATCATAAAATTGAACAAGCTGGTGTTAGAAAAACCGGGTAAATAAATTTCTTTAAAAAATCATGGGGATTTATTATTGTAGTTTTGAAATGTCCTAAAATCTGTCTTTCTAACGCATTTTAAATTTTGATTATACGATAAATAGAAGTATTTTTAAAAAATATTGTTTTTTTCAACTAAAAGTGGCATAGCTATATATTTGTTATTTTGTTTATTTTTTACTTGAGAACGACGTTTTTATAAATTTTACGTACCTTTTCTAAGCAACTGCTTTACTTTAAAACTTGCTGTTTGTAAAAACCAAGAATTTAATAAATTATGACACTTTTAAGATAAAAAAATGTACATTTTACTAGTTCGTCAAGTACAATTATTATTTTTAAATTTTTAAATTCTTCAATTGTTAAATATAAGCATCTGTGTATATAAAATGTTCAATGCTGTCTAGTGGTACATTTTTATATACACAGAGAATTTATCAACATCAAATTTATATCTTTATTTATTCAAACTATTAAGAAATAGGTACATAAAATATTGCTTTATAACATAGGAAACATATGGCTTTCTGCGACTGTCCGGGTTCCCTTTATAAAATGATATAACATATAAATAGAAATGCATCGAGTATAGGATTTTTAAAAGGTTGAGAATTTGGGTGTTGTAAGTTCACAAAATTGGTTTGTAGCTAGGTAGGGACTATTAAGAAATTTTCTCACCCTTTAGCAATATGAATGGTTTTAACCACCTTTTTTGTTTAAAATGTTTTTTTAAAAAAATTTTAAACAAGAAAAAATCAAAAATGTATTAGAAAAATTAATTTTAAAAAAATATATAATTGTCTTATTTTGCTTAGTGGTAAATTAGTGGTATTAGGCTTGGTGGTAAATTTAATAAAATAAAAATACTATTAATGGGAAATCAAAATAGGAAATTATATTAGTATAGTAGCTGGTATTATGTTGTTTAAGTTGGTACCGAATATAATTTCATGAATTGAAACTAAACTATATTTCTGTATTCAATTAATTTCTGTTATCGGAATTTCAGACAATATCTTTGGACACTGATAATTCCTGAAGAGTTTTCTTTACTTGAGGTCTTTAAGAAGAATGGTTCTTTGAGCATCAAAATGATATCAGAAAAAAATACTTGTATTGTTTTGCGTTACAAATACATCAATGAAAGACAAATTCGCACTCAATACAAACCGGCACCTTTCATGTTAGAGCCAACAGGTGTCAACATATTGTTCCTTCACCGACCAATATGAACACGCATCAAATTAAACCATAACCGAAAAGCCCAAACCGCGAGCGATGATACAATCCTTCCCGGGCAATCATCCTTTCCTCAATAAAAGCCGTGATTGAAACAAACAAGTAAATAAACCAATAAATAAAAACAGACTTCCACGTGAAAAGAAAGAAGAAGCCGAATCAGTCACTGGGAAAAGAAAATGCAAAAGACTAGCCATCTCCAACCCTTCTAATGGAACCTTTGGCAGTGAACATCGCCTTGTTTTTTCTTCTTTGTAAATTTGCATCCGACTCTTCTTCAGCAAGCGCGAAAAAACAATATCGCAAGCGAAGGTGTCACCGTTATTAGAATGGTTTTTGAAGGATTGGCCTTGGCAGGGACGTTGGCATTCGAATGACTGCCCGAAGCCCTTTCTTATTTCTTCTGCAGAATGGCAGAAGCAATAACAACTGTAGATACAATGAGGGTTGTTGCGACTCGCGTTTTGGCAGTCCTTTGAAGCCATAGAGAAAGCGTAACAACCCGACTCGCAATTTCGCAGGTTCGTATAAGGGCCCCTTCGCAAAATGATTCAGTTTTCCCCCATCCGACACGTTATAAATTATGTTTGCACAGCCTTGATACAGCAATATGTGCAAGACCCTTCAGAGTGGTCTGGGAAGCATCAAAAAACCCGTGTTCAAATCCTATACATCGATGTAAAAGCGTAACGAAATAAAATTAGTTTGACTCACAGAATTAATTTGATATAGGGAAATTTGACGGACTATTCACACTTTAAAATTTATATTTCTGTTTCTAATAAAGAAAAATTTAACTATATATCCTAAACATTATTTATTTCATAAACATATGAACTTGTTGGCCTGTTGACTAACAACATGCGATCAACTCATAATTAAGAATAACTGCCATAGATAACATGATACAATTTTTGGGGATAGGGTCAAGGCCTGATTTACCATTAGGCACGTCAGACACGGGACTTGGGGGCTCCGAAATTATTTAATTGCATATGAATTATTATCTATATTTACATAACAGTTACCTATATTTTGAAAAATTCGTTATTATTATTGTAATTTTTCGTAACTTTTCAGTAATTTTTCTAAAAACCTTGTAATTTAATTGTTTTTTAGATAAGTTTTTTAGACTTAATAAGCAATGTTTTAAAAGTTTGAGCATAGTTTTTACCAGAGGGGCCTTTATTAGTAATATTGTGCCTAGAGTACCGAACTTCCTTAATTCAGACCCTGCATAGGCTACGAGCGTTATACGATATCTAGATTTGGTAAGATAGTTCTAAGTTACTAATGATAGATTTTTTTGAAAATTTTATGAAATCTTTTCTCAACTTCAGCCGTACAGCAGTCTGCAAAAGTAATCCGAACACAAATTTGGGAAGAAAAGTTCTAAAGTCTGTATCTGATAATTCCAAAGTAATTGGATCTTGAAAACGTTCATAAACTTAACAACATTATTACGATTGTTAAATTTTTTTAACTAAAATAGGTTTTTCGTAATATCCGACATGGCAGTTTTGTACACAGGACTCGATAAAAAATGGAATATACGTTGGAAGATTTCAAAAGTCGCTATTCTTAGTAGAAGGGGATAACAAAATATTGACAAATATTTAACAGATTTATTGGGAAAGGAAGGTTTAAATTATAAATTCGCAAGACGCAATTCGTATAATTTTCATTAACGTTAAGACTAAAAAAAATATAAGAAAACTACTCAGACCTTCAAATGTTTCAAACGCAGATTTAAAAATAGGTTCTTTAAAATTCAAAAACTATTTTAGCAAACAAATTTGTGCTCTTTTCAAAGCGCTAAAGTTAGTAGTTTTGAGACATTTCATTCTTCAGACAAACATTTAAATTTGTGCATTAAGATGAGTGAGATTTATTAAAGTATTACTGCTTATAAACGTCCAATAAGCATTTACCACGACCCCACTCGGTAGGACTTGCTTGTTTACGGACATGTCAAATACCAAAATCTTGGACTTTAGCAAGTGACCAGGCAACTAATATATATTTGTGTATAAAATAAATAAAAAAACAGAAATTTAAACAAAATTTATAAAATTTTGTAAAAATCATTACAAAAAAGTATGTTTGTCCTTTAAACAATTTTTACTTGCATAAAAAGTATTTACTATAATCATGTTATTCTCTTTCAGGATTTATTAATGCGCTCTTATTGAATTTAATTCTATTGAATTTAATTCCTAAATTTCTAATTAAGGACAAAATTGTTGACACGCCATAAGGTTCATTTCGATTTCCGTATTACTACTAGTGCTTATCATGTGCAGTGACTACTAGTGCTTATTATGTGTAGTGACTACAAGTGCTTATCGTGTGCAGTAACTACTAGTGCTTATTATGTGCAGTAGTGACTACTAGAGCTTAACATTTGCAGTGACTACTAGTGCGTATCATGTGCAGTGACTACTAGTGCTTATCATGTGCAGTAACTAATAGTTCTTATCATGTGCAATGACTACTAATGCTTATCATGTGCAGTGACCACTAGTGTTTATTATGTGCAGTGAACACTAGTGTTTATCATGTGCACTAACTACTTTTGCTTATCATGTGCAGTGACTGCTATTGCTTATCATATGCAGTGACAACTAGTGCTTATCCTGTTCAGTGACTACTAGTGCTTATCATGTGCGGTGACTATATACTAGTGCTTTTTATGTGCAGTGACTATATACTAGTGCTTTTCATGTGCAGTGACTACTAGTGCTTATCATGTGCAGTGAATACTAGTGCTTATCATGTGCAGTGACTACTAGTGCATGAGGTGGAAAAGCGCCCGAGCCCAGTCACTTTTTTTAACCCTGAGTTTGTCCCTTTTTTGGACAATGACTCCAATATTTTTTTTAATATTTTTAAACATAATAACGGTAACATATTAGTAGTGTAAAAAGGCCGGTTCTGAGCCGCGGTGCTGTGAGGAGTTATGAGGATTTTGGCGGTGCTGTGTGGATTTCTGTGGATTTTGGCGGTGCTCTGTGGATTTTTGGCGGTGCTCTGTGGATTTTGATGGTGCTGTGAGGAGTAAATGAGGATTTTTGGCTTCTGAGCCGCGGTGCTGTGAGGAGTTATGAGGATTTTGGCGGTGCTGTGAGGAGTTATGAGGATTTTGGTGGTGCTGTGAGGAATAATGAGGATTTCTGCGGATTTCTGCGGATCTTGGTGGTGCTGTGCGGATTTTGGTGGTGCTGCTGGCGGATCAGGGCGGATCTCGTCTGTCAAGCCGAGGGGGCGTGGCCTAATGGAGATGACCTCAACCAATCAGGTGGCAGTAAGTGACGTCACATGCAGGGGACATGGGAACAGGTGTCGATGACTCATCGCCGCCCGTGGGCATGTCGCCGATGGGCATGTCCCATCGTGTCTCAACGTGTATGTACAGGAATGAACCAATCAGGTTCTTGTGTGAAGATGACCTCATGAACAACCAATCAGGTGTCAGTAAGTGACGTCACACGCAGGTGGGGGAAGGTTTTACTAGTTCTGCTTGTAACCGCAAGACAACGCTGCATGTAGGGGAACGGACCAATCATATGCTTGTTTAAGAATGACATCATGAAGAACCAATCAGGTGTCAGTAAGTGATGTCTATGGAGTGTCATGTGACATGAAAGTTGCTTTTTTGTTATTTTGCGTTTTTATTTGGGTATTGGTGGAAATTTGCGACGCACAGCATCTACACATTTTTAATTATAAGCTGTGGGTTGTGACATCATAGGTATAATGTTAGGAATGGTTGGTTGTTGAAAAAACTGTGAGCTGTGAAAGTAATGTGAAAAAACTGTGAAAGTAAATAAAATATGATAGAATTAAACTAATATTCTTATTTTAATATTTATTATATTTTAATATTTATTTATATTTTGATATTTATTTGTATTTTATTATTTATATTTTTACATTTATTTTTAATATTTAATTATATTTTAACTTCTATATTTTATTATTCATTTATATTTTAACTTCTATATTTTATTATTCATTTATATTTTATATATATTTTAATATTTATATATATTTTATTATTCATATATTTCATACATATTTTAATATTTATTTATATTTTATTACTCATTTATATTTTACATATATTTTATTTACGTATACATCTGTGCCAAAAAAATTAACTCAGTGAGAGCAATTACGTCCCACTAGAGCTGCACAATGAACTTATGTTAAAGGGAATGACAGTAGTGTATATATTTTAACTATGGTTAGTACAAAAGAAAAGAATTTTGCAAGAATGGTTTTAGAAAAATATATTTTATGTGACCAACTCCAGCATATAATTTCGCAATATAACTCTATGAGGAATCATCCTATGGGGGTAAATAACATACCATCGTGTACAGGAAGGTAGACCAGATTAATAAGTAAAGCTTTTTTTACCTTTTGACATGTGTACTAAGGGTATAAAAAATGACAGTCTGGGGTTCTATGAAAATAATGTTTATAACAATATACGTTTAAATTACAATTTATATAACGGAAATCAGTCTCAGTGGATGAAAAAAAAGTAATTAATATGAAAGCTGATACTTTGAAAAAGAACCTTGGGAACCAAAACCTTGTATTACGGTTAATTAAACTTTTTATAAAAGTAATGTGTTCTTTAAATGTTTTTCACATCATACGTAAAATTATTATTTTAAGAGGGAAAATATCATATCGTTATGACTAGAAGGAGGGATCTCACCTTGATCACAATTGGATGCATTAGAATTGCTTACTGTTTAGGAATATGATGTAAAAGTTACTCTATCGCACTGTTTGTTGTGCTGGGCTTGATAAGAGCAGATTTGGGGTTGGTATGTAAGATAATGGATCTATTACTTGTTCTAATACGTGTTGAATAAGGGAATTTGTCTTAGATGTTGCTGTTTTAGGGGTGTTTTATAATTGGTTGTTTGATTGAACGATACAGTGCAGCTATACAAAGGGGTTTATTTATACGCTTGGTACAAGTACACATTTTTTCTTATGTCATAAAATTACACTATAACAAAACGCATAGGTGGATGGTAGAAATGAAGTAGCACCATACAAGGGGAATTATTAGGGCTGGCTGATTAAATTTTCAAAGACTAAGAGGCAACAAGTTCCCATATGAGTACAATTGAGGGTGAATGTGTAGAATTTGGCGACATCAAGTATCCACAAGGGGACAATTTGAGAGGTGTATTCGTAAAATTGGCGACATAAAGTACCCATAGGGAGACGTTTGTAGGCGTATACATAAAATTGGGGTGAAAGCGGGGTTTGTAGTTGTACATTAGACAAGAATAAATGTAAAATGAAAAAGTTTAAGTTTGAAATAAATTATAAAAAGAATAAATGTTAAAAAAAAAAGTTAAAATACAATTTAAAAAGCAAAATGTAAAAAAAAAAAAAAAAAAAAGTTTAAAAAGAAAAATGTAAAAATAAAAAAAAGTTTAAGTGTGAATTAAAAACTAAAAGGTTAAGTAAGAAAAAAAAATAACTAAAAGTGAAAAAAAAATTTTAAAAGTGAAAAAATATATATATATATTTATATAAAAAATATTTGAAAAAAGTTTAAGTGTGAAATAAATTATAAAACTAATAAATGTAAAATAAAAAGTTTACGTGTGAAATAGATTATAAAAAGTATAAATGTAAAAAAATAAATAAAAAGTTTAAGTGAAAAATATAATGTAAAGATAAAAAAGTTAAAAAACAGTAACTGTAAAATAAAAAAAAAGTTTGTATAAAATGAACTTTTAAAAGAAAAATGAAAAAAAAAGTAAAAACAATATATAAAAAAAAAAAAGTTTCAAGTGTAAAAATAAAATTAAAAAAAAAAAAATTAAAAAAAAAAAAAAAGACAAATGTAAAAAAGAAAAACGTAAAAAAAAAATTTAAAATTTAAAAAAAAAAAAATTTACAAACGAAAAATATGAAAAAAAAAAGAAACGTTAAAAGAAAATTGCTAAATGTAAAAAAGAAATGTGTTAAATGTAAAAGATTAACCATCATAAGTTTTTTACCCGAATCGACCCAAAGCCATATGGTGTTACGGAACGTACTAGCCCCATATAGGCACAGATGCCCGTGGTGAGTTCTGTGAATGGTCTACCCACTAATCAAACGACAAGTACCACAATTACATTAAATAATTAGCAACAAAAAAAAGCAGGAAATACTACTATAGATATAAAAAATATTAACAAAGTATCGAAAATAGAACCAAAGGTAACTAATAAATCTGTATAGAATGAGTGTCTATAAATGTATAAGAGAAACCAATGTATATATTTCTACTAAAATGTTGACACATATACTAAATTTTTAACAAATTAAGTCAAATATTTGCGAAATAGAGAAAATAATACATACTTTTTAAAATTGTATCAAATAGTCTATGAATGGATAAAAAAAATATCATGACATGTATTAAAAAAAAAATTAAAATAATGGACTTACGTGTAACACATTAAGTTAAGAAATTTATACTTATCAAAGAAAGTAACGTAAGTCATATAAAAAAAAAAAAACCTGTAGTTAAGTACAATTGTTAATTGAATATGCTACAAAATATTGTCAAATTACACCATTTTTAGTGATAGGACAAGCAAACTTGTTAAAATGTCATATAATTATCAAAAATATTATACAAAGTACAAATTTAAAAAAAAAAAAAGTAAATGCAAAAAGAAAAAAAGTTTAAGTGTAAAATAAAATGTAAAAAAAATAAATGTAAAAAATATAAAAAAAGTTTAATAAAAAAAAAGTTAAAAAATAATAAAAAAAAATTTAAGTGTAAAATACAATTTAAAAAAAAAATGTAAAAAGAAAAAAGTTTAATAAAAATTACATGTAAAAAGAAAAAAGTAAAAAAAAAAAAAGAAAAGAAAAAAAGTTAAAAAAGAAAAAAAAAAGTTAAAAAAAAAATAAAAAGTTAAAAAAGAAAAAAGTTAAAAAAGAAAAAAAAAGTTTAAAAAGAAAAAAAAAAGTTTAAAAAGAAAAAAAAAGTTTAAAAAGAAAAAAAAAATTAAAAAAGAAAAAAAAAATTAAAAAAGAAAAAAAAATTAAAAAAGAAAAAAAAAATTAAAAAAAAAAAAAAATTTAAAAAAAAAAAAGTTAAAAAAGAAAAAAAAAAGAAAAAAAAAAGTTTAAAAAAAATAGTTAAAGTGTAAAATACAATTTAAAAAAAAAATGAAAACATAAAAAATTAAAAAAAAAAATGTAAGTGTAAAATTACATTTTAAAAGAAAATGTGAAAATAGAAAAAAAAGTAAAAAGAAAATTGCTAAAAGTAAAAAAAAATAAAGGTGTAAAATGTTAAATAAAAAGACCTTAAGTGTAAAAAATAGAAGAAAAAAGTTTAAGTGTAAAATATTACTCATCATAAGCTTTTTACTCGTATCCACCCATAGTTATATGGCGTTACGGAGCGTACTAGCCCCATATAGGCGCAGATTCCTTGGTGAGTTCTGTGAATGGTCTACCCACTAATCAAACGATAAGTACAATAATTATATTAAAATATTAGCAAAAAAAAAAGCAGAAAATACTAATATAGATATAAAAAATATTATCAAAGTATAGAAAATAGAACCAAGAATAACTAATAAATCTGTATACAATGGGTGTCTATAAATGTATAAGAGAAACCAATGTTTATATCTCTACTAAAATGTTGACACATATACTAAATGTTTAATAAATTAACTCATATATTTGCGAAATAGAAAAAATGGTACATACTTTTTAAAATTGTATCAAATAGTCTATGAATGGATAAAAAAAAAATTGTATATATAATTTTTAATTGTATCTATAAATGGATAAAAAAAAAATCATGACATGTATTAAAATAATGGACTTACGCGTGACAGTTTAAGTTAAAAAATTTATATTTACCAAAGAAATTAACATAAGTTATTATAAAAAAAAAACTGTAATTAAGTATAATTGTTAATTGAATATGCTACAAAATATTGCCAAGTTATTCCATGGTAGTGATTTAACAACCAAACACTTTGTCTTTAAAGATTACGATAACGCAGTTTTTAGAAACTAACATAGGGGCAAATGTGTATAATTATCATAAAATACTTCACATTACTGTTAAAATGTCATATAATTATCAAATATATTATACAAAGTAAGAAAAATATTACTTAATATGTTAAAATATTACCAATAGTACATGCCCAACAGATCAAAATGACCTTCAGCACCCTACGACACATGAAAACTTACGGAGATTAACAGCAATCTTGCCTCAAAAAATAAAACCAATAGTGTGCTGCTAAGGATAAAATGTCAAGTACACACCCAGTGTAGGAGATGTATACAAATAATATTGTTGAATTATTAACAAAGTGATTTCATTAATACTAAAATAAGGTCTTTGTTACAATAATATATATATATATGGAAATTAAGTTCTTATTAGTGAAATTTATGTAATATTTTTAGACTGCTTTGTTCAATTTATAATATGTAGGTAGAATTTTTACATAAAAAACCCCTTTGTGTTTATCAAAAATATTTCACAAATTAAGAAGAAGAATACCTAAGGAAGGTCTTTGCACATGATTATAGTACAAAACCATGTGGATTTACATCAATTTTACCAGGAACAAGGGGGTCAGTATACGGCTATGAGTCAAATAGTCAATTTTTCACCACATTCAGGCATTTGTGTTATTAATGCCTGAATGTGGTTTTAAAATTGACTATTTGACTCATAGCCGTATACTGACCCCCTTGTTCCTGGTAAAATTGATGTAAATCCACATGGTTTTGTACTATAATCATGTGCAAAGACCTTCCTTAGGTATTCTTCTTCTTAATTTGTGAAATATTTTTGATAAACACAAAGGGGTTTTTTATGTAAAAATTCTACCTACATATTATAAATTGAACAAAGCAGTCTAAAAATATTACATAAATTTCACTAATAAGAACTTAATTTCCATATATATATATATTATTGTAACAAAGACCTTATTTTAGTATTAATGAAATCACTTTGTTAATAATTCAACAATATTATTTGTATACATCTCCTACACTGGGTGTGTACTTGACATTTTATCCTTAGCAGCACACTATTGGTTTTATTTTTTGAGGCAAGATTGCTGTTAATCTCCGTAAGTTTTCATGTGTCGTAGGGTGCTGAAGGTCATTTTGATCTGTTGGGCATGTACTATTGGTAATATTTTAACATATTAAGTAATATTTTTCTTACTTTGTATAATATATTTGATAATTATATGACATTTTAACAGTAATGTGAAGTATTTTATGATAATTATACACATTTGCCCCTATGTTAGTTTCTAAAAACTGCGTTATCGTAATCTTTAAAGACAAAGTGTTTGGTTGTTAAATCACTACCATGGAATAACTTGGCAATATTTTGTAGCATATTCAATTAACAATTATACTTAATTACAGTTTTTTTTTTATAATAACTTATGTTAATTTCTTTGGTAAATATAAATTTTTTAACTTAAACTGTCACGCGTAAGTCCATTATTTTAATACATGTCATGATTTTTTTTTTATCCATTTATAGATACAATTAAAAATTATATATACAATTTTTTTTTTATCCATTCATAGACTATTTGATACAATTTTAAAAAGTATGTACCATTTTTTCTATTTCGCAAATATATGAGTTAATTTATTAAACATTTAGTATATGTGTCAACATTTTAGTAGAGATATAAACATTGGTTTCTCTTATACATTTATAGACACCCATTGTATACAGATTTATTAGTTATTCTTGGTTCTATTTTCTATACTTTGATAATATTTTTTATATCTATATTAGTATTTTCTGCTTTTTTTTTTGCTAATATTTTAATATAATTATTGTACTTATCGTTTGATTAGTGGGTAGACCATTCACAGAACTCACCAAGGAATCTGCGCCTATATGGGGCTAGTACGCTCCGTAACGCCATATAACTATGGGTGGATACGAGTAAAAAGCTTATGATGAGTAATATTTTACACTTAAACTTTTTTCTTCTATTTTTTACACTTAAGGTCTTTTTATTTAACATTTTACACCTTTATTTTTTTTTACTTTTAGCAATTTTCTTTTTACTTTTTTTTCTATTTTCACATTTTCTTTTAAAATGTAATTTTACACTTACATTTTTTTTTTTAATTTTTTATGTTTTCATTTTTTTTTTAAATTGTATTTTACACTTTAACTATTTTTTTTAAACTTTTTTTTTTCTTTTTTTTTTTTCTTTTTTAACTTTTTTTTTTTTTAATTTTTTTTTTTTTAAAAATTTTTTTTTCTTTTTTAATTTTTTTTTCTTTTTTAATTTTTTTTTTCTTTTTTAATTTTTTTTTTCTTTTTAAACTTTTTTTTTCTTTTTAAACTTTTTTTTTTCTTTTTAAACTTTTTTTTTCTTTTTTAACTTTTTTCTTTTTTAACTTTTTATTTTTTTTTAAACTTTTTTTTTTCTTTTTTAACTTTTTTTCTTTTTTTTTTTTTTTTTTACTTTTTTCTTTTTACATGTAATTTTTATTAAACTTTTTTCTTTTTACATTTTTTTTTTAAATTGTATTTTACACTTAAATTTTTTTTTATTATTTTTTAACTTTTTTTTTATTAAACTTTTTTTATATTTTTTACATTTATTTTTTTTACATTTTATTTTACACTTAAACTTTTTTTCTTTTTGCATTTACTTTTTTTTTTTTTAAATTTGTACTTTGTATAATATTTTTGATAATTATATGACATTTTAACAAGTTTGCTTGTCCTATCACTAAAAATGGTGTAATTTGACAATATTTTGTAGCATATTCAATTAACAATTGTACTTAACTACAGGTTTTTTTTTTTTATATGACTTACGTTACTTTCTTTGATAAGTATAAATTTCTTAACTTAATGTGTTACACGTAAGTCCATTATTTTAATTTTTTTTTTAATACATGTCATGATATTTTTTTTATCCATTCATAGACTATTTGATACAATTTTAAAAAGTATGTATTATTTTCTCTATTTCGCAAATATTTGACTTAATTTGTTAAAAATTTAGTATATGTGTCAACATTTTAGTAGAAATATATACATTGGTTTCTCTTATACATTTATAGACACTCATTCTATACAGATTTATTAGTTACCTTTGGTTCTATTTTCGATACTTTGTTAATATTTTTTATATCTATAGTAGTATTTCCTGCTTTTTTTTGTTGCTAATTATTTAATGTAATTGTGGTACTTGTCGTTTGATTAGTGGGTAGACCATTCACAGAACTCACCACGGGCATCTGTGCCTATATGGGGCTAGTACGTTCCGTAACACCATATGGCTTTGGGTCGATTCGGGTAAAAAACTTATGATGGTTAATCTTTTACATTTAACACATTTCTTTTTTACATTTAGCAATTTTCTTTTAACGTTTCTTTTTTTTTTCATATTTTTCGTTTGTAAATTTTTTTTTTTTTAAATTTTAAATTTTTTTTTTACGTTTTTCTTTTTTACATTTGTCTTTTTTTTTTTTTTTAATTTTTTTTTTTTTAATTTTATTTTTACACTTGAAACTTTTTTTTTTTTATATATTGTTTTTACTTTTTTTTTCATTTTTCTTTTAAAAGTTCATTTTATACAAACTTTTTTTTTATTTTACAGTTACTGTTTTTTAACTTTTTTATCTTTACATTATATTTTTCACTTAAACTTTTTATTTATTTTTTTACATTTATACTTTTTATAATCTATTTCACACGTAAACTTTTTATTTTACATTTATTAGTTTTATAATTTATTTCACACTTAAACTTTTTTCAAATATTTTTTATATAAATATATATATATATTTTTTCACTTTTAAAATTTTTTTTTCACTTTTAGTTATTTTTTTTTCTTACTTAACCTTTTAGTTTTTAATTCATACTTAAACTTTTTTTTATTTTTACATTTTTCTTTTTAAACTTTTTTTTTTTTTTTTTTTTACATTTTGCTTTTTAAATTGTATTTTAACTTTTTTTTTTAACATTTATTCTTTTTATAATTTATTTCAAACTTAAACTTTTTCATTTTACATTTATTCTTGTCTAATGTACAACTACAAACCCCGCTTTCACCCCAATTTTATGTATACGCCTACAAACGTCTCCCTATGGGTACTTTATGTCGCCAATTTTACGAATACACCTCTCAAATTGTCCCCTTGTGGATACTTGATGTCGCCAAATTCTACACATTCACCCTCAATTGTACTCATATGGGAACTTGTTGCCTCTTAGTCTTTGAAAATTTAATCAGCCAGCCCTAATAATTCCCCTTGTATGGTGCTACTTCATTTCTACCATCCACCTATGCGTTTTGTTATAGTGTAATTTTATGACATAAGAAAAAATGTGTACTTGTACCAAGCGTATAAATAAACCCCTTTGTATAGCTGCACTGTATCGTTCAATCAAACAACCAATTATAAAACACCCCTAAAACAGCAACATCTAAGACAAATTCCCTTATTCAACACGTATTAGAACAAGTAATAGATCCATTATCTTACATACCAACCCCAAATCTGCTCTTATCAAGCCCAGCACAACAAACAGTGCGATAGAGTAACTTTTACATCATATTCCTAAACAGTAAGCAATTCTAATGCATCCAATTGTGATCAAGGTGAGATCCCTCCTTCTAGTCATAACGATATGATATTTTCCCTCTTAAAATAATAATTTTACGTATGATGTGAAAAACATTTAAAGAACACATTACTTTTATAAAAAGTTTAATTAACCGTAATACAAGGTTTTGGTTCCCAAGGTTCTTTTTCAAAGTATCAGCTTTCATATTAATTACTTTTTTTTCATCCACTGAGACTGATTTCCGTTATATAAATTGTAATTTAAACGTATATTGTTATAAACATTATTTTCATAGAACCCCAGACTGTCATTTTTTATACCCTTAGTACACATGTCAAAAGGTAAAAAAAGCTTTACTTATTAATCTGGTCTACCTTCCTGTACACGATGGTATGTTATTTACCCCCATAGGATGATTCCTCATAGAGTTATATTGCGAAATTATATGCTGGAGTTGGTCACATAAAATATATTTTTCTAAAACCATTCTTGCAAAATTCTTTTCTTTTGTACTAACCATAGTTAAAATATATACACTACTGTCATTCCCTTTAACATAAGTTCATTGTGCAGCTCTAGTGGGACGTAATTGCTCTCACTGAGTTAATTTTTTTGGCACAGATGTATACGTAAATAAAATATATGTAAAATATAAATGAGTAATAAAATATAAATAAATATTAAAATATGTATGAAATATATGAATAATAAAATATATATAAATATTAAAATATATATAAAATATAAATGAATAATAAAATATAGAAGTTAAAATATAAATGAATAATAAAATATAGAAGTTAAAATATAATTAAATATTAAAAATAAATGTAAAAATATAAATAATAAAATACAAATAAATATCAAAATATAAATAAATATTAAAATATAATAAATATTAAAATAAGAATATTAGTTTAATTCTATCATATTTTATTTACTTTCACAGTTTTTTCACATTACTTTCACAGCTCACAGTTTTTTCAACAACCAACCATTCCTAACATTATACCTATGATGTCACAACCCACAGCTTATAATTAAAAATGTGTAGATGCTGTGCGTCGCAAATTTCCACCAATACCCAAATAAAAACGCAAAATAACAAAAAAGCAACTTTCATGTCACATGACACTCCATAGACATCACTTACTGACACCTGATTGGTTCTTCATGATGTCATTCTTAAACAAGCATATGATTGGTCCGTTCCCCTACATGCAGCGTTGTCTTGCGGTTACAAGCAGAACTAGTAAAACCTTCCCCCACCTGCGTGTGACGTCACTTACTGACACCTGATTGGTTGTTCATGAGGTCATCTTCACACAAGAACCTGATTGGTTCATTCCTGTACATACACGTTGAGACACGATGGGACATGCCCATCGGCGACATGCCCACGGGCGGCGATGAGTCATCGACACCTGTTCCCATGTCCCCTGCATGTGACGTCACTTACTGCCACCTGATTGGTTGAGGTCATCTCCATTAGGCCACGCCCCCTCGGCTTGACAGACGAGATCCGCCCTGATCCGCCAGCAGCACCACCAAAATCCGCACAGCACCACCAAGATCCGCAGAAATCCGCAGAAATCCTCATTATTCCTCACAGCACCACCAAAATCCTCATAACTCCTCACAGCACCGCCAAAATCCTCATAACTCCTCACAGCACCGCGGCTCAGAAGCCAAAAATCCTCATTTACTCCTCACAGCACCATCAAAATCCACAGAGCACCGCCAAAAATCCACAGAGCACCGCCAAAATCCACAGAAATCCACACAGCACCGCCAAAATCCTCATAACTCCTCACAGCACCGCGGCTCAGAACCGGCCTTTTTACACTACTCATATTAACTAACAGCAGATAAGTTATGATCGATGCACGAAAATAACTTCCACACTGTCGAAAATGCATTCTCATATTTTACGATACTTTTGTCATTTTTGACGAAACAGACGCTTGCTGTATGCTCCGATTAAATATTTCGTCAAACTGGGTGTATTCATTTTGTCGTATTTTTAACGAATTTTATTTCGTCAAAAATGAGGACGATTTTAATTAATATGATATGTCCCTATAAATGAGCTGACTTGAACCGCGGACCTCCCGTTGCAGAGTCTAACGCTCTATCCTCTTGGTTAAAAAGCCTCGTTTGAATTCTAACAATATGAGTATAAGAACAAACATGAGCTGATGCCACCGGAAAGGAAACGAAGTAAAATACTTTCGTTCAAAACTTGAGGATACTTGTTTCGTCAAAAGTCACAAGATTCTATGACGAAGACAACCAGGCATTCGTCATATATTCGTCACTTAAGCTGTGAAACCGCTTGGCTAATGATAATTCAATTGAACTTACGTGATAACATATTTCAAGATAGAATAATAACGTAAAATTGCGCCTTTAATTATCCAAAATCGAGTAAATGAGATTTTTATAATAATTTAAATTACTGGAAAAAATTTAAATTGCTATAATATTTAGAATCCAATAAAACATTTATTTTTCCTAATAATTGTGTCCTTTCCAATCTAAAAACAATGACTATATAATTTTTTTGTGATATTTTTTTTTTAGAAACAGAAAATAAATAAACGATGGTTTATAAATAGTGCTTCAGCTTAAAATTTAACAAAACGTTTATTTTTTTCTAATAATTGTGTCCTTTTCAATGTAAAAACAACGGCTATAATTTATTGTGATTTTTTTTAGGAACAGAAAATAAAAGAACGATGCTTTATCAATAGTACTTAAGCTTAAAATTTCCCCAAAAAAAGTTATAAAAACATTAAAAAAACAACAATAAATTAAAAAACATCGCCAGGTCTTAAAACGGATGTGAATAAATATTCAAATAAGATAAATAGCATCAGAATATTCACATTCATAGAATAAGTAGCGCCATCTTGTGGTAAGTTTGAGATGGAAGTGAAAAATATTGAAGAAACTCGATATCAGAGGTTTTTCTTGGAATTTAGTCATGCGCAAAAACATATTTTGTCTTTGGTGACAGTGCCGCCCTTAGCAGCTGCGGGGCAGGTACGCAAATAATAGCGGACCCCATCAGTGGCGGCTCGTGCACTACAGCAAGTACAGCCGGGCTGCACCTAATTTTATTAGTGTATTTTAAAACTAAAATTATATTTTTACTAATTTTCTTAAATGAAGATTAGAATTGGAAATTAAGATGAAATTTCAACTCTAAGTAAAAAAAATCTCCGATAAATAGCAAACCTGTTTCCGTAATGCACAAATTCTGGAGAGGAAAAAACTCCATTCAATCAAAATTGCAGCCAAAAAGCGAAGTTCGAAATCGGCTGCACCGTTGCCATGGCAACCTTATGTAGTATGACTTCCCCAAATGGAGGATGTGACGACATAAACGCAGCGCAAAAGGATTTTTTCAAATCTGCTGTACTTGGGATTTCTTGAATGAATCGGCGGGACGGGGGGGAAACGACAATTTCGAAGAATCTCTCCAAACGGAAATAGTTTTCGATAAGTTTTACACGTGTTGTTGTTTGTTTAAGTTGTTGAAAGTTGTGTCTTTACTTAAATTAATATTAAAATTGACCGATTCGCAAGTTTGAAAGGAGGATTGATTTAATTTTCAAAAAATAAGTCAGTGTTTTCTATTTTTTTCACATGTTACCTTTCATAAAAGTTGAAAGGAAACTTTGGTTTGAGTAATAAATTTTAAAGAATGTCCGTTCAAGTATGGTTATGGAAAGTGGTGGGGGGGAGTCACATGATTTCGGCTGCACTAACATTTTCGACCACGGGCCGCACTGGACCCCATTATAACTTCCAACCAAAATTTATAAATACATTTGAATGGAACTTATTAATAAGTTTTCAGATTTTTGAAAAGCTAACCCCGGTTTTTTTATCATCTACAAATATTTAATGTAGCTACTTATCAGAATAAAATACTATAACTTCGTTCAGGAGGTAAGGGGGTGGTTCAGGGGGTTCAAACCCCTCCCATTAAAAGTCAAAAAAAAAATCGAATTACTGTAAAAATCATAAAAAATTCAATTTCCCACTTAATATTTCTTGTTGAGTTGAGTATTATGAGGGAAAACCTGGTATTTTCCGGAGTATTAGGCCGGAAAATAGTTTTCAAAAGGCGTCAAAAACATGTTTTGATGTGATTTTTATCTCAAACTAAGCCTAACGTGAAGTCATCGTGTTTTATTTTTTTAGTATTTGGATTTCGGCTACAAATGGAAAATATCCTTAAACTGGGCCGTAAAAACAAAAAGCTCCAAACATATATTATTCTAAACAAGGGTTCTCATAATTTAAATTTTTTCTCTAATTTATTTCCTATTTAGGAGTGATATTTACTAATTTTAAAAATAGGTAGTGACTGATATTGGTAACGATTCCATGAAAACTAAATGATGTTGCTGTTTCGATATTTATCTGCCAATGTACTTAATGTACCATGTACTGCTGTGTACTTAAATAAAAATTAATAAGTCTTTAAAAAAAATGGGGGTGAGGGGGAGTTTTGAATTTTTTGAGGGAACAGTAGCTGAACCCCTCCCATGAAAAATCTGTACCTGACTTCGTTACTGTATTATAGTCTGTATTATTTTGATTTTTTTATTCTTTTTTATCTGTAAAACTAATTTTCTAACCAACGGGACAAACATCGATACTATATAAGTCTTATTTTATTTTAAAATTAATATTTTGAAAACATTTTTATTTCAAATTCAGTGTTAATTTTTAGATTATTTTATTTATTTTAAATATAAAAACATTTATTGGCCATTAGAGTACCTATAACAGTTGCTCTCAAACTTTTTTCTTTCACGTACGTACCCCTTGATAAAACTTTTCTTTTATGGGTACCCCCTTCTCCCATACCTCTGCTCACCTCTCCCTCTACGGAAATATAATTGTTTTTTTAAGCAGTAATTAATCTAATTGTGCATCTGAGATCCCGAATGTAAACATTTTAATTAGTTAATTTTTAATGCGGGAGTTTCACGTGACGTAGTAACATGCATTCCCTATTTGTAGTTTCGATTTCTTCTCTTTAGCAGACAAGTCTGTGGTTTGGTCGCTCCGCTCGCTCGCTTATTCCACTCAACTTAGTATTGTATTTTAACGAGATAATTTAGCTGTGTATTTTCATCGTTTATTTTTAACAATGCAAAGTTTAAGTAAAAGACCCTTTGTTAGTAAATTTCGGCTTATTACATACTTATTCATATGCAGGAAAACTAAGAGAAATTGTCTTTTTCTATATATCGTTTGATATTTCCTCCTGTTTGAAAAAAACATTTTGGATCAAAATGATCGGAGCACAACTTTGAATATTTCGTAGGAACGAAGTTTTCTCGTTTAATCCTAGCTAGCCATGCTTTCATCAGATTAGAATCAGAATGAGGGAAACTGTGAAAAGAAACTCTTCTTGCAATACAATCCGCTTTCGAAACAGTGTTAGAGCAACCGAAAGCACTACACGAAATCACCATGTTAGTATTTTAAAAAGAAAAATCTTAAAAAGTATATTGCAGCAGCTGTGCTTCCATACTAATTCTACGGAACTTTTTCGGCGTCTAGAATACGTCTCCATGTTCCGTTGGAACAGCGGTCTTCTTCTTCTTGGCGTGAAACTCCCCCATTACAGTTTTGAGTTTCCATCCAATAGGAATCGTAGCGCTGGTAGTGACGTAAAACTGCACATGCGTGCCTTTTTAGCTTAGTCGGTACATCGAGGGACTTCAGAACAAAAGGTTGATGGTTCAAGTCCCCAATGGGTAACTAATTTTTTAATGTTCATCCAATTTAATCCAATTATCCGAATCAATAGAGACCGAATCCCGTCCGGATAATCAAATATCCGGATAATTGGAAATTCAGGGGGAAAAAGGTTATTTCTTTAAAAAAAATTGCTTCAGTGTGTTATGTAATTTAATGACTACTAAAAACAATGTCATTCACCGATAAGAAACTTTCAAACTGTATATATCGTGGATTTTTTTTTCCGGATAATTAGCAATCCACTTGGTTTGATCCGCGTAACTGGAGTTCAGATAAGTGGAACCCTACTGAAAAAGTCTTAACGGATTTATCAGCATGGCTAGCCAAAACGCTACTACATTATAAATTCCCTACTACTAATTTCATTAAAAAAGACTCACGAGTATTTTTTGAGGGGTGCAGTTGACTTTCAAAACAGCCAAAAATATTTTTTTACTAGAGTTACAATTTACAACTATCAAAATTTTTTTTAATTCAGATTTGGGTAATTTTTAAGTGAATTATACGCATATAAACTTTATTTAAACATGGACCTCTTGTTCAGCTGCATTTGGCGAAAATGTCCCAAATAGATGTTAGTTTCGCAAAAGGGACTGGAACTGGAAGTTACCACCTAAAGATGTCTAGGGATAGAACTTTGGCTACATTCAATCATAGGAGCTTGGGTACTAGAATTTGCAATCAGGGTACTTTAGCACCCCATTTCAAAATCTACACCCTTTTTTACTCAAATGCGTTCTTTATTGTTTTTATTTTAATCTGTCTAGCAAAAGAAAACTAAAAACCGATCTGTTAAAGTGCAAAAAATTGTTTAATTTATAACTTTACCTACACTGTTAAAAATTTCAGTTCAATGATGTACCATATCGTGGTGCAAAACAGTCTGCAGCAATTTACACCATATTATGGTAGAATCTAGGTTGAACCAAAAATCTTTTATCGGAAAAAAAGCGGAGGTTTCACCAATAATTGGTACAGCCTCTTTAACTGCAACCGAAAATTTCGCTGTCGCTACAGCAACAATCGGAGGAATCACATACAAGAAAGACAACGACAAACAAGGGCCTCCGTGGCCCATTGAATAAAGGCGTTCGGGTATGAATAAGAGGATTCCTAGTTCGAACCCGATCGGTGGACTTGAAAAAGAAAATTAAAAAAGTTGTGATCTTGCGTTCAGAAGGTTGCCAGCTCGCTACAAAAATACTACTTCTAAAATTCCGAGAAAAGTCGTATTTTTATTTTTATGCAACGTTATGAGTTTCGGAGCAACGCTTCACCACTAAATGGTATCCATGGTAGCACCGTAAAATGATGAAACTAAGCACCAAATGTTGGTTGCAGGTAAATGAGTACCAAATTTTAGTGCAAGTTCGTAATAATTTTTAACAATGTAGTTAATATGCAAGATTAGCTAGACAGACTCGTTAAAGTGAAAATAATATATTTGCTCAAACAACAGCAACGTTTTTGTAAGCTTAATATATTTATAACTTTTTTTAAATTTAAGGTAATATCTCTTGTCGAAGGATTGACAACTGGGTCGACCCCTTAACCCCAAGCACGGATCCAGGTGGGGGGTAAAGGGGAAATTACCCCCCCCCCCCCCCCCTAATATCTAAGATTATATTTTTAAAAGTAACCTTAGGCAATGAAAAATTTCAAACTAAGGGGGTCAAAGTTGGTGTTCATGATAACAATACACTGTATTACCCCCCCCAAACAATAATCTCTGGATCCGCCCTTGCTTTACCCACTGACGCTCAGACGATTTTTGCTTGCAATTGTAAAGTTGTTCTCACTGCTTGAAGGTTTCAATTATTTTTCCAGTTTATGTGTTTTTATATAATTTAAAATGTTTTAATTAATTATAAAGAGAAAGCTTTTAAGATGTACTTCAAACCATTATATTTAAAAAATAGTTTAAAATTGATCATTTTTAAGAATTTAAAAATTGGGTGCAATTCCCGAAAAACTGGGGATCCCTGGACGTATATATACGTCCATGAGAGTTAATAGGTTTTAATCAATATTATATAATTAAAAATTAAATTGTTTACTTTACCATAGTATTGCTTAAACATTTTTAAACAATTTTTGCAAAAATCCTAATACTTTACGAAAGATGTAAGTTATATATTTTGTGAAATATCAAATTATAATGAAGTTTTAAAGAAAGTTTGGTATAAAAATATTTGTATTCAAATTTTCTTAAAAATAACTCCAAAATTATTAAAAAGTATAAAAAGTTACAATGTTTCACATGTACCCGGAAGCAGAAACTCGGCAACGTGTGTCAAAAGGTCGACGTTTCAAAGGTCTGCAGGCAAATTTTTGCAGAAGTCTATTAAAGGATTTTTTTTATGTCTGCACTATTTTAGAAATTTTCTGCAGATTCTTTTTAAGTTAGGTAATTACTTTTTTCTCATTCAAGAAGGTCAGGGGATGTGGGGGGGGGGAGGGGGGAGTGGATTCCGGATAATAGAAAATCGCGGACCGCGATAAGTTCCTCGTGTTTGAACAAATCAACTCCATGGTACATTTCAATACCTGTTCTTTGAGAAATTACATTACTAGAAAATAATTAACAGAACCTTCTTTGAGAAGGAAATTTGCGTTAAACGAAAACGGCTTTTTATACACCTTCCACGGCAGATTCCCGACTTTGGCGATAATTTTTTTCTCTTTTGGATTTCGAGCTCAATTATTTGTTTTAATAGTTCCTTTTTTTCCTTTACGTATTCTTATCTCATTTATTTGATAGTCAACAGGTAATCAATGCTGCAAGTTTTTTAAAAAGCGGCAATTTGACGCCGCGATTACTCTGATTTTGGTGACTAAAATTGCATTTCTTTTGCAGATTTATTAATTTTTGTCTAGCTTTGACATGGTTTTCTTAATTTTTTTATTGAGTTTGTTAGTAATTTGTTTATTATCAGTTAACCACAGTTTCCTATTTTATCTGAAATCGGCGTTTGAGCACGGTGGCTTTTCCGATTTTTAAGATAGAAAACTCGTTTTACTACATGTTTAAAGCCAGTTTTCTCTTTTTGAAAGGCATTTCTTTGTTTTAATTTATTTTTATAATTTTTTTTACTATTGCGAACCAATTAGTTATACCAAATTTATCAAAACTCGGACTTCGCTAATTTATCTATCTTTATACATTGGAATATTTGATCATTCCTAAGGATATTGTGCAAATTCTAGTATTTTAAAATAAACTTATACTGCAAAATATTTGATTTTTTGTGTCTTGATTCTTTCACATGTAAAATGACAGTTTGAACATTAGTTTACAGTTGTTAGTTTGACAGTTTGCATAAGATTTCATGCATTATGTTATTTTTCAATGAAAAGTAAAGCATGATTTATCCGACTTGCATGTTATGAGACTTATGTAAATGTCTTAAACCGTAATAAATAATAATTTTAATTTCTTTAGAAATTAACTATCGTAATTTTGAGACTTGCATATTAAAGTACTAGCTGATAAAAATGAAATGCTTTCTTTTTGCACTCTTCCCTTTTTATTTCCAGTATGAACTCTGCAATTTAATTAAGTTACCATACTTTAAAGTTATGACACCAATTTTAATTTACCAAGGAAATTCGGAAAATAATCTTTATTTTGGATCTTTTATAAATTTTAACAATGAAATAAAATTTGAATTTGTATTCCTTTCCATAGAAAATGTTGTTAATATAAAAAGTTTTTGTTTTAAATGTTGAAACTATATAAGAAATGGCAGAAATTTGGCAGAAATTTCATCTGACTAGGTGCCGAGAAGCGAAGCTTCTATAACCCTTACAATTAAATTTAATTTTACATAAATGGTGCATAGGTAAAAAAAAATATTCCATAAGGTAAGAGGACGAAACACGGGACAACACAACAAAAAGAAACATACATGAAGGCCCAAAATCTGCTGTACACATTCTCGAGAGAATATGCAAGGACGTGCGAAAGTGAGACAAGTAAAGGTCAGGGGGATGGTGTCACTATATAAGAAATAGGTATGTGTTTGTTCATATACTTAGTTAAATATTTAAATAGTTGGTACTTTATTATTTAAGTGATGAATATTTATAATCTAGCAATGATTAAACAGTGCATGAAAAAAAACGTGAATAACAAAGTAATACTATTGCTGAGATTCTCACTTTATCACTAATCTCTTTATCACTAAACTCTTTATCGCTGAATTCGTTATAACTAAAATCTTTATCACCACTTTTTTTCCTATTAAAATCTTGTAGCAGGCTGTTAAGAATTTTTCTGCTACTGGGAAAATGCATCTACAAAAAGCAAATATATAAATTTTAAAAAAAATTGCAGCACACGGATTATTTTGAAATATGTTTATTTTTCGCACATTTAAAAACTTAAATAATTAGAGTCGCTGCGGTGGTACAGCGGATATGGCCCTGGACTTTGGTGCGGACGAGCAGGTAGACGGATTGGGCTCGATTCCCAGCAAGTCCTGTTTGTAATTGTTGAAAGTGATTTATGAAGGAAGCCTATGTAAGCAAACAACTGCTTTTTTTTTATTAATTTTACTCATTTTTGGGTACGTCTCTTTTTCAAAAATGAAACTTATGTATTCGGAGCTATGATAAGCATCGAAAGTAATCAAAAAGGAGTACATTTTACTTATTTTTAACAGTGTATGTCAAAAATGCGTGTCCGTAATTTTGGAACACTCAAGGCTTTTCGAAATGAAGGTTTTTCAAAAAAATATTAAAAGATTCACAGTTTGATGCATCTTGAAGTTTCGTGGAATCCACAAGATCTAAATTTTATTTCCGGGACACCTGTGCTATTTTAATTACCAATTCTTCATTCTTCTTAGAATCCTTAACCTGTCCCTAATCGATGTGATGATTGTTTCCCGAAACAGAACTATTTCAAGGTTTTAACCTTAAATAGATCATTCACACCTGACCAATTCAGCAAGACATGCTTCATTAACAAAGCAATATCCGGGCCAATATCAATCACAATTGAAATTTTAAGAAATCAATCAATTTCCGCATCCGGACCTAAATCCTCATTTTTAGATGTTATTTGGAATTCTTTAAAAGGTCACATTTAAAATTTAGCTCTCCCCAAAAACACCTTAAAGTCTTGCCCTCCGTAAATTAAGGTTACCTCAACACAAGTTCAAATCCGAAATGAATTTTTTTTTAACGCTAAGTCTATAACAATTGAAGTTCAACGATCTGAGGATTTTTAGATTAAATTAAAAATTCTTCGATCTGAGGGAAATCGAATAGGTCAGCTGGCTTGTGGTCTGTGAACTTTTAATTAAAAAAAAGAATTCCCGGGTTTGTGCCGAAGTTAATTAAACTTTAATTAAACTTGAACATCGCAAGAATGGGAGACACAATTCAAGGAATATCCATTACCAATAGATGAAGATTTGGCTAACACAAAAATAAAGCAAATTGGAAAATGTAGCTTTACTCCCAAATTAAACTTTTGTTTTGTTTCTTCCTGATTTGATAGGGTAAGATGGTGGATATAGGCCGTGAGGTAAAAAGAATCTGAAAGACACATTTTAAAATTAATTAAATATTTAATTATACAATATTAAATTTATATTTTAATATCTTTCTTTTTTTGTTAATTTATTTCGTTATAGAAATGCATTGTAACAAAAAATTACATTTCGGGGTGTTCTAATTCCAGTCCAAATATCGATTTGTTTGAGTATCCCAGCAAAAAAAGTCAGCATAAAACCTTCATAAATTTTTTGAAATTGAAGGCTTTATGCAGGAAAACTGCAGTTTTTTTGAAGATCTATAAAATTAAAGGTTTTTGTTTCAATATCCTTCATAAAACCTGCAAAAAACCTTTAATTTTTAATCATAAATGGAAAATGCAGATATTCTAAAGGTTTTATGCAGGAAAATTACAAACTTAAAAAAAACTGCAGTTTTTTGTTTCAATATCCTTTATAAAACCTTCAAAAAACCTTCAATTTGACAATTATGATGAAGGTTTCATGCTGACTTTTTTTTGCTGGGATACAACAAAAAAATGCAATGGTTTGATGCATGAAAACTTCTGTATATAAACTAGTACAGTCGAATTATTTATAAATATTCCGGGGATTTGTATAGAATAAAATCGTTTTAGTACATTCCAATGAAAAAATTAGAAAACATTCTAATTTATTTATTTGGAAAAGTGGAAAAAATGGGTTTTCGAATTATTAATGTTAAAGAATAGAAAATTCGAAAAAATAATTATGTATATAAATTGGTGTGAGTAATACTACATTCAAAACAAAATTAATTAAATAAATTTTATTTTAAATTTAATTCGTCAAAATTATCGCAGAATTATAAAATTATTTTTTAAATATGCTTTAGGCAAAATTCATGTAAATAATGTGGAAAATGTCTGTCCCGCTCAAAAATAAAATTGAGAAGCTCTTTTTTTAAATATATATTTGTGTTTTTTAATTATTAATTAAATTATATACTACTTATTTGAATGTTGCAATTTTGTTATTTAATAACATATTAATAAATTTTTAGTAAATTGTGCAGCCAATAAAATATTTTAATTAGTTTTTTTGGACAACGTGTAAAACATGTTTTAGTCGCTAGTTTATATATTTATAAAAATCTTTCTTATAGCAAATATTTTCTATTTAACTCAATTTCTAATTAACATAATTTTTAAAAACAAAAATTAATGTAGAAAACAAATTACTTTATATTCTATTTTTGTAAATGTGGGTTATTTTTTTTAATAAAAAATTTTATTTTGATTATTTTATATAAATATTTAAAAATGCATAATTAAATTTATTTTAAAATTAAAACTGAACTTTTAAAATTTTAAAGAATTTTGCTAAATTTCAGATTTGTTAATATTTTGCGAAATCGCCAATTTATGGAATGGTCAGTGCTGCTCTACAACTTGGATTCTAATCCCAATCTATATACCAATGCTTCTCAATGAGTTTCTCTGTTTGTAGAAACGATGCCTCATCTACTAGGCAAAAGGTCATCGGATCTTCTAGCAAACATAAAAATAATCAATGGCAGTTATCATTATATTTGGCAGTTATCCTTATATTTGGCAGTTATTATATTTGGCAGTTATCATTATATTTGGCAGTTATCATTATATTTGGCAGTTATCATTATATTTGGCAGTTATCATTATATTTGGCAGTTATTATATTTGGCAGTTATCATTATATTTGGCAGTTATCCTTATATTTGGCAGTTATTATATTTGGCAGTTATCATTATATTTGGCAGTTATCCTTATATTTGGCAGTTATTATATTTGGCAGTTATCATTATATTTGGCAGTTATCCTTATATTTGGCAGTTATTATATTTGGCAGTTATCATTATATTTGGCAGTTATCATTATATTTGGCAGTTATCATTATATTTGGCAGTTATTATATTTGGCAGTTATCATTATATTTGGCAGTTATCATTATATTTGGCAGTTATCATTATATTTGGCAGTTATCCTTATATTTGGCAGTTATCATTATATTTGGCAGTTATCATTATATTTGACAGTTATCCTTATATTTGGTAGTTATCATTATATTTGGCAGTTATCATTATATTTGACAGTTATCATTATATTTGGCAGTTATCATTATATTTTGAGCAATTAAATAAAAAAAAGTGTTTTTAAAATTCATTTCAATTCGATTATGGTGAATATTGCTTCATATTCAAAATCTTATATTTGATAGGTACATATTGTCTACTATTGATAACCGCAAGGCCTATTCCAATGTGTAGTTGTAACTTGATTGGAAAGTCGTAAAACGGATTTAAATAAAAACGATGATATTTATGAGACGAAAGTACGATTCGTTGCTGGTTCATGAAATTTTCTTTCTTTTGAAACCTCATGTGTGATGATTCGTTGCGTCTAAGGGGAGAAAAGGGGATCTTTTCTACAGAAATTATATATATAATCTTCATAACCCCTGGGGGAAATCAGTCTATGTGGTTATATGATCTACCTCCTCGTGTAGAGGAAAGTGAGACGCTTCGACCAGGCCGTTTGTTAACCCATTTGCCATCTGACCTTGTATCACGTGTGGGGAGGGGGGGAGGGGGTGCCACCCTTTGCTTCAGTATGCACTTCCGATTCCATAGTACCACGAGGAATCAGCATATGAGTATAAATTATCTACCATCGTGTAGAAGAGGAAATTGGGACAAGTCGACTAGGCTGATTACTAACTCATTGCCCCCTCTGATCTTTGCATCGCGTGGGGGTGTCGTCCTGGGCTGCAGTATGCGTTACGACCCCCATAACTCCATGGGGATTTTGCCTATGGGGATAAATGACCTACAATCGTGTAAAGGAAAACGACCAGATTGATCATATATCCACTCCCTCTCTAACATTCATACCCTGTGGACCAATGATTTTGCCCAAAAGTATTCACAAAAGAAACCTTACGGTACATTGCGGACTGAGTTTAAGCGATTTTTTTAATATCCTTAACAGCGATGGGTTAAACAAAATCTAAACTTGCCAACCATTAAATTAGGTTGTATGCCACTTACAATTGGGCAGTTAATAAATTTTGACGTATTGAGTAGCCGTTAAATTTTTTAAGGAATTAGACAGTTGTAAATGTCTAAAGAACTGGGATGTCTTAAATGTTTGAGGAAATGCGCAGTCGTAATTTTTTTAAGGAATTGGGCAGTCGTAAATGTTTAAAGAATTGGGCAGTTTTAATTTTTTTAAGGAATCGGGTAGTCGTAGATGTTTGAAGAATTTATCGGTCGTAAATGTTTGAAGAAATATGCAGTCTTAATTTTTTTAAGGAATTGCGCAATCGTAAATGTTTGAAGAATTGGGCAGCCTTAATTTTTTAAGGAATTGAGCAATCGTAAATGTTTGAAGAATTGGGCAGTCTTAATTTTTTTAAGGAATTGAATATTCGTAGATATTTGAAGAATTTAGCGGTCGTAAATGTTTGAAGAAATTGGAAGTCTTATTTTTTTTAGGGAATTGGGCAGTTGTAAACTTTTAAAGAATTAAGTGGTCGTAAATGTTTGAAGAAATGGGCAATCTTAATTTTTTTAAGGAATTGGGTAGTTGTAAACTTTTCAAGAATTTAGCGGTCGTAAATGTTTGAAGAAATGGGCAGTCTTAATGTTGTTAAGGAATTGGGAAGTTGTAAATGTTTGAAGAATTTGGCAGTCTTAATTTTTTTAAGGAATTGGGTATTCGTAGATGTTTGAAGACTTTAGCGGTCGTAAATGTTTGAAGAAATTGACAGTCTTAATTTTGTTTCAGGAATTGGGCAGTTGTAAACCTTTAAAGAATTAAGCGGTCGAAAATGTTTGAAGAAATGGGCAGTCGTAATTTTTTTAAGGAATTGGGCAGTCTTAATTTTTTTAAGGAATCGGGTAGTCGTAGATGTTTGAAGAATTTATCGGTCGTAAATGTTTGAGGAAATAGGCAGTCTTAATTTTTTTTAAGGAATTGGGTAATCGTAGATGTTTGAAGAATTTAGCGGTCATAGATGTTTGAAGGAAGGGGAAATCTTAATTTTTTTAAATTATCGGACAATCGTACATTTTTCTTAGAATAAGCTTTACACTTTAAGCACTTCCTCACGTCCTGCGCTTACCCAACCGCGACTTGGTGAAAGCCCCTTCCAGAACTCGCAACTGGCCGACACATTCTGACAGAGGCAAGCTTTCGCAAGGTGAAGATCCATTACGCTGGGCAATTAGACCCTACAAAAAAACACCCTGATGAGAAAATAAAAAGGAAGTAATTCATGGTTCCCCATTCGGACTCGAACCGGTAAGCGTGATTACGGAGACGGAGTTACTCAAATCTCGATCTTGTCACGAAACAAATGTAGTATGGAATCGAAGGCTTTTTCATAAAAAGAGAAAGGCAATCGACTACAGAGGGTAACTATAGGCTTCCGTCGTGTTTTCCAATAAAAAATAGCTTCCGAAAAAAATCGCCAACATCCTATTTTGATAGTACTTGCGGCTTCCAGGCTCTTTGGCCTCTGGAGGCCCAGAGATTTGAACTGTTAACTTGAGGTTTGTTTGTTGCTTATACGCCAATCAAAATCCACTTGTCGTGACACTAGCGTTGATTTTGTTATTTATTGTAGTTATAGTGGGGAAGATTTGTATGTTTATCGTATAGTTAAAAATGGTTAAGCAAATTTGACGAGTTTCATAAAGTTAAGTTTTAATAAAAAAAAAACGAAATATTTTTGCCTGTTTTTTTTTCCATAAAATTTATATGTGGTTTTACAAATTTTTCGTTATTTTAAACAAAAAAATAAGAGATTTTTTGTTGCTTTTTACAAAAAAAATGACGAGTTTTTCGTTATTTTTGACAAAAAAATTTAATCGGTGGATGTTTAGGAAATTTTTCTTCTGATTTGTATAAATACTTTTATGAAAGCAGACTATGTAGGCAAGCAACTGCTCTTTTTATTCATGTTTACTCATTGTACTCATATTTGAGTACATGTCATTTTCAAAAATGAAACTTATGTATTCGGAGCTATGATAAGCATCGAATGTACTCAAAAATGAGTACACTTTACTTAATTTTGAGTACCTATTTTTAACAGTGTAGAAATCAAAAGAATCATCAATTCTCTGGATTGGGCTTGTTTTGAAACCGCACTCCTTATTTTAAAAATTATCATACTTTTTGGGAAGTTGACAAGTTTAAAAGAAACACCTACTCCTGTATGATAGTTATACACACAAACTGAATTATTCTAGCACTGATATCACTGACTGTGATGACACATAGAACAACAGAAAAAAACATCTATAGAAAAAAACAATGCATTTAAATACGGAAGAATTTGAAACGACTAATTATATTTTTAATTCAATTGTGTAGTAGGAGTGATTTTATTATTGAGCTAAAACTTTATGTTTATGAATTTTCATTTACATTAGTATAGTAAATATGTGTTTTTCTCACCTCTATCATAAATGTGAATAAAACAAGCTTTCGAATTGAACTTCTCATTTAAGTTCTCTATTTTTCACAAATTTGTGAGAAATGGTGAACAAAATACATCTTAATTAATAAAATACATCTTAATTAATAAAATACATCTTAATTAACAAAATACATCTTAATTAACAAAATACATCTTAATTAACAAAATACATCTGAAAACTGAACTGTATACTGTGAAAAGCTATTGTGAAAATCTTACACGTTTGTTTCAAATTACGTATTTTTGCCGCAACGAACCCGCTATAATTAAATTTTTTTATATAGATATTAAAAATCCATGTCGGTTTCTTTCACAGGTCACAAAGTTCATGAGATTTCAACTTACGAACATTGTTCTTGAGTTCAGATATTGAGACTGCAATATTTCTTAACATTTTACCATCTTCCTTCAAGCGTTACCTTTAAAATTCTTTAATACTTCCGCCAGCGATGTGAACTCTATAATTATTTTTTTTATGCAAAACGTATTTCAATTCTGTTCACCCTCACCCTTCTTATATTTCCGCGTGATTATTCATAAGTAAAAATGCTTTTTCGGCGGCTTTTTGAGGCATTGTTTCAGTAAAAATTTAATTTACCCCCCTCAGACATTGCTCTTACACATATCCAATGAACTCTTATAAGCCGGGGATTTAATTAATTCTGTTTGCAATGCAATAACCTTTATTGTGTCGATATTAATGTAATTTTTTAAGTGTTTTTGAATATCATTCTTCTAAAAGTTTAGCCGAACACTGGAATTCTCAATTAATATAAGGGTCGCATCGGCATTTCAGGTATAATATTAATATTATTGTATTTGTTGGGGTGAATGACTTTGAGTTGCACAGGAGCTACACAATTGGTTATTAGTGGTAGTTTTTTATATGGATAAATAACCATTAGTATTGGTTATTAAGAGTATTTCCTTAATAACCATTAGTATTGGTTATTAAGGAAAGACCCGGGAATAGTGTTTTGGAATTTTGAACTACTATCAAATAGCCACAGTCCTGTTTGTAAATGTTTCTAAAAAAATTATTTTTGATTACTCTATCTAGAATTTGATTTTTAATAATTCTTTTTAAAACGGGTACCAGTGTTAACCAAGGAAAATAGGCATAAAGTATAATTAAACCAGGCAAAATAGTTATTCTAACTAATTCGTGTTTTTCATTCAATATAAAGCGGGTTCCAGTTGCCCAGTGGATAAAGGCGTTCAGCTGGTAATCAGAAGATTGCAAGTTCGAGGCCGCGCAGTGGACTTGACAAAGAAAAGTAAAAAAGTAGTTATTTTGCGATCTAAGGATTGCCAGATTTGCTACAAAAATACTAGAAAGTCGTCCAGAACATCCAACAAATTATACTGGAGTGCATACAGGACTGGTGCTCGATAAATCTGTTCGGGGTCCAATGTCATGACGCCTATTGAGGTTGCGTCGGGTGCCAGTTCAGGTGTTGCCTCGTCATATGACCATGGCTAAAAAATACGAGGCATTGTTCCCGGGTCTTTTCTTTGAGATAGGCCCGAACTGTCGTCATTAGCCCACTGTGCAGCTCTAGTGCGACGTTAATAAACCAAACCATTCAATATAAAATGCACTAAGATAATGGAAATATATTTGATTGAAAATTATTCGGTAATATCTTGTTTATCGCAAACTCCAAAGACATTACCGACAATTAGTTACATTATTTTTTCTTATTTGAATGATCTAAGCTTACCTGAGCATCTTAAACTTACCGGCCTCCGTGGCCGAGTGGATTAAGGCGTCAGCTGGGAATCCAAGGGTCCCCGGTTCAAAACCTTGCGATGGACTAGACTAAAGAATAGTAAAAAAGTAGTGATATTGCGATCGGAGGGTTGCCAGCTTCGCTACAAAAATACTAGAAAGTCGTCCAGAATATCCAACAAATTATACTGGCGTGTATACGGGACTGGTGCACGATAAATCTGATCGAGGTCCAAAGTCCCGACGTCTATTGAAGGCGTTGGGTGCCAGTTCAGGTGTTACCTCTATTACGATAAATGGGCGTGGATCACCGCACAGGACAGACACAGGTTTGAACAGGAAAACATTATTTATTACGGCACATAGTTACAATTACATTTAAGAGACAAAGGACACACACTAACACATTACGCGAGATGAAGGATCTACCACCGAAGTACGGGGTTCACACTTACACGATACAAATATGCCACTAGAGGGCGTAACCGTCCCGCAGGGCAGTTCATTATATACAATGGGGGGAAATGTTGATATTGCACACATATTAATATTCCAACACTCCCCCACAATGTCAACCCACATTTCTAAAATACAAGTTAACATCTTCCATACCTATGATATTTATACACTTAAAATGCTTAGAAGAAGGTAACGGCTTAGTTAGAACATCAGCACCCATTTCCTCAGTTGGTACATAGCATATTTCAATTTGCTCAGTTCTCAGAGCATCTCTTACAAAATGGTGACGAATATCTATGTGCTTAGTTCGCTTGTGAAACACTGGATTCTCAGCAAGTTTGATTGCAACAACGTTGTCAACAAGCAAACGCACTTTTCCCAAGCTGTCAGAACACATTTCATTTAACAGCTTCTTCAGATATATCGCCTCTTTCGTTCCATCAGAAAGAGCCATGTATTCGCTTTCGGTCGAAGAAAGGGCCACTGTCATTTGCTTACGACTTTCAAACGAAATTACACTTCCACTAAGAATAAAGCAATACCCGGTATACGATTTTCTATCATCTGGGCAATTTCCCCAGTCCGAGTCAGTATAGCCAAATAAAGGATCGTCAGTGTGCCTAAAAATTAAACCAAAATTTATTGTTTTCTTTAAATAACGTAAAACCCGTTTAGCAGCTGACCAATGTGTGTCATCATAACAAGTTAGAAATTGACTCAATTTACTAACAATATTTGCAATATCTGGCCTGGTTGTTGTAGCCAAATACATAAGACCCCCCACTAATTCACGATAGGGTAAGTGATCCTCACAGTGATCCGCTTTTCTTAATTTAACACTACAATCCATTGGACAACTCACGGTTTTAGCATTTAACATATCAAAACGATTTAACAGTTCGTTTACATAACTGGACTGACTCATTGCAACAATCCCTTTTTGTTGTTTAAAGTTTATCCCTAAACAATATTTAGCAAGACCAGAGTATTTGACTTCTAAATCCCTACTAAGATGGTTTTTGAATTTTTCTAGCATGTCAGGGTTTTCAGACATAAACAAAATATCATCAACATACACGGATATCAGTGTCAACCCACTATCATCTCTAATGTAATAAACACAAGGATCGGCATTAGATTGTTTGGCCCCAAATTTAATCAGAATTTCATTCAATCTTAAATTCCAACACCTACCAGCCTGTTTTAAACCATAAAGGGATTTCTTTAAAAGAAGAACTTTGTCACCTTTATTTAACAATTTTATCACATTTGATGATTTGCGGGAAATTTCACTATTTGATCTTTCGTTATCAATAATATGCTCAAGAACTTTTACAAAATTATCTGGACATTCCATAAAAATTTCCTCATCCAAATTTCCATTTAAATAGGCGGTGGTTACGTCAAACTGATGAATTTCTAATCCCAAATCAGCGGCTAAAGCTGACAAAACACGAATGGATCCCGATCTGGCAACAGGTGCGAACGTTTGTTCGAAATCTTCACCTGGTTTTTGAGAAAACCCTCTTGCTACAAAACGAGCTTTATTCTTTAATAAGGATCCGTCACTATCAAATTTGTTGCTCAAAATAAAGCGACTGCTAATGCATCGTTTATTTTCCGGTCTATCAACTAATTCAAACGTATTTTTATCCAAAATACTCTTTATTTCATTTGCCATTGAATTTATCCATTTATTTGAATCCGATCCTGAAAGAGCTACTTTAATAGGAATTTCTGCGTGAAACCCAAAGATCGATTCATCCGTTTCGGCAAAACGCGTTATCTCTCGATTACGCAATGACAGAGTATTTGGCTGGATTACGTCATACTCAAAAGTTTCAGTTTCGCTTTGCATTTTCTCCGCTTTTTTCTCCTCTCCTCTTTCAGAAGATTTAGTTGAAGTGCGCCTAATTTCTTTTGGTCCCTGAAAATGAGTCATACTCACGTCTCTCTCAATTTCGGTAGAAGTGGATGGAAGCGGTTTTTCGAAAAGCAATTCATTTATCTCCCCCAAATTAAAATTTTCCGTATCCTCGAAGAATTTAACATTACGGGAAACAATTACATTTCTCTGGTCGGGCAAATAAATCCGATATGCTTTGCACCCATCCTGATAACCAACAAAAATCCCCTTGTTTGACTTAGGCGCAAATTTATGACGCGTTTGGTTTTTCAAACAATAAGCCGTACATCCGAAAGTTTTGAAATAGCTTACGTTGGGTATTTTTCCAGTCCACATTTCAATCGGCGTTTTACCACCGAGAGCGCTATTGGGAGATCGGTTCTGAATATAAATCGAGCAATTTATACACTCTGCCCACAAGTTTAATGGAAATTTTGATTGCGATAATAAACAACGTCCCATTTCCACTAAAGTCCGATTTTTTCGCTCAGCGATTCCGTTCGAACTACTTGAATAAGGAGCCGTTACCCTACGTTCGATTCCATTTTCTTTTAGAAAACTGTCAAACTCCCCGTTAATGTACTCGCCCCCATTATCGCTCATAAAAACTTTAATTTTAGTAGAATTTTGATTTTCCCACAAAGCTTTAATTTCCTTAAAAGCATTTAAAGCTTCATTTTTGTGCCTTAAAAACCTCACAGCGCAAAATCTAGTAGCATGATCAATGAATGTGATGAAATAAAGACACTTACCTAAGCTTTCAATTTTGAAAGGCCCACACAAATCACTCATAACAATTTCTAAAATAGCTGATTTGTGGTCTGACCTCTTGGGAAAAGGAGCACATGTTAATTTATTTATAGCACATATTTCACAATTGAAATCCTTATGGGATTTTTCTAAATTTAAACCTATAACATTTCCCTTTAAACTACATTCAATGAGATCATTTGCATTCATATGCCCCATCCGAGCATGCCACTTTACCAGATCGACTCTCTTATTTTTAGAGCCATCATAGGCATCTGAGGCGTGATTCACAATATTTTCGGTTTTGCTTTCCTTGAAATCACCTTTGAGATAATACAAATTACCTCTTCTCTCAGCAATTAATTTTAAATTGCTTTTATCTTTTACGATTTCAGCTTTATCATTATGAAATTTCACTTGATATCCATTATCACATAATTTTGCAATTGAAATTAAATTTGCTCTTAAATTCGGCACATACAGAGCATTATATACACTCACATCTTGAATATTTTTATTCACTTTTGCTCGGATGACCACCGTGCCACACCCTTTCACATCTGTTGTGTTCTTATCCGCTAAGTTCACAGTGGTGATTTCGGACTCGTCGATGATCTCAAATTTCGACGGGTCGTTGCACAGATGACGCGTGCATCCACTATCCAGAATCCATGCAGATGACATCTTCTCATCGGATGAGAGATAGGTGGCTTCTTGTAGACAGTCGCTTGTCAATAATCCAAAGTGTGGAACTTCTTTTCTTGGTTGATCACAATTGGCCTGGACGTGGCCAAATCGTCTACATCTGTAGCAGCGAATCTTTGAGATATCTCGCTTCTTTACATCTGGTCTGCCATTCCGTGGTCCTGGTCCCAAGTTTCTCCTCCATCGCGTCGACGGTCTCCGTGCGGGGGTGGCAGCGAACGCTTCGGATTTCTCTTCCCGGTGGTTTCCCCGTCGAGCGTCGGCCTCCTCCACGATCTTCACACGTAGAGCTTCGACCCTCGGCAGTTCATCACGTGACTCGATGGCGCACCGGAAATTTTCAAACGTCGACGGCAAGCTGTAAAGAAGCATCACAGCCAGCAAATCTTCGTCAATAATAATCTCCATCTCCGACAATTTATCGACGATGTCGAAGAATGTTCGCAGGTGCTCTCTAATATCCACATCATCGGACATCTTATGCTGAATTAAAGCTTTTTCCAAATATCCAGTGAAGTTTGGCAGTGCTTCACTTGTTTCAGTTCCGATGGAGCGATACACAAAATGATGTCGGCTTTCGCTTTCTCGTCAGCGTCTTCCCACTCTTCATATTCTGTGACTGACTTCGCATCATTTTCTTTGAGTTCTGGCCTTCTTCTTTTGCCACTGACAAAAGTCCACGAGTTATGCTTTACAAGCAAGGCCTTCATCTGGATTTTCCACGTCTCGTAATTGTCCTTTGTCAACATCTCGATGTGCGTCATTCCATGAGCCGCCATTTTGTGATTCGTGGCGCTCTTTTGTTTTCCAACCCGATCCGCCTGCGCAGTGGAATCGTGCTAAGGTTCCATAACCTATTACGATAAATGGGCGTGGATCACCGCACAGGACAGACACAGGTTTGAACAGGAAAACATTATTTATTACGGCACATAGTTACAATTACATTTAAGAGACAAAGGACACACACTAACACATTACGAGAGATGAAGGATCTACCACCGAAGTACGGGGTTCACACTTACACGATACAAATATGCCACTAGAGGGCGTAACCGTCCCGCAGGGCAGTTCATTATATACAATGGGGGGAAATGTTGATATTGCACACATATTAATATTCCAACAACCTCGTCATCTGACCATGGTTCTAAAATAACGAGGTGCATGTATGAATGTGTGTGTGAATGTGTATGTGTTCCCGGGTCTTTCCTTCGAGATTGACCCCGAACCGTCGCCAATAGCCCACTGTGCAGCTCTAGTGCGACGTTAATTAACCAAACCAAACCATATAGATCCCTTACCATCACCCAAATTATACTGGCGTGTATACGGGACTGGTGCACGATAAATCTGATCGGGGTACAAAGTCCCGACGTCTATTGAAGGCGTTGGGTGCCAGCTCAGGTGTTGTCCTCGTCATCTGACCATGGTTCAAAATACGAGGCATCGTTCCCGGGCCTTTTCTTCGCGATAGGCCCCGAACCGTCGCCAATAGCCCAGTGTGCAGCTCTATTGCGACGTTAATTAACCAAACCAAACTTAAAATTACCTCCCCACATTGGACATCGGAAGAAAAGCAGAATCTGCATGTTGCTGAACTTTCTTCAAAACGATAAAAGTTACAAAGAAAAATGGTACTTAATATTATTTTTAACTATAAAAAGTTCTTAAGTAAGGAGATGTAAAATAAAAAGGTTCTTATAAAGTTTATTATTTTGAAGAATTTTGTGCTAAAAGTACGTAAGTAAATTTGCCGTGTTAAATTTGCCGTTCTATGTTAGTTGATTATTTCAAAACTGCGATTATTCATTATTTGCATTTTGTTAGTTAATCTTTCTTATTTTCTTAGCATTATTTCGCCATTTTGGTAGATTAAATACCAAGTTCAAATAATTTTAATATTGCTAATAAAATTCTTCTAAGTAATAAAAGTTATAATTATTGAATATGTGAGTAGAAAAACATGCACATTACAAATATGAAAAATAAAACTGAAATTGCCAATTGGTTCATGAAGGACAGTCACATTTAATTACGAAAAAAGTACAATATTCTCATATGTTTTACTGATGGGTATATTAGACCATCGGTTCACTATTAGCATTAAACCGTGGACCCCTACCCAGTGCCGTTAAACAAAAAATATTTTGTGGGGGTTGAAACAAGAAATTTCCCAACTTAACGCTTCGAAATTCCCAACTCAACAGTGCTGAAAATTCCCAGTTCCAACTTATCGACATTTTTCATCTTTTTTTATTTATATTTTAGGTAATATTAAACAGTTCTCTCACAAGCATTGTTGCACCCATATTCCATTGCAGTGTCCGTTCCGAGTTCAAATTTAAATGTTACCTTACAAGTTGGGCAATTTCTAATCTTCCCTAGCCTTCGGAGCCCCAGTTGCTGAGTTGGTAAGGCGTTCAGCCAGTTCAGCTACTAATCAGAGGACTGGTGGTTCGAATCCGTGAAATGGACTTGACATAGAAAAGTAAAAAAGTAGTGATCTTGCGATCGGAGGGTTGCCAGCTTCGCTACAAAAATACTAGAAAGTCGTCCAGAATATCCAACAAATTATACTGGCGTGTATACGGGAGTGGTGCACGATAAATCTGATCGGGGTCCAAAGTCCCGACGTCTATTGAAGGCGTTGGGTGCCAGTTCAGGTGTTTCCTCGTCATCTGACCATGGTTCTAAAATAAGGTGTTAATAACGAGGTGCATGTAAGAATGTGTGTGTGAATGTGTATGTGTTCCCGGGTCTTTCCTTCGAGATTGACCCCGAACCATCGCCAATAGCCCACTGTGCAGCTCTAGTGCGGCGTTAATTAACAAAACCAAAACAAAACAAAACCCTAGCCTTCGTTTGTTAATAATATTAATTTTCTCAGGAATAAAATTTCCCAACTCGGGGTTTTTAGAAGTTGAAATTCCCAACTTTCAAGGTGCCACTATCTAAAACCAAAATAGGACCGTAATCGCCTTTTCATATAAGCTTATGTAAGTCCCTCCACATACTGGGCATGTATAGGTTTCAACTATGTTTGAACAAAGCGAAGAAAAAAGATTCTGATATTAATTTTAATTTCTTTTTATTTTACACAGTTTTTACAATTATAGGATTACAATTTTACATAACAATTACATAGAAAATATAACACCACACTCGGAAGTTTAACTACTTTTAGTCTCTTACTTGTACATTTAAACAACAAACATTGAAATATACACTTAAGTTCGTTACTACACTTATTTTCGAACTGTATGGGATGATTGAAATTCTTCTTTTTGCTTCACAATCTCGTCCCTATTTGGCTGAAACCTTGATATTTTCACTCTTAAATCGTGGTAAATAGTGTCTGTTACGCCCGATACCTGTTTTTCATGTAACAGTACATAGAAATGACTTGTTCATATCTGTAAGTTGTGCAACAAAGGTTCAAATACCTTAAAGCTTTCTCGGCTAGTTGTTTTTGGTCACTTTGTACAGTTAATCAAAATTCAAATAGTTAATCATGTTTAAAAAAAAAGATTTTTCAGATAGGTCGCCAAACACGACTGTTCATTGTATTTTGACCATCTTTTTCTTTGGACCCCGCAGACCAAAGAACCGATGAAAGGTAGTCCAGCGGTCCGCGGACTATCATTTGGGAACCACTGTATCAGAACTTGGAATAATATCTATGTGAAAAAATATACACATTCTTGCGGACTATCATTTGGGAACCACTGTATTAGAACTTGGAATAATATCTATGTGAAAAAATATACACATTCTTGCGGACTATCATTTGGGAACCACTGTATTAGAACTTGGAATAATATCTATGTGAAAAAATATACACATTCTTGCGGACTATCATTTAGGAATCACTGTATTAGAACTTGGAATAATATCTATGTGAAAAAATAAGCACATTCTTGCGGACTATCATTTGGGAAACACTGTATTAGAACTTGGAATAATATCTATGTGAAAAAATATACACATTCTTGCGGACTATCATTTAGGAACCACTGTATTAGAACTTGGAATAATATCTATGTGAAAAAATATACACATTCTTGCGGACTATCATTTAGGAATCACTGTATTAGAACTTGGAATAATATCTATGTGAAAAAATATTCACATTCTTGCGGACTATCATTTGGGAAACACTGTATTAGAACTTGGAATAATATCTATGTGAAAAAATATACACATTCTTGCGGACTATCATTTGGGAACCACTGTATTAGAACTTGGAATAATATCTATGCGAAAAAATAAGCACATTCTTGCGGACTATCATTTGGGAACCACTGTATTAGAACTTGGAATAATATCTATGTGAAAAAATAAGCACATTCTTGCGGACTATCATTTGGGAACCACTGTATTAGAACTTGGAATAATAGCTATGTGAAAAAATAGGCACATTCTTTGAATAAATTTCTTTGCACTCAGTAAAGAGCCTTTCATTTAGAGTTAATGATAAAAACAATGCACAATTGGTTAATTGCAAAATAATTTAACGCTTGCGAAGTAAATTATTAGCAATGTATGAAGCATTGAAGACACATTTAACTATAGTCATTAGGGGAGACTTTTTATTTTGACTTGGTAACATGAAGATACAAATAAAGGATTTAGTCAGACAAATGACAGTTGCAAAAATAAGCCAAAATTAAAAAAAACTAGTTAATTCTTAAAAACTAGTTATTTTTCTTGTAAGAATGAATAAAGGTATTTAAATGTGGTGCAATGACTTGAGAGGTAAAATTATAAAAATTTCGCCTTCGATTTTTTTTTATCTTTTAAAAAATGCCGCTTTGATTTCTTCGAATCTTCGTACTGAAACCCACACCAGTCAAACAAGCGTATCCTTTCTTAACACTAAAGATAATCAATAAAATAATAAACAAATATTTAAAGGTACAATAATAACTCTCCAAATAGGTAAAAATATTCTATTTAGTCTTGTTTTTGCCTGACGAAATTGAAAACCATGCAAAAAAGCTAAAACTTAACATATCGCACTTTTAGTTCAATAGTGACATAATTCAAAAGTATCGATTTTTTGGAGTTCTATCCAAGAATGTGTTTCAAAAATACTTACCTTCTAATTACGCAACATCGCATTTTTATCCTGATACCACACGTCATTCATCATTTAAAAATCTGATTATGTGAAACAAAATATAAAGAAAAGAATATTACGAAATATTTTATGTTTGAATAGGAATTATATTTGTTCTATCTACTGGTCGTATATCAGTCGGAATTCATTTTTCTAATCATTTATTTATTTAAGTGATATAAATAAACTAATGTATTGTTTTGTTCTACTCAATGTTTCTTTTAAATATATAATTATTTTACTTCGAAAAAGATAACTATTGATTTTAGGGTTTATAAATGTGGTGATTAAGATTTTTTTTTTTTTTTTTTTTTTGCAATTGGTCTTTTGAACCTTTTCCTGGTGAATATATACTAGACTTAAGAAACTCAAAAGAGTCTGAAAATTTTCGACATTTTGAAAAGTCAAATTCAGCGATATATGGCCAAAATCTATATTAATATGAAAGATAAAACGCTTTTCTTTGTTTCCCCAAAATTTAAAATAGTACACTTAGCAGGTTTTTGTAATTAACGATTCAATAGATATTTTAAAAAAAGCTTTAAATAACACCAAAGTTTACGTTTTCTATTCATAGATGGCGGCACAATATTGTTCAATGCTAATATTGACACCTTTTTATAATAATCTTTCCAAATGATACACAATTTTTAAAAAAATACACCATTTTGTTGTCTGCTCATATAACTAAATATCACGTGTTTCGGTTTGACTAGTGGTAAAGTATCCTGCTCGTAATTAGTAATCGGAGGATTGCTAGTTTGAATATCTACGTGATAATTTATAACGATCTCGTGATCGGAGAGTTGCCAGAGTCATTTAAAAAAAAGTCGTCTAAAAATATTCACAGTTTCAGCTACCGAGTACACTAAACAGCTGCACGTTAAATCTGATCATGGTCAAATGTCCTGACGCCTATTGAGGTTGCGTCGGGTGGCAGCTGAGGTGTTGACCTCGTCATCAGACCATGGTTCAAAAATACGCGGCATTGTTCCCGTGGGTTTCCTTCGAGATAGACCCCGAATCGTCGGCAATAACCCATTGTGCAGCTCTAGTGCAACGTTACTTCAACAACCAACCTAAATAAATAACAAAACAAAAATGTACACCTAAATTAAATCATATTTTATTATTAATAACTCATCGGCAAAGATAATTATTAAGCATAATATTTATAAATGTGTCTGTACTATTATCAACATAAATGGTATTTTTGTATCGACGTTTTGACGTAAATTGGAACACCAAATCAGATAGTTTTAATTCCATTTGAAATACTATATCATATATCGACTTGAAACTTGGCATATTTACGTAATCCTGATGACAACAAAATATTGAATCATAATAGTAAGCAAGCACTAAGTAATAATACATTTAATCAACAGAAACGTAGTCAACAGAAATTCTCTAAAAAAAATTTCTCACATATAACTAATAATTTAGTTTCCACAGATATGAGCATCGTCCTTTACAGGAGTATTACAAATAACTTTACGTTATTACAAGTTACTGAAAAAATGAATTTGAGATCTCAAAGAAATAGTAGTGCATTGAAAACTTGTAAAAAAGTATTGAAAAAAAGAAATTTTTTAAATTTGGCAATTATAATAAATAAAAAAAAATTCGACCATATAGTTTCAAAACCAGATAGATCCATTTTCATAAATTTTACAGAAGACGCCAAAACCAAATGACAGACACGTACTTTTGGCCCTAAACCCATGACTTTGAATGCATTTTTTGACTGGATTTAGACACTTTTGGTCAATACCGTTTCGCAATTTGATGTAGTGCATTGAAAACTTGTAAAAAAGTATTGAAAAAACGAATTTTGGAAATTTGGCAATTATAATTTTAATAAAAAAAATCTCGACCATATAGTTTCAAAACCAGATAGATCCATTTTCATAAATTTTACAAGAGACGCCAAAACCAAATGACAGACACTTACTTTTGGCCCTGAACCCATGACTTTGAATGCATTTTTGGACTGGATTTAGACACTTTTGGTCAATACCGTTTCGCAATTTGATGTAGTGCATTGAAAACTTGTAAAAAAGTATTGAAAAAACGAATTTTGGAAATTTGGCAATTATAATTTTAATAAAAAAAATCTCGACCATATAGTTTCAAAACCAGATAGATCCATTTTCATAAATTTTACAAGAGACGCCAAAACCAAATGACAGACACTTACTTTTGGCCCTGAACCCATGACTTTGAATGCATTTTTGGACTGGATTTAGACACTTTTGGTCAATACCGTTTCGCAATTTGATGTAGTGCATTGAAAACTTGTAAAAAAGTATTAAAAAAACGAATTTTGGAAATTTGGCAATTATAATTTAAAAAAAAAAATCTCGACCACCTAGTTTCAAAACCAGATAGATCCATTTTCATAAATTTTACAAGAGACGCCAAAACCAAATGACAGACACGTACTTTTGGCCCTAAACCCATGACTTTGAATGCATTTTTGAACTGGATTTAGACACTTTTGGTCAATACCGTTTCGCAATTTGGAAAACTTGTAAAAAAGTATTGAAAAAATGAATTTTGGAAATTTGGCAATTATAATAAAAAAAAATCTCGACCACATAGTTTCAAAACCAGATAGATGCATTTTCATAAATTTTACAGGAGACGCCAAAACCAAATGACAGACACGTACTTTTGGCCCTGAACCCATGACTTTTAATGCATTTTTGGACTGGATTTAGACACTTTTGGTCAATACCGTTTCGCAATTTGATGTAGTGCATTGAAAACTTGTAAAAAAGTATTGAAAAACGAATTATTTACGAAAAATATGGATCTATCTGATTCTGAAACCATATGGTTCATCTAACCATTTCTTGAAGCCTGTTAAGTGAAAGTGGACTTAACGGGGTTCAGCATAAGATGCTTTTCTTGAAATATATATCTTTTTCGGTTGAAGGATTTCAGTTTTCTAAAAAGAAACAGACATTATACCTCCAATCCTGATTTTTTTTTTTTTTAATTTATACTTTTTTCAAATTTTGCAGTGGCGGATCTAAGAATCGTTAAAAGGGGAAAGGGGGGGGGGGGGGGGGTTCAAATTTTTACTAAATTAAAAAAAAAATGACGTTAAAAGTTCTATTATTGTTTTTAGTTAAAAACTTCACAAATTTAAAATCACTCTTCACTAAAAGAATTTGTTATTTATTATTGTTTAGAAAACTCTTGGAAAAACTTTCTAGTTTAGTGTAGTTTTCTACTAAATTAACAAAAGTTTAGGTTAAAGCTTATATTATTGTTTTTAGTTAAAAACTTCACAAATTTAAAATCACTCTTCACTAAAAGAATTTGTTATTTATTATTATTTAGAAAACTCTTGGAAAAACTTTCTAGTTTAGTGTAGTTTTCTACTAAATTAACAAAAGTTTAGGCTAAAAGTTATAATATTGTTTTTGGTTAAAAACTTCATAAACTTAAAATTACTCTTCACTAAATGCAATTTTTTATATCTTATTATTTAAAAAATTTTGGAGAAAACTTTCTAGTTTAGTGTAGTATTCTAAGCTTTAATCCAAAGCAGCTCTTGTTACCGATGTCCTTACTCCTAATTTCTTTCTTTTTAATATATATATATATATATATATATATATATATATATATATATATATATATATATATATATATATATATATATATATATATATATATATATATATAAATGCGAAAAACCCACTCATCACTAATTCTCCAACTTCCCGTATACCTATGGAGAAGAAATTTGGCAAAGTTGTTCCTAATGCCTTAAATAGGAAAAGTAAGCTATTTTTGTTCCGATCGAACGGATTTAAGGGGGTGTAAAACCCCTTTTTCGAAACTTCTCCATAGGATTAACATGGAGAACATGTAACAATGCAAAATATAAAATTTAAACAATGGAAATTTTTAATATTATGTAACGTACGAGGAGCATTCTGATTGGCTGATGACTAAATATCGCCAAAATGTCGCCAAATAACTAAAAACTGTCGCCAAATTAATAAACTTCGCCAAATAAATTAAAATTTCACCGAATGAATAAAACATTTCGCCAAATTAATAAAATATCGCCAAATGAACTAAAATATGATCATATATGTAAAAATAATATAAAAATGGCGAAATTAATGTCAAAGAGTGATAAAATGTCAAAATGGTGAAAATATGATTGGACAACGGGATATTCCGTACTACAATTATGAAAGTTAAATTTGGCATGGAGGTACATTTTAAGTCAAAATTGCTCGCAATAACAGGATTTTCTGGTAGTAGAATTAAAAAATTCGAACTCTAACTGCCAAAAGTAAAAATCCTCGCCACTTGTCCACACTCACACTATTTCTCTAACTTTCTGTATACCCAGGAAGATGAAATTTGACAGAGTTGTTACTTATATCTTGCATAGAAAAAGTAAGCTATCGGGTAATCGGGTAGGTACAGGCCACACTGTGCCGTAATAATATCCGGCCCGTCGCACCGGGGGGGATTTAACTGTGAAAAAGAAAACAAAACGAAAAATGCTACGACCAAAAGTGCAAGCCATACGAAAAATATATTATCAAACTGAAGATAAGTATACAGTATGAATAATATAAAGGTTCAAGACAGGAAGCCCATCGCTAAATAAAAGTTTGTAATTTAGCCTCCGTGCACTCAGTTAGTTTTGTGTTATCCATTATTTATTAGTTTACCTGCCGAGAGGCCAGTTATGTTACCACTCTACCTGTGAGTGAAGTTCTGTAATACAGTTAATAAAGGCAAAGTAGCAAATCTTTCATTTGAGTTCAAATTTTAAAACACGTTGTCGCCCGTGGATGTTTGTTCGCACCACGGGTCGCTTGGCTTCATGGGCCCGGTGATCGCCGGCGTCCTCTCGGTTGGCCTGGGTTGCCTTCACGGCTGTCGAAGCTTCAGTTTCTGTGAAACATCTCGCTGTATGCCTTCGGGCGGGCCAGTCGTACAAAGTGGACATAGAAAAAGTAAGCTATCGGGTAGGTACCAGCCACTCTGTACCGTAATAATTGGTTCATGAATACTTTGGACCCTACGTGGTAGGAAGGTGAGAGGGAGAGTGTATAAATGGTCAATCTGGTTAACGCGGCCTACCTCTCTCTACTCCAAGTTATGTCATTTATCCTCGAAGGCTGATTTCCCATAGAATTATTGGGGTGGAAGTGTATACTGCCTGTCACCAAGGGTGACATTTTCCTTCATGCGGTATAAAAATCAGAGGGTAAAGGGTTAAAAACCTATCTGATCGACGCGACTCATTTTCCTATACCACGGTAGGTCATTTATCGCCCATACCATGATTCCCCGAGAAGTAACGGGAACGAAATCGTCTGCAGTTAAGGACGACATTCCCTTCACGGAGTACAAAGGTCAGCGGGCGGAATGGTTTAGTAATATGCTTGATCGATGCGGCCTACCTTTCTTTATATGATTGTATGCCTATACGAGGAGTTATGTGGCGGAATTGAAAACTGTTTTTGTAGACTCCTCCCCACGTGGTACAAGTGTCAGAGGGGGAATGAGTTTGTGTCAATCTTCCGTAGCAGTGGGTAGGGGGGATAGGGTACGATTTTTTTTTTAAATTGATTTGGCAATGCAGTAAAAAATTATGATTTATTTATAATTTAAAAAAGTTAAATAATAAAAAAGTGCGGGGGCAAAATCCAAAAAAAGTGCTGGGGAACCGTGCCCCTCGCTTATTGATAGGGTTTACCGTAAAAAAGAAAAAATCTTGAATTTGGTAAATGAACCTTTTAAAATCGTTTTCGTTTTTTTTTCTTCTTATATTCTCACCAATTTGTTTAACTTAACCACAAATGTTGACATAGTTGTCTAATAAAAGTTTTTCGGAGATAATTATTATTAACCTCCTATTATTGTTCCTCTTTGAGGTGTCACTTAAGGTTAAAATATGTATGTTAATCAACGGGAATAACATATATATATATGTATCCACGTTATTGTATAGCCAACTTCCCCATATTATCAATCTATCCATTTCTTGCAGGACCTTGAAAATAAAATTTCATTATTAGTATTTTTAATAGTGTGGTTCCCCCTGATGGGTGACAAATTAAGAATATTGTTTATTTCGCTATAAATATTGTATTTGTATCAATTTTGTAATTTATTTCCTTCCAGTGCGTAGAACGGGTATATCAGCTAGTATATATATATATCTTTCATTTTATTAATTTTCTTTAAAAATCGAATTTGCCAGATTTTTCAATGCAATTTTTCAAAATTTAAAAAATTAACTTTTCCCGTAAAATTTTTCAAACTCTACAAGTTTCCAAATACTGACATAGACGTTTGAGATGTATATTTTCTTTAAAGGAAAAATTTAATGAAATTTTATTTTAATTTAACATATTTTTAAATTATATTATAATGTTTATATGGTGTAAAGTCAGACCCAACAGGAGGGGCTATAGCTCCTGTCAGCCCCTATGTAAATCCAAACAAAAGTCTTGTGTAACGACGGTTATGTGATATACCTAAACACTAGGTTACTGGGGAATACACAAATATTACAAATACTTTGCTAATATTTTCGTTAATATATAACATTAGTTTCATACCATCAATTCACTTCATCAAATAAAATGTGGTGTGTGAATATTTGACTCATAATAAACTAGTTGAGAATAAAATCAATGAAACAAACTGCATCGTTAAAAGCAGTCAAGTTACTGGTCTAAAAAAAACCTCATATAAATTAAAATTATTATAATTATCACATTTATTTATTTTATATGATAAATCAGCTAACATAACACTGTAAATTTTTTTTAATAAATATGAGTATTTGAACAGACTCGAATTTTTAGTACAATTGCATCGTAAATGAGCGATGACGTACTCAAATTTAAGTAATCGTACTTTCTCAAAAATGAGCAGCGTGATTTAATAGCGATAATCTCAGCTTCAGTTCAATCCATCTTAATAAAAGCGACCTGACAAATTTAAAATAATTATTCAGAAGATGGGTTTTAACATCATTTGATGTCGATTGCTTAAATGGAAACAGAATTATGTTACTTCCCTTTCTTTTGGCACACTTTTTTAACATTTGTTCTGTTTATATTAACGTCTTCACGTCGCCCTGGTAGTACAACGGATAATACACTGCACTGCGTTGCCTTAGGATATTAGCACTAGAACTAGATATTAGCACTAGAACTACAACTAGATTATTCGATGGGTAGATTAAGATATTGTATTTAATTATTTATATACCTTTTATGTAATTGCATTCAATACCTCAATCTTCCGATAGAATTGAAGTTTTCTAGTTGTAGCTCTAGTGGGGATATGTCGGGGCACCTCACACCAGAACATAAAAGTTATAACCAAGTTTTACACAATGTATTCAAATATAACACATTAAAACTTTGACTATGTCTTATAATAGAGTATTAAATTAATACCAATATAAGATATTTTTTCATTCAAAGCCTTAGAAAAAAAACCTTTTTTTTTGGAGAATTTTTTAAAATATGGTGGTTTCCATCAAGAGATGGCGACACCGTACTATTGATATATAAATTTTAAAAATTAATTTTGTGGTGAATATTTTAACGGAGAGTCATTCATTATTTTGTCATTTGATTTATAAAACACTCACTGCTTGAACAAATATTAATATTTAGTTTGGGTTGCAACTGTTAATTTCAAATTAATAAAAATACATTTTAAATTTATCATTAAAAGGATTTCATTAAAAGATTCAAAATGCGCGTAAACATGAAGTTCCAAAAAGGTGTGCGTATATCTCTGAAGGTCTTGGACGTAATATTACTGTCCAAAAAGTTTGTTCCAGCAGAATACCAATTTTTAAATTAATGAAAAAATATTTTTTACAATATTTTTCATACTATTGCTTTAAGATATATTTTAAAGCTATTTAAAAATAATTTTAAGTTTATAGAAATTCATTTTAAAACATGCATTAGAAAAAAATTAAATTAAAAAAACTTTAAATTTTAAATTTTATTTGAGCGTCAGTATATAATGTGCCTTTTTACTTTATGCATTACAGAAGGATAACCATTGTTAATTGTAAAAGTTCAATAAAAATATATCGTTGTTACAATAATAATACTTTTATAATTTCGATGTTTGTAATTTAAATATTAAATAAATATTGAATAATTAAAAATTAGTAGGGAAGTGTAATGAATTTTTGGAATTACAATATTATTATATAGTCTTTCCTAGACATTAAGTTTTGTCTATATTGTTGTTAATTTATATTATATAACATTATCAGTAGTCTTTGCCGGTAAACATATACACTACATTTCAGAACAAAAAACCTGAAGTAGACCATTTTTTATTGTCCGTAATATTAGACAAGGTATTACTTGCAAATATTTTTAAAAAATTTGTTTACTAATTTTATATGACACACACACATTACTGTTATATACAGGTTAAATAAATACCCACACATTAAAAAAGAAAAAAAAATATTTCAAACTTTTACATTTTTAACCAATATTGCAAAATACAATTTAACTTCAAGTTGGGATGTAGTTAAATTGTAAAAGGTGTTATTTATTTTTAAATTAACTTTAAGTTATGTATATTAATTACATTAAATAATTCCATAATTTCATGTCATTTATTTATGATTTACATTAATATATAATTCGTGAATTGTTTTCGGTTTTTATAATTAAAATGATAATACCATGTGCTATAATACCATGCAAAATTACATTGAACACATCTTATAAAAAAATTCCGTTTTTAAAATTTAAATAAAAATAAATTAGTCACGTTCATGATTTGTTTAATGAAATCCATAGGAAATTTTATTGTTTCAGGTTTACAATAACAAAGTGTAGTTTCAATCGAAAGATGGCGACACTGTACTGCCATGATATTTATTATTATCAGAAATCATTTCTCTGCTGAATATCTTTATTATATCGCTACTATGTCACTTTAATATATATTATTTAAAATAAATTTTATTTCTTAAATTTATCTTTAGCATATAATGTATAATATTATGTTTAAACTAAAAAAAAGGAGTTTAAACTATTTTTAGAGTAAAAAAGCAACATGTTATTTTTCTTTAAAATGAGTTAGTTTTTTAACGGAATTCAATTTATTTTTAAATTTGTTGCTTTATTCAGAACGATTCAAAAGGAATGTAACCCATTGGTATTACCGTACAATGAGTTTTCGTCAACAAAGATCACAATTTTTAGGTTTATAAAAATATCATTTTAAATTTTATCAAACAATTGCTGTAATGGGAATTTTAAAGGCTATTCCCGTGAAAATAATTAAAGACCATTTAATGTCTTTAATAAAAAGTAATAAACTCTAATCCTTTTGCCGTTAAATTTTAACAATGAAACAATTTTGCCATTTTGAATTTCCTTTGATAGTCGTAAAGTTAAGCTTCTTAATTAGGGTTATACTTTACCAGGGTTTATTCTAACGGGCAGTCCGCGTGACTTATATGGGCAGTCGTAAGCGAAAAATAGTAAGTTAAAAAGGGGCAATCGTAAGTTAAAAAAGGGGCAATCGTAAGTTAAAAAGGGGCAATCGCAAGTTAAAAAGGGGCAATCGTAAGTTAAAAAGGGATAATCGTAAGTTAAAAAGGGGCAATCGTAAGTTAAAAATGGGCAATCGTAACTTAAAAATGAGCAATCGTAAGTTAAACATTGTCAGTCGTGAAATTTAACAAGTTAAAATAAAAAATTTAAAAACCACAATTGAATGCACACAATGAGAGAAATCTGAATCTTTGTTATTTTATTAAACGTACTAAATTTCTTAATGGTCCACTCCCCTGAAAGTATACTGAAAGCTTTGTCAAATCGAGCATTTAATTTTAAATTATAAATCGAAAAATTATACATTCTAAAAAAATTACTTGGTAATTTTTTGCACATACTAATTACATGTTAATTAAGTATCATCAAGGTAAAAAAATATAAGAATATATTTTTTTCACAACTGCAACTATTACATTACATGCTAAAAAATTTTTAGATAACACTATTTTCCACAAATAATCGCTTTTCGGCTTCTTTTCTTTGGATAATTTTATTTTGTGTGTCGGTTTTACTTGCAACGTAATGTAATACAGCCAAAATACCAATTAGTTTCACAAAGAAACTATAGATGGCAGCAGTAAAACTTTAAATGAATACTTTTAATATGTGTGAATTTTTAAAACCTAATACTATTCGCAGTATTAAAAAATTTGAAATATTCTCTACTATTTTTTTTATTTGTAAAATTATAAGTTTGGAATTTTCTAAATATTTTGCAAAAATCTAGAACTGTATCTATGTTTTTTTAATGAGTTATTTAAGGTTTAATTCTCGATGACAGGTACGTTTTTCAAGGAACGAAAATATTAAATAAATTTTTCTCAGTCATTGGTTTTCCTGTATAGCATCGTTTTATGCATTTTTCCTCCGTAAATCAGAGTACTGGCATCCCTTATGAATCAGTTTTATTTGACTTTGTTATCTCAGATATAAGTGAGTGATTTTTATATATTTATTAATTCCACCAAGTTCATTGAGAATTATAGAAAATACCCGATAAAAAAGATTAAATTTAATAAAACATTTTACATTAATCGAAATCATTGTTGATTATGAACGATTAGCTTTTTTTTATTAAGTTTACTATCACAGTAATGGTATGTGAGTAATGTGCCAAATACACACACAATGGTAAGTGGTATGCATGGTACCGTAAAACCGGGTGAATAAAAACAGTTTTGAGGAAAGAGTTGTTGTTTCTTATAGTATTGCTCTAATGAATTCAAGATTTATATTAAAATAATACTATTTAATCTCTGTAATTTGATCAATTCACTATTGGACAATAAATAGAGCAAACTGTGACGTCAGAGGTAGTTTATATGCTCAGATGATAAAGTGCTTTCCCGGCAGCACTGGTTAGAGGACACCATTTACAACACGTGTTTGCAATATACATTTCTGGATTTTTGGCTCGACCTCATCGAATAACTGTCAACTAGTCAATTTTAAAACTCGCCGTTCTCTTCAATTTAACACTGTTAAAAATAGGTACTCAGAATAAGTAAAATGTACTAATTTTTGAGTACATCCATGCTTATCATAGCTTCGAATACATAAGTTCATTTTTGAAAAAGACATGTACTCAAAAATAAGTACAATCAGTAAAAATGAATAAAAAGAACAATTGCTTGCCTACATAGGCTATCTACATAAATTACTTCTAATAAATATCTGCAATTACAACCAAGACACCGGGAACCTAACCCATATCCTAAGCCGCCTCAAACCAGTACCTTATCTGTTGTACTAAGGGCGACGTGAAGAAGTTTTCGTGTCGTTCAAGTTTTTGCCAATGATCGTTGTGCACGGACTGATTTAAAAAACGTATTCACGTAAAAAAAAATCAATGAAATATTGTCAATAAGTTATAAGTTAATGTCAATAAATATTGTATATTTTATATAATTCTCTTACGCGGTGATTGAAAAACGCTGTTTTTCTCTACGCGGAATGGCAACAGTTAGTTTGTTTACGAAATTCTGTTGCGCCCGAATTTTTATTTTGCCATTATGTAAGCCATTTTGACGATTAGCCCCTTCATTTCATTAGTAAATAATTATTTTGTTGATGTCAGCTTAAATTAGGAAGAATATAAGCCATGTTGCCTTACAAAAATAGAAGTTTTGAAAAATGCTCTTCCAAACTTTACATGAGCGGAATATTGAGCTGGCGCCATCTGTTGGTAATTTTGAAAACTAGATTTCAATGAACTTCATTTTTATGACGTATTAACTTAGTACACACTTCTGGTAGGCAAGACTATGGTAAGATTAACGTTAATTATGCCAAAACAAACTACCAATAATGTTATAAATTATACTAAAACGCAGGAAAGTTGTGAAAATAACGTGGAAAATAACAAATAATGGTAGGAATAAAACAATAAATAATGGCTTGCAAGTGGTTCCATTGTTTTCATTTGTAGTTTAAAAGAAATAAAATTAAATGACTTTATATTGATTTACATGACAAAAAAATGCATTGATGCCAAGATGAATTATAATTTAAATTTACAGCTTCAACGTTTAAAGTTTTTAGTAATATAATTAAAAAAAGTATTGTTACTAGGACACATTATTATTGTGTCCTACCTTTTAGCGAGCGAAGCGAGAAGTGGTTTGCAAAGCAAACCTATGAGGATTGCGTAGCAATCCTCCGGGGGTTGGCGGAGCGTTAGAGGAGCCTCCTAGTACTCTATATTGCATTTATTATTTTAACTTTGTAGGAACTTTAGATAAATATACTAACTCTAAAAACAATTTTTTTGTGTACAAATATAGTTGTCATTACAGTTGTAGGCCCATTCTACAAGGACGTTGTTAAAGCAAGTTAGCCTTTATATCTGTGATTGGGGAATTAGGAACCACGTGGTTTGTATCCCCCCACATCACAGATCCATCTATAAAAGCAAACGCGCGTGAATAATGTCCGTATCGAATGGGTCTAATATGTAATCAAGACATTAGTTCAGCAACCTAATTAAGTCAAGATTTTTTTTTATTTACGCATTCAAACTTTTTTTTGCTTTTTGGTTAGAACTTAGTTATTTCCAAGATTATAGAGTTGAGACTCCAGAGTTGAAATCCCTTTTAAAAGCAATTGCAAAAGGAACATACTAGTCACTGAAATGTTGACGGTTTTTCCAGACAATCTCGGCACGATAGTAATTATCGTCCGAAACTAAACTGAAACTTTCTTCGAGAAAAATATCTTTTGTGTTTTAGTTCGTTTATTCCCCTCGGCTAAACTAAACCTAATTTCTAAACAGGAAATGGAAGTTTGCAATTTGAATAGTTATTCAAGCATAAACTATCTTCATTGGTTTAACAGATTTTGGATACTTGTAGAACTTTAATCATATTTGGTGCTTGTCCTTTCTTAACAAAGACACTATTTTACTAGATTCAGTAAAAGAACAAAAAATTAAAGAATTTCCAGACAGTGTCGTTATAATGTCTTTTGTTTAAAAAGTCACTGACTCTTGATAAACTAAAACACTTAGTACATTAGGTGGGTGAAATCCAATGCTACTGATTTCTAAGTATCTGTTTCTTAAAATATGCATTATACACTGTAAAAAAAAAGGTACTTAAAAATGAGTACCTGAACATACTCGTTTTTCTGTGAGTACAATTGCATCATAAATCGTACTCAAATTTAAGTAACCGTACTTTCTTAAAAATGATAAGTGTTAAATAATATTGCTAATCTCAGCTTCTGTTCAAGCCATCTTTACAAAGCTACCTGACATACATAAAATAGCTGTTCAGAAGATGGTTTCCCGCATTATTTGATGTCGATTGTTTAAATGGTTACGATTGCTTAAATTTTAACTACAGTCTGTAAAGTACAGAGTACATGTCTTTTTCAAAAATGAAACTTATGTATTCGTAGCTTTGATAAGCATCGAATGTACTCAAAAATTAGTATATTCGATGTACTCATAACTAAAATGTACTCAAAATGAGTAACTTTAACTTATTGTTGAGTACCTATTTTTAACAGTATACGATCAAAGTTTAGATTGTCACATTTGGTATAGCTTTTTTGTATTATTATTATTAATGATAGAACGTTCCAGAAGGTCCTTCCGGGAGTACTTTTGTACATGGACTCCCACCATTCACTGCGCCCTCCCGTATTTATTTTTAATTTCGAATAAAAAATAAAAAAAGCGAAGTTGTCGAAAGACTTTACAAACCGGACTTTACATATAATTCAACTGTACTCCCTCCAGAGTAAATCACCATATCCGTGAGAATTCAATAGTGATCACTTTAAATTCGGTCAGTTCCGGTCACACACACAAAAACAATTAATAAAGATTTATCCTAATGTCCTACCTTAATCGAACGAAATAGTAGCTATCAATCACGCCTGGGATGACAATGAACTTCTATCCCAAGCAAGCTTAATTACCAAAAAAGCCGTTTTTGTTTTAAAAACAGCAATCGAAGAGTCTCATCAAAACCACAAGAGATCGGAATTATACATCTATTTCCTGAAACACGGAAATAGGTGTCCGAGTTTTATTGTCAAAGGTTTCTTTTAAAAAAGACCGAAATTGATCCATATTTAATTCAATATGGTAGATACGGTCAACGCTTGAGCTTATGATTGGGGGGAGGCCTTAAAATTGTCAAGTCAAATATGGATATGTACCAACTTTTTTTAGAGTCTGATAATTTACCTGGATGGGAAAAAATAGTATTAGATGGGAAGTTGTCAACCCGACCAGAAATAAAATTTATTAAAATATTGCAGTTTTTTACATTGATTTCCTCAAATATTTTCACGTGCCTACGTGGGCCGTACAAATGTTGGTAAATTCCTGTTGGCTTGGCAAAATCATAAACTTAGTAGGCAAACTTGCGAAACATTTGGCTTTTTTTTTTATAGTGAAATTTCATAGTTTCATTTAAAAAAAAGCCAAATGTTTCACAAGTTTGCCAACTAGATTGGAAATTTCCATCTTCCCCAGAAGTAAAATATATTAAAATATTGCCGTTTTTTTACAATGATTTTCCCAAATGTTTTTATGCCAACGTGGGCCATAAGAATGCTAGTAAATTGTTGACTTGACTAGATTTCTCGTTAGATGGGAAATTGCCAACCCGACCAGAGGTAAAATTTATTAAAATTCTTGCAGTGTTTTTACAATGATTTCCCCAAAATTTTTTATGTCTACGTGGGCCGTAAAATGTTAGTAAATTCCTGTTGATTTAACAAAATCACAAACCTAGTAGGCAAACTTGCAAAACATTTAGCTTTTTATTTTAAAGTAAAACTTTTTATTTTAAAAAAAAATCCAATTATTTCATAAGTTTGCCAACTACATGGAAAATGTCCCATCCTGACCAGAAGTAAAATGTATTAAAATATTGAAATTTTTTTACAATGATTTTCCCAAAACTTTTCATGCATACGTGGCCGTAAAATGTTGATAACTTCCTGTTGACTTAGCAAAATCACAAACCTAGTAGGCAAACTTGCAAAACATTTAACTTTTTATTTTAAAGTGAAACTTCTTATTTTAAAAAAATCCAATTATTTCATAAGTTTGCCAACTAAGTGGAAAAATTCCATCCTATCAGAAGTAAAATGTATTAACATATTGTCGTTTTTTACAATGATTTCCCCAAAAACTTTCATGGCTATGTGGGCCGTAAAAATGCTGTTAATTCCTGACTTGAGTAGATTCCTCCCTATTTAGGAAATTGTCAACCCTACCAGAAGTAAAATATATTAAAATATTGCATTTTTTTTACGATGATTTTCTCAAAATTTGTCATGCCTACGTGGCCGCGAAATGTTGGTAAATTCTTCTTGACTTAGCAAAATCACAAACCTAGTAGGCAAACTTGTGAAACATTTGGCATTATTTTTTAAAGTGACACTTCTCAGTTTTATTTTTAAAAAAAGACAAATATTTCACAAATTTGTCAACTAAGTATGTGATTTTGCCAAGTCTACAAGGATTTATCAACGTTGGGGAAGGGGGAGCTCCCTAACCCCCCTTATTCCTCATGGTAGAGGAATCAATTGCCGGATGTTTGGATTTGTGAGATGAATTGACCTCAGAAGTTGAGTTTGCTGAAGCGTATCTTCTTCTAAATTTTGCATATCGAACACAAAAAAATAGGCACAGCAAACGCCAATTCAGCAAATCAATTGACCCTAATTAATTGTCATCAGCCATCTTGAATTATGTTCTCTTTTGTAGTAAATGGGTCATTACTTAAGTTTTAAACTTTTTTTAAGGATGTCAGTTTAGAAGTCGGTCTAAGATGATTTGGGAAGATTTTTTTTATTGTTTTCAGTAAAGAACTGTCGAAAAAAGGTCGGGTCAAAGAGTCATTTCCAAGATTCCATTCGTTATTGGTGCGTAAATTTTTTGTAAACAAGTGTGATTAGGTCAGGTTATGTAGTCATATCCTGGAATGATCCCATTTCAGTTAACGAGTAAATTTAGAAGTATACCTATATGATGCAGTAAATATTTAATTTTTTTGGATATTTCAAATAACAATTATTTGATGTTTAACGAATAGTAATCTCAAACTTGATAATTTGAATGTTAGCAATTTGCACTTAAATGCATTTAGATACTTAAAGCATTCAGTGCTGTACATGGACAATTGACCCCTTATCTACCTATCCCTAGGGCTGAGCATGGTAGAGTTAAATTTTCAAAAATTTATACAGGTGTTTTAGCTCTAAACCTTTACATAAAGTTGAAAACAGAATGGTTGTGTGTTAAACAGCCAAAACTCAATAAAAATAGCATGGGCACATGACCCTGAATGAGTTAAGCTAACGAATCTTTATATGAATCTTATAATCGATTGACTTAAAGATTCGATTCATGGCCTACAGCCGTGAATCGAATCTTTAGGGGAATCGATTCATAGCCTGACGCCGTGGAATACTGGTTTACAACTATGGAGTGCGAAAAAAATTTGGGGTGGTTGAGACAAGAAATTTCCCAACTTAACGATTCGAAATTCCCAACTTAACGATTCAAAATTCCCAACTTAACGGTGTCGGGTACGGATACCAGCTCGGGTGTTATTCTCGTTATCTGACCATGATTAAAAAATACTAGTCATTATTCCCATGTCGTTTCTTCGAGATAGACCCTAACCAACGTTGTGGTACGCAACATCTGTTGCACACATGTTCCAGTGCAGTGTCCGTTCTAAGTGCGATGTTAATTAACCAAACTTAACGATTGGAAATTTTGAACACAACAGTGCTAAAAATTCCTAGTTCCAACTTATCAACTTTTTACAGGATAATTTTATTGTGGAAGTCATAAGGGGAAGGGGGGGGGGATAACAAATACAGCCATGTTCTGAAAATGTAACATGATCTGTAAATAGAGGGAGTAAAAGGGACTCGGCAGTTGTGTCAACCCAACAGCCATTGCTAATCTTAACATAAAACATAAGTAAAATAATATTCAAAAATAAAAAGTATCTACATACCAATATGACAATATTTATCAAGTAGTAATTAAATTATAATTTTTTTTAATTAATAACCATTTTAATTCTAAATTAATCAATGCAGGAAAACAGGAATTTAAATTATTATAAATAAATTCAATAAACTTAGAAGTATTCAAAGAGAGAATCCTATAAAGTTAATGTTAAAACGAAACACATATCACATAAAATTAGGTAAAGAAAATAGGTACTGAAAGATGCGTCCTCCGCGCATAAGATTTTTCGTAGCAATCGTATCGAAGTCCGAGAAAAATTTTTAACCGAGGGGTGATTTAAATAAAATAACCCATCGAAAGTTCTGGAAGTTTCTATTTGAAACTGGTAAAAACTTTTTAAAAAAAAGTATTTATAGAAAAACACACAGGAAACGTACAGCGTCAACATTACACAATTTTGTGATTGGTTAATCACAAAAAAAAATCCTAGACACGAGACTATAAATTTATATGGGACTGGCGCGCCAGTCCCATATATTCGACGCGCCATGGCGCTTCGAATATTAGCTGAAAGAAATTTTACATTGTGGAAGGCAAAACCAATAGGGTTATATGAAACAAAAGTGATTTTCGAATGAAAAGGAGAGGATTTTGATTTAGACAATCGCACCTAACACAATTAAAAGAGAAGTTATTTTAATAAAAAGAACACTGTGTGACGTTTCCGTAAAGTGTAACGCCATATATTTTAAAATTCTTTAAATGATAATCTGAACGTTAAAACATATAATATAACTTTGGCAATAACGAACAACAGAATGACAGATGCGACCATTTTTTTAGTCGCCTGCTGGAAATCTGAAAACATTGCTCCTTAATTTAAACAATTTATTATATATTTAAAATGTGGGATTTTTTTTTAAGGAAACGATGCCACGGTTAAAAAATTTTTTCGCTTGACGCAATAAAAAATACAATGAAATTTATAAAACAGTTCCGCCACTGGCGTTGTGTCGGCTACAGACTACATTAGTCAACTCCATCTGGAGCCTTAGCGTCGTATCGGTCGAAAGTGTGTAGTGAACTCTGAAACCAAACACACGAATTTAAGTTTAATTTTACAAGTTGGACAATTTCTAATTTTTCCTTAATAACCTTGGTGTTTGTGCTTTCATTTGTTAAAAATATTAATTTTCTTCAGACATAAATTGTCCCAATTCGGGTATTTTTAAACCTTGAAATTCCCAACTTTTAGGGTTTCCAAATTATTGGGGGGGGGGGGGGGGTTGGACTCCCCCCCAAACCTCCACGGCGCGACGTGCCGGCACGTAGTAATCAATTCTGGATTCTCAAAGCAATCAATTTCTGGATTGATGCACTGTGAATTCCGGCTCAACTGCCGCCCCATTTCAAGTGTTAAGAAAAGTATCCTTTTACATGTACAAACAAGCAAGACAATCATACAGACCTACTACCCCATCGTCGCCCCCCCCCACAAAAAGTCGAATTTTCTGTCTTTAAGGTTGTTTTACCATTGTTCTCCTTAAAATCATCCCTTCAGGGGACAGAAGGGAAAGGAGCAGGAGATACATGTGGAGTAGACCAGGAAATGCGACGTGTGTTTTCTCTATAGAAATCAGAATTTTTTTTTTTTTTTTTTTTTTTTTTTTTTTGCATTTGTTATTTAAAAAAAAAAAAATTAAACTGGCTATGGGGGGGGTTCTAACCCAAAGTAACCCAATGCTGGCTACGCCACTGCATGCACCTCGTTATTTTAGAACCATGGTCAGATGACGAGGAAACACCTGAACTGGCACCCAACGCTTTCAATAGACATCGGGACTTTGGACCCCGATCAGATTTATCGTGCACCAGTCCCGTATACACGCCAGTATAATTTGTTGCATATTCTGGACGACTTTCTAGTATTTTTGTAGCGAAACTGGCAACCCTCCGATCGCAAGATCACTACTTTTTTACTTTTCTATGTCAAGTCCATTTCACGGGTTCGAACCACCAATCCTCTGATTAGCAGCTGAACGCCTTACCAACTGAACAACTGGGGCTCGCGAAAACCATGAGTTTCCCCAAATTATCATTTCTCAGGGTGCTTGATACGTTTTATCTGTGGAAAATTACAGGATCAATTGACCCCTTGACCGCACTTGCGGATAAGTTACTGCACGGGGTTAGTTAACCCCGAGTCGCACTTGTGGATCAATACGGATTTGACCGTCCGCACTGAACGTGTTAAGTTATATCTTTAATTATTACTTCTTTTCACTATTAATTGTTTTGTTGTTCTTATCTATTTCTCAGTGTTAGAATGAAGCTAAAAAACTAGCCTCTTAGCGTTCGTCGTTATCCGAGAATCAATCTGTATAAGTTTAAACTAATATGAGGAACGCAATTTGAAAATTTGTTTTATCCTATAATGATAATATGGTAAAAACATATTCTTATTATCCCAACACAAATGGGAATTCAGTAAAATAAAGTTTTAGTTTAATAACATATTGAATACTATTCGAATTAAACAGAAAGTATTAGTGGATATTTTCAATCCTGTCTTATCCAAATGCATTGTGTAATCTCAAATTTCTGTTTGTATTATACAATGTATAATGGCAGTAAACAAACACAGTACTATAGATAATTTAAACTTCGACAATCAAAACAATTTATATAAAAATTATTAAAATAACCAAAACCTGAGAAAAAATAACCACAAATAAAATAAAAATTCAAGCAGAACCGCCTTTCAGATGTCTACTATTAAAAATTCCAGTATAAAGATATTTAACCTCCGGGACTCGGTTCAAAGGTTTGAAGTGCATCGTCTTGTCTATTTATTTAATAATACCACATATCAACTTCAAGGACAGTAATTACTGTCAAACGTAGCACTTTCACAGCTCTGAAATTCCCACAGGAACAGGCGGCATCAATCGAAGCATTAAGTTCATAACGGTGACAAATATGACAAATTTCACATTCGTTTTCTTTAACGCTGTCAGTCTTTTTTTTTTCTTTCTTCAGGTATATTTACTACAGAAATATTTTACCTTTGAGCTTAGAATGAGCTTCGTATTGATGTCAGTGTGTTGTTTGTAATGTTTGTTTATATAACTTCGTTATAAATAATATATTTATAAAAGAAATTGTTTAAAAGTATTTCATACCATTTTTGTTAAAACTAGTATTTTATACAAGCTTTGTTAAAATAATAATATTTTTAAGAAAAATATGGTATAAAATTTATGCTATTTTTGTTAAAAAATAGTAATCTGTACCATTTTTGTTAAAAATATAATTTTATACCATCTTTGTTGAACATTTGCTATTTTGTAAAAATATTAAATTTTTATTAAAAATATACCTTTTAAAAAACAGCAATATACCATTTTGTGTTAAACATATACTGCTTTTTGTTAAAAAAAATTATATTTATTTGTAAAAATAGCAATATACCATTTTTGTTAAAAATTGCAATGTACAATTTTTTGTTAAAAATATTCCAGTTTTTGTTAAACATATACCATATTTTTGTTAAACATATACCAAATTTTTTTAAACATATACCATATTTTTGTTAAACATATACCATATTTTTGTTAAAAAATTAAGATTTTTTTTGTAAAACTAGCAATATACCATTTTTGTTAAAAATAGCAATGTACAATTTTTTGTTAAAAATAGCAATGTACCAATTTTTGTTAAAAATAGCCTTTTAAACTGTTTTTTAAAATAAAACTATTTTAAACTCTTTAATGAAAGTTTTTTATACTATTTTTGTTAATACTTGTGTGTACGCTTCATTGTCCTAGATATGACATGAGCTATCATTAATATGGCCAGCGTGGGATCCCGTTCAGTTAAATTTTAACTGTTAGCCACGCCCCTATCTAGAAAACCGCTAAACAGCTCTCAAACAAAACAAGTAAAGTAAAAAAACTCTGTTAAAAGGAAGAGGAAGCTCGTGTTCTCTATGAACCCAAACATCGCATTCCTTTTTGGAAGCTATAGCATTCCAATAGGGTTGTTTTTTGTTTAGAAAGTAACATCTGGCTTTCAGATCCGTATCGTGTGTACACTCGTGTTAATTACCGAAAGTAACTCTGCGTCATTACTTCCAAGTTCTTCCGGAAGCATTCAGAAAATAATTCAACTCAAGTTCAGGTGATCGACAAGTCTCTCCGGATCAAAGTTCAATAAAATTCGATTTTCCAAAAATAACAATCTTAAATAACCCACTTGATATTTATTTTAAGACAAAAAGGGTAAAACTAGTTGCAAAAAGAACTACCAATTCCAAATATGTTCGATTTCCTTATAAGATGTCAAATCACTCGTAGATTGGCAATATCATGAAATATTATTTATCAAAATAAAATTATTCAAAAATCTCTTGGTGTATTATCTTATAAATCCTTATAAATTATAAACCCACTCTTATACCGAAAACATCCTTCTACTAGAATTTTATTTCTAATATAGGGTCGAATCTAACTTCAGAAATGGCTTCCCATACCACATTTATCGACTTGGGGACCATTTGTGACCGCAAAGAAGAATTATCTTTGAGCAATTGCTCAGTTTGGTTTGCTTAGCTTTTAAGAGCCTTCTAACACTAAGCTGCGCCAAACGTTGTGATACTTTTGTATTTCACTAAGTAAAGAAACTTTGCCTTTTTTTTATATAATGCTTAGAGAGGGTCTCAGAATATTATTTTCAAGAAATATAATATGAGCGGGTGTAAGGGGGGATCTAAGGGGGACAAGGGACAATCTTAGCATTTTATGAAAAAGCAGTTTAAAGTTAGCTAAAGTCAGCTGATTTTTTAAATAGTTGATTCTTATGCAGAGGCGGTTCAAGGGTAACACAGGTGAATATGACTTTTGCGCCCTTTTTTGTACAAATGTTTTAAGCCTACCCTGAAACATGGGTCATATTTTTTAAAATTTGAAATTTCTATCTTTGTCAACTAAAAATATTTATATTGTATTCGCTGAGGACCAAAATGGCCTCACAACCTCCATCATGACTGCATATATAATATGCGTAGTAAACGCATTAGGTTAAATCAGTGTTTCTTAACCTGTGGTTCATGGACCCCTTGGGGGTCCATGGGTCATATTTTGGGGGTCCGCCGACTGATCCTAATTTTTAAAATGTTTGCATCAATATTTAGCCAGCAGTGGTAACCCGGACCTACTTCATCCTTAGAGAACTCTGTATGGCAACCCTGTTTCTTTTTCCGCTCCTCCGGAGAAGAGAATTTGAGGCGCTTTTTCGCGCATGCTCATTTATTTCTCTTTTGTTTTAGCCTTTTCATTGGTCGATAATTTGTTTGAGTTTGAAATAGCGGTATAATTTTAAACTTGATTCACGATTTTATTTCCGTTGGATCTGCCCTGGAGGTAAGACGTACATTTATTTTTGTCTCTCATCTGTTTGTGAGTAGCATATTTTTTTGGTGTTTTCTTAGCTTATATTATTTCTAAATGCTTGATTTCACTATGGAATTAGCTCTTGCTGAAGTTTTGAATGCGAAAAATAAATATTCAGTTGGCTATTTTAGTGCTTTACCAGTCATGGGTAAGAAAGCGTTGTTAGAATAATGTATGAAAGAGGGAATTATTTCATCGATGTATAAATGTCCAAAATGTGGATCACAAATGAGTTTGAAGCCGAGACATAAGGGTATATTCTCCATCGATACAAGATTCCTTGCCGCTTTTTCAAGTGTTTTTTTTGTGTCTTAATGTTTGTTCTTAATGTTTCATTTGATTATTTGAAATAAAACTATTACTATTACTATTGAAATAAAAATATTAAAATAATTAAATAATAAAACAGAATATATTTTGTAATAAATGATGTTTAAGCAATTTTTTTTTCACAGAGGGGTCCGTGACATATTTAAAATTTTTAAAGTGGTCCATTGTGCCATAAAGGTTAATAAACACAGGGTTAAATGGACGTTACAGTAGATAAACAAAATTCACATGCATGCCATTCCGAACGAGGAAGAGCGCAGGCGCGGAACAGAGGGCGGTCCTATTCATATGTATTAACTATACATAACCGCACTTAACTCTCTTTTGTTTGGTAAGAATATGGTGACAAGCAGATAAAAATGTTGTTACGTTTCGTAAAAACTGCATTTAAAAAAAAATATTTTCTTTATATATTTTAACAGAGACATCGTCATCGAATTACTCCTATGGTTAAATGTCAATGAATTATACATCGTGTTTGACCCTATAGTGCATAGTGTAGCATATATGCTACACAACTTTAAAATGACCACTACTAGCATCTATTGAGTTTTATGTTAACTATTATAGTATTGTCACGTAGGGACCCATGTGCCTGGTTCTTATAACCGCCTTTTGGTCCCTTATCTTTATAAAAATGATTGTAATAAAGGCAATTAGTTTCTTCGTGGTCTGTTCTTCTAAAACTGGTTCGTGAAGGTAAAGTTTTCGAATATTGTTTTATTACTTATAAGTATAATCTGGCTCTACAAAAATCCTAGCTAATACCAGAGGTGTGTAGATTGTATTTAATTATATTTTCATACTTTTTAAAAAAAAAAATTAGTAATTACACATGAATTTGCACGCTACACAACGGTTTTAATTCATTATTTAATTAAATAGGCACTTAGGATTTATTTGTATATTTTTGCAGCGGTCCAGGGGCAAAAAGAAAACGAAAAACAATTATTTCATTAAAAAAGAAAAAATTATGCACTAGAGAGTTAAGATTTATCTTTACAATTTTGACATTCAATAAATCCCTGAAAGAAATAAAATAGCTAAGTTATGTTGCTTGTACGTGTAATATCAGCACTTGAAATTTTATTTGTACGCGGTTAAAAATCTAAAAATAAAAGTTATAAAATAAAACTTTATTTGGTGTTGCTGTTGGTGATAAACAACATAACTTACTGTATTTACGTTATTTTTTATTTGTTCCGCAGACTATTTTTTAATCCATTTAAAACTGTTTATTTATGTTACAACAAAACCAGAAAATTGTGGGTGTTTTTTTGTGATAAGAATGGGTTTTGGTTCACAATTATTTAAAAAAAAACAAGTATGTAACTTAAAATTATTTACATATAAACAGTGTTAAATATATTGTAGATAATTCTTGTCGTTTATAAGTTTCGGAATCAAATTTTTGTAAAATATTGCACTTTTTTAAAATTGTTAAAAGTTTACGAATTTCCCATTCTTCAGCATTAAAAATTCAATTACACATTTTATTCCACATTGCAAATCATTGACAAAAAGCTAAATAAAGCATATTTCTTCTGATTTTTTTTATTGAAATATATTGAAATGTTTCTTTTCTATTCAAAACTCAGGAATATTGGTTAAATAATTCGACTTTTCCAGTTTATATATGGTAGTTTTCATTGCATTATACTATAATAATTTTTTTTATATACTCAAACAAATCAACGGTTGGATTTGATTTAAATCACCCAGAAATTTAATTTTTTTTTGCTGAAATATACTCCATTAAACTAAATATTTTTATTAAAAAATAATGAGATCAAAGCATCATTTATATTTAATTTCCAATATACTTCCAATATACCAAATTTTACCCCATTCAAAATATATTTTTTATAATAAAAGTGACATTGTGTTTCCTTGTCTCAAGTCACAGATATATCCTAACAAACTAAACCTAGAAAACAATTATTATTTCTAACCATTTACATAAAATAATATGACAATCAGTATATTAAAATATACAAAACTAATCCAACTCGAAATCTTTTGCGCAAATACTCTCTAAATCCTTATATCCTTCGATCAGTGACTCCCATGAACTTGTCTTCTTCCAGATCAGACACGTTTTGAAGAAGGATCCACAGCAGCTCGTAAAACACTTTATTTGAAGCCGCTCTTTGAATTATTCGTCTCACGTTAGCTGCACGGAGAGTCGACTTTCACTACTTCCAGTGTAGAGTAGCCCACGGTGAAAACTTTCACTCGGTCGCAGGAAGAATTCCTAATTATGGTTTTACGACTCAGGGGCGAAAACTCAAAAACAATTGTCATGCTTCAGATCCCTTGCTGGGAGATTAAGTTCTGTTCTTACTGGATTCGGGGATATTTATTTTGGTTTTGGGATGTTTGTTTTAGTTTTGTTTCTGCGGCGTGCTTCTATGATGGTGATTTCAAGTTTTTATTGAAAATCAAGTAATGAGAACCAGAAGTGGAGGACTGAAAATAAAGTAGCCCTAGTCAAATTTTTGGTCCGTTTTGAGTTATCGATATCTATGGATCCTTATTTTGGTTTTGGGATGTTTGTTTTAGTTTTGTTTCTGCGGCGTGCTTCTATGACGGGGATTTCAAGTTTTTATTGAAAATCAAGTGAGGAGAACCAGAAGTGGAGGACTGAAAATAAAAGTAGCCCTAGTCAAATTTTTGGTCCGTTTTGAGTTATCGATATCTATGGATACAGCTTGAAAAACTTTATCACAATACAAATAGATCGAGTGATTATTTTCTAACCGTTCTAAGGTAGGACTCTGGGGTATTCACTTTGGTTTTGGAATGCTTGTTTCAATTTTGTTTCTGCGGTGTGCTTCTTTGATGGTGACTTCAAATTTTTATTGAAAATCAAGTGAAGAGAACCAGAAATAGAGGTCTGAAAATAAAAGTATACATAGACACGTTTTTTGTCTGTTTTGTGTTATCGATATTAATAGGTATCAATAGGTATAGCTTGAAAAGCTTTATCATAATAGAAATAGACCTTGTGAATATTTTTTAACCATTCTATGGTGGCATTCTGGGATATTTTTTTTGGTTTCGAGATATTGGTTTTATCTTTTTTTTCTGCAATGTCCTTATATGATGGTGAGTTCAAATTTTTTTTGAAAATCAATGGAAGAGGACCATAAATGGAAGACTGAAAATAAAAGTAAACCTTGTTAAAAGTTTTGTTTGTTTGAGTTATCGATATATATGGATACAGCTTGAAGAGCTTTATCACAATACAAATAGACCTTGTGGCTATTTTTCACCATTATAACAAAAGTAGCCCGAATACAAAAGCAGTTACATCCAAAAATTCGAAAAATTAATTAAAATTCCATTTTAAATGTACGACTCCACATTCTTGATTTTCGACGGCACAATTAAGCAACGACTGGCCGTTAGAATAGGCTCTGCTGTAACGAACAGTCGGATGAATATCCAAATTTGTGCACATGAAACTCGAATTATACGATCAACGATTCTGTATTATAATATTAATGACAAAATCGTCCTGTATAGGGAACTTTTACAAATATATGCACATAAAGCGAAAACAGAATGTTGAAAAACATATTAGAGGCATTCCAGCGTGATGTGTGTGACATTCAGACAACATTTTATAGCACATTTGTAATTATTTTAACTTTAAAACAACTGCAAATTTTGGAAACAACAAATTGATATCTGCCATTGATGTCTTGATATATATATATATATATATATATATATATATATATATATATATATATATATATATATATATATATATATATATATATATATATATATATATATATATATATATATATATATATATATATATATATATATATATATATATATATATATATATATATATATATGTATATATATATATATATATATATATGTATATATATATATATATATATATATTTAATTTTACATGACGTGTGTGACGCATTTACAAACAAATGGTTTACACACGTAACGTAAAATTAAAAATTTGTATCTCTGTATTTATGCAACATAAAAATTCAATTAAATTAATTACATCTCAAGACAGATGTCAATTTGTTGTTTCAAAAATTTATGTTGTTTTAAAGTCAAAATATTTGCAAATTTTGTTGAAAAATGTTGTTTGAATGTTACACACGTCACGTTGGAATGCACCATTAATTTCACAGAAATCTCTATAAGACGTTCGAACAAAACATGTGCTAATACTTGATATATTCTTCATTAGTACATTGTTAAAAACTTCAGTTCAACGATGTACCATATCTTGGTGCAAAACAGAGGTCTGCGTCAAATGACGCCATATTATTGTGGAATCTGGGTTGAACCAAAAATTCTTTATCGGGAAAAAAGTGGAGGTTTCACCGATAATTGGTTCAACCGCTTTAACTGCAAACGAAATTTTCGATGTCGCTACATCAACCAGCTGGGGAATCCCCTCCAAAAAAGACAGCGATGAACAAGGGCTTCCGTGGCCTAGTGGATAAAGGCGTTCAGCCATGAATCAGAGGATTCCTAGTTCGATCCCGATCGGTGGAATTGACAAAGAAAATTGAAAAAGTTGTGAACTTGCGATCAGAGGGTTGCCAGCTTCGCTACAAAAATACTACTACTAAAATACTCAATAAACTCGTGTTTTGAGTTTTATGCTATGTTATGAGTTTTGGTGTAACGTTTCACCCCTAGCGCCGTAAAATGGTCAAAGTAAGCACCAAATGTTGTTTGCAGCTAAATGGGTACCAAATTTTGGTGCAAGGTCTTAATAATTTTTTACATTGTAATGTGATTTGTTTGAAGGTGTTGGGTTATATACTCAAACGTAACTGAGAAATTTAACCGTAATTTTATAACTAATTTTTCTTATTGCCTAATCGTTGAACACATACTTTGATTACTAGTATGTGTACACATTTTGGTATCGCTCCCACTGTTGGTTGTAGCTGCAAATTGCTCTGAACAGGCCAAATTATTCTGCGACCAATTTAGCAAAACAAATAACCCGATTTAATTTTTGAAAAACTTAAATTCCGATTTTTTTTTTTGTAATGTCAACCAATTTGAAATATTTCAGTAAGTGCTTTCCTTTAATGACTTTATACCCCATGATTTGATAGTGTGCTTCCCTAAATTAAAAGTATGTTAATTTGTTTGTTGAATTAAGTGAACTTGTGCGGTGTTTAGTGTGATTGGCCTGTGTTTGGAAGATAAGTTTAAAACAAAGCTATTGGCTATTGTGGATTGCTATGAGGAAGTTTGGATAAGTACCTTAAAGATAGAAGACAGCTAATAGTTTTTTCAACATTTTCTTTAAAAGGAATTGTTTTCTTAGTGTTAGAAGAAGAAACCACTTAAAGCCTCGAAAAAATGCCACAAATAAATTCCTAGCAGGCCTAGGTATTTACAAAACTTCCTAAATATCCGTTCTACGCAAGGGCTTTTTTAAAAGAACGATCAAAATAACAGGGTGCCACTACAGTTATTATACAACACCGGCGTGTCTAGGTATAGTAAGGTTATACGTTATACGATGAGATCGATTACAGCGCCGACTAACGGCAAAGTCAGAAGTTAGTGAGCATGTCTAAAAAAATATGCGATATGGATGTAAATAGTCAATTACAAAGTTGTAGAACAGAACCAATTCATTACGAAAAGACAACTTGCGTACATGAATAGTATGAAAAGAACGTGTAAAGCCCTATTTGTTTCGCTTCCGGAAGGTATAAAAGAGAATTCCCGGAGTGAAAGTCAAAGAAACAAACGAGCATTGTACGCTTCGTTCTTTCTATTGCATTCATTACTAGGTGTCTACTGAATTGGTACTGCTCTACAACTTTGTAATTGATTTTCTTGACAGACTGAACTTACTTTCGTAAAATTTTCTTGATCAACACACTAACTTCTGACTTTTCCGTTAGGGGGTGCTGTAAGCGATCTAATCGAATACATTATAGCCACTTTACTTAAATTAGACATCTAACCATGACTATAGTTGTCGGTATTTAAAAGTTAAAGGGTGAAAAGAATTTTACTGAGAGCTGGTAACTCAATTGGCTCGCCATTCAAAAGTTGAGGAAGTTAGAAAGAATTTACTGGAAGACAAGTATATATTCGAGAACCATATAATAGTGGAAAAATCTTTGAGCATGAATGGACTGTAGTAAAGCGAATATGACGTCAAAATCGTGAAACCAACATCTCAGACACGTGACTTCTTTTCAAAATTATGAATTAAAAAATACTCGCGATTGCCTGATGAATTGGGAAATGCGTAACAATAAAATTTATTAATGGAATGACGTAATTAACCACGTGTCTGAGGCCATACATATTGGCCTCACTTTGATGTTAGCGAGATTATAACATTATGTTTTCTCTACTATGAAGGATACATGCTCGAAGGGAAAAACAGAAAACTAAATTTTGAATTATTCAACCCTTTTAAAGTTTTGTACATAAAAACTATTGAAACCTATTAGCGATACTTGCCATGTGCCGATATCTGTCTAACAATGTGTTACCAGCCACGAACTAAAAATGTCAGAAAATATATATACGCATTTCAAACTTACATTTATTAAGTTTTGACATTACGCTGCATTAGTTTTATTTTCAGTCTGAATAAATCCCCATTATAAGCGCCATTAGAACAATTTTTTTATTTTAGTAAAACTCGTAAGTTTACACAGTTGTTATGTTTTAAAATGTGCAGTGTGTGCGACCCAAATTAGAACATTGTATTTCAATTTGTTTGTTGTCGCAAAACATTTTCAATATCTGACCAAAAATATAAATAGAGCTACCAATAAAACGTGCGAAACATCAACATTTACAACTTCCCGGGAAGAATTCTGTTATTGTTTCTTTTATCAAACTGTTAAACAACCAATAAACACCATTGATAAAAAGAAAAAAGCTTGTGAGCAATGATAACTAAATTCAACAAATTGAATTTGCTTCTCCTAACAAAGCATGAAACAAGGCATTTATTTCAAATTACTAAACTATATATACCATAGGATGATTATGTGTGCTTGCAATTCAGTAATTTCAAAAGAATGCCACTCGTCGACTTCTTATGTTCGCCTCAATTCTCGCCATAAGTTTCTTCTTGCTGTACACGGTATTTTTTGGACGTAATTATACGTCTTTAAAATCGGTCCGGATACACATTAACTAATTGTACAGTGGTGTAGAGGTCACCTTCGATGCATAAATCATACTTACACAATTAGCTTTTTTTACAACTTTTAGGAGAATTTGAATGAATATATATATATATATATATATAAATACAATTAAAAATACTGAAAGATAAGCAAGAGAATAAATTACAAAAAAGATACATGCCAAAGTGTTCCCCTCTCTTCGTCAAGGAGGCCGAGAAGAAGAACAAAGGCTAGCAGGCGTTTCTGATGGCTAAGCGTAAAATATATCCGAAACTTAGCCAGACTTCCGACGCCTACTGAAGCAGAAAAGCAACAAACCAAATGAAAAGCAAAAATGAACTACGAAATCAGACAACAAGCAAAAAGCAATATATATATATATATATATATATATATATATATATATATATATATATATATATATATATATATATATATATATATATATATATATATATATATATATATACATACATCAGGAGGGCACAACGAATAGGAAATGTGTTTTAAATAAAGTGCCTCGACATAATTCATCAGTAATTATAACCAAACCAATTAGAATTTTCCATAAAGGCGAAACGTTAAGCAATTGAAAAATCAAAAAAGAGACAAAAATACGATATAAACAGGGATAAAATAACGAAACATTTTTACCTGTTATATCCCTGTATATCCCTTTTATATCTCCGTTATTTTTATATTCAGGTTAAGTTCTAAATTAATACTAGTTACGATTAAACAGTGTATTGTTATCAATATTACGTATGACCCCTTTCAAATCGATATGACATTTGGATGAAAGTTCAGATAAAGTTAAACGGTGTGAATAACATAAGTGACGACAGACATAGCGAATTAAATAAAAGCTTTAACTAAAGACAACTTAGAAATAAATCATTAGAACTACTCCGCATAATTACAACCAGAACCGTATCAAGTGAAAGTCCACTAGGCACCTGCCATTCCATGAGATTTATAATACAACTTAAGGGAGCCGGTGTTAGGAAAGACCCAACCGTGCGTGTAGCTGTGTCCGGCCCACCTACAAACAAAACGAAGACCAGCTTCCGCCGTCTTAAGGGAAAGAAACTAGCGGAAAGGGAATAAAAAAAAGAAGAATACTCAAAAAATGACTTCTGCTTTCCAATCAGCGGCTGATGAAAGAAAATGGTCGAGAAAGTTGACGAAGTGATGTATTCTGGGGCCAAGGGTTCGTCTTTAATCGTTTATTAGAGCAGGTGTCGAGAAGTATTAATCACATTATACAATTGCGTAAAAGAAGCTTCTGCCAAGTTTTAGGGAAAGGGAATAATAAAAAGAATACTCAAAAAATGACTTCTGCTTTCCAATCAGCGGCTGATCCAAGAAAATGGTCGAGAAAGTTGACAAAGTGATGTATTCTGGGGCCAAGGGTTCGTCTTTAATCGTTTATTAGAGCAGGTGTCGAGAATTATTAAACACATTATACAATTGCGTAAAAGAGGCTTCTGCCAAGTTTTAGGGAAAGGGAATAAAAAAAGAATACTCAAAACATGACTTCTGCTTTCCAATCAGCGGCTGATCTAAGAAAATGTATTTGGTCGTAAAAGTTGACGAAGTGATGTATTCTGTGGCAAAGGGGTCATCTTTCATCGTTTGTTAGAACAGGTGTCGAGAATATTAAACAATTATAAAATAGCGTAAAACAGCTTCCGCCAATTTTAAGGGAAATAAGTAGCGAAAAAGGAATAAAGAAAAAGAATAATACTCAGAACATGACTTCTGCTTTCTAATCAGCGTCTGATCTTAGAAAATGTATTTGGTCGTGAAAGTTGACGAAGTGATGTATTCTGTGGCCAATAGTTCATCTTTCATCGTTTGTTAGTACGGGTGTGGAGAATTATTAAACACATTATAAAATTGCGTAAAAGCTGCTACCGCCAATTTTAAGGGAAAGAACTAGCGAAAAAGAAATAAAGAAAAAGAATAATACTCAAAACATGACTTCTGCTTTCCAATCATCGGCTGATCTAAGAAAATGTATTTGGTCGTGAAAGTTGACGAAGTAATGTATTCTGGGGCCAAGAGTTCATCTTTAATCGTTTATTAGTACGAGTGTCGAGAATAATTAAACGCATTGCAAAATTTCGAAAAGGCAGCTTCTGCCAAGTTTAAGGAAAAAGAATTTGTGAAAGGAAATAATAACAAGCATACTCAAATCTTGATCTCTGATTTCAAATCAGCGGCTGATCTAGAAAATGTATTTGGTCGTGAAAGGTGACGAAATGATGTATTCTGGGGACAAGGGTTCACCTTTAACCGTTAATTAATAAGGGTGTCCGAGAATTGTTGGAAACATTACAAAATTCCGTAAAAGCAGCTTCAGCCAAAAGAAATAGAAAGAAGAGTAGGCTCACTATAAAATTGCTTAAAATATAATTAAGAGCAGTGACTATTTTTTTATGACATATACTACAACAAATTCTAAATTTTCATTCTACAAATTTTTGTTGTCTAATTGCATTTTTTGCTGTTTTTGAAATAAAAAATTTAAAGTACTAAAAAAAATTTGTGAAATACTTACTATCTTTTTTATGCAAAAATTATAGTTTGGAATCTTTTAAATATGCTTACAAAATTCAAAACTGTATCTATGTTTTAAGGAGTTATTTAAGATTTTATGCTGGATGACAGGTATGTTTATTAAAGAACAAACACTTTAAATCGTTTTTTCTCAGTGTTTGTTTTTCCTTGATATTAAGTTTTTCGAAAGGCAAAGGCTTTTTTTTATAATTGACAAATGTATAATTTTTTTTTAAATCTTGTAAAATATGTGTATATTATAAATTCACGTGCGTGAATCAGCTCTATAAGTAGTAGTTTATTTAAAAATACATTACGAAAGTAAAAAAAAATTTGAGTTTTAAGGAAAAATGTTGTGTTATTATGAATAACTATTTTAATAAAAATAAAATACATGTAATATACATAGTTTTAATGCCAATATTCGTATATATTATAGTTAAAAGGGTCTAAGAAAAAATTTGGTAAAAATATATGATTATTTAAAAAATCCTTAACGTTTAAAAAAAAGCTTAATAAATGGACAGAGAAATTAAAAAAAAAAATACGAACAATTATTGAATTTTTGTTTGAAATATTGTTTTCTTACATAAATTTAAATAATATACATTAAAATTTTTATTCAATTTTTTTTTTAAATAAGAGTTTTTATGGTACTGTACCTTCCCTTAAGGGATTTGTTTAAAAAATCTGCGGATTTATTTTATTGTTTTTGTTGATTTATTTAACTGGGAAACTGATGGTAATATAATATTCACTTATTACTAAAATAATAATGAGCAAATTAAAAATTAAGACAATTAATAATGTTCCATCCAAAGCCTATTCTAAGCAAAATTTACGACTGTCCGATTGCTCAAAATATTGACATATCCTAGCAAAAACCTGTCGTTTTAGAAAAAAAAAACTTATTTTCAATATTTACCGCATCCATTTTTCTTTGAATTTACTTTCTATTATCTACGGAGATATTTCGAAAGGTCGATGTATTCTTAATAAATAATTTTTGTCGTTCCACAACAAAATTCAATTTATTATGTAAAACCAAATTATAGCTTTCAATATGACTTCGACAGTAATCTATACTTAATCGATTTATTTTTATTTATTATAGTTTATTGACAGTATTATAGTTTTAAAACGTTTTTCCAGTTTCATTTCTTACCTTGATTATAATTTTGGTCTCCCATAGTTGTTTTTAGACGATTATTTAAATGTACTTCGGAAATTTTATTTCCTGCATAAGAAGTGTCTGAATTGGAGATTCCATTTTCATATTCTAAAAAGTACAGGGTGGTGTAAAATGAAAGTTATGGTTTAAATGCTTTATAACTTTTTTATTCTTGAATAAATTGTTAACATTATTTTGTCAAAATACAGCATATGAATGGAGAATATTGTTAACTTAAACGTTAAAAAGTACGTCTCGCAGGTGTAGCCGCTTCACAAAGTCGTGCTCTTTCCACCACATGTTGCATGTATTTTTGCAAAATTTCAGGGGTTATGGCACGGATTTCATTGCGAATATTGTTTTTCAATTCAGATATGATCTGTGACTTACGGACGAATACTCTCTCTTTCAAATAGCCCCAAAGAAAAAAAAGCGATTTATTGTTGGCACTGAGGTTCCAGTCCGCACATTAAAATATCGACGATATGAACGCGGCGTCAGAATAACTGAGTTTCCATTTGAAAAATAAAATTCAATGATTTTTGTTCTATTGTGTACTGTTCCAATTCCAATTCCCCAAGCCTTCTTTACACAATTCTGAAGCAAAAGAAAAAATACAATAATAAATAAAGAAGCATATAAACCATAACGTTCATTTTGCACCACCCTTTATTTTGTGCTCTGCTTGTTCACTGCAACTACATTCGTTATATTAAATTCCAATTCCTTTTAATATATTGTGTTAAAGTACAGTTGAATAATAATAATATATTGTGTTAAAGTACAGTCAGAATAACTGAGTTTCCATTTGAAAAATAAAATTCAATGATTTTTGTTCTATTGTGTACTGTTCCAATTCCAATTCCCCAAGCCTTCTTTACACAATTCTGAAGCAAAAGAAAAAATACAATAATAAATAAAGAAGCATATAAACCATAACGTTCATTTTGCACCACCCTTTATTTTGTGCTCTGCTTGTTCACTGCAACTGCATTCGTTATATTAAATTCCAATTCCTTTTAATATAGCGTGTTAAAGTACAGTTGAATAATAATAATATATTGTGTTAAAGTACAGTCAGAATAACTGAGTTTCCATTTGAAAAATAAAATTCAATGATTTTTGTTCTATTGTGTACTGTTCCAATTCCAATTCCCCAAGCCTTCTTTACACAATTCTGAAGCAAAAGAAAAAATACAATAATAAATAAAGAAGCATATAAACCATAACGTTCATTTTGCACCACCCTTTATTTTGTGCTCTGCTTGTTCACTGCAACTACATTCGTTATATTAAATTCCAATTCCTTTTAATATATTGTGTTAAAGTACAGTTGAATAATAATAATATATTGTGTTAAAGTACAGTCAGAATAACTGAGTTTCCATTTGAAAAATAAAATTCAATGATTTTTGTTCTATTGTGTACTGTTCCAATTCCAATTCCCCAAGCCTTCTTTACACAATTCTGAAGCAAAAGAAAAAATACAATAATAAATAAAGAAGCATATAAACCATAACGTTCATTTTGCACCACCCTTTATTTTGTGCTCTGCTTGTTCACTGCAACTGCATTCGTTATATTAAATTCCAATTCCTTTTAATATAGCGTGTTAAAGTACAGTTGAATAATAATAATATATTGTGTTAAAGTACAGTCAGAATAACTGAGTTTCCATTTGAAAAATAAAATTCAATGATTTTTGTTCTATTGTGTACTGTTCCAATTCCAATTCCCCAAGCCTTCTTTACACAATTCTGAAGCAAAAGAAAAAATACAATAATAAATAAAGAAGCATATAAACCATAACGTTCATTTTGCACCACCCTTTATTTTGTGCTCTGCTTGTTCACTGCAACTACATTCGTTATATTAAATTCCAATTCCTTTTAATATATTGTGTTAAAGTACAGTTGAATAATAATAATATATTGTGTTAAAGTACAGTCAGAATAACTGAGTTTCCATTTGAAAAATAAAATTCAATGATTTTTGTTCTATTGTGTACTGTTCCAATTCCAATTCCCCAAGCCTTCTTTACACAATTCTGAAGCAAAAGAAAAAATACAATAATAAATAAAGAAGCATATAAACCATAACGTTCATTTTGCACCACCCTTTATTTTGTGCTCTGCTTGTTCACTGCAACTGCATTCGTTATATTAAATTCCAATTCCTTTTAATATAGCGTGTTAAAGTACAGTTGAATAATAATAATATATTGTGTTAAAGTACAGTCAGAATAACTGAGTTTCCATTTGAAAATTAAATTCAATGATTTTTGTTCTATTGTGTACTGTTCCAATTCCAATTCCCCAAGCCTTCTTTACACAGTTCTGAAACAAAAGAAAAAATACAATAATAAATAAAGAAGCATATAAACCATAACGTTCATTTTGCACCACCCTTTATTTTGTGCTCTGCTTGTTCACTGCAACTGCATTCGTTATATTAAATTCCAATTCCTTTTAATATAGCGTGTTAAAGTACAGTTGAATAATAATAATATATTGTGTTAAAGTACAGTCAGAATAACTGAGTTTCCATTTGAAAAATAAAATTCAATGATTTTTGTTCTATTGTGTACTGTTCCAATTCCAATTCCCCAAGCCTTCTTTACACAATTCTGAAGCAAAAGAAAAAATACAATAATAAATAAAGAAGCATATAAACCATAACGTTCATTTTGCACCACCCTTTATTTTGTGCTCTGCTTGTTCACTGCAACTGCATTCGTTATATTAAATTCCAATTCCTTTTAATATAGCGTGTTAAAGTACAGTTGAATAATAATAATATATTGTGTTAAAGTACAGTTGAATAATAATAATATATGGTGTTAAAGTACAGTCAGAATAACTGAGTTTCCATTTGAAAAATAAAATTCAATGATTTTTGTTCTATTGTGTACTGTTCCAATTCCAATTCCCCAAGCCTTCTTTACACAATTCTGAAGCAAAAGAAAAAATACAATAATAAATAAAGAAGCATATAAACCATAACGTTCATTTTGCACCACCCTTTATTTTGTGCTCTGCTTGTTCACTGCAACTGCATTCGTTATATTAAATTCCAATTCCTTTTAATATAGCGTGTTAAAGTACAGTTGAATAATAATAATATATTGTGTTAAAGTACAGTCAGAATAACTGAGTTTCCATTTGAAAAATAAAATTCAATGATTTTTGTTCTATTGTGTACTGTTCCAATTCCAATTCCCCAAGCCTTCTTTACACAATTCTGAAGCAAAAGAAAAAATACAATAATAAATAAAGAAGCATATAAACCATAACGTTCATTTTGCACCACCCTTTATTTTGTGCTCTGCTTGTTCACTGCAACTGCATTCGTTATATTAAATTCCAATTCCTTTTAATATAGCGTGTTAAAGTACAGTTGAATAATAATAATATATTGTGTTAAAGTACAGTCAGAATAACTGAGTTTCCATTTGAAAAATAAAATTCAATGATTTTTGTTCTATTGTGTACTGTTCCAATTCCAATTCCCCAAGCCTTCTTTACACAATTCTGAAGCAAAAGAAAAAATACAATAATAAATAAAGAAGCATATAAACCATAACGTTCATTTTGCACCACCCTTTATTTTGTGCTCTGCTTGTTCACTGCAACTGCATTCGTTATATTAAATTCCAATTCCTTTTAATATAGCGTGTTAAAGTACAGTTGAATAATAATAATATATTGTGTTAAAGTACAGTCAGAATAACTGAGTTTCCATTTGAAAAATAAAATTCAATGATTTTTGTTCTATTGTGTACTGTTCCAATTCCAATTCCCCAAGCCTTCTTTACACAATTCTGAAGCAAAAGAAAAAATACAATAATAAATAAAGAAGCATATAAACCATAACGTTCATTTTGCACCACCCTTTATTTTGTGCTCTGCTTGTTCACTGCAACTGCATTCGTTATATTAAATTCCAATTCCTTTTAATATAGCGTGTTAAAGTACAGTTGAATAATAATAATATATTGTGTTAAAGTACAGTCAGAATAACTGAGTTTCCATTTGAAAAATAAAATTCAATGATTTTTGTTCTATTGTGTACTGTTCCAATTCCAATTCCCCAAGCCTTCTTTACACAGTTCTGAAACAAAAGAAAAAATACAATAATAAATAAAGAAGCATATAAACCATAACGTTCATTTTGCACCACCCTTTATTTTGTACTCTGCTTGTTCACTGCAACTGCATTCGTTATATTAAATTCCAATTCCTTTTAATATAGCGTGTTAAAGTACAGTTGAATAATAATAATATATTGTGTTAAAGTACAGTCAGAATAACTGAGTTTCCATTTGAAAAATAAAATTCAATGATTTTTGTTCTATTGTGTACTGTTCCAATTCCAATTCCCCAAGCCTTCTTTACACAGTTCTGAAACGAAAGAAAAAATACAATAATAAATAAAGAAGCATATAAACCATAACGTTCATTTTGCACCACCCTTTATTTTGTACTCTGCTTGTTCACTGCAACTGCATTCGTTATATTAAATTCCAATTCCTTTTAATATATTGTGTTAAAGTACAGTTGAATATGTATATAATATAGGATGTTCACAAATTGGACGATGGTCATTGTTTCACTACATCACATTTAGCAGTATTGTCATAATAGAACATTATTTTCGCCCGACTATTTCGCTTATATTTAAGCAAGTCTCTTAGCTTTTGTAGCAACAAACTAAGTATTCAAAGTACCCTGTTAAAAATTTCAGTTCAACGATGTACCATATATTGGTGCAAAACAGAGGTCTGCAACAAATTACATCATATTATGGTGAAATCTGAGTTGAACCAAAAATTCTATATGGGAAAAAAGCGGAGGTTTCACCAATAATTGGTTTAACCTCTTTAACTGCAACCGAAATTTTCGTTATCGCTACATCAACAAGCCGAGGAATCCCCGCCCCCTAAGAAAGACAACGACGAACAAGGACATACGTGGCCCAGTGGATAAAGGATGAATCAGAGGAATCCTAATTCGGGCACATTCGGTGGACTTGACAAAGAAAGGTAAAAAGGTTGTGATCTTCCAATCGGAGGGTTGCCAGCTTCTCTACAAAAATACTACCACTAAAATACTAAAAAAAACTCGAATTTTGAGTTGTATGCTACGTTATGAATTTTGGTGCAATTTCACCACTAAATGGTATCCTTGGTAGCACCGTAAAATGGTGAAACTAAGCGCCAAATTTTGGTTGCAGCTGAATGGGTACAATATTTTGGTGCAAGATCGTAATAGTTTGTAACAGTGTACAGCAAAAAAAAGTCGTCAGCTAGGTTACCGTCGTCGGTTAGGCCAGCTCGGGTGTTGTCCTCGTCATCTGACCGTGGTTCAAACACACGAGTCAGAGTTCGCGAGTCTTCCTTTTATATAGACCCAATAGATCCCACTGTGCAGCTCTAGTACGAAGTTGATAAACCAACTAACTTGAAGGAAATTCCTGTGAACACTGCCTCCTATTTTAGAACCATTGTTAGATGATGAACACAATATCAGAGCTGGGACTTTATTCTCCAAATTGTTACAGTGCTATTTAAAAAAAACTTAAAACCTTTTTTTAAAAAAATTCAATTTCAGTAAAACTTGCTGTCTAATAAACAATTATGAATGATAAATTAAAAAAAAAAATCTAAAATATATTTTTTATACAAAAAATAAAATAATAACGCTGCATTGGAAGAAAAGTCGTCCATTTTAGTCGGTGATATTACTTAAATTAAACAGCATGTCTTATTTTTGGGTTAAAGTTTTGTGCTTGAAAAATGTTAGGATTTTCATATGCACAACTTGAAAAAGTAAAATATTTTTGCACCTCCCGGAAAATGGTTTCCTTACCTATAACTACACTGTAAAAAAGGGAACTTAAAAATGAGTACCTGAAAATACTCGCTTTTCTTTGAGTACAAATGCATCGTAAATGAGCAATGACGTACTCAAGTTCAATAATCGTACTGTTTCAACAATGAGCAACGTAATTTGATATTGCTATCTCAGCTTCTGTTCAAGCCATCTTAACAAAGCGACCTGACAAACTTCAAATAGTTGTTTCAGAAGATGGTGTTCCACATTATTTGATGTCGATGGCTTAAATGGAAACTGAGTAATTACTACTCAATTATCTTACTTTTCTTTTGGTATACCTTTTTAACATTTATTCTATTTATAACTTCTTCACGCGTAGTCCGGGTAGTACAACTAATAAGGCACTGTACTGCGGTGCCTGAGGATCTGGGTTCAATTCCCGATAAGTCTTCGTTGTTATTGTCGACATTTATTGAAAGGGATTTATGAAAGCAGCGTATGTAGGATACCATCTGCTCTTTTTTATTAATTTTACTAATTTTTGAGTACATGTCTTTTTCAAAGTTGGAACTTATCGATTCGTAGTCCTTATAAGCATCGATTGTACTAAAAAATAAGTACATTTTACTTATTTATTTTTGAGTACCTATTTTTTACTGTGTATAGTTTAGTTACAAACCAAATGTACATCCCAGCTAAATAAAGTTAAAAAAAAATAATTATGATAATGCACATTTTTTTTAAATACAAAAATGTTTAATGCAGGCATCGCCACTATCAAATCGGCAATTTTAAAAATTATTATATCCCTCCAAAACCGCAGATTTACTAAACCTCTTGTATAAATATTTCATAGCAATAATAGGGAAGATAAATTCATCATCCATAGTACAAATGCAAGAATATCCAATGAATATCAAGTAACTACTACAACAAAGAAGCGATGATGAGACATTTATCCACGATCAAATCAAGTGCAAATGCATTCCAATTTGGATGTAAGTTTGGCCATAATAATACGTTATAGAACATATGTTATAAACGTTATCTTCCTAAAAGAAACGAGCAGGGCGCTCCCATGATCTTAAGATAAAGCCAGAATAAAGAGAAAAGGAAGAATGCTTCAGATTACTCATACACATTTATAGTATCCGAAAAACGCTTTTGCTTACAATCATCACTTAACTTACTGTTTAAAACTGGTTTCATCTTTGGGTAGAGAATAACAAGCCTCGAGTCTTTAAAAGCGCTCTTGCTTATAGTTGTTTTCACTTTTTGATCATTAATTTACATATTTGCGTCACTAAAGGCTTTAATTTGCGCATATATTTTACTTTTGAGCTTTAATGAATTTATGTAACTATATGTTAGTTTTAAAATATAGTAATTGGGTTTATCTAATATTTTGTCATTGATGTGTATTATATAAATTTTAATGGAATGTAGTGTCTTTATAGCGTAATAATGTCAAGCTTCAAGCTTTTTGTGAGTGGAACAATTTCACCGTAATTTTATGCAACTGAACCTGAAATCAGTCAATACCCAAATTTTCTGTTAGAACTAGTTTTATCATAGCCCCTTCGTTATATCAGTATTAACTAGGCAATACTATAATTAACAATTTCTATTAGATAATTCTAGTTTTAACTAAATGTTTTGAAGTCTAGTTGTGGTTAGTTACAATTAGTAGTAACTGAAATTTCATGAAAATAACAACAACTAGAAGTAATTATTTATAATTACTTGTAATTATTTATAAAGTCGCTGAACATTACATTTCAACTATTGTAAAAGTATACCGTGACACCCAAAATTATCTTGCTTCAATGAACAATAATATTAACCACTCACAGTATAAATATATCAAATACTCACATTCAATCGAAGACTACTTAATTTCTAATATAGATATCACTATAAAAAGAATTATTATACAAATTCGTTACAATCAATCACGTATATTTTTTAAAGGAGTTGTTTTCGAAATATTTCCTAATAATTCCTGAAAATTTTGTAACACAACAGAAAATGAAACCAGGGATCATGTATTTTTAGTCTGTCCAATTTACGATGCATTCAGAAGAAAATATTTATCATCAATTGAATCCAGTAACATTTCAACCGTCCTAAAATTTAAAAAACAAGAATATTTTTGTTTTTATAATTACGCAATCTCTGTTTTAAAATTCCGAAAGGACATGGTGACTTGTGCAGGAATAACAGATTTAAACCCTAATTCTAATTTATTTTTGCTTTTGTAATTGCTCATGTATTGCTCATATAATTTAATTTTGTCTGTTTTTTGTATATTTGTTCAAATTGTGTTTTAATTTTTTTTAATGTATTATATTGTATTTTGTGTTATCTAATTTTGTATCCGCCTTTGTTAAATTATGTTGCCAACCTTTGTAAATGGGCTACGGCCCGCTACAATAAACTTATCTATATAAGTAATTATTTATAACAAACATGTTTATTCCGTATTTGAAAACAATATAATAGAATAAACGGATGTTCAACAGCAATCAGAAAAAAAAAATTAACTGTACAGAAAAACATATACTTATCGACTAAAACTACCAGTATTTATTACAAAATATTTTGTTTCTTATTCGAAAACAAAACTGTAGAAAACGACAAAAAAAGTTAACAAATATGTTATTTTATTTAAAAAATATTAATAAACAATCACTTTTTTGTTTGCGCAACAACTACACCTGTAGAAATCCTCCATGAAGTTCTGGACATGCAAAATTAGTTTTAACTGACTCATTTTAGTCCAAACTAGTTTAAAATAGTAAAATCTGTGGTAAATGGGAACTTAATATTTATTAGTTTTCCTTACATATATCAGTTAATTCTAATATTTCTTAATTAATACTGGTGTTAACAAAGGGTCTATGATAAAACTAGTTCTAACTAGGAAATTCTGATATTGACTGATTTCGGGTTTTCACTTTAACATATACAATATTTGGAAAATCTAATTAATACACATCAAGATAATTCTCAATAGATTTTAATATTTAAAAGATAACATATCTACACTATTATCTTCCATGGAATATTTTCTCAAAAGTAATTATTTTCTCCCTAACATTCATTTTTGAGTTTTATTCTCATTAATTAAAAAAAACTAATACAATTGTTTAAAAGTATTGGGTCATAAATATTATTTAAAATGTTCATTTTTCTAGGATATTTGAAGAAAATTAAATTGAAAGGAAAAAGTTAACAAATATTTCTAATTTCTTATTTTATTTTATGGGATCTTTTCAAAATATCTAAATTATTATTTTTTATCAAAATATCTAAATTATTATTTTTCATCAAAATATCTAAATTATTATTTTTCATCAAAATATCTAAATTATTATTTTTCATCAAAATATCTAAATTATTATTTTTCATCAAAATATCTAAATTATTATTTTTCATCAAAATATTTAAATTATTATTTTTCATCAAAATATCTAAATTATTATTTTTCATCAATATATCTAAATTATTATTTTTCATCAAATGTCTAAATTATTATTTTTCGTCAAAATATCTAAATTATTATTTTGTCTGTTCCTAATTATAACTTTAAAAAAATTCTACGAAATGCATTTTAACTGATGCCACATATTTAAATATCACATTTAACCAAACAAATGCTCAAGTATTGCATAAATCACATTTTCAATATACATCACTAAATATTAAAATCTAAAATACCATATTTATTCTTTACTTTTCTAGGTTAATATATTTGAACTATTTAAAAATAAAAAAAAATCTTAAAACAAAAATGCAACCTTTTTTGCTGAACAATAATATTCAATGATAAGGATAAAAAAAATTCGGTACGCCCACAGTTCTTCATTATCATCACAAGACATATTCAAATACTATATAATCCATTTGAATATACTCCCACAAAACGCCAAAGTATTCCAACAACACCAGCTTTGAATACATTATCCTGATACTATCTTGAAAATAAGGTTAATAAAAACCACAAACGATATTAACAATAGGCCATAATTCGCTGCGAAATTGATTTTGTTATGCCAACTCAAGATACTAAACGTTTTCTTCCTCTAACCTCACCATTTTATGGTTGTTTTACGGCGTTACTCACTTTTAGTTGACATAAGTAAAAAAGAATTGGAATATTATAGCAGTCTTTAACGTTGCGCTAACGCTGAATAAAGATTTTAGCAAAATGAGCAAAAGAAGAATACTTCCTACATTTTTAGAGACATATTTGTATAGTCACTTTAAAAACTATGTGTCTGACATTTGACAAACAATGATTTCCACTCAAGATAAAAATCCAGTGTATTTTGTTAAATCGAGAATCTGATCCAGTTCATTTTCCTTGTATAATTATGTTATATCATAAATTAAAGTAGGTCATGCTGAAATATAAGTTGAAATATATGATGTGCTCAAATATAAAATATTATAACTATCTATTTCTTTACAGGACATTATCATAGAATTTATGATTAGAAAACTTCGTTTTGAAGAAAATGGCGTCTTCACATATGGTTAGGCTTAGTACTTTTAGAAATATACATTTGTTTTAGAAACAATCATCGTACTATATTGAAATATATTTATTATTAATTATAAAAACATCCAAAACCTTTTACTTTTATCCTATAAACGTACACTTCAAAAATAAGAATTAAAGAAATAAAATATTACGTTTAATTCCTTTGTTTTTGAATCCAAACTTTCTTTACTTTTCGTTAACTAGCCGTGGTTGTGTGATGACTACACCAACGGCTTAGAGAACAATAGGTCCGTGAAATCGAAATCGGGTTATTGTTATACTACTTACAGCGATCTGCATTGATACTTTTAATTCATATTGAAAGTATCGAAACTGGAAATTCGATCAAATCGGTGTATTAAAAGAAAGATATGGGTGTAAAACGAAAGCTAAAAATTCTTACATCGTGATTTTTAAATGTATAATGTTGTTATAAAATCACAAGCCAATTGTTTCATAGGCATAAAAGTAAAATCCTAAGAGTGTAGAAGGCAGACATGTGAGGTAGCAAGTATGTTGAATTAACTGCATGTGCGTGTTAAAGCTACACCATGAGCTATCATGACGGTTCGGGATCTATCCCAAAGGAGCGACCCAAGAACATTGCCTTATAATTTTGAATCGCATTTCAATGACCAGGACAACTCCCGAGATGAATCTCCACTCTCCAAACTTGCACACCAAGACCAATATGAAAAGATTTGAAGCATTATAGATTTAACTTACAGCAACACCGTCTACATGGTGAAACTTCAATTTTCTAAAAAAGAACTCGAATTCGTGAGACACCAATTCGAGATGCATATTATTTAATATAAATCAACTTGAATTTAAGATATCGAAAAAAATCGATGTTAAATCTTCTTTAAAAATATAATGATTTTCCCACTCTCATTAAAACCGGGTTATTAGTTTCTAAATTTAACGCAGACTAGCACATGCCACCCTGTAATTTTATTAATAATTAAAAGTTTACTTAGTCATTATTTAACTATTATGAGGGATAGGTTTCACGACACACTATATAGTTTCAACTCAGATTTCAGTAAAAAAAAAATTAAAAAATGTAACTAAAAAGAATCAAATTACTTACATTGTTAAAAATAGGTATTCAAAAATAAGTAAAATGTAATAATTTTTTTATTACATTCGATTCTTATCATAGCTCTAAATATATGAGTTTTATTTTTGAAATAGACATGTACTCAAAAATGAGTACAATGAGTAACACTGAATAAAAAGAGCAGTAGTTTGCCTACATATGCTGCCTTCATAAATCACTTTTAAAAAATATTGACAATATTTCGAACCCATATCCTAAGGCACCGCAGTCCAGTGCTTTATCCATTGTACTATCATGGTGACGTGAAGAAGTTATAAACAGAATAAATGTTAAAAAGGTGTGCCAAAAGAATAGAATGGGAAGTAAGATAATTGAGTTGTAATAACTCAGTCTCCATGTAAGTAATCGACATCAAATAAAGTTTAAAACCATCTTCTGAACAACTATTTTAAGTTTGTCAGGTCGCTTTGTTCAGATGGCTTAAACAGAAGCTGAGATTAGCAATATTAAATCACACTGCTCATTTTTGAGAAAGTAAGGTTGGTTAAATTTGAATACGTCATCGCTCATTTACGATGATCTAATTATACTCAAAGAAAAACGAGTATGTCCAGGTACTCATTTTAAGTACCTTTTTTTTACAATGTACTATTTGACTATAAATTCAAATAATTTAACCAGTGTTTTAATTATTAAAACACAAATGCAACGTTAAAATACGCAATAAAAGTCCGTAATAATCCGGACATGTTTCGGGAGATACATCACCCTTCATCAGCGGAAAATGTAAAGTCTGTGTGTAATGAAATATAAATAAACCCAAGCAATCTAAAATGTTGCCAAAGACCAAAAAACTAACTAAAAACTATTACAAACGGTTGGAGTTAACTATTGTGTGCCAACAAGCGGGAAACATTGGGACCGCAAACGTTTCATTGACAACCGAATCAATATTACTAAAAATATGAAACGCCTCCAGGAAGTCAAGTTCAAATGGAGATTTAGGTTTGCAAATTAAATGTGAGTTAGAAAAATTAAATATATGACCATGTTCCCAAGAGTGCTTGGCAATGGAGGACTTCTTTATTTCTTGTTTAACAGTATGTGCTTGGTGCTCCTTGATACGAAATCTTAATGCTCTTAATGCTCTCTTTGTGTTTTAATATTCTTAACGCAATGTTCTATAAGACGAGTTTTTATCTTATTCAGTGTTTTAATTCTTTGGGGCTAGGTGGGTTAAAAACTGTCCCACCGTTTGCTTAGCTTTCTATGCCTGGTGGGATATATTTTAACCCACCTTAAAAGTTGAAGTTACGCATAATCATTCAGTTTAATATTTTTTTAAAAAGTTTTTCATTATGTTGGCAATGCTATGCACCAACGGTAAATGCGTAAATAAGTGAGAAAAAAAAATTTACAAATCAAAACGCGGCATTAAGTTGTGTGTGATGCTGTGATGTGTGATTAAATGAAAAATTCTGTACAATTAGGGATTTTATTTTCGTTAAAATCGTATGCCTCAAAGAGTTAAACAACAAGATAACACTTTAAAATCTCAAGATTCCACATATCTTTTTTTTATAAATATCCTTAATTTGAAGAACCAAATCAACGCTCTGTTTATTTTCATCCCGGAAATAAAAATACTCACCAGCATTGTTTACAAAATACCATAAAGCATTTAAAAAAAATACTCATCTCCGCATACCCCTTCCCCGCACGAAACACTCAATCAGTCTCTGTCATGGATATCACACCAATTCCTTGTTCTGATTCCTAAAGAGAAAAAAAAATAGCGATTTCTGAATTTTATCCGTGTTTTATTTTTGTTGAACAATATGAACGGCCTACCTCCCGCAAAAAGTGTGACCTCAAGCTAAAAGGCCTCACCTGGGACTTGAAGCGCCCTCCGACGGATTTCAGGTATCGTCCAGAAGACAGGAAGATCCACCACTCTCGCTTGTGACTCGACTGTCAGCATGCAACGGTTTTGTCAGCTCTTGCTCATCTTTGGAATAGGGCAAGCGGTTTTTGCCGGTAAGTGGGGATGCTTATTATTTTCATTGAAAAGTGTCGATTATTTCTTTTAGGCTTATTTTAAAATCAGATTTGTAATATTTGTGTCGTTTTATTTAGTTAAAAAATGCGTTTTGTTTTCAAATAATTTTAATAGAAGTTTGACGTTGGATGTTTCCTATGGTTGTATACCAAAATTTTAATAGAATCCCACAGTTTAAAAATTGCTTAGCATGGTTTTAGATAATTCGTAGTGTCTGATAATGACTTTTATAATGGGGTTTCGATAATTTAATATTTATTTTCTTTTAAGAGAACTTGAACTTTAGATCTTTTCTATATCAAACTTTAAATTTTTTTCAATTGTTTAACACGTTTTTATATAATTAATATATTAAATGTCCGCTATTAACTTTTATAAAACTTGTTTAAAAAATAAATTCTTCGAAAATGTGTATAATTTAACAAGTTTAGAGTGATATGGCATCTTACATGAGATCGTTAAATACTGTACTATTTAAATACTATGCATAGATACATTGCGCCTTATATGAAAACCTTTTAAATTATTGATATATGTGAAATTAAAAGTAATATAAAAATTCACGAAGAAAACTTAGACCCTTCAAAAAGTCAAAGGTGCATAAATTAATAATATTTTCTATCGATTTTAATATACAAGAATAAATAATTTATTTAATACATTTGCAATCAACTCAGTAAATATAGCTTATGTCGCTTATGTATGCTTAAGTCACTTATGTATGTATGCTTAAGTCACTTATGTATGTATGCTTAAGTCACTTATGTATGTATGCTTAAGTCACTTATGTATGTATGCTTAAGTCACTTATGTATGTATGCTTAAGTCACTTATGTATGTATGCTTAAGTCACTTATGTATGTATGCTTAAGTCACTTATGTATGTATGCTTAAGTCACTTATGTATGTATGCTTAAGTCACTTATGTATGTATGCTTAAGTCACTTATGTATGTATGCTTAAGTCACTTATGTATGTATGCTTAAGTCACTTATGTATGTATGCTTAAGTCACTTATGTATGTATGCTTAAGTCACTTATGTATGTATGCTTAAGTCACTTATGTATGTATGCTTAAGTCACTTATGTATGTATGCTTAAGTCACTTATGTATGTATGCTTAAGTCACTTATGTATGTATGCTTAAGTCACTTATGTATGTATGCTTAAGTCACTTATGTATGTATGCTTATGCATGCTTAATGTATGCTTAAGTATATGTATGCTTAAGCTTATGTATGCTTAAGTCGCTCAATTCCAAAATGTCTCTTGTGAACTTTGGAGAACAAGCCCATCACTTTTTTTAATTAAATTTTTTCTCATTACATTTTATTTATACACCTATAATTAAGCAAAGCATGCTGTTTAATGTGTAAAATTACATAATTTGCTTAATTCCAGGTGTAGAAATAAAATTTAGTACGAAAAAAATGTAATTTAAAAATTTAATGGGCTTGTTCTCCAAAGTGCACAAGAGACATTTTGGAATTGGGTAACTCATGTATAATATTTCAAATAACAATGCAGGAAAGCTTTATTTGATTGGCTCATGTGTCTATTTTTTTTAATTACTTTGCTTGTTTTTTAGACTATACATATGTAAATTATTCAAAAGAAATATTATCTTAGGGACACAATATATTATAATATATTTCAAATTTCAGAAGCATATTAAAATATGTCGCCTTGTAAAATCGAATTTTATTTGTCTGGTATTACTATTCCATTGAGATATCAACAATGATTTCGAAAATTAACTAAAATAAGTCTCTTAAAACTATATCGCTTAAAATATATCTCTTTTAAATGTCCCCTATTTTATTTAATACAATTCATATAACTTAATGCTATTCATACAGTTGTATCTGTTAAATAAAGGATATCAAAAAAAAATTAACACTAATTTTTATATTACTTTTAATTTCAAATATCTCAATAATTAAAAATGTTTTCATATAAGTTGCAATGTATTTATGTATAGTATTTAAAGATCTCATGTAAAATGCCATATCACTCTAAACTTTCTAAGTAATTTATCTGCTAACAAATATTAGTTAAAAATAAATTTAACGTTTAAATATTAATTAATCTTTATGTTTAACTTTTTGGTATCATTTTGTATTTTTTATAAAGAATGTCCAAGTTAATTACTGACAGTACATTCAACAATTTCATTATCCCTGCTTTAAAATAGTAAAACATATATTCTCAATTGAATATTCTTTGGGCGCTTCACTTTTCAACTATTTAGTCATTGTTTTCATGAGGTATCCGATTGCTAGACATGCTTTTCAGAACAAAGGGCCAGACTTGGTTTTGCGCTCAAAATTTAAAGCTGCAGCTTTCAGGCATAACTTTAAAGTAGCACATGATGTTTAAAGTTTTGACAATATTACAAATTGGAAATAAATTTTGCTGTTCGGTTTTGTCCCATTGACAAAGTTTTTACGCACTGGCAAAGAGCAAACCTTCGGATTTAGTTATGTTTCTGATACTTTTCAAAAAGGAATATTTCGAGAGAAAAATAGTATAATTTCAATAATTTTGGAATATTTTTATAAGAAAAATATACGCTAAAAATGTCAAAGAAACAGCTGAATTTTCATTTTATCAAAGTTGATAAAAGTGGGCAAAACTCTTGTAGAGTCTCCATTTTTTTTTCTTTATTATAAAATGTAACAGTTATTAAGATGCTTTAAAGCACATACATCGCTGTAGTTTAAAGAATGAATTAAGTACCTACTAGATGCCCATGAACATTCTAGATCCTGTTAGAAAACTCTATAATTCATTTAGTAGCCTTTTGTAATAAAATAACAACATATAACAATACAACATAATTTTTTGAAACTAGGCAACATGTCTTAAGCAAAATTACAATATATTTACAATAAAACGAAATTTTTGAATTAAAAAAATTTGAAACAAAGCAACATATTTGCAATAAAACAAGAAATTTGCAACAAAACAAACCAATTTTTGCCTCAAACCAACTTTTTGAAACTAATCAACAACATTTTTGTAACAAAACAACAACATTTTAACAAAAACATTGCAACAAGAAAATAATGAAATTTAATTATATTCACAGCTTCCTATAAACGCAATAAATTGACTATTTTGTAATAATACCATTATTAACTTGATGGCTCTGCACTTGTGTTATACCACCTTTATGCCAATTGGTTATTTAAACAAATGGGTACGTTTATCGTAAAAATTTTATGAAATAAAATTCAATAAAACTATAACTCAGTAAAAATTGAAAATTTTAAATTTCAGAAATTGAAAAAAATGCTTTGAAAAAGAGGCGATTTTGGTTCGAAATGTAAGCAATCTGATGATTACGAAAAGTTGTGGACACTTTAATGATAGCCCCTTTTTTACCTCAGTTAGTTTATGATTAATAAAAAATTATTAAAGTTTGAGGGTACATCGAGACTTTAATTTTGACGCTTTTTTCCATAACTTTTATGTAGGATTTTAATGAAATGGAGACAAACACGCGGCCTTAAATATTAGACAAGCCACCAAAGAAACCGCCAATGTTTCACATAAAAAAACCACGAGGATTTTGAAATATTAGTTATTAAATTCTTTATAAAACGGTACATAAGATGGATACAAGAAAACAATCTTTTAATGTCGATAACTTTCACGATTCAAAACGAAATTTGATCAGATATTTTGCATTTATGAAAACAAAAAATACATCGTCCGTTTATCGTCAACTTAAAGTTTTGAACTTGCGCTCCAAGTGTGGAGAAACAAAGAACTCAACAAGCAATCTAGCTTGATTCCGAGGTAAGCAAACAAACCCGCGCGAAACTCAAGGTCACAACGAAGCCTAATTGTTAACTTTCGATGCATATTAATTACTCTTCGCTTTAATAATCCATACTTTCCCCTGTATTCGACATCACGCATACCGTCACAGATACTTTGCATTTATGAAAATAAAAAATACATCGTCCCTTTATGGCCAACTTAAAGTTTTTAACTTGCGCTCCACATGTGGAGAAACAAAGAACTCAACAAGCAATCTAGCTTGATTCCGATGTAACCAAACAAACCAGCGCGAAACTCAAGGTCACATTGAAGCCTAATTGTTAATTTTCGATGCATATTAATTACTCTTAGTTTAATAATCCATACTTTCTCCTGTATTCGACACCACGCATACCGTAACAGATATTTTGCATTTATGAAAACAAAAAATACATCGTCCCTTTATGGCCAACTTAAAGTTTTGAACTTGCGATCCAAGTGCGGAGAAACAAAGAACTCAACAAGCAATCTAGCTTGATTCCGAAGTAAGCAAACAAACCAGCGCGAAACTCAAGGTCACAGCGAAGCCTAATTGTTAACTTTCGATGCATATTACTCTTCGCTTCAATAATCCATACTTTCCCCTGTATTCGGCATCACGCATACCGTTACGCGTATTACGTTAGGGAAGATTGAGCAGATTCCTCTATTGTTGTAATTATCATAACGCAAATTATGGAGCGGATACAAGTAGAGAGAGTCATGTGGGAAACATGCGTTTAATCGCGTACCGTTAAATCGCTTATCTGGTCATAGAAGCATTCAGTTAGATCAGTGCTCTAGACTACAATGCCCGCGGGCCGTAATCTATCCATGGAAGGTTTTTTAAGGGGGATTACTAATTTTAGAAAAAGAAAGATACATATTTAAAAAAAAAATCTTTGTGAAATTGAAGGTTTTTTGAAGGTTTTATAAAGGATGTTGAACATAAACTGCGTTTTTTTTAAAGTTTTTAATTTTCCTTCATAATACCTTTTTAAAATCTGAATTTTCTTCGATAATTTCAATACCTCAGAATAAATTTTGAGGTACAGGTGTTGAAATACCTGTAAATTTCATTTTACAGGTGTTATGAAATTTTTTAAAATAAAAACCTTCAATTTAATAAATCTTCAATAAAACAGCAGTTTTCCTAAAAAAAACCTTCAATTTCACAATTTTGATGAAAGTTTTATGCTGATTTTTTTTTCTGGGTATCTTTGTCCGGATATTTTCCAATGGTCATATTTAAATTTGCCCATATTCTATTTAATATACAGTCAAATAATGACAATCGTCCAACAAGCTATGGCACTACACCTCCCTGAATATCTTCTTAAAACATTTACACAATTTTAGAAAACTTAAATAAGAACAGAATGAGAAAAATAAACATATATAACATTTATTGCCCGTATCTCTTTTAGCTTATCGCTAAGAAATAAATGGTGAAGAAATTAGCATTTAGTCTAATAGAAAAGGGTTTATTGAACTCACCTTCAAGTTCACTAATAAAATTGCCCTTCGCAACAATAAAATATTTTCAATTCAAAAGAACTCTAATTGGTTACTGAGTAACTTCCTAAGACAAAACCAAGCCTTAAAGGAATCGACTCGGTAAAACAACAGAATTTCCAATAGAAATTTGTTTAATTTCACTGAATCCATTCATTCTGCAGATTCTCCACTATTCTGAAAACAACCGCCTTCAAACTCCATTGCAAATCCTTGTTAGCTTTTTACATCAAATCCATTCATTTAAAAAGACCTCCATGTATGTTACGTTTCCACTGACATGTTATTCAATCGAATCCGTTCGTTCAAAATAACATCCAAGCAAGTTTATGTTAGTTTCTGTAAAACTCCAATCTCCTACGAAAATTCGTGTTTTCGTTTCTCGTATAAAACCCAATCGTTCAAATTGTCCCACACTGTATAATGTCTGTTAAAAAAAAAATAGTACTTTAACTCGAGCTCCATTGTTTGCAGAACAAAACGACAAAACCCACCGCGTTAGCAGAACCCTAAAGCACCATAGTTCCTGTTGGCGCGATTTTATATCTCTTTCCGGGTACCACTTTCTCGCTTTTCAAGGTCGTTTTTCTGTTTTAACAACGACAAAAAAAGCCTTTTCTGTAGTTGTGGGTCTCTTGTGTCGTTGCTAGGAATGTTATTTTTCACCTGCGTTGTTCCCATGTTAAAAAAAAAACAGAGCCTACAGAAAGAATAGGTGAGCGGTGCTCCCGTCAAAACTGATAGACGTTTTGCGGGAATCTCATATCTAAGTGAATGTGTTTTTGAATAAGTCGGTGCTGCTGTGATGTGACTCGTTGAGGTCTTTGCACGAAAGGATTGTTCTGATTAGGGTGTTAAGCCCCCAGGGGGGAAGTCTCTCTCTTCCCCCCCTCTTGGTGCAAAGACCTCGGGAGGCCTGACTGGTTTCTTGCCGAATTCCCGCTGACTGCTTTAATGGGCCTCTAAAACGGCCTCCCGAAAGCTACAAAAAATGCTCTCAGCTGTGTAATCGTAACGAGCATGAGTTAAACCGCAAATTGAATATCTGCACGCGCGCAGTCATTAAAATGCCGTTGTTCCTAAGGGACCCGACACGACTTGTCGGTGAATCGATTGGGATGGAACCATAGGCGGGTTCGTCCAAAGTAGTGTAGAGCTATATACACCAATGATTCTTAATGTCCAGTCTGAGATTATTGTTAGAATTAGTACTTATTCTTTGGGTCACCACTTCCAATTGAGGCATTACTCGTGGAAGTACGCCTGTTTGGGAGGATTTCTGAAAGTGATAAACTGTTCTATTACAAATTGCACTGTTTAAAATAGGTATTCACAAATAAGTCAAATATACTTAATTTTGAGTACATTCGATGCTTACCATGACTCCGAATACATAAGTTTCAATTTACTCAAAGACATGTACTCAAAAATGAGTACTGCAATGAGTAAAGAGAGTAAATGCTTGCCTACATAGGCTGCCTTCATAAGTCACTTTCTTTAAAATCGACAATTACAACTAAGACTAACGGGGAATAGAACCCAGATCCTAATGCATCGTTGTCCAGGCCCTTATTTGTTAAACTACCAGGTCGACTTGAAATAATTATAAACAGAAGAAATATTTAAAAGGTTTGCCAAAAGAATAGGAAGTAAGAAAATTGAGTTGTATTAACTCAGTTTCCATTTAAGCAATCAACATCAAATAATCTGGAAAACAATCTTTCGAAAAACTATTTTTAGTTTGCCAGGTCGCTTTGTTAAGATGGCTAAATTGAAGCTGAGAATAACAATATATAAGTATATAGTATAAAGGAATCAGTGCTTATTTTTTTGCCCTTTTTTATTCATTTAGATTTATTACGGTTTCTAAATATGAGAAACTTTTCTCCAATTGGTAAACTGGTGAAAAAATATTTATGAAATATTTGAAATTTTGATACAAAAAACAGATTCATCCTAGTGATAAAGCACTGATGAGCAGTTGAAAGTATATTCGCTGATTTAAAATCAGTGCCTATTAATGGGCTTCCAATGAAGGAGTTTCACGTGACGTAGGAAAAGGGAAATCTTGTAGTTTCGATTTCTTATCTACAGTAGACAACTATTCTCCTGTACGTTTGGTTGATACGCTCGCTGTTATGGTAAAGTTTATTTACAATATTCGTTTCTTCCAAAATATGTAATAATTTTATTCTACATATGAATAAATTTAAATACGGATATAATTATCTGTTATTAATTTTCCTTTAATCAGAATAACAAAGAAATACGAAAAAATGCTTTTTTTTTCAACACAAAAAAAAATGCTTCACATACGACGCGTACAATCTATCCCATTGTATAAAGTAGATATTTCTATGATTCGGCATATTTTAATGACAAAAAGTTAAAAATTATAATACAGGAGCTAAATTTTTATACTAATCCTACGTAAACTTTTTCGGAAGTCGAATTGTTCTTCCCCATTCCGTTTCAAAAGTGATCTTCTCAGAGTGAAACTCTCCCATTGATAAATCAAAAGGATACACTATAACCTAATTACACTAGTCTCCCTACTTTTCGATATAGCGACACCTTCCTTGCAACAGCCTCCACCGAAAATCCCAACTAGTTTGTAAAAATAAAGGTGCTTAAAAATGAGTACATGAACGTACTCTGTTTTTTTTAGTACAATTGCATCGTAAATGAGCGATGACGTACTCAAATTTAAGTAATCGTACTTTCGCAAAAATGAGCAGTGTGATTTAATATTGCTAATCTCAGTTTCTGTTCAAGCCATCTTAACAAACCGACCTCACACACTTAAAATGTTTGTTCAGAAGATTGTTTTCCACATTATTTGATGTCGATTGCTTAAATTGAAACTGAGTTATTACAACTCAATTATTTTACTTCCCATTCTTTTGGCACACCTTTTTAGCATTACTTCTGTTTATAACTTCTTCAAGTCGCCCTGGTATCTTAACGAATAAGACTCTGGGCAACGGTGATTGCATATCTGGGTTCGATTCGCGGTAAGTCTTGGTTGTACTTAGGCCTCCGTGGCCGAGCGGTTAAAGACGTCAGTTGGGAATCCGAAGATTCCTGGTTCGATCCTAGGCGATGAACTTGACAAAGAAAAAGTAAAAAGTAGTATTCTTGTGATCGGAGGGTTGCCAGCTTTGCTACAAAATACTAGAAAAGTCGCCCAGAACATCCGCAAATATTAACGGCGTGTATACGGGACTGGTGCTCGATAAATCTGATCGGGGTCCAAAGTCCCGACGTCTATTGAAGGCGGTGGGTGACAGTTCAGGTGATTCCTCGTCATCTGACCATGGTTCTGAAAAAAACGAGGTGCATGTATGAATGTGTGTGTGAATGTGTATGTGTTCCCGAATCTTTCCTTCGAGATAGACCCCGTACCGTCGCCAATAGCCCAATGTGCAGCTCTAGTGCGACGTTATTTAACCAAACCAAACCTTGGTTTTAATTGTGGATGTTTATTGAAAGTAATTTATGAAGGCAACCTATGTAGACTAGCATCTGCTCGTTTTATTCATGTTTACCCATTGTACGCATTTTTAAGTACATGTCTTTTTCGAAATTGAAACTTATGTATTCGGAGCCATGATAGCATTGAATGTATTACTCAAAAATGAATACATTTAACTTATTTTTGAATACATATTATTAACATTGTAATATTTTTAATGCATTACCAAAAACATTTCGTTATAACGAACATCTCGTATTGGTTCCTTGAGGTTCTATTGTATATTTAATCAGATGAAATGAGGACTATGAGGTCATAAGCTGATCGTTGCAAGTATGCTTATTCAGCATGTTTTTGCATATCCAAAATCACCAGTAATTCATAATTAATAATTGTTTTATAAAACGCAATTTCTAATTGTGCAAATCTTATGGAACTGGGTCTAACTTTAGTATCGCATGATACTGGGCAATTTCTCCAAGTGATTCTTTAAAAAATGAAATCACGAACCACCAGTAATTATAAAATCTAATTATTAAGGAGAATATGTATTAGTTCATGCATGCCTGTTATAAAAGCTCATGACATCAAAATTAGCATGGCGTGCTTGAATTACAATTTAAAACATTGTTGTCATGCAATATAGTGGTAGTACATTGTTAAAAACAATATTTTTTATATAATGATTGCCTAAATGCAGTATAAACCGTTATTTATTCATTTACTTTTATACCGTTATGCTTATACTATATGAAATCGCATAAATCGTGCATGAAATTTTCAACAAAATTAACGTGTGTAATAAAATAAAAATATTTGATTAAATATATACAATTGAAAATCATCCTTGTTAGTATATTTTTTTAATTTAATATAAGATTTTATCCAATAATTTCTCTGAAACTTTCCTAAAATCAAACAATTACAATACTATCCGAATAAATGCTCTATTAATCTGATCTACCAAGTGTTGTTAACCGTGTTATGTTCTGAAAAACTGTTAAAAATACGTATATTTCTAGTGCAACATCTATATTTTCTTGTAAAAGCGCTTGCAATAACATTAGTTAAGGATACGAGAAGAAAAATACAGCAAGAAAATGCGAGGGACCGTATACTAATAAGTATTATAGATAATTCCGCGAAGAGATTATTATTATTATTATTATTATTTTTACTTTTCGTATTGATTTAAAATTTAATTTTTTTTCAGTTTTAAAGTTATTGGTGTATTATTAGAAACTTAAAAAAACTAAATTTTTATAAAAAATTATTTCTTTGAATTGTAAAATCATAATTTAGGCGTTAAGATATAAATAGAATTGTAGTTGAAAAAAAAATTGCTCGGTTATTGGCCTTGCAATACCTTTTCTAAAATGACATCATTGATTTAAAACTTATATAAATTCACTTAATATAAATCAAAGTTGTTTTATACAACATGAAATTAGACCAACCAGGAAATTTATTTTACTTAGTAAGCAAATTGAAAACAGAATTAAAATCTGAACACATTTAAATTACTTTCTAAAAAGGCTGATTCAGAAGGAAATGAAAAACACTAAATACAATCTTTAACTCTTTTCACTACTTGAAAAGAAACAAGGAAAAAAGGAAAAGGCAAAAGAAAAATTGCTCTCATTAAAAAGTGTTTAACTTGCAATATTCTTCACTTTCTTCCAAACATTAAAAGTCGGTTCCATTAATTGGATATTTCGCTCTAAAATAAAACAGTTCAATTCACAAACTACAAAAAAAACATATCCTTATTGCAAAGAAGATGTATTTTGGATCTCAAAATATGTTTATTATATCTTTTTTTACGTTAACCTTTTGTATTAACCTTTGTTTTAATCAATCAAAAAAAATATTATTCAGAAAATAAAATACCTGTAACATCCCCAAAAAAATAACAATGAACCTTATAATACACTTTTACTTTCAACGAATACCTTACCTCAGGCTTATCGCATATCTACATTTATCTCATTTTCTTTTTAGTGCATTTGTAATATAGTTTCAGTAACAGAAATAAACAAAATAAAAATTGCATTGTTGCATCCATAAAACTTCTTTATTGCTTCTTTCTTATATTTCCCTTGGTTAGGCCCCTCAGGTAGGCCTGTAAGTAATAATTACTTAAAAGCTGGTTTTCTCAGTATCACGTTTTAGATCTCCGCCATGTATTATTCGGTTCATTCTTAAGAAAATAGGATGTTTTGTGAAATCTTAACTTCTTTTAACGTTCCATACACTCCTACCTATTATTGTTGTTCCGCCTACCAATTTCTGAGAGTAATTGCTTTATTTTCCAGTATTTAAATGCCGAGAATTTATTGAATTGATTATTCGTCGATATTTCTATCTATTGTTCATTAGAAAAACATCGTTGAAAAGAGCAATAAAGATGTTGAAAGTAAAATAAAGATGTTATGTACATATTAAATATAAATCGAACTTCGAAAGTTAAATTGTTCCGTTTATATTCAATATTCAAATTACTTGTAATCATTTCATTTAATATTATTTCTAACGCTGTTTTATTATTCGAATATAATTTATCTTGTGATTTATTATTAGTGATAATAACAGTTCTAAAGTATAATTGAATTAGTTAATAGGATTGGAATAAACTTTGTTTTTAATTTATTAATTAAAACTACTTGTCATTCAAGTAGATTATGTTTAGAATGAGAAGCATTGAAATTTTGTTTTATTTCTAAAATAAATTACACTTGCATTCGAGAGTTGTTAAATTAAATTAAAATTTAATGGATATATCGGAAGTCAAAAATTTCCAAATTACTATTAAGTTACACACTGTTAAAAATAGGTATTCAAAAATAAGTAAAATGCACTTATTTTTTAATACATTCGATGCTTATCATTACTACGAATACAGAAGTTTCAATTTTTAAAATGACCTGTACTTAAAAATCAGTACAATGAGTAAATATGAATAAAAACATCAGATATTAGCCTACATAGGCTGCCTTCATAAATCACTTTTAATAAATATCGACAGTATAGTTATAATATAGTTTCAGTAACAGAAATAAACAAAATAAAAATTGCATTGTTGCATCCATAAAACTTCTTTACCTTCTTAACTTCTATAACCAAGACTTACTGGGAATCGAACACCGTTGTTCAGAGCCTTATCCGTTAAGCTATTAGGGCGACGTGATATACAGAAATAATGTGTTCCAAACGAATCGGAAGTAAGATAATTGAATTGTAATAACACAGTTTCCATTTTAGCAATTGACATAACATAAAGTGGAAAACAATCTTCTGAACAAATATTTTAAGTTTGTCAGGTCGCTTTGTTAAGATGACTTGAACAGAAGCTGAGATCAGCAACATTAAAACACACTGTTCATTTTTGTAAAAGTACGGTTACTTAATTTTGAGTACGCCATTGCTCATTTACGATGCAATTGTACTCAAAGAAAAAAAAGTAGGTTCAGGTACTCTTATTTAAGTGCAATTTTTTTGCAGTGCATGATCGAGGATAATTGAAGTTTTACTCTTTATGTGAATGTTATCTTAATTATGCCCTTTACTCTTATGGTAAACGTCAATTCTTAACTTGATTCCAACTGATTGGTCGCGGACTCTACACTTTAAAAAAAAAAAGGTACTTAAAAATAAGTACCTGAACCTAGTTTTTTTTCTTTAAGTATAATCGCATCGTAAATAAGCGATGACGTTCAAATTTAAGTAATCGTACTTTCTCAAAAATGAGAAATATGATTTAATATTCGCAATCTCAGCTTATGTTCAAATAAACTTAATAAAACCTGACAATCTTAAAATATTTGTTCAGAAGATAGTTTTCCACATTATTTGATGCCGATTGCTTAAATGGAAACTGAGTTATAACTCAATTATGTTACTTCTCGTTCTTTTGGCACACCTTTTGAACATGTCTTCTGTTTATATCTTCTCATGGTAGTTTAACGGATAAGCCATTGAACTGTGGTGCTGAGGATCTGGGTTCGATTCCCGGTAGCACTTGTTTGTAATTATCGATATGTATTGAAGTTATTTATGAAGGCATCCTATGTAGGCAAGCATTTACTACTTTTTAGTACATAATTTTTTTTAATTGAAAGTTATATATTTGGGGCCTATATAAGCATTGAATATACTAAAAATGAATGCATTTTACTTATTTTCGGGTATCTATTTTTAACAGTATATTATCTCAATTGAATGTTGGTCGTCGATTTCATTAAAAACCGTAATTTTTTTTTTAAATATTGCAAAAATGTGTACTGTAATAAAATTGTCTGATTTTTCTGAATTAAAAAGTTAAAGTTTTCATATAACTACAAAAAATATCTGATATATCTTTTCTTGATTTTCAATTTTTAAATTGTAGATAAAATAAAACTTTTCGTGTCCTATTAGTTGAAGAGTTTTCATATAACAATAAAAATATCTAAAATATCTTTTCTGAATTTTCGTATTTTAAATAAATTATAGATAAAAAAAACTTTTCGTGTTCTAGTAGTTGAAGAGTTTTCACATAACTTTAAAAATATATGAAATATTTTTTCTTAATTTTTATTTTTAAAATAAATTGTAGATAAAATACAACTTTTCGTGTCCTATAAGTTAAGAATTTTCATATAACTATAAAAATATCAAAAATATCTTTTCTTAATTTTTATTTTAAAATTGTAGATAAAATAAAACTTTTTGTGTCCTATTAGTTGAAGAGTTTTCACATAACTATAAAAATATCTGAAATATCTTTCCTTAATTTTTATTTTTTAAATTGTATATAAAATAAATCTTTTCATGTCCTATTAGTTGAAGAGTTTTCATATACGAGTAACTATAAAAATATCTAAAATATCTTTTCGTAATATTCATATTTTAAATAAATTGTAGGTAAAATAAAAAGTTTCGTGGCCTATTAGTTAAAAAGTTGTCATATAACTATAAAATTATCTGAAAAAGGTTTTCTTAATTTTTATTTTTTAAATAAATTGGTAGATAAAATACAACTTTTCGTGTCCTATTAGTTGAAGAGTTTTCAAATACCTATAGAATTATCTGAAATATCTTTTCTTAATTTTTATTTTTAAAATTGTAAATAAAATAAAACTTTTCGTGTCCTATTAGTTGAAGAGTTTTCATATAACAATAAAAATATCTGAAAAATCTTTCCATTATTTTTATTTTTTAAATAAATTGTTCATAAAATAAAACTTTTCGTGCCCTATTTGTTGAAGAGGTTTCATATAACAATAAAAATAACTAAAATATCTTTTCTTAATTTTTATTTTAAAAATTGTAGATAAAATAAAACTTTTCGTGTCCTATTAGTTGAAGAGTTTTCACATAACTATAAAATATCAGAAATATCTTTTCTTATTTTTTTTAAAATAAATTGTATATAAAATAAAAAAAAAATTGTGTCCTATTAGTTGAAGAGTTTTCATATAACTATAAAAATATCTGATTTTTATTTTTTAAATTATAAATTAAATAAAACTTTTCGTGTCCAATTAGTCACCCGTAAGCACCCAAAAGATCAAACTCCTCCCATTGAATAATCCCGAACTATTTGATCGATTGATTTGATGATGGTAATTTAGCTAATATTTGATCTTTGCCATTATGGCAAATACCTCCTGTATCATAAATAATAAACCACTTAAGGGTTAATAACAAATCAGCTACTATTTCATGAAACCAGTTCTATAAAGCTTATGGAGACATATAGCTCACTCAAGGCATTCTTTATGACAATTTAATCTGGCATAGTTGCACTTCCGGACTAAGTGCGGTGACTCATAATTGCGTCTGTCGGAGACAAGAAATGAACAAAATAAAAATGGTATTTGACAAACAAAACATTCAGACCACATTTCTATTAAAATATGTCCGCTTGTATGCAGGCCCGTAGCTAGACACTCAGGGGCTTAAGGCCTAAGTGATATAGGCGGCCGCTTGGAACGCCAGACTAATAGGGCGCCAAATTTCTGTGAAAAAGGACAAATGTAAATGATTTTAGTTGTAATGAACATTCAGGCTATTTTTAGATTTATATTTTGAAGATTTGTATTTTTGAGATTTATACTTATGAAGTTGTATATATTTTTAATATTATAGTGAAACAAGAATACTTAAAAGAAAGTTCCATCAAAATTATAAATTGACCAAGTAAAGAAGTGTTTTATTGTAAATATACTTACCTTGATACAAAGTATAATATATTTTGATAATAGTATGATACATGTACAATAATTTATTTATTTTATATTTGAAAACTTTAAATCGCATTATTTTCTCAATGCGTGTTTTTTTATTATTATTGCTGCATCTTAAATACTGAGACTTTTTGTTAATAATAGAGGTAGAGCTTCAATTGTTTGTGTAAATATTATCAGGTATATGTTTGATAAAAGTGTGCATAAAATGGGACAAATGGTTATATATTTTTTTAAAAAATCAAACAGAATTTTTTTAAAACTTTTTTTTGCATTTGAGAAGTAAAACAATTATATAAAATCTAATTTTAGTGTCATTCAATATTCCATACATTTTGTTTAATATATTTCAAGGGTTGTAAAAACAACAATTTTTAAAAAATTAAAAACTCAAATCCTCTCTCTCTCTTTTTTTTTAATTCTTACTTTTCTTTTTTAAATTCTTACTTTAAATTTACTTTTAATAACTCTAAAATATATTCTTGTCTTATTTCTCTCAAATAGATCAATAATTATATTTCCTTTATTTACGCGGAACAATACAATAACGTACCTTGTGAGAAAATTAGAATATTTATCGCTCACTTAGTACGCTAAGATTCTATTTTTGATAAAACATAGAATACAAAATTGTTTTTCAACTAAAGAACGTGTTTCGATTGGCAGCGATTGATAAGTTAATCCACCCAAAAAAAGTAAGAAATCTTTAAGGGGATAATTTGTTTTGTAAAGAATGATATTAGTATAAATTTCTTCCTAATGTCTAACATTGCCAGTAGTCTTCCAGTATAATAGGAAATAAATAACTCTCTTAGGATGTTTTTTTTCATTCGGTACGTTAGGATGATCTACTGAAGATGAAAGTTAGAAAATATTTTCAACTTCCTTCTCAATTTATCGCATGGCTAAAGGCAGTAGATAATAACAGGAGGGAAGAAAGAGAAACGTAGCGAGATATTTTTACGCCTTGATACAGCTATTTTTTATGTTTTACGCCTTAATGTTTTTTGTTATTGTTATTGAATAGGAGAGAGTGAGGGGATCGTGATCGCGCACGAACGGGTAACCCTGAGCGTTTTATTTATTTATTTATTTATTTATTTATTTATTTATTTATTTATTTATTTCAATTTAAATCATATCAAATATATAAATTAAACTAAATTAAACAACATTATTTAAACAACATTATTTAAACACAACATTAAATTAAATTAAAAATTTAATTTAATTTAATTTAATTTAATTTAATTTAATTTAATTTAATTTAATTTAATTTAATTTAATTTAATTTAATTTAATTTAATTTAATTTAATTTAATTTAATTTAATTTAATTTAATTTAATTTAATTTAATTTAATTTAATTTAATTTAATTTAATTTAATTTAATTTAATTTAATTTAATTTAATTTAATTTAATTTAATTTAATTTAATTTAATTTAATTTAATTTAATTTAATTTAATTTAATTTAATTTAATTTAATTTAATTTAATTTAATTTAATTTAATTTAATTTAATTTAATTTAATTTAATTTAATTTAATTTAATTTAATTTAATTTAATTTAATTTAATTTAATTTAATTTAATTTAATTTAATTTAATTTAATTTAATTTAATTTAATTTAATTTAATTTAATTTAATTTAATTTAATTTAATTTAATTTAATTTAATTTAATTTAATTTAATTTAATTTAATTTAATTTAATTTAATTTAATTTAATTTAATTTAATTTAATTTAATTTAATTTAATTTAATTTAATTTAATTTAATTTAATTTAATTTAATTTAATTTAATTTAATTTAATTTAATTTAATTTAATTTAATTTAATTTAATTTAATTTAATTTAATTTAATTTAATTTAATTTAATTTAATTTAATTTAATTTAATTTAATTTAATTTAATTTAATTTAATTTAATTTAATTTAATTTAATTTAATTTAATTTAATTTAATTTAATTTAATTTAATTTAATATGTAAAATTTTATATATAACTTATCTTTTCCTTCGAACATATTTATCCAGAATACCTATTATTAACCCACTGAAAAGCACGCCAACCAAAACACCAAAGTGCGTCAAAAGGAGAGAGGTTATCAATTCGACTGTTATATACTTTTTGTATATATGTTTTACGCAAGATTTCTGTTCTAATTCATATATTTGGGAGAAAAAAAATTTGTTTGACGGGAGATGTCTCACTGAGGCACCTTTTGATCCTATTATCCGGCATTTAACTATCCGGGATTCTCAATCAACCGGACAGTTTGAAAAAAAAAATTGTTCCATTTCAAAAATTCTGTTTTTGTTAAATAGAGAAAATTTCACTTTTGCAACAAACAAAAATATTACAAATCGGTTATCCGGCTGTTATATATCCGGAAATGAAATATCATTTAACCGGACTTTTTTTATACAATTTATCGGATTTATGAATATTTTCCTTGTTTAATAAAGATTGTACAACAATGATATTTCGATCACCCGGCATTTATTAACATGGACAAGGATTGTTTTACAATATACATTGTTGAGACAATATAGTTTTTTTTACCCGGCATTAATTAAACCAGATCCAGGACGTGGAAAAATGTGAACAACAACTTGAATTTCTTGGTCAATAATAGCAGGGGTCGAATCCACCTGTTGAATTTAAAACTAAAAAGGTAAAAATAAAATAATCTTTTTAAAAAGTGAAAAACGACTTTAAGAAAAATGCGCTAAAAATAAAAAAATAAAATTTTAATTTTACGGACAAGTTGAAAATTTTTAATTATTTACTATCAATTTTATACTTATTACAAGTTTTGAAGTGGGCACCAATTTACTAACTTTCGGCGCGGATTTCAAAAAGTTGTAATGAGTATAAAATGGAATGTAAATAATTCAAATTTTTCAACTTGTTCGTAAAATTAAAAATTATTTTTTTACATTTTAGCCCATTTTTTTAAAGTCGGTTTTCCTTTTTTTAAAAAGATTATTTTATTTATTATTTATGTTTTTCTTTTTTAGCACTTGTTTAATTCTGTACTGTAAAGCTTACAGTTTTTCTATATGTTTTGCTGAATTTCTATTCTGCCTATATAAATACTGACGTTCTTAGTTTTGTTCAATAAAGTTTAAATTCACTATTAATACAATAATTGTTTTAAACTAACACAGATCATTACAGAAGGTATTTTTTTTAAAAGAAAGTAATGTTGTTTTATTATTTAAATGTCATAATTTATAAGGTTTTACTGTTGATTGAGTTTTTGCATCATATTAACTTTTATTGTCAAATAGATTTTTAAAAATACTGTATTACTCTCAAGCTAGTTTAATTTTTATCTATGCATTTTTGTGAAATTAATGTATTTAAAAATCAAATTTCGGATTTGTTTTCTTCTGTGAAGAAATCGATATATAAATATGAAATATAATTCGTTGTTGGTTGCATTAATAAAAAGTAATAATTAAAAATTTGACAATTGAATCTTAACATTAATATTTAAGAAATAATAAATATGTTGTATTTTCAATAAAATCATTGCAAAAACTATTTAATATAAATCAATCTTTTTTTTTAAGAAAAGGAAAACTAACTTTAAAACTAAACATTAAAAAGTTTTTAAAAAAATTACGAACAAATTGAAAAAATTTACTTTTTTAAAATTAATTTAATACTTATTACAGCGTTTTAAAATCGGCGCCAAAATGTAGGAATGGTTTTTGTAAATTGGCACCAACTTCAGAAAGTTGAAATATAATTTTTGGATAATCCCTATCCAAAATGAAAATATTTTGAAATTATAGAAAATGTTTAAAAAAAATTCCAGTTATTCGATATTTCCGAATAACTAAAAGCCGTATATTCTATTTATATACCCAACATAAAAAAATTCAAAATTCGACAATATTTTTTTCCTACGGTCTGGTTAATTGAGAATTCTGGATAGTTAAATGCCGGATATTCTTAATTTTTTACAAAAGTTTCCCAAGTGGGACATTCCGTATCCAACAAACAAAATATCCAAATATCTTAAATAGAACAGAACTCGTGCTCGATTATCCATAAAAAAATACATAACACTCAAAATTATAACCCCCTCCTTGGCGCGTCTTGGCTGTATTTGCATGCTTTAAGTCAGTAAAAAATAAACGAAATGTTCCTTTTCTTGGAAAATCTGTACGTGAAAAGGTTAAAGTACTGTGAAATACACTCCTGTAAACACTCCTTCGCTCAACAGCAACAATTTCACTCAAGTAAATTAATATGGCTTAAAGAATAGAAGATTATTTTAGAGCCTGTCACTGTTAATCCCAGTTTAGAAAACGGATCTTCGTTGCCGCTTTCTTCTAGGATTTTGGACACATGATTGAGCAGCTACGCTTCAATTCCTGCGTGCATTGACAAATGCTTTTTCACAAACCACATTTCACTCAAGAAGCGATGAAAATGAATTCCGGTAACTTACAACAATTTGAACGGAATTTAACGCCAAGCAGTACGAAGTTGTTGTATATTTTAAATTCTTCAGTTCTCTCTTCAGTAAACTCTTCAAAAACTCTTCAATAAATATTATAGTAAATATTAACAGCACTGACGCCTGAAAATCTTTCAGCCTTAAATGTTTTGACAGATCTTTATTCAGTTTATTACTGATGGCATATCTTAATTCAGTTTATCACTCTCTGATGACATATCTTAATTCAGTTTATCGCTCTCTGATGACATATCTTAATTCAGTTTATCACTATTTGATGACGTTTCTTAATTCAGTTTATGACAGGTCGCAGGTCTTAATTCTGTTTGTCACTAATGGCAAATCTCATTTTTATAGTTTATCACAGGGGACCTATAGTAATTAAGTTAATCACTAATAAAAGATATATATATAATTTATCACTGATCGCGGATCTGGATTCAGTTCATTGCTAATTGCATGTATGGTTGGTTTATCGTTGATTTGTTTTTTATTGCTGACTAATGATTGCAGATATGGATTCAGTTTGTCACTGAATGATGATACTGATCAGATGACAGATCTTAATTTAGTTCATCACTGACGCTATATCTTTTTTTAATTTTAATATGTTTATTACTTATTTCATATCTTGATTATTATTATGCAAGATATTATTCAAATGAAGATATTAAAATAAACAAAATGGCCAAATAAATGTTTAGCATATTAAAGTATTCTTGCGTTTTCGATAACTACGCACTAATTGTTGATGATCAGGAATTGTATCACTATAACATTTAATAAAACTAACGAAGATTCAAACCACACAGACGCATTTTTGTAAAATTATAGATTCATTTTCTTATTTCTGCAGTTTTTTCAAATGTCATGTGACAATTAAAAATTACGAGACCATGTCTTTTTTTCGGATAAATACTCTTAGCTTTAATATAATTTTTTTAAATATTAATTTTCAAAAAATATATTTTTTTTAAATGTTAATTTTTACAAATATTAATTTTTTTAATTATTTTTTTTAATATTAATTTTTTTTAAATATTATCTTTAAAATATATACATTAATTTTTACAAATATTAAATTTTAAAAATATTAGTTTTTAAAAATATTAATTTTTAAAAATATTAATTTTTAAAAATATTAATTTTTAAAAATATTAAATTTTAAAAATATTAGTTTTTAAAAATATTAATTTTTAAAAATATTAATTTTTAAAAGTTAAAAATTTAAATATTTTTTTAAAATATTATTTTTTTAAATTATTTTTTTTAATGTTAATTTTTTTTAAATATTAATTTTTTTAATTATTTTTTTAATGTTAATTTTTTTTTTAATATTAATTTTTAAAATTATTAATTTAAAAAAAAAAATATTTTTTAAAAATACTAATTTTTAAAAATATTAATTTTTAAAAATATTAATTTTTAAAAATATTAATTTTTAAAAATATAAATTTTTAAAAATATTAATTTTTAAAAATATTAATTTTTAAAAATATTAATTTTTAAAAATATTAATTTTTAAAAATATTAATTTTTAAAAATATTAATTTTTAAAAATTAATATTTTTAAAAATTAGTATTTTTAAAAAATAATATTTTTTTAAAATTCATAATTTTAAAAATTAATATTAAAAAAAATTAACATTAAAAAATATTAATTTTTAAAAATATTAATTTTTAAAAATATTAATTTTTAAAAGTAATAATTTTTAATAATAATAATTTTTTAAAATTGTATTATTTATATATATAATTTATTCAAACCTATATATTTGAGGCGAAATCATTAAATTATGCTAAAAACATGTAGCATGGTGACAGAAGCAACGTGGAAATGAAATTTCGTCATACTCCAAATTATAGTTTCTATTTTCTATTAAAGAAAATTTTAAATTTTTTAGTTGTTCGTACTGAATGCTAACCATAAAATATACTACAAAACTAATACATTTCAGAATTAAAATACAAGAAAATGTTTAGTTTTTGTCAAACAATCTAATTTTATCGAGAATACAAAAAAAAATTTAAAAATTTAAGTTGTAACCAATTTTTTAACGTTAATTTAAACATTTTCCGGAAAGTGGATTTTATTTTAATAAAATCTTCTACTGTTATAATTTATATATATATATATATATATGTAATAAGCATTCAAGCTAACAAACGCATATTAGTTTTTTCAAAAAAGGCAATTTAGTTTCCTTCAACAAAACTCATTCTTGCATGAAGTAATTAGACAAATCTTAATTTAATATATCAAAATCTTTTTGTAAACATGATTTTTATGCACATCACTTACAAAAATTCTATAATATGTAATAAGTACTATTTTTGAATCTGCGCTTGAATACTACTACACTAAATAAAAAAGATAAAAATACATAAGCTTTGGAATAGACAAAAATTTTAACATCATAAAACTACATTAAGCTTTAAAAAACATTTTAATTCAATTTCTACTATTCTATTAAAAGAAAATTTATTTTTTTGAACAAAGGGACATGGTTCAAATCCCTAATAGGCTTGAAATCACATTAAGTGGAACCAGGAATCAACTGAACTCCTGGTCTGCTTCACCATTATTTTGCGCTGAACTTATAAAACCAACTAAACCCATTCGAGCACCAAGTCATACGGGTTTATAATAATGAAAATATAGTGAATGCAAAAAAAACTCAAAAGAAGGTATGGACTTAACTTCATGGGTTACTATATTTGGCTTTCAAAAAAATCTCATCTTCTGAATATACATCTAATCGGATTACGTTCAGTAAATTTTACTTTCTAATAGAAATCTTAATCTCTCAAATTGATTTACAGAACGTTTATTTTCAACTCTGTTACTATCTATAAAATGCAATATTTTGCACTGATCTAGTTGAGTTATTTGTTTAACCATTCGTAATAATAAGTTACTCTTCAAAAGCGGCAAAATCTCCACCAAACCTTCGTGATGTTCAGTTTAAGTAATGAGGTATGTCTTGTAATCTAATTCGTGTTTTTATACGTTTCGTATAAAGCAATTTTAGCAGCTAAAATTTTAGAAGCACTATCATAATGTCGTGAAATTGCGCTGAAAATGATATATCTTGTCTCTGACTATAGTAGTCGAAGCACAGGAAATGACAATGATGGTTTCTTATCACAATTGGTTTTCCATGAGAGAGTGCGTTACTCAATCGTGAAATGCGAGCGTGATAAAAGAATGGTTCTTGTACTTGAACGGAATGCTTAAATTAAACGGGATTTCACCGATTAACTTTAAAAGAGAAACCTTTATAATTTTGTCGGAATATATTCAATCATCAATTTGTAATTCGTTTAAACTTTTTTAAAACTCATGAAGAGAGTCCCATATATTTTATACATTTTACCAATTGCTGATATAACCATATCCAATATTTCAAAATAAGTATAGAAAGTTATTATAAGGGAACCTAACCTAACTTTACCACCTGGACTTTTTTTTTTACTTTTTGAATAAAAATTGTAATGAGTATTATTTAAATTTATGTAAGAAAACAATATTTGACACAAAAATTCCATAATTGTTTGTATATATATTTTTTAATTTAAACTTTTTTCAATTTTTTAAAGATTTTTTTTATAATGCTAAGGATTTTTTTAAATATTTATATTTTTTCACAACAATTTTTTCTCATATCCTTTGAACTTAAATACATAAGATTGCTATTATAATTTTGTATACTATATATATTTGATTTTTGTATAAATAGTTACTCTCAATAACATACAATTTTTCCCTTAAAACTCATTTTTTTTACTATAGTAATTATTTAAAGAAACTACTACTCATAGAGCTATTATTCCAATTTATGATATACACATGTTTTACAATAGACTTTAAAGTTTATACATTTCTTAATTAATAATAAAAATTATTATTAGATAGACACATATCTTAACCAAATTTTTAGCTCTGAACTACTTTGACTGAATTTTTTTTTTCTGTTGAATCTATCTCGTTTTACAACGAAGCTATGGGATTTATCTGGTTTTGCAACAAAGCTGTGGGATGTAGCTCAACTACTGCGCAGTAGCCTACGCTCATCTTGATCTATCTGCTTTTGAAACTGATTTCTTTACTTATCTGATTTTGTAATCTACCGCTACTTTCACACCCCGAAATGAATAGCAGCGAAAAGAATAACAGTTTTTTTTATATGTTATGACTTCGCCAACTGATAGATCTGTAGGAAAACTAAAGATCAATGTCATAATCTGAAAATCGTAAAAATTTATTTATCTTGATTTGAAAATAGACAGCTTATTTAGTTTTATTTAATATTTTAAATTGAAACAGAATATCTCAAAAGCTGACATTTCTGCCGATAATTCATTTTTCAATTAAATTTATATTTTTTAAGTTATATTTTAAAAAAATTCAATTATAAATTTCTTTTTTAATAATTTTTCACGTAAAATATACTAGAAATGAATAAAAATTAAAACTAATCAAAGATTAAATTTACTAGACAATTTAAAACAAATTAATACTTTTAAATTAAAAAACTGACTTCAGTACACAAACGAATCCTTGGTTTATATCCCAACATTAAATAAAATAGCAATCTCCCCACACAAACGTAAAATATCTTCCTCCTTTAGTACTTCGGATTCCTTATTTCTTTGATAATTATATTTATCAATGTGTGTTTCTTTGTGAGCTACGGTCAACCAAGGCGTAGGCCTTTTTTTATTAAAAATACCTATCAATGTCTCTTTGTAAGTGGTATCCTTGTCTTGCAGCGCCCTTTTTCGAGTTTCCCGACCTCACCCGCCGAATCCCAGAACGATCTTCCACACCAGGTAAGTGTTGTTTGCTTGCTATTTTTCTCTGTTCCGGGCCGTGAAACCGCAACCTTTGTCTAAAAGACTGGAAACAAAAGTGGTTCGTGGAACTTGTAACGGAGGGCATCGATAAATCAAATGAAAGAAGAAAGCACCTTGTTCTTTTAGATCTATCGCTATATTGCAAGGTGGGTTGGGGGAGGATTCGATGAAACGTTATAGGGAGTATAGTTTTCTTTTGTATGCGGGATTTTCTTAGAAAATTTTGTCTATGTCTATTGTGAAAATCGCTGAATATTGGCATTGAATGGGGAAGCCGTATGTAACGTTAGCGTGCTGTTAAAATGTATTTATTTTTACAATTCCTTTAGAATTATTTGATTTTCATTTTAATTTTTTAATAATTTTAATTTTTTAATATTTTTAATTTTTTAATATTTTTAATTTTTTAATATTTTTAATTTTTTAATATTTTTAATTTTTTAATATTTTTAATTTTTTAATATTTTTAATTTTTTAATATTTTTAATTTTTTAATATTTTTAATTTTTTAATATTTTTAATTTTTTAATATTTTTAATTTTTTAATATTTTTAATTTTTTAATATTTTTAATTTTTTAATATTTTTAATTTTTTAATATTTTTAATTTTTTTAATATTTTTAATTTTTTAATATTTTTAACATTTTTAATTTTTTAATATTTTTAATTTTTTTAATATTTTTAATTTTTTAATATTTTTAATTTTTTAATATTTTAATATTTTTAATTTTTTAATATTTTTATTTTATTTTTATTTATTTATAATTTTTAATTTTTTAATAATTTTAATATTTTTAATTTTTTAATATTTTTAATATTTTTATTTTTTTAATATTTTTTATTTTTTTAATATTTTTTATTTTTTTTAATTTTTAATTTTTTAATAATTTTAATATTTTTAATTTTTTAATATTTTTAATATTTTTATTTTTTTAATATTTTTTATTTTTTTAATATTTTTTATTTTTTTTAATTTTTAATTTTTTAATAATTTTAATATTTTTAATTTTTTAATATTTTTAATATTTTTAATTTCTTAATAATTTTAATTTTAATATTTAATTTTTTTAATAATTTTAATTTTAATTTTTTTATATTTTTAATTTTTTAATATTTTTAATTTTTTAATATTTTTTAATTATTTAATATTTTTTAATTTTTAATATTTTTAATTTTTTAATAATTTTAATTTTTTATTATTTTTTATTTTATTTTTTTAGGATTTTTAATTTTAATTTTTTTATATTTTTAATTTAGTTTTATATAATTCTTTTAATTTGCGCGAAATCGTATACTTTTTTTCTTTACTGCCATATTAATCCGTTCATTTGGTCAGTTTTACACTTAGCGGCCACATTGTTAAAATTTCATGCTGATATTTGACTAAGCTTTTATCATTTTTAAATAAACAGACGCCTGCTATATGCTCCTATAAAATATTTTGTCGAACTGATAAAATTCATTTCGTCGATTTTTTTTTACGAAATTAATTTCGTCAAAAATGAGGATGATTTCAAGAAAATATAGAATTCTAAAGGTCCCTTGCTACCACCCCCGATTTCTTAAACAGACAGACTCGTGAAATAACTTCAATTCGAAACTCAAAACCTTAAATTAACATTACAAAATTAACCTTTATCCATCTACATTAGTTCTCATTCTCTTCCTATATGAGTCAAAATATTGTTTGTTAAGTTAAACTAAGGTTATTATAATACTTAAATATTAAAGCTGTTTAAAGTTTTGAATTACCACAGTAAAAGTATAATAATATTTACTTAATAACATTAATTTTAAATATGGTAATAAAATGTAAATATTGTTAACAGACAATTTGTAGTCAAATGGTTTTGGGAAGTATTAAAATCTATATTTCCTTGACAAAAACTTTCTTCCCCCATCTAAACTTAATCGTGGCAATGCCACTGATTGTTATAGGGATCAATTGATCAAGATTGTTAGAGCGACAAAAAAATATTTATACTTAAGGGGGTACAATACCCAAAATTCGCAAAAAAAGTCATTTTTTTTTATATTTAAAAAATAATATTCAAACTTATCTTAATAACTCACAAAAAACTGCTTCAAAAAATTCCTATTACTTTTTTAGTTATGAATGTTTTAATGATGTGTTCCTATAACATGGTTGTATCATATGTAAACTTTAAAAGCAAATATCTCTGTTCGTGGTTTTGAAATTTATTGAACACTAAAAATGCTAAGGCTTTTTTACTATTATACTTAAAATCATAATTTTGTGTGTATAGCAAGATAAATATATTTTAAATAGATGTATGCATTCAGATTTCCTATTTTTACCATAATTTGTTTTTTAAAACCACTTAAAATGGAATTTTATTTTTTTTCGTCAATTTTTTTTCCAAAATTTCTAATATATTTTATTTTTTTAAAGTGATGTATCTGAATCAAAATTTGAATGCATACATCTATTTACATATTATTCAAGATCTTAAATAAAAAAAATTGTTTCAAAATATTGAAAAACAAAAAAGGAGTAGGAATTTTAAAATTGTTAAAAAATTTACTAAAATTTTAATTTAAAAATAAATGTGCAATTTAAAAAAAAAATTGAGCGTCTTAAAATGGTTTTTTATGCATATTTAGAAAGAGAAAAAAAATTGGATTGTACAAGTATAAAAATAAAGAAAAAAATGTCGAAGGTATCGGACCCCCTTAAACTGCGCATATAAATAAAATTATAATATTGCTAGTTCATTAGTAATCTTGCGTTTAGGAAATTAAAAAGTAATACTAATTATTCTATGTAAAAAATTATTTAAATTAAGAAGCACTTTCAAGAGTATGTAGGCTATGAATACAAATGAGATTGCTAGTTCATTAGTATTCAAGTGTTTAAGAAACTAAAAAATAATACTAATTATCCTATATAGTTACCTACCAATTATCCTAATTAAATTAAGAATCACTTTCTCTAGTATATACGCTGTGAATATATAAGAGATTGCTAATCCATTGTTGATCAAACGCTTAAGATATAAAATAGTAACCCTCATTTTTTACTAGCAAATTAATCTAATTAAAAAATACTTTCTATACATAGGCTGTGCCTATAGAGGAGATCGCTACAACCATGGCGATCAAGTGCCAACCTTGGAACCCTGTTTGAACTGCACTTGCATTAGGGCTGTAGTGGTCTGCTACTTGAGAGTCTGCCCTTCGGCGCCAACCCCACCCCCTGGTTGTTTCCTCGCCAGAGAGGTCGGCCAATGCTGCCCGACTCTGGTATGTGGTAAGTGTACAATCCTTTACTCAATAAAGACATTTCAAGAAAGACTTTCATCGAAGATTAAATACATAACCGATAGACCATCGCAGATTGGGCGGTCAATGAACTCTTATACTTGGGTCGTGATAGATTTATCGAACATCTTGGGATGAGGTGTATGGGCTGAAATGAAAGTTGTTAATCTGTTACAAGCTGATAATAGTTAATAGGTATTAGTGATATTTTGACATGGTAGTTCATTGTTTAAAATGGTCCCATTCTATGAGTGATAGTAGAAGTAATTTTTTCTACTAGTTCAGAATTTATAATATGAAAATCGTAATCTCTATATTATTAGATGATACTTCACATCCTTTACCATTCATTATCTTTTCGATTACGGTTATTTTTCGTTAGATAATAATATCACACACTATGACTGTTCCCTTCATATGACTGTAACAGAGTCATATGACTGTTCACTCAATATGACTGACTTTAACAGCCATATAACTGTTCACTCAATATGACTGACTTTAACGGTCATGACAACAACTGTTCACGTAATATGACTGACTGTAACAGTCATATGACTGTTCACTCAATATGACTGTAACGTGCGTAAGATGGTTTCACTATTGCGATTTGAAAAAGAAGTGGTTTTGGGTCAATTTTTTTCGTAACCTTATATTTATTTTTCTTAATTAATTGTCTTCTCGAATATTTTTTTTTATTTCTTAATTTATAAAAAAAAATCTTGGAAAGTAAAATGATAATTATATTACTAGTTTACAAATGTATCGCATTACAGTTTCTAATATTGTGGTTAATTGTGGTTTAAAATTAATAATACCTTAGTATTTTAGAAAATTCATATAACAGTCGAGTTGACTATAAGTAGTGTAAAAAGGCCGCTACCAAGACGCGGAGTACGGCGGAGTAATGAGGAATAATGAGGCGTACGGGGAGGTGCGGCTGCACTTGAGGTGCGGATCAGGGCGGATCTCGTCTGTCAAGCCGAGGGGGCGTGGCCTAATGGAGATGACCTCAACCAATCAGGTGTCAGTAAGTGACGTAACATGCAGGGGACATGGGAACAGGTGTTGATGACTCATCGCCGCCGATGGGCATGTCCCACCGTGTCTCAACGTGTCACACCGTGTTTGTACGGGAACGGACCAATCAGGTTCTTGTGTGAGGATGACCTCATGAACAACCAATCAGGTGTCAGTAAGTGACGTCACACGCAGGTGGGGGAAGGTTTTACTAGTTCTGCTTGTAACCGCAAGACAACGCTGCATGTAGGGGAACGGACCAATCATATGCTTGTTTAAGAATGACATCATGAAGAACCAATCAGGTGTCAGTAAGTGATGTCTATGGAGTGTCATGTGACATGAAAGTTGCTTTTTTGTTATTTTGCGTTTTTATTTGGGTATTGTTGGAAATTTGCGACGCACAGCATCTACACATTTTTAATTATAAGCTGTGGGTTGTGACATCATAGGTATAATGTTAGGAATGGTTGGTTGTTGAAAAAACTGTGAGCTGTGAAAGTAATGTGAAAAAACTGTGAAAGTAAATAAAATATGATAGAATTAAACTAATATTCTTATTTTAATATTTATTATATTTTAATATTTATTTATATTTTGATATTTATTTGTATTTTATTATTTATATTTTTACATTTATTTTTAATATTTAATTATATTTTAACTTCTATATTTTATTATTCATTTATATTTTAACTTCTATATTTTATTATTCATTTATATTTTATATATATTTTAATATTTATATATATTTTATTATTCATATATTTCATACATATTTTAATATTTATTTATATTTTATTACTCATTTATATTTTACATATATTTTATTTACGTATACATCTGTGCCAAAAAAATTAACTCAGTGAGAGCAATTACGTCCCACTAGAGCTGCACAATGAACTTATGTTAAAGGGAATGACAGTAGTGTATATATTTTAACTATGGTTAGTACAAAAGAAAAGAATTTTGCAAGAATGGTTTTAGAAAAATATATTTTATGTGACCAACTCCAGCATATAATTTCGCAATATAACTCTATGAGGAATCATCCTATGGGGGTAAATAACATACCATCGTGTACAGGAAGGTAGACCAGATTAATAAGTAAAGCTTTTTTTACCTTTTGACATGTGTACTAAGGGTATAAAAAATGACAGTCTGGGGTTCTATGAAAATAATGTTTATAACAATATACGTTTAAATTACAATTTATATAACGGAAATCAGTCTCAGTGGATGAAAAAAAAAGTAATTAATATGAAAGCTGATACTTTGAAAAAGAACCTTGGGAACCAAAACCTTGTATTACGGTTAATTAAACTTTTTATAAAAGTAATGTGTTCTTTAAATGTTTTTCACATCATACGTAAAATTATTATTTTAAGAGGGAAAATATCATATCGTTATGACTAGAAGGAGGGATCTCACCTTGATCACAATTGGATGCATTAGAATTGCTTACTGTTTAGGAATATGATGTAAAAGTTACTCTATCGCACTGTTTGTTGTGCTGGGCTTGATAAGAGCAGATTTGGGGTTGGTATGTAAGATAATGGATCTATTACTTGTTCTAATACGTGTTGAATAAGGGAATTTGTCTTAGATGTTGCTGTTTTAGGGGTGTTTTATAATTGGTTGTTTGATTGAACGATACAGTGCAGCTATACAAAGGGGTTTATTTATACGCTTGGTACAAGTACACATTTTTTCTTATGTCATAAAATTACACTATAACAAAACGCATAGGTGGATGGTAGAAATGAAGTAGCACCATACAAGGGGAATTATTAGGGCTGGCTGATTAAATTTTCAAAGACTAAGAGGCAACAAGTTCCCATATGAGTACAATTGAGGGTGAATGTGTAGAATTTGGCGACATCAAGTATCCACAAGGGGACAATTTGAGAGGTGTATTCGTAAAATTGGCGACATAAAGTACTCATAGGGAGACGTTTGTAGGCGTATACATAAAATTGGGGTGAAAGCGGGGTTTGTAGTTGTACATTAGACAAGAATAAATGAAAAAGTTTAAGTTTGAAATAAATTATAAAAAGAATAAATGTTAAAAAAAAAAGTTAAAATACAATTTAAAAAGCAAAATGTAAAAAAAAAAAAAAAAGTTTAAAAAGAAAAATGTAAAAATAAAAAAAAGTTTAAGTGTGAATTAAAAACTAAAAGGTTAAGTAAGAAAAAAAAATAACTAAAAGTGAAAAAAAAAATTTAAAAGTGAAAAAAAAATATATATATATTTATATAAAAAATATTTGAAAAAAGTTTAAGTGTGAAATAAATTATAAAACTAATAAATGTAAAATAAAAAGTTTACGTGTGAAATAGATTATAAAAAGTATAAATGTAAAAAAATAAATAAAAAGTTTAAGTGAAAAATATAATGTAAAGATAAAAAAGTTAAAAAACAGTAACTGTAAAATAAAAAAAAAGTTTGTATAAAATGAACTTTTAAAAGAAAAATGAAAAAAAAAAAGTAAAAACAATATATATAAAAAAAAGTTTTAAGTGTAAAAATAAAATTAAAAAAAAAAAATTAAAAAAAAAAAAAAAAAGACAAATGTAAAAAAGAAAAACGTAAAAAAAAAAAATTTAAAATTTAAAAAAAAAAATTTACAAACGAAAAATATGAAAAAAAAAAAAAGAAACGTTAAAAGAAAATTGCTAAATGTAAAAAAGAAATGTGTTAAATGTAAAAGATTAACCATCATAAGTTTTTTACCCGAATCGACCCAAAGCCATATGGTGTTACGGAACGTACTAGCCCCATATAGGCACAGATGCCCGTGGTGAGTTCTGTGAATGGTCTACCCACTAATCAAACGACAAGTACCACAATTACATTAAATAATTAGCAACAAAAAAAGCAGGAAATACTACTATAGATATAAAAAATATTAACAAAGTATCGAAAATAGAACCAAAGGTAACTAATAAATCTGTATAGAATGAGTGTCTATAAATGTATAAGAGAAACCAATGTATATATTTCTACTAAAATGTTGACACATATACTAAATTTTTAACAAATTAAGTCAAATATTTGCGAAATAGAGAAAATAATACATACTTTTTAAAATTGTATCAAATAGTCTATGAATGGATAAAAAAAAAATATCATGACATGTATTAAAAAAAAAATTAAAATAATGGACTTACGTGTAACACATTAAGTTAAGAAATTTATACTTATCAAAGAAAGTAACGTAAGTCATATTAAAAAAAAAAAACCTGTAGTTAAGTACAATTGTTAATTGAATATGCTACAAAATATTGTCAAATTACACCATTTTTAGTGATAGGACAAGCAAACTTGTTAAAATGTCATATAATTATCAAAAATATTATACAAAGTACGAATTTAAAAAAAAAAGTAAATGCAAAAAGAAAAAAAAGTTTAAGTGTAAAATAAAATGTAAAAAAAATAAATGTAAAAAATAAAAAAAAGTTTAATAAAAAAAAAGTTAAAAAATAATAAAAAAAAAATTTAAGTGTAAAATACAATTTAAAAAAAAATGTAAAAAGAAAAAAGTTTAATAAAAATTACATGTAAAAAGAAAAAAGTAAAAAAAAAAATTAAAAAAAAAAGTTAAAAAAGAAAAAAAAAGTTAAAAAAGAAATAAAAAGTTAAAAAAGAAAAAAAGTTAAAAAAAAAAAAAAAAAAAAGTTTATAAAGAAAAAAAAAAGTTTAAAAAGAAAAAAAAAGTTTAAAAAGAAAAAAAAAATTAAAAAAGAAAAAAAAATTAAAAAAGAAAAAAAAAAAAAAAAAAAAATTAAAAAAAAAGAAAAAAAAGAAAAAAAAAAAAAAGTTAAAAAAAGAAAAAAAAAAGAAAAAAAAAATTAAAAAAAAATAGTTAAAGTGTAAAATACAATTTAAAAAAAAAAATAAAAACATAAAAAATTAAAAAAAAAAATGTAAGTGTAAAATTACATTTTAAAAGAAAATGTGAAAATAGAAAAAAAAGTAAAAAGAAAATTGCTAAAAGTAAAAAAAAAAATAAAGGTGTAAAATGTTAAATAAAAAGACCTTAAGTGTAAAAAATAGAAGAAAAAAGTTTAAGTGTAAAATATTACTCATCATAAGCTTTTTACTCGTATCCACCCAAAGTTATATGGCGTTACGGAGCGTACTAGCCCCATATAGGCGCAGATTCCTTGGTGAGTTCTGTGAATGGTCTACCCACTAATCAAACGATAAGTACAATAATTATATTAAAATATTAGCAAAAAAAAAAAAAGCAGAAAATACTAATATAGATATAAAAAATATTATCAAAGTATAGAAAATAGAACCAAGAATAACTAATAAATCTGTATACAATGGGTGTCTATAAATGTATAAGAGAAACCAATGTTTATATCTCTACTAAAATGTTGACACATATACTAAATGTTTAATAAATTAACTCATATATTTGCGAAATAGAAAAAATGGTACATACTTTTTAAAATTGTATCAAATAGTCTATGAATGGATAAAAAAAAAATTGTATATATAATTTTTAATTGTATCTATAAATGGATAAAAAAAAATCATGACATGTATTAAAATAATGGACTTACGCGTGACAGTTTAAGTTAAAAAATTTATATTTACCAAAGAAATTAACATAAGTTATTATAAAAAAAAAAAACTGTAATTAAGTATAATTGTTAATTGAATATGCTACAAAATATTGCCAAGTTATTCCATGGTAGTGATTTAACAACCAAACACTTTGTCTTTAAAGATTACGATAACGCAGTTTTAGAAACTAACATAGGGGCAAATGTGTATAATTATCATAAAATACTTCACATTACTGTTAAAATGTCATATAATTATCAAATATATTATACAAAGTAAGAAAAATATTACTTAATATGTTAAAATATTACCAATAGTACATGCCCAACAGATCAAAATGACCTTCAGCACCCTACGACACATGAAAACTTACGGAGATTAACAGCAATCTTGCCTCAAAAAATAAAACCAATAGTGTGCTGCTAAGGATAAAATGTCAAGTACACACCCAGTGTAGCAGATGTATACAAATAATATTGTTGAATTGTTAACAAAGTGATTTCATTAATACTAAAATAAGGTCTTTGTTACAATAATATATATATATATGGAAATTAAGTTCTTATTAGTGAAATTTATGTAATATTTTTAGACTGCTTTGTTCAATTTATAATATGTAGGTAGAATTTTTACATAAAAAACCCCTTTGTGTTTATCAAAAATATTTCACAAATTAAGAAGAAGAATACCTAAGGAAGGTCTTTGCACATGATTATAGTACAAAACCATGTGGATTTACATCAATTTTACCAGGAACAAGGGGGTCAGTATACGGCTATGAGTCAAATAGTCAATTTTTCACCACATTCAGGCATTAATAACACAAATGCCTGAATGTGGTGAAAAATTGACTATTTGACTCATAGCCGTATACTGACCCCCTTGTTCCTGGTAAAATTGATGTAAATCCACATGGTTTTGTACTATAATCATGTGCAAAGACCTTCCTTAGGTATTCTTCTTCTTAATTTGTGAAATATTTTTGATAAACACAAAGGGGTTTTTTATGTAAAAATTCTACCTACATATTATAAATTGAACAAAGCAGTCTAAAAATATTACATAAATTTCACTAATAAGAACTTAATTTCCATATATATATATATTATTGTAACAAAGACCTTATTTTAGTATTAATGAAATCACTTTGTTAACAATTCAACAATATTATTTGTATACATCTGCTACACTGGGTGTGTACTTGACATTTTATCCTTAGCAGCACACTATTGGTTTTATTTTTTGAGGCAAGATTGCTGTTAATCTCCGTAAGTTTTCATGTGTCGTAGGGTGCTGAAGGTCATTTTGATCTGTTGGGCATGTACTATTGGTAATATTTTAACATATTAAGTAATATTTTTCTTACTTTGTATAATATATTTGATAATTATATGACATTTTAACAGTAATGTGAAGTATTTTATGATAATTATACACATTTGCCCCTATGTTAGTTTCTAAAACTGCGTTATCGTAATCTTTAAAGACAAAGTGTTTGGTTGTTAAATCACTACCATGGAATAACTTGGGAATATTTTGTAGCATATTCAATTAACAATTATACTTAATTACAGTTTTTTTTTTTTATAATAACTTATGTTAATTTCTTTGGTAAATATAAATTTTTTAACTTAAACTGTCACGCGTAAGTCCATTATTTTAATACATGTCATGATTTTTTTTTATCCATTTATAGATACAATTAAAAATTATATATACAATTTTTTTTTTATCCATTCATAGACTATTTGATACAATTTTAAAAAGTATGTACCATTTTTTCTATTTCGCAAATATATGAGTTAATTTATTAAACATTTAGTATATGTGTCAACATTTTAGTAGAGATATAAACATTGGTTTCTCTTATACATTTATAGACACCCATTGTATACAGATTTATTAGTTATTCTTGGTTCTATTTTCTATACTTTGATAATATTTTTTATATCTATATTAGTATTTTCTGCTTTTTTTTTTTTTGCTAATATTTTAATATAATTATTGTACTTATCGTTTGATTAGTGGGTAGACCATTCACAGAACTCACCAAGGAATCTGCGCCTATATGGGGCTAGTACGCTCCGTAACGCCATATAACTTTGGGTGGATACGAGTAAAAAGCTTATGATGAGTAATATTTTACACTTAAACTTTTTTCTTCTATTTTTTACACTTAAGGTCTTTTTATTTAACATTTTACACCTTTATTTTTTTTTTTACTTTTAGCAATTTTCTTTTTACTTTTTTTTCTATTTTCACATTTTCTTTTAAAATGTAATTTTACACTTACATTTTTTTTTTTAATTTTTTATGTTTTTATTTTTTTTTTTAAATTGTATTTTACACTTTAACTATTTTTTTTTAATTTTTTTTTTCTTTTTTTTTTCTTTTTTTAACTTTTTTTTTTTTTTCTTTTTTTTCTTTTTTTTTAATTTTTTTTTTTTTTTTTTTTTTCTTTTTTAATTTTTTTTTCTTTTTTAATTTTTTTTTTCTTTTTAAACTTTTTTTTTCTTTTTAAACTTTTTTTTTTCTTTATAAACTTTTTTTTTTTTTTTTTTTTAACTTTTTTTCTTTTTTAACTTTTTATTTCTTTTTTAACTTTTTTTTTCTTTTTTAACTTTTTTTTTTAATTTTTTTTTTTACTTTTTTCTTTTTACATGTAATTTTTATTAAACTTTTTTCTTTTTACATTTTTTTTTAAATTGTATTTTACACTTAAATTTTTTTTTTATTATTTTTTAACTTTTTTTTTATTAAACTTTTTTTTATTTTTTACATTTATTTTTTTTACATTTTATTTTACACTTAAACTTTTTTTTCTTTTTGCATTTACTTTTTTTTTTAAATTCGTACTTTGTATAATATTTTTGATAATTATATGACATTTTAACAAGTTTGCTTGTCCTATCACTAAAAATGGTGTAATTTGACAATATTTTGTAGCATATTCAATTAACAATTGTACTTAACTACAGGTTTTTTTTTTTTAATATGACTTACGTTACTTTCTTTGATAAGTATAAATTTCTTAACTTAATGTGTTACACGTAAGTCCATTATTTTAATTTTTTTTTTAATACATGTCATGATATTTTTTTTTTATCCATTCATAGACTATTTGATACAATTTTAAAAAGTATGTATTATTTTCTCTATTTCGCAAATATTTGACTTAATTTGTTAAAAATTTAGTATATGTGTCAACATTTTAGTAGAAATATATACATTGGTTTCTCTTATACATTTATAGACACTCATTCTATACAGATTTATTAGTTACCTTTGGTTCTATTTTCGATACTTTGTTAATATTTTTTATATCTATAGTAGTATTTCCTGCTTTTTTTGTTGCTAATTATTTAATGTAATTGTGGTACTTGTCGTTTGATTAGTGGGTAGACCATTCACAGAACTCACCACGGGCATCTGTGCCTATATGGGGCTAGTACGTTCCGTAACACCATATGGCTTTGGGTCGATTCGGGTAAAAAACTTATGATGGTTAATCTTTTACATTTAACACATTTCTTTTTTACATTTAGCAATTTTCTTTTAACGTTTCTTTTTTTTTTTTTCATATTTTTCGTTTGTAAATTTTTTTTTTTAAATTTTAAATTTTTTTTTTTACGTTTTTCTTTTTTACATTTGTCTTTTTTTTTTTTTTTTTAATTTTTTTTTTTTTAATTTTATTTTTACACTTAAAACTTTTTTTTATATATATTGTTTTTACTTTTTTTTTTTCATTTTTCTTTTAAAAGTTCATTTTATACAAACTTTTTTTTTATTTTACAGTTACTGTTTTTTAACTTTTTTATCTTTACATTATATTTTTCACTTAAACTTTTTATTTATTTTTTTACATTTATACTTTTTATAATCTATTTCACACGTAAACTTTTTATTTTACATTTATTAGTTTTATAATTTATTTCACACTTAAACTTTTTTCAAATATTTTTTATATAAATATATATATATTTTTTTTTCACTTTTAAATTTTTTTTTTCACTTTTAGTTATTTTTTTTTCTTACTTAACCTTTTAGTTTTTAATTCACACTTAAACTTTTTTTTATTTTTACATTTTTCTTTTTAAACTTTTTTTTTTTTTTTTACATTTTGCTTTTTAAATTGTATTTTAACTTTTTTTTTTAACATTTATTCTTTTTATAATTTATTTCAAACTTAAACTTTTTCATTTATTCTTGTCTAATGTACAACTACAAACCCCGCTTTCACCCCAATTTTATGTATACGCCTACAAACGTCTCCCTATGAGTACTTTATGTCGCCAATTTTACGAATACACCTCTCAAATTGTCCCCTTGTGGATACTTGATGTCGCCAAATTCTACACATTCACCCTCAATTGTACTCATATGGGAACTTGTTGCCTCTTAGTCTTTGAAAATTTAATCAGCCAGCCCTAATAATTCCCCTTGTATGGTGCTACTTCATTTCTACCATCCACCTATGCGTTTTGTTATAGTGTAATTTTATGACATAAGAAAAAATGTGTACTTGTACCAAGCGTATAAATAAACCCCTTTGTATAGCTGCACTGTATCGTTCAATCAAACAACCAATTATAAAACACCCCTAAAACAGCAACATCTAAGACAAATTCCCTTATTCAACACGTATTAGAACAAGTAATAGATCCATTATCTTACATACCAACCCCAAATCTGCTCTTATCAAGCCCAGCACAACAAACAGTGCGATAGAGTAACTTTTACATCATATTCCTAAACAGTAAGCAATTCTAATGCATCCAATTGTGATCAAGGTGAGATCCCTCCTTCTAGTCATAACGATATGATATTTTCCCTCTTAAAATAATAATTTTACGTATGATGTGAAAAACATTTAAAGAACACATTACTTTTATAAAAAGTTTAATTAACCGTAATACAAGGTTTTGGTTCCCAAGGTTCTTTTTCAAAGTATCAGCTTTCATATTAATTACTTTTTTTTTCATCCACTGAGACTGATTTCCGTTATATAAATTGTAATTTAAACGTATATTGTTATAAACATTATTTTCATAGAACCCCAGACTGTCATTTTTTATACCCTTAGTACACATGTCAAAAGGTAAAAAAAGCTTTACTTATTAATCTGGTCTACCTTCCTGTACACGATGGTATGTTATTTACCCCCATAGGATGATTCCTCATAGAGTTATATTGCGAAATTATATGCTGGAGTTGGTCACATAAAATATATTTTTCTAAAACCATTCTTGCAAAATTCTTTTCTTTTGTACTAACCATAGTTAAAATATATACACTACTGTCATTCCCTTTAACATAAGTTCATTGTGCAGCTCTAGTGGGACGTAATTGCTCTCACTGAGTTAATTTTTTTGGCACAGATGTATACGTAAATAAAATATATGTAAAATATAAATGAGTAATAAAATATAAATAAATATTAAAATATGTATGAAATATATGAATAATAAAATATATATAAATATTAAAATATATATAAAATATAAATGAATAATAAAATATAGAAGTTAAAATATAAATGAATAATAAAATATAGAAGTTAAAATATAATTAAATATTAAAAATAAATGTAAAAATATAAATAATAAAATACAAATAAATATCAAAATATAAATAAATATTAAAATATAATAAATATTAAAATAAGAATATTAGTTTAATTCTATCATATTTTATTTACTTTCACAGTTTTTTCACATTACTTTCACAGCTCACAGTTTTTTCAACAACCAACCATTCCTAACATTATACCTATGATGTCACAACCCACAGCTTATAATTAAAAATGTGTAGATGCTGTGCGTCGCAAATTTCCAACAATACCCAAATAAAAACGCAAAATAACAAAAAAGCAACTTTCATGTCACATGACACTCCATAGACATCACTTACTGACACCTGATTGGTTCTTCATGATGTCATTCTTAAACAAGCATATGATTGGTCCGTTCCCCTACATGCAGCGTTGTCTTGCGGTTACAAGCAGAACTAGTAAAACCTTCCCCCACCTGCGTGTGACGTCACTTACTGACACCTGATTGGTTGTTCATGAGGTCATCCTCACACAAGAACCTGATTGGTCCGTTCCCGTACAAACACGGTGTGACACGTTGAGACACGGTGGGACATGCCCATCGGCGGCGATGAGTCATCAACACCTGTTCCCATGTCCCCTGCATGTTACGTCACTTACTGACACCTGATTGGTTGAGGTCATCTCCATTAGGCCACGCCCCCTCGGCTTGACAGACGAGATCCGCCCTGATCCGCACCTCAAGTGCAGCCGCACCTCCCCGTACGCCTCATTATTCCTCATTACTCCGCCGTACTCCGCGTCTTGGTAGCGGCCTTTTTACACTACTACTATACTTAACTAAAAAATACTAATACGGTGATGACCGACAACAAAACTTAGGTTATCTTAATAAAATTTAACAACTTTAAAAATAACCTTGAATTTCAGCTCACTAGAAAATATTTTTAAATAAATATATGTATTCCAAAAAGTTGAATACAAATAAACCTAATTAATAAAAAGTCATACTGAATGGCATGAAACCAGTCAGAAGGGAAGATGACAAACATATTCAAAATTGATGTCATCACACCGTGAAATGTAGGGACAGCTATTAGAAATTCTTAACTTGATGGATACTAACAAAAGGCGTTCGTTTTTTCAAAAAAGGTAATGTAATAAAAACTTTTGTTAAAATTGATGTCACAGTTAAATCTAATGAGTAAATTACGTTTTGTTAATTATTTTTAAATCTAGGTCAATGCTATCCATAATAAATAATAATCGAAAGATGCGTTTGCAAAAAATAAAATTCAATTCTTTAATTATTACTTTTCTTTAATTATTTTTTAATCTAGTACAATGCTGTCCATAACAATAATCAAAAGTTGCGTTTGCAAAAAGATAAATTAAAAGTTTTTTTCAAGTTTATTTTTTAAAGCTGTATATTTTAAATTAGATGGTTTTAGATAAAAATCGTGATTAAAATATCTAGATATGTTTATGAAAAACAGCACCACGAGTATTTTAAAAAAAAATTAGCGTATTTTTAAAAAATGTGAATTACAAAATAATTTCAAAAGGCGTAAAAAGCAATTCTGTATAGAATATAAAAAGCGATTAACTCTAACGACAAACATAAAAGCTTTTGTAAGCATATCACTACCGTGATATGCTTACAAAAAGAACTCGGCATTTCGGCAAACTATCAAAATTTATATTTGAAAAAGCGAACTGTATTGAAGCTGAAAAGTTTTTAAGAAAAAAAATACTTGTTTACGAAATATGTTTACGATGTCACGCATGAGGAAATACCATGAAATGAGAAAGACGTCCCCTGCGTAATGCATTTGATGCAAAAAAAATTTAACTTATGGACTCCAAGTCTAACATGGATCAAGTAAAGGTTTCCGAAAGTTTATTCGATTCAGTGGCGCATAAATAACGGCTTGTAAAGTTCACTGCCCCCAATGGGTGATTCCTGAAAACCTTACAGTTTTTAAATTCGGATTTATAAGCAATTTGAAGGTCACGAAAGAGCATTAAACATGAATTTCGCTTAATGTACATTAACGTTATAAATGTGACACTTATATAAAAAGAACATCAACTTCGATATTTGCGGACAGTGCTGAATGGATAGTGCTTAGATAACGGCTTCAGAAGTTCACTACCCTATCATGTAGTGCTAGGAAGAAAGTTCCTACTGAGGTTGCGAACATAACTTGAAGGTCACGATCCGTTTTAGAAGGATGCAGGAAGACAAGAAAAGTACACTATCCTTACACAGAAAGAAAATGTCTTCAAGGAAAGTATTTTCTTGTAAAGCGGCATTGCCAGACATTTTAACTTTCTTTAAATAAAGAGAGGATAAAAGTAGGGAATTTTTGATTGCTGCGTCGATTATTGATAAAGACCGGTCGAGCATTTATGCTTTTTCCAAGAAACAATTCTTTGGCAGACGAATTTTTCTAAATCATATATATTATTTATTTTGTGTAGATCCCTTTAACGCCTCTTACGCGCGACGAATCTTAACAAGTGAGATAATTTCTCGTAGCACTGCACTGTAAAAAATGTGTTTAAAAATGAGTACATGAACGTACTCGTTTTTCTTTGAATACAATTGCATCGTAAATGAGCGATGACGAACTCAACTTTAAGTAATCGTACTGTCGAAAAAATGAGCAGTATGGTTTAATATTGCTAATATCAGCTTCTGTTCAAGCCATCTTAACAAAGCAAACTTAAAATATTTGTTCAGAAGATGGTTTTCCAGATTATTTAATGTCGATTGCTTAAATGAAAATTACAACTCAATTAGTTTACTTTTCATTCTTTTTCCACGGCTTTTCATTATTACTTCCGTTTATAACTTCTTCAAGTCGCTTTAGTAATACAATGGTTAAGGTCCTGGAATTCGGTGCGGACGACATCAGGTAGACGGATTGGGTTCATTTCCCGGTATATCCTGGTTGTAATTATTGAAATTTATCGAAAGTGATTTACGCAGGCAGCCTATGTAAGCAAGCAACTGCTCTTTTTATTCATTTTACTCATTTTGGGTACATGACTCCTTCAAAAATGAAAGTTATGTATTCTGAGCTATGATAAGCATCGAATGTCATCAACAATGAGTACATTTTACTTATTTTTAAGCACCTATTTTTAACAGTGTGATTAAAAAATGCGTTTAAAAGAATTATTGCATAAAGAAGCATCTTTAAAAAATATTTTCAAGATCTAGAAAGAATAGGTCGCGGATTCGAATCCCAACGGAATCAACTTAACGGGAATCGAACCCAGATCCCTAGGCAGCGCAGTCCAGAGCCTTATCCGTTAAACTACCGGGGCGACTTGAAGAAGTTATAAACAGAAGAAATGTTAAAAAGGTGTGCCAAAATAATCGAATGTAAGGTAATTGAGTTGTAATAACTCAGTTTCCATTTAAGCAATCGACATCAAATGATGTGGAAAACCATCTTCTGAACAACCATTTTAAGTATGTCAGGTCGCTTTGTTACTGATATTAGCAATATTAAATCACACTGCTCATTTTTGAGAAAATACGATTATTTAAATTTGAGTACGTCATCGCTCATTTACGATGCAAGTGTACTCAAAGAAAAACGAGTATGTTCTGGTACTCATTTTTAAGTACTTTTTTTTTACAGTGTATTCATTTACATAAGTGCTAAATGATTTACATTTGAAAAGAATTTCTTTTTTATATAAATGAACCATAGAAGGTCGCAGACTGTAACACTTTCATTAAAAAGTCGCAATCTGTGACACATCAAACTATTACCTCCAAAAACAATTTTAAAAAATGACTTTAATCTTCGGAAGAAATAATAGCGGGTTAGATATCTTTTGCATATCTATGGACACATACAAATGAAGACAATTCATAAACAAAAAGCTAATCTCAATGAACAAGATACGCAAAAGAGATATCTATCACTGTTCTTAAAAGGGGAGATGCAACGATATTACAAATAGCCATTCATCCCGGAGTCAAAATGCTATTATTTTCGTTTCCAAGAGTTCATTCATGTGGCTTAAGTTTTGTCGGACAAGAAGATAAAAAAGATAGTAGCGGGGTTCACTGAAAGCCGTAATAAATGACGATCGGCTTTTGCTTTCAATAGGCAACATTTAAGCACTCTACGGCAATCACGTGTGTCTTCTTCGGTTTCCTTCGGGTGTTTTTTACTCGTTTTGTTTGCTTATTTGTCTATCTGCACGAATGCCTTCAAATAGCCGGTCGGCCGGCTTGAAATTAAAAGAAGAGAGGCATAGATGCAGCATGGTTTCCTTCACGCTTCAAAAAACGGCGCAGGTGCTCTGCAATTTACGGTTGTATCACGCTGTAATGCTCTTCCCTTGTCGGTCACTAGAATTCTGAGTTTTTCTTTTTAATAAGCTTGAAAACATGTTAAGTTAATTTTGTTTAATTCAGGTAAAGAAAATATGAAAGTAATACGATAAATCGAGAGGGGAAAGGCTTAATATTTTTAGTGCCTAATAGCCAAGCCGCGATAAGATTTTTGGCAAGGGGACAAATATGAAAGCTGGGCCTCCAGAATAAAATAATTTAACCAGGTTCCCAGGATAAAAATATTAAACCGGACTACCAAATTAAAATTATTATGTCACCCCTTCCCCCTCTAGTTTAAATTTTTTAACCTGGCCCTCAACATAAAATTATTATTCCGCTCCTTTCACTGTAGCTTAATTTTTTTTAGCCTGGTCCCAAGAATAAAATTATTATTCCGCCCCTTCCACTATAGCTGAATATTTTTAGCCTGGTCCCCAGAATAGAATTATTATTCCGCTCCTTCCACTGTAGCTTAATTTTTTTAGCCTGGTCCCCAGAATAAAATTATTATTCCGCTCCTTCCACTGTAGCTTAATTTTTTTAGCCTGGTCCCCAGAATAAAATTATTATTCCGCTCCTTCCACTGTAGCTTAATTTTTTTAGCCTGGTCCCCAGAATAAAATTATTATTCCGCTCCTTCCACTGTAGCTTAATTTTTTTAGCCTGGTCCCCAGAATAAAATTATTATTCCGCTCCTTCCACTGTAGCTTAATTTTTTTAGCCTGGTCCCCAGAATAAAATTATTATTCCGCTCCTTCCACTGTAGCTGAACATTTTTAGCCTGGTCCCCAGAATAAAATTATTATTCCGCTCCTTCCACTGTAGCTGAACATTTTTAGCCTGGTCCCCAAAATTAAATTTTAATTCCGCTCCTTCCACTGTAGCTGAACATTTTTAGCCTGGTCCCCAAAATTAAATTTTAATTCCGCTCCTTCCACTGTAGCTGAACATTTTTAGCCTGGTCCCCAGAATAAAATTATTATTCCGCTCCTTCCACTGTAGCTGAACATTTTTAGCCTGGTCCCCAGAATGAAAATATTATGCAGCCTCTTCCGCTCTATCTTAATTTTTTTAACTTTTCCCCCAGAATAAAATTATTATTCCGTCCCTTCTTAGTAAAATTTTATCCCTATTTAAAAAAAAAGCAATGTACAAAAAATATTTTTTAACGCTTATTTAATTTTTCTTAATGTCTTTTATTTTTTAATTAAAATTATTATTTCATCAAAATAAATTTTTAGTAATTTGACATCTATTTTAATTTTAGAGAAAAAAGGCTTTGCTAACAAATTATATTATGCGTTATATTAAATAACCCTTTAATGACAGATATCTAAATATATATAAACATTATTATGCCGCGATTTACATTGCTTATAGCGATTAAATAAATTTATTTTTATTTTCCAACAATACAAACTTTTTCTTTGTATTACCGACTTTCGGAAACAATAAAAGACTTAAGTGTAGTTTAATTTATCTGAACATCCCGTAAGAAATAATAAACGTTTTCCATTCATGTCTTTTTAAATAGACAATATCAATTATTTAGTGATATAATTTAATACAGTTTTAAACTCGAAGTATAGAATATATAATATCAGCTATGAGTTCTCTATTTTCCACATTTTGTAAAGTTTCTAAATATGCAAAGTTTTTCATCATATAGATATTTTTACCTTAAAATACAGTATAATTTCTTTCACTCCATTAATTTTTTTTACTTTGCCAACGTGACTTCTTCAGCACAGGAATTTTGTGGCTCTGAGTCAAAGAGGAGAATCCGTTGACCACTTTATTCAAAAGTCAAGGCCATCCTTTGTATTGGTTACTGAGGGAAATTATTTGTAGACGGTCTCAATAAAAGCAGAATAATTGTAATTATTGTACTTGCATCCAGACATGCAGACAATATCTTTTTTTTTCGTCAAATTTGGTTGTCATGTTTTTATGTTTAATTTTATGCTTGGTTGTAAATTTATTGTACTAAAAGTTGACATTTATCAAATCTCAATGCACTTCTGTCATCATTTTTCTAGTAGATAAGCAGTTAAGATACTTAATTTTCCCGGTATTTCCAAGTCCCGCAAAGAACATTAAAAATAGATCTGTTATAAGTTCGGTAGTTGGCCTTTTTTTGGACCGGTATCCACGCTTATCTTCAACGCAATTTCTTTTTGACAAAAAAAAGTAAGTGAAGAAATCAGAATAGTAGTTCTAAGGGATAATGAAGTAATATTCTTAAAAAAGAAGGTTTATAAGAAAATGACAGGCAAAAAAAAATTGCAATTTAAACTGTTACGCAACGTCTTGCCCAAATGTCAGAAATACTTTTCGAAAAGGCTGAATGTATTATATTTATAAAAGAAACTTCTATTCCCGGTTAAATAATTAGTAAAAAATTGGTTGTCAAAGTATTACACTTTGTATAAAATTTTCAAAACAGATACGTTCAATTAGAGGTCTTTTTTCGAACTGCCTTTTACACTTTCTGAAAAGTCTATTTTATTTAAAACCAAATGATTGTTTAAAAAAAACTAAGCTTCCTTCCAGTTTGATAATGAAAAATGTCTATTTGGGAATAAATAAGTTATGTTTGATAGTTCACCATCCAAGAAGTGTAATGTAATTAACATCTTTTTGAAAAAAAAGTATTTTCACCTTTTCTTACATGAAGTTATTAGTGCACAGATGTGTTTTCTAGCAGAAACATAAAAAAATTAACACTACATCGGTCTTTCACGATGTATCGTCGACGCGAAAATTAAAAAATCGGTATCAATATGCCGGAATTTTTCGATATACCGCCTAAGTCTACTGAAAGATAAGGGAATTGCCACTTATCACATATCAGCACTAAGGCATCAAATTGTTTCAATGTTACTAAAATAATACCTTTTTCGCATATTTACTTGTAGGTGGTTCAGGTGGCATTGATAAAAAGTCAGATTCAGATGAATCAACAAATGCTCCTGAACTTAGACCAACATTTCAACCAGAACCATCACCAAAAACAACAACTGCTGCTCCTGAAGAAAACAGCTTGGTGTTTGTTTCATCAACAGAACCCTATGAAGACACTGCATTTTTCAATGATATCCCAGGAGGTAATTGTTATACTAAAAGCCAATTGGTAATTTCTAACTTCATGTCAACATTTATCTGAATTGCTCAGAGACTCGAATTAATATTGTTGGAATCAAAGGTAAGTACAGATTACTTTCAATGACTACTTTTGGGAGAAAGAAGGTACTTCTCAAAAAGATGACTGTGTTCATATAAAAGGTAATAAATTTCGTTCCTAACTCAAATTAACATGATCTAGAGATTGCAAATAAAAGCTAAATAATGAAAATTTGATTCAAATTTTTATCTGATAGAACAGAATTAATGTTAAAAATAAAGTATTGGGGTTATCTATGAACAATAAAATCTATAATAAACATAACTAAAATAATAAATTTATCTTTTGTTCTACAAGCAGCAATATATAAATGTTCACTAAATTATAAACCAACTTCTAGTAAAGACTCTAGAAACATTCGTGCTTAATTTTCTATAGATACATTTGCACCTGCGCAACTATTGGCAGTTTTTTTTTTCAACTATTGCAACTATTACACGTATAAAGACACATTAAATGTCCAAACTGGCAATAATTGTAGGAGTTCAGGTTCTGTGAAAGCACTAAGATGACCTATTATAAAAATTCCCTATGAATTTCCATTTGTCAATAGAATAAATTTATTAGATATATTTAACTATATATAAATTGTACTGTATATGTGATATACCAGCTTTCGTTAACTGTAATAAATAGTTGTTAAAATTAACGTAAAGGAAATGTAATTATGTTTCCCTCAGAAAAATAATTTTGTTAATTTTTTTTAATTAAAATCATGGTGATATACACAAAAATTATTAAGCAATGAAATAAAAGAACAGATACACAGATACAAAATGATAATCAAACAGGGAAATAATATGAAACAAAATCGGGTTTTTATTAATTTTAGGGTAGCTATATTCCAATTCTGTGACAAAACCTCTATTTCAGGATGTCTTGTTAACGGAACTCTGTATGGAGACGGATCGGCAATGTTATCCAGTTCTTTCTGTGAATATTGCTTCTGCATACGGGGAAAGACGACCTGCTTGAAACCGAAATGTGACCTGTTCATTGAAGGGTGCAAGGCCCTGTACGACTCCAACTTCTCATGTTGTCCTTCCAGATATGAATGCTGTAAGTTTTTATAAAATTAAATACTCGCATTTACTAACTTTGTTAAACTATACAAATGCGATCTTTGAAAACATTGTTAATCTTTGAAAACATTGATAATCTTTGAAAACATTGATAATCTTTGAAAACATTTTTAATCTTTGAAAACATTGTTAATCTTTGAAAACATTGTTAATCTTTGAAAACGTTGTTAATCTTTGAAAACATTGTTAATCTTTGAAAAAATATTTACTCTTTGAAAACATTAATAATGTATTCAAATATTAACAATCTTTGAAAACGTTGTTAATCTTTGAAAACATTGTTAATCTTTGAAAACATTGTTAAGCTTTGAAAAAAAAATTACTATTTGAAAACATTAATAATGTATTCAAATATTAACAATCTTTGAAGACATTGTTAATCTTTGTAATCATTGTTAATCTTCGAAAACATTGTTAATCTTTAAAAGCCTCGTTAATCTTTAAAAATTTGTATTCAAATTACGCTAGAATATATCTTGAAAACGCAAATATCTGTCAAGATTAATTACTAAAGCTATTGTGCATATCGGGTTTCAGCTGCCGACCATTCAACGCGAACAGAAGGTTAAATTATATTATATTTATTATATACAAGAATTAATATTTTTTTCTACGTGGGGGTGATTTTTTTTCTTTTCAACGAAAATAGAACATTTCTGTTTATAAAGTAATAAGAATTAATAAAGTGGATTTTAGTGCTGGTTTTTATTGCTGAAATCTACTTTGTATGTATCTTCTTCCGCGAAAATCAAAATTATTTTCTAAAAAAAAAATAGTTTAAGAAAAGGCATATAAATGCGTTTTTAAATGTATACGTAATCAACCTATTCATTAAAAAGGAAGGTGCTTATCAGTTTTTAAATAGGGTCAAAAGATATACCTATCTAATCGGCATACCACCTAAGGTAATACGCCAAAATGCATTGCACTTGATAATAAGTTAATAACCGAGTCCATATATTTCTAAATAAATCATTCAATATAACAATCAACAGGTAATTACACAATAAATAAATAAACTTAAGATTAAGTGGAAGTTAATAATATATTAAAATGTAATAAGTAAATATTAAAATTATCTTTTTACTGCAACTCATTTATAAAAAAAATCATTTTCAATTATTTTTTATGTTGTTGGTTGGGCTTTGCAAGAAAAAATAAAAATGCATGCCTAACCAAAATATTTATTTGATAATAGAATTTAATACGTGATTTGCATGAATATTTAGTCATATGAGTGCCATACATTAGTTCTTAAATTTTTAAATATTGAAATAATTAGTTTTTAATTTTAATATTTTATTATTGTAGAAAACAGCCAATATCTGAAATCTTAATTTAATGCTTAATACAAATTATTCAATCACTTAAATTATCACTTATTATAATTTTATTATTTTGAAGTAATTAAACGCAACTTAAAATTAAGCATTATGAATATTGATCACTTCTCGTCCTAGGGGCGCATTTATTGTAAACATTAAAATAATAATACTCTATTAATTTTATTGTTTAAACATGCCTATCCAACCTTTACATTGGTAACACAGTTGACTACACACTATCCAGGCGTGCAGTTGACAAGACATGGTAAAAAAAATTACATGTCCCATTAATATAAACATTTGTATTCTAGATAAGAAAACTACAATTTTGGAAACAACAATTACAACAGAATCATTCCCAGTGGCTTTTACTACTACTACTTATGAAACAACAGTATATGGTACGATCCAATTATAATTGTTCTTTTTCTTTATTATTTAAAATTTAAAATATTTTAATAAGCAAAAAAATATATAATTAAAAAATGTGTGTGTTTTAGTTTTTTTTTAATATGGTACATTATTTGTATACATCTAAAAATTATAACTTTTATGTCAAAAACCTAAAACCTAGTAAAAAGATTTGAATATATTCATACTGTGGAGAGTAAACAAATAATTTATTATTAATAAATTAACAAAAATAATTTATTATTAATAAATTAACAAAATAATTTATTATTAATAAATTAACAAAATAATTTATTATTAATAAATTAACAAAAATAACTTATTATTAATAAATTAACAAAAATAATTTATTAAAAAATTAACAAAATAATTTATTATTAATAAATTTACAAAAATAATTTATTATTAATAAATTAACAAAAATAACTTATTATTAATAAATTAACAAAAATAATTTATTAAAAAATTAACAAAATAATTTATTATTAATAAATTTACAAAAATAACTTATTATTAATAAATTAACAAAAATAATTTATTAAAAAATTAACAAAATAATTTATTATTAATAAATTTACAAAAATAATTTATTATTAATAAATTAACAAAAATAATTTCTTATTAATAAATTATCAAAAAAATATTATTAATAAATTAACAAAAATAACTTATTATTAATAAATTATCAAAAAAATATTATTAATAAATTAACAAAAATAACTTATTATTAATAAATTAACAAAAATAATTTATTATTAATAAATTAACAAAAAAAATATTATTAATAAATTAACAAAATAATTTATTATTAATAAATTAACAAAAATAATTTATTAAAAAATTAACAAAATAATTTATTATTAATAAATTAACAAAAATTATTTCTTATTAATAAATTATCAAAAAAATATTATTAATAAATTAACAAAAATAACTTATTATTAATAAATTATCAAAAAAATATTATTAATAAATTAACAAAAATAACTTATTATTAATAAATTAACAAAAATAATTTATTATTAATAAATTAACAAAAAAAAATATTATTAATAAATTAACAAAATAATTTATTATTAATAAATTAACAAAAATAATTTATTATTAATAAATTAACAAAATAATTTATTATTAATAAATTAACAAAATAATTTATTATTAATAAATTAACAAAAATAACTTATTATTAATAAATTAACAAAAATAATTTCTTATTAATAAATTATCAAAAAAATATTATTAATAAATTAACAAAAATAACTTATTATTAATAAATTATCAAAAAAATATTATTAATAAATTAACAAAAATAACTTATTATTAATAAATTAACAAAAATAATTTATTATTAATAAATTAACAAAAAAAAATATTATTAATAAATTAACAAAATAATTTATTATTAATAAATTAACAAAAATAATTTATTAAAAATTAACAAAATAATTCATTATTAATAAATTAACAAAAATAATTTCTTATTAATAAATTAACAAAAAAATTATTAATAAATTAACAAAAATAACTTATTAATGTTATTTAAAATTATATATTCCCATTGATATGATTTATAAATTATCGACAACTGGTAAAATCTGTTAGCAATATTATTTTTATAAACCTACACACCAGTTTTATTAATTCTAAAACTATTTTCAATAATTTATATTTCCATTCATTAACTATCATTAATTTATAAAAATGTATCTCCAATTTCGTTAAGTTGAAAATTATTTTAGAACTAGCATGCTCGTGCGATAATTATCGCATGAACACCCCCTCCCTACACACACATTCGTTGTAGCTACTCATAAATGGCACTCTATTTACAGAATTCTACCCATAGAAGGCAGCACTACCGAAGGCTTTTTTAAAAACTGCTTGGAAACTACTTATTTTTAAAAGCATTTAAAAAAAAAAAAAAACTGTAATATTCATGAGACAAAATACGATTCATCACTGCTTCGGGAAATTCTCTTTTTTATACCTCACATGATAAGATCCGTTGTGAGTAAGACCCGCAAAAGGGATCTTTACTACTGAATTAATATATATATGATTCAAGATAAATTGCGATAGTGTTAAAATTCAATAATAAAAGAGATATTCATAAAAAAATATTTTAAAATATTAAAGACATTGGCGTTTGCTTTTACGTTAGTAAGAAACACAAAGAATTCTATGTTTTATGTTCATTAATTAGCTGTATTAGATGCCCATTTTAAAAAAATTAACATAAAATATTTTTATTTTTTAAATATTTCATAAAAAAGTTTTATTTCATGAAATAATAAAAAATATCATATTGTTCTTTTCTAAGAGTTATATCATGTATGTTTTTTTAATTAAGTTCTTGCACTTTGCATTTTAAAATTTTCAGATGACTTCGCTGATTGCGTGGAAGATGACGAGGTATACCATCAAGGGGAAGAAGTTCAACACTACCGTTCATGTCATAGTTGCTATTGCAACAATGCAACTATCACATGCGAAAAAATGAAGTGTTCTCCTCCAATAGCAGGCTGTCAACCTATTATACCTGAAGGACACTGTTGTCCAGTGTCTTACAAATGCGGTAAATAAACATTTGCTTTTACAAACACAGTAAAGAAGTGAGTGGCCATTTCAAATACCTGATGGCTAGGGTAAGGTGGGGGAAAATGGGTTTTAAAACACGATTTTTGTCGATCAAGTCCAATTTATATCCTGATTTATTTATTTTTTTGTAAAATTGTTATATAGGTTTATTAAAACGTTCATTTAATTATTGGAAACATGATCGAATATTTTTATTAAATACTAAGGTTTTTAAAATATTTTTTAAAATTATAATTGTAAGGTAAAACCTATCTCTCTTCCTAGATTGGGGAAAATGACTTTTTTTGTGGGATTCATGGAATTTATCGTGTAAAAAGCATTATATTTTTTTTAGTCAAATTAAATAAAATGGAATAAATAGCAATCGTTAACTTTTAAAAACTCAGTATATTTTCTTATTGCGGGATTGTTAAATCTTTCTAAATATTTTTCTATAATCTACCATTTTGAAAAATCGACTTTTTTTATTATTTATTATCCTTAAAAAAAAAACATCTGGCAGTATAATTTACGTATTTATGAATTTTAGCTGTATTGAAGGTTTTTTTTTTTCATTTAAAACATTATATTTAAATTCTAATAAAACAAGGAAATTGCGTTTTATCGAAATATGTTCTTTTGTTAACAGTTTATTTGGAGAAAAAAAGTATGTAATTTCATTATATTAACATATAAACCGTGTTAAATATATTTCAGTTAACTCTTGTCATTTATAAGCTTCTAAATTCATATTTCTGTTGAATAATTGCACATTTGATGAAAATCGTTCAATTTTTACGAATTTCCTATATTTAGCATTAATAATTCGAAAACCCATTTTTCTCACTTTGCAAACATTGAAAAAAAAAGCTAAATAAATTAGAAATTATTCTAATTTTTTCCTTCTATTGTATTTAAAGGTTTCTTGTAATACTGAAACCATGAATATTGGTAAATAATTCGACTTTTCTAGTTTTTATATAGAAGCTTTCATGCATCAAACTATCTTTAAGTTTTTTGTATACTCAAACAAATCGAATCGAAAACAAACGACTTGAATTAAATTCCTCAGAAATGTTTTTTGTTACTAAAATGTACTCCATTAAACGAAGTAAAAACTTTTTTTAAAAAGAACTAGATCGAAACATAAGTTTAAGAATGTGTAATTTAATATTTAATTTTTTTTAATTTACCCTATGATCCATTTTCCCCCACCTTACTCTATTACTTATTAGTATTCTATGCGTCCCTGTCCCCATATTGAACACAAACCAATCAAGGTTTATGCCGACCTGATTGTTGTATTGCTGGTCATTTAACAATTGGGAAAACAGCGGTCTCCACAGTCGTAGATACATTTTACTTACAAAAATTGCTTCAAAAATCAATCAGTCGTCGTTACATTTTACTTAAATAAAAATTACTTCAAAAATCAATAATTGACAATGGTATATATATTTTACTTCAATAAAAAATAAAATATTACTACAAAAATTAATAATTAATTTATTAGCTTAACAATGCAAAATACCATTCTTCCCTCATAATTAAGAGGCCTTCGTGGCCGAGTGGATTAAGTCGTCAACTGGGAATCCGAGAGTTCCCGGTTCGAACCTGTGCGACGGCCTAGACTAAGAATAGCAAAAAAGTAGTGATATTGCGATCGGAGGGTTGCCAACTTCGCTACCAAAATACTAGAATGTCATCCAGAACATCCACAAAAAATTAACAGCGTGTATACGGGACTGGTGCACGATAAATCTGATCGGGGTCCAAAGTCCCGACGTCTATTGAAGGCGTTGGGTGTCAGCTCAGGTGTTGTCCTCGTCATCTGACCATGGTTTAAAAATACGAGGCATCGTTCCCGAGGCCTTTCCTTCGAGATAGGCCCCGAACCGTCGCCAATAGCCCACTGTGCAGCTCTAATGCGACGTTAATTAACCAAAACCAAAAAACCACACCCCTCATAATTAAAATATATTTGAAAAATTCTTCTTTTGTACATACAGCGAGGTGTTTTTTTAATTAAAAATTTCATTTTCCATTTTTTTTATATATACTTTATGTTAAGTTCAAATTTAAAAATGTACTTCATTTTCGTTTCTGTTAACACATTTCCAATTATTTTTCTACATTTAAGAAAAACCAGTTGAATTAGATAAAATTTACTTAAATTAACAAATATTAATTTATTTTAAAGTAGAAATAAGCATCGAATTTTTTAAAATTTAAAAACCAATGTCCTTGTTTCGAAAAATCTGATATAAATCTGATCTGGCCGTATCTTAGTGTTTTTATGCAAAATTCATGTATTTAAGATTTTTTTTTAAAATATTCTTTGTCGATTGATTATAAAAAGTGTTGTCAAATATGAATTTTTCCCGTTAGCGGCTAAACAAATACGAAAATGGAAAGTTATTTTCATTTTTTAAGATTTAAAAATTAATAAATAGTAATCACTGTACTAATATATCAATTTTAGTCATAAACTATTCATGCTGTTTAATAGAAATATTATAATAAAATATTTATCTGAGATTTTTTTTTTAATTTCAGATTATCTTGACGGTACTATCAACTATAATACTAAAGGAGCAAACTTGAATGCCAGTAATCTGGAAATCGAAACAAAAAAGGGCAATATAAAAGGAGTAAAACAGTCAGATATTTTCAAAGACATCCCAGATTCAAATATAGATGAGAACCAGATGATTCAACCAATCAGTAAAGACTTGACAAGTTTCTTCGACAACTTCGTTCCTCTACACAGACGATTAGACGAAGATATTGCCGAATTATACCTATCGCCAAAAGAAAATATTGATTTGAGTCAATTTATTCCAGAAAACTTAACAAATGTCACTTTTGACGTCAAAAAGGATTTCTCAAGGGAAAATGATAAAACGATGGATTTAGATTCTCAAGAACAAACAACGCCATTTTATTTGGAAAACAACGCAGTGAACTCAAAGGACCAAACAATAACGTCGACAGAGCCTACTAAAAATGGAAATATCACTTCACCTGCGGTTCTTGTGGGTACACCAGAAGAGAAAGTTATAGGTATTCGGGATATACTTACTGATTACTTCGCAAATAAAGACACGAATTCTTCCATATTTGTAACAAAACAGGATTTTGAGCCAAAAAGGAATAACTCGAAACACGCCTCAAGCATTGGAGATTACCTTGAGTCTATTGCAACCCCATCATTTTACAATACACAAGAAGTGAGCCCTTCCGACAAGACAACTACAACATATGATGTCACTGAAACCGATGGACATTCATCCACTCCAGTCCATCTAGAAAATGGTACTGGGTTTTCTTCTACGATTACTCTAACTAATATACCTACGACTGATGATAAGCCGAACAATTTATTTATACACACCACCTTAAATTTCGAGGAAGATGAAGATATAACTCTACCTAAGGATGGTTCAATTCCTTATATTATAAGAGGAACCAAAAATAATAGAACCTATTCCACACCGCCACAAGTTGTAACTCATCCTTCAGTTGATAAAGAAACAGAAAAATACACTGATATTAATATTTTTCTAAGAATCAGTACTACCAAAAGTGAACCTATTACAACTGATAACCCAACCTCATATATTACAACAGTCACAGAGAATAAAAATACTTACTCCATACCGCCAACAGATGCTTTTGTTACACAACAATCTACAGATTTGGACATTACAATTACTAGTTCTCCTGAAAATGACCAAATCGATATACAAAACTCTTCAGAAGATGTAAAAGTTGCAGATCTCCATACAACTTATTCCCTACCTCCACCAACTGGTTCTTCAAATGAAAATGTTAATCCTAAGATCACTTTAGAAGATATATACTTTTCCTCCAGCGCAACTACTACCGAGGATGAACCAATTACAACGAAAACTACAAAGGCACCAAGCCGCATCAACAGCAAACTACCGTTGTCTTCACAGAAAGATAAATTAAAAGATATCGTCGTGCATGCCAATGAATATGACGCATTGTTAGATTTATATCTACCAGCATTATCCAGAGCAGGTGATGACATTCCTGATGACGAAGATGACTTCACAAATGTAGGATCTATACATTTGGGTGCACCACTTTCGGTTGCAGCCACGGAGACTCGAAGAGATCCTGCAAACTTGAGAAACAAAATTACTGAAAGCGGTGGGGTCATTTTTATGGACCCTAAATATACAGACATTCGACCAGACGTGCCAACCACGCAAAATCAACCAAAACCTACAGTAAGAAACCCAATAAAAGATACGTATTCAGGAGGATTTACGGGATATTCTGTACCTATTGATAGAGCAGATGTGGATTATACAAGGCATGACCTAAAGAAGGGACCAAGAATACAAGATGTTTACAATCAAACGAATGCTGGTCAAGATTTTAAAATAATTCCATTTGTTGCTGAAGATGCTATACGAGGGCTACACGGTAAAGTCAATGGCACGTTTCACCTAATTCCGATTGCAACGACCGAAGGGCCTCCGGATATAGTATCAGGTACGTTATACACTTAATCCTCTAGTGCATGACTTTTCTTTTTTAATGAAGTAATTTTTTCGTTTTCTTTTTGCCACTGTACCACTGAAAAAATATACTAAAAATCCTAAGTGCATATTTAATTAAATAATTACCTAATTAAAACCCTTTCTTGTGTAGTATATATGCAACATCATGTGTAATTACTAATATAATTTTCAAAAAGTATGAAAATACAGTTAAATACAATCTACATATCTCTGGTATTAGCTAGGATTTTTTGTACAGTAGGATAACTTATAAAACAATCTTCGAAAACTTCACCTTCACGAGCCAGTTTTAGAACAACAGACCTCGAAGCAACTGATTGCCTTTATCACAATCATTTTTCTAAATAAAAGAGATTTAGCGGCGGTTATAAGAACTAGGCACATGGTTCCCTAAGTGACAATACTATAATAATAGTTAACATAAAACTCAATCGATGCAACTAGCGGTTATTTTAAAGTTGCGTAGCATATATGCTATACTATGCATTATAGGGTAAATTATGCCATTCAATTTCAAATTTTATTAAATTTAAACAATAAATGTTCCCTATAAGTTCTGCCTAATTTAAAACATTCATTGTTATTAAATTTATGAAAATAAATAAGATTGTATAAACTATTTAATTTTCAATGAAAAGATGTTCATAATATTTCAAGTTCAAAAGTTATGGGGTGGGTAAAGGAGTTTAATGGGGACCCTGTATAGTTGCTGCAGCGATAATTACCATGAACAAGGGGCAAAAACATTCTGGGAAAAAAGTTCCCTGATATTTCCTTGATATCCATGATGTGTCACAAAAATTTCCCTGATTTTACAATTACATTAATAAATGTTGCAGTACATGCTTTGTGCAGAAACAAAGTATCCACGCTACAATAATACTATAAATATATTGCATTATAAATGAAAAATTATAAACAATACTTATTGACAGTTAAAATAACAATTTAATTAATCAATAAATCCCATATCCAATAGCTCGTCACATGTTGCTTACAATTCAAGGTCCAACGCACTTTGCTTTTTCCTCCAGCAGCAGTTCACGTTTTTACCAAAATAAAACTGAAAATACAAGAATGCGCATAACCAGGCTTTTTTTAAAAAATTCTTATTCAGAACTAAAAGGAAATATTGACAATTAAATTACCCAGAATGGAGGGCATAACAGAAGATAATTGCAGTTTTAATGATCCAAATTTGAAAAATTCCCTAATTTTTTGTGAGATTTTGAAAATTTCCCTGACTTTTCCCTAATATTTCCAGAATTAAAAATTTCCATGACAATTCCCTGATTTTCCAGTTTTCCAAGTTATGTTACCACCCTGATGAATAGAAAAGCTTTCAATTGTGGATTTTATATGCGCCATATAAAAATATATACACTTTTGTAAAATAAAGATACGACATGATGTGCTTAATCAGTCTTTTTTTAAATGTAGAATTATGATTTTATTGTTACATTTATTTTTAAATACAATAATTTTATTGAGACTATAGTGTTTTCTTATAATACTTCCCACTTCAATATGACACCTGTTAACAAAAAGAAAATACTACAGAAAGAAAACTTATACAAATATTGCCTTTCAGATTTTTGCTTTATCAGAGGACGTATTTATAAGAACGGTGAAATGATTGTGAAGCAAGATCCGTGTGAACTATGCCGTTGCTTCTATGGTCAGGAGCTCTGTCAGTTACAAAGATGCCCGACTCCCCCTCCTGATTGCACACCTGAGAAGTTACCTAACTTTTGCTGCCCTCGCTATACTTGTGGTAACTAACGCATTTATTTTTAAATGTCTAAATATGCATGTTAATATACTTAAATTTATAAACACATCTAAAATACACTAAGTACTATACTCGGGGACAACCTCAGTTGAACCTGAAGCGGAAGCTATGATATGTATAAAATATTCAATTGCTTCAGGCTCAACATAGGTTGTCACCGAGTATATATATATATTTTACGAATATCTAAGTAAGCATACTGTTGGTTATATATAAAAAAGATTGGAAAAGTCATTTAAATAAAAAAATCTCAAACTCCGAATAATATTTGCATTTCTCTAACGCGCAAGTAGAAATTGTTACAAATAAAATTAGTTATGTATTTTATTACACTCAAACACTTGGCAAATATCGGCCTTCATTTGTTTCTTTGTTCCAGCAAAACGCATGCGAGAAATTCGATACTTTTATTTTTGTATTCTGATATATCAGAAGCAATGAGAAAATTAATTTTACTTAAAGTTTTTAATATATTTGCGCCAGCAATGAATATCTAATAGTCTTAACTAATCATAAAATTGGAACGAAAAATGCAACCTACGAACTTTAATACGTCTAAAGGCAGAATAGTGAAATACTGGGGAGTAAAGAAAAAGGTTATATATAACCGAAATTAGACTATAATTTGAGATGCCGAAAGCTAAATTAAGTTTAGAGGATTTGTGTAAAATACAAATTGAATCAGTCATCCGTATGCCTCCTGATTTTTTTTTATATCCGACGCATTCAAAAAATGGCCGAAATATTAAAAGAAAGAACAAATTAATAACTTTATAGCATTTTTTTATTTTATTCATGCTGACATCATAATTCTCTCTTGATGTGTGTTGGTAAAATTTATCATTACAAATTAACGTTAAAAAATAATTTAGTGGAAGTTCGCAATTTTTAAAGCCTTTATATATAATTCCATCGAACTGATATGTTTAAGAGGAATATACTCTAATTCCAACCACTTTTCTGTATATAGGCTCAGTAATTTTCAAAAGAATTTTTTTTTTTTTTAAAGTCTTCATCCCATTTTACGGGTTACCCAAATAATCATTTTTAAATGTCTTCCGATTGCAATGTACAATTGATGTGTCGAATCTCAAAACACCGCGATGATTTATATTAACAATTATTTTAAAAACATAGACAAAAAACTATACTCAGTCGTCTTGTCGTATTCTTATAAAAAGGCAAATAAATAAACTTTCACAATTTCAAAAATGTGGTGGTCACTTCATATACCCGATACTTCCACTGGGCTCGAGTATTTACTTTAGCTTGATTGGAAGAGTATAGGCGAAGCATGCACAACGTCTCGGGTTCGATTCCGGGTAGCTGCCAAATACACTGCACTACATTGGTGACTGCCTGAATACAGCTTCTACCACTACATTATTCACAACAGCAACTTTCTTATCTTTAACAACGTGATCCTTCACGGGTGTTCTTCATTCGTTCCCCTGTCCGACTTACTTCATATATATACCCGATACAGGGCTCCAGTAGGAATATAGGGATACTTTAATCGAATTACTTTAGTCCAATCGGTAAAAAATGGGGGTAGCTTTCCTAACATACCGGGTTCGATTCCTGGTGACTGTCAAACAATCGGCGTTACAAAACATACGATGATAAATTTCCTTGGTAAAAGAGCAATTCGTATTTTCGAGCATTACTCACAACTTTGTTCGAAATAATAAGTTATAAAGATTATTAAACTTTTTATTATAATGCTGTTATTTCATTTCAATTAATAAAAATACGAAAAACGTTTAAGATTTTAACATTTTTTCAAAAGAAAATTGTAAATCCAAAAATTCGCCTAAACAGCTCCTTTTACACCAAGGGGACGAAATATTTTGAATATTCTATAGCCCTGATAATGTAATGCGCATTGTTAAAACTTTATTTTCCCCCACTACCCGTAGATCAAATGAATTTTGAATAGTCTATATAGTCTTGATAATGTGCATTGTTAAAACTTGATTTTCTCCCTTGTAGAAAAGCTACCCGTGGGTCAAGTGAACTTTGAATATTCTATACTTTGATAATGTACATAGTTAAAACTTGATTTTCTCTCTCGTAGAAAAGCTACCCGCAGGTCAAGTGAAGTTTATAAATCGAGTCTCGCCAATGATACTAGCCCTGTCAACGCAAGCAACCCCGAAATCTGAAACAACACGAAACCCTCAAACCCTTTCAACATCTACAAACAAGCCAGAAATTGTAAGGACACCCGAGAACCCTCCGAAAGAAATCCCAAGAACTACTAACAGCCACTTCACTGGAATTACAAGAAGTTCCACCAATAGAATGCCTACCACAAAGCAACCAGATACAACGAAAAGTTCCCACTTTCTAGATCCATGGGGACTACTTCAAGTATCAGGTAATCATTGACATGCTTTTCCACGACATTTGAATATATGTAGGTTTTCATTTAGGTGGGCATTAAATATTCAGTTAGCGTCCTTAAAAGAGAAATGTTCGTGGAAAATGGATTTTATTGGATATTCCCAAAAGAACCGCTGTTTTTCCAGGGTGAAATTTAATAGTCTAAATCTACGCATTGGGAGTTTTATGCAAATGTTTCCCATTTGGACAAAAAAAATCGTGCTTTTGCAGAAGCGTACACGGAAAATGTGTTTGCGAGGGTTGGGGTTATGGGGGAACATTACACCCCACCCATCTTTATTAGTATAAATTAAAACAAATTTATCAAATATATATAATATACCCACGGTTCTTCCGAATCTTTCCTGATCCGCTCCTAAATCACATTTCTTTTCCAATAACGATCTTATAAATTAGTATTCAGTTTTCAACTGCGTATCTTCCCCACGCATTTATACATTCCATTCTTCATCTAAGTTATGTCTTCAAAACCCTTGTTTCACATCCATATATGGTCACTAGAATCCATGAGAACCAAAACTTTCTCTCGCGATGGCAACCTCTCTTAGGCAGTCCTGCTAATTCATAGCAGTCCTAACCTAACAATCATTTATGTAGGACGTGTCTCTGCGTCCTTGGCTTTTTAGCCGCTATCCCCAACAGAAGCAAAATAAATTATTTTAAAAACTATTAAGGATCCTGAAGTCTTTAGCATAATTTCTTATAAAAAACGTATTATTACATATGTATGGTAATAAATTTTCTCTATAGACTAATGAAAGGGGTTCTGACACCCTCATCCCCCCCCCCCCCCCCCCCCAATTAAAATCTGAGCATGACTTCGTACAATATGGATCATGTTTATTAGTTGCCGGAAGAAAATAAAATTGACACTTTCACACTATTTCCTCTACACAGTATATGCATAAAATTTAACCTTAGAGTAGGGGTTTAGCCTACAGTTTTTTTTGTTCTGTTCCAGATAGATTTTGTACTCTGATGGATTGAATCTGAATTTCAATCTATGACATATGATTTAAAAAAAAAATTCTCTTTGCTTCAAATTAAAATAATTATTTAAAACATTTGAGCAGTATGAAATGTGAAACAATCATACAAATTTGATGTTAAAAAATACATAAAAAGATTAATTTGATCTGCAGCAAAAAGATAAGTTTATGAACATGCATGATTTATTAATATTTAAGCTTCTTTTATTTCCATTTGTAACAAATTATATTAAAAATAGGTATATGCACAAAATAGTAAGCTTAAAGAATTTTTAACTTGATTTCTATATTTTCTTCAAAATTAGGTTATACGAGCCATCTAATTTCAAACTCAGATATATCCATATTTTCACAAAATCGTTTTTGTTTTGTTTTTTAATACTTTTTACAAGTTTTCAATGCACTACATCACCTTGCAAAGCGGTATTGAACAAAAGTGTCTGAATCCAGTCTAAAAACGCATTCAAAGTCGCGATTAGATCCAAAAGTATGTGGCTCATATATGATATATTAGTATTCCAGATATCTATTATATTTTATTCCAGATATCTATTATATTTAAATAAAATTCGTTAATGAGGAGGGTAAAACTTTCTTCTCACAAAAAAAATGTTTTTGAAGGAGAAGCAGTTAAATATTCCTAAGAAGAAACTCAAACAGAATAAGTATGCCACTGTATACATATTCCTATTTTCAAAATCTTGTTTCAGATCTATTTGACTTAATTGAAGCTTAATACCATTTCATTGTTTAAATGTGAAATATATCAATTTAATACAGAGATAAAATGAATACATCTATTTTTAAATTAATACGACATCTGCAAAAAAAATGAAAATAGTTTAATCTAAGTGTACAATATTGTTACGAGATCACAAACTTTAAATATTTTTTTACCCACTAGTAAATGTGTCAGATGAAATTTTGTAAAAAATTTACTCTTTAAATCGTAACTGAAATATTGGAACAGAACTTAAAATATTGGATATAACACAGTATAAAATACTTTTTTTACTAACTCTTTACTTTTGATTTTTACTGATTCTTTCATTTTAATTCTTTAAGAAATGCATTTAAATAAACAACAAAAAAATTTACGATTATAACCAATTTTTAATAGGATTTTATATCAAACTTTAAATGCATATCTTGAATTTAATAATAGAGAGTCTCATATAAGGATTTCTTAACTCAATATTTAAAAATTATAAATAATGCTTTGTAAAAATATTTTAAAAACAAATGAGTTTTATTGAGATGTGTAAACTTTTAGATACGGTGCAATCATAAGCTTAGTTATGAACATATTTCTTGTTAGTACTCAGATGCTGTTCAATGAATTTGTGTATGACACAATCAAAGACGATTTTGACATGGGGTTACTAAGGTGCAAAATTCAAAGAAATCATTGGTGTGTAGTATTAAGAGAGCTTTTGTCAAACAAAAAATTAAATTAAAGCCATATATATCCTCTCTCTCTATATATATACAGTTATAAATGAATACCAGAGAAATGAATTTACTTTGCTAAAAATATCAAATGTACAAAATTCTTACAAAAATCATTTACATGTTCCCTTTTTCACTAAAATATAGTACACTCCATAGTCTCACACTCTAAACGTCTGCTTGAGTTTGAACTCTGATCCTGTATAACTTTTATAACATATGCTATCTATAATTCCTTGCTAAGAAAAGAACAATGTCTATATTGATAAATAAGAACTTGTCTATTTGATAAATATTGCACACAACTTTTTTCAAAATAATAAGTTTTAAAATAAGCAATAATTCTTAATATTTTTATTTTTTAAAAAAAAAAAAATCACATAAACTACTACTAAACTTCTTTAAAATTCTCATAACTTATTATTTTGAAGAAAGTTATAAACAAAAGTAAAAAATATACAATATATTCAATGCCTTTTCTGCATCATTAAAAAAATTAATAATTATAATTTTAAATTATTAATGAAATTCATATATTTTCATAATGAATTTTGAATATTATAGATAAAATAATTATATAAACTAATACTCTATCTTTTCAGGTTGCAATATTTATGGGAAATTCTTTAAAATTAATGATCAAGTAGAGATTTTAAGTGGACCATGCAGCCACTGCATCTGCACTGTGAATGGAGTTGAATGCAATGACATTTGTTGATTTTGGCACAAAGGAATCATGGACTTTCAACAAACATCTACCAACACTTTTCTATTTTTAATAAGCATTTCTCGCACTTTGCTTATATGAACTTGATTTTCGATAAAATATTAGAACTATTGCCAAGGTTGTCAACATACTAGTACAGTTTCGGTCATTTATATTTTAACAGTTTCATTATTAGACCTATATGTCGATAATTCATTCATACAGCTCAACTATATATCGAATGAGCAAACTGTTTCATCTTAGAGCCATAATGAACATGTCAGAGAACTAACTATATGTTCTCCTATTTCCCAGTAGTAGAAAAGAGTCAACATGTGGCAATGATTTTTTTTTAAACCCTGAAGTTATATTTTTATGTTTGTCTCTTTCGCATACTGCTTTCCTACAATTTATATGCAATTGTGATAATAGATTTTTTCTCAAGGGATCAGTTTTTTTTACTTTCTTGGGTCATTTTGAAGGGAGTGGTATATGTTTACTTAAGAGTTTTTTGAAGGACACTTGGATATGAAGCACAAAAATATGATGATGATCATTTGAAAAAACTACATGTAAAAATAAATCTGTAGAAAAATATTATTTTTGCTAAGATCTTGACCAAGAAAGAAAAAACAATCTACTACTGGGTGTCATATTGTAAATATGTGAAAATCATAATAAAAACTTATAAAAACTACTTCTTTCAGATTTTATTTTGAAGTTCATTTACTTTGAACAAGTAAAATTCATAATTTGTAAGCATATATAATTAATAATCAGCAGTTTAAAAGTACCCTTAAGTATTTAAATTTATGTTTTCCATGATTAATTATAAACCAAATTGTTATATATTCACATTAGCTACACAATTTAAAACGGGTTTAATTGAACCTTTCTCCAAGTTTAGAAGAATTTTAAAAATTAGTTCAGAGTTATATGGTTCAATTGACCCCACAATACACAACAGAAGTTATACAGACCACAATAATTTAGAAGAATATTTTCTAGGTTTTATTTAAAAGACACAAGTATATAATACATCATAAAGTTTTTAATACACTAAAAATAAAATATGATTTAGATACAAAAATTAAAAATATATTATTCAAACATCAACAATGCACATGTAACTAACTATAAATTAGTTACATTCATTGATACAATACACTCTATGAAAAATTAACTTTGGAACATAAACTTTTATGTTATGAGAATTTGTTAAAGTATTACAACAAATAAAGTTTAGAAAATGTAACATTCATTTAAAATTTAATTTTAACACAAATATATGGCTAAGACTAATTAAACTTTGGCATTTCAAAACAAAATTGTAAAAAATATTTATCTTTGAAAATAAAGTAGCAGTCTTCAGCCTCAAGTTTGTGAGATCATTTTTCGAAATGTTAAATTGATCCTCACATTTGAAGCATTTTTCCTTACAGGTAAAGAATGATACCAAAATTTATTTGTAGGATAGTCCATTAACAATAGACTGCCTGATTCAAGGTCTATTTTTAAAGGTGGAATATTTCTCTTCGAATTTTTCCCTCGTGAATCCTTGTGCTTAAATATAAACTGTCTTACTTCACCAAAAGAAAGTGAAGCAATTGGTGCTTTGGGTACAAGATCCTTTTCATCATCTCGATGTTCCCCCATATGATCTGAGCCATTTGCATACCTAAAATTATTTTAAAAAATAAATGAACATGTTTAATTAGAACATACAAAATTCAATTAGCTTTACAAAAATTACTTTTGATAAAATGATAAGCACAATATGACATCTGAAAGAATATTTATATTGTCACCAAAAGCTTGTAATGTAATTTTAATTTTCTTCCAATATCATATCAACTTGCCAATAGAATCAATAGATTAATAATTGTCAGGTGCAATAATCTTGAACAATTAGCACAAAGCGGAAACTATAATCAGAGTGTTAGCCTACTTAAAAAAAATAATATTCTAAATCCTTTTTTGGATTATTTTATAAAATACATTTGCAATGCACTACAATCTAAATTGAAAATGGAATTTAATATTAATATTTTTTTACTAAAAAGTAGATAATTGTGAAATTAGCTAAAATAAAAATGAGGTCTTTATGGCACTGAGAGTGGAATTCTTGCATAATGATTTAAAATAACAGCTATGCCAGGAAAAACTATTACTCCTTCAGATTGCTAATACAACACATGAACCAATTGAGTTACATAGCAGCTAGTATGCAATGGATTCAAAAATACTTTTTAAAAACACACTTTGAAATTTACACAATATTTTATTAAAATAAATGTTTTTCTTTTTTCTCCCTAAATGAATAATGAGATAAAGCAGCCTCTCTGATGAGCAAAGACTTCACAATCAATCAATCAAAATCTTCACAATCAATTAATGTTTAAAGTGACCATTTTCAACTCTACATAATTATCTACTTGAACATTAACAAGATTATTAATACTTTAGATAAATTTAAAATGAATGGAAAGTCTACAAATATTGTCTAAAAGTTTTTCCCCCTTAAAATTAGCAAACTTTGACAAAAATTGCATAATTCTTATAACATTATTGTAACAAAATAGCAATTATGTAAGTATGTTTGTAACAAAATCGTAATTATAAAAGCAATTAACAATGCAATTAACAAGTAACAATATTATTGAAAAACTTAAGATTTCATTAACCCTTACAGAAACATATTATTTTTAAACAGATTGAAAGAAAGAAAAGATCGCCTTGTTAAATGTAAATAAAATAATGTTTTCAATACCTGTTCACCAACACAAAATTGAATGATTCTCCTGTTATCGATTCTACACTATCTTTTAGTTGTAAAATAATAGAGCAAGAGCTCCATGGTTTAGCTGGAAGTGAGTTACCAGAAAAAGCATAAGATAAGCCTTCTTCTCCAAAAGCTACCTGGAATATAAAATAACGATATTTTGAAGTTGATTTATACAATTTCATATAAATAAAATCAAAAACTACTCAATTATCATATTTCAAAATGTTAACCATCTAATATTCAGTTGAACAAAAATAGAAAAACCAATTATTTTATATACTTGCATGTTTTATTTATATTTTATAGAATTGGCCACTGTGGTACCTCTAAAATAAAATATATCCTAGCCATATGCACATCATTTGCATCAGATGGTATATACCAACTTACAATTCCTAATTTTATACATGTAATCTTCCACTTAGTATGACGATTTGCATCTTCTAGATCAGCAGTTCTCAACCTGTGGTACACTTACCCCTAGGGCTACGCGAAAATAATATTAGTAATGGCCGGAAAACACCTAAAATAATAAATGATGCTAGGAAAAACCTGTCAAATATAGCGCACTTTGCCCGTTTTTATATTTTTCCTATGCCATTCACACGTTTTTGGATTTTCTGCCATGCTCCTTCAGGTTGTAAATAAACCGTAGCCCTTTTCACTTTTCTTTAAATAAACCTATTCCAATCTTCACAGATCGAAATGGATTTATTTTTACTGAGTTAATAGGAGTTTTATTAACTTTATAAACTTACGTGAAATAAACATAATTTAATTACTTTACATGATTAAATACTTTTATAATTTTTCATTATATGCAAATTAATTTTTGTGTAACCCAGCCGGTTTATGTAACGGAAGTTCTTATAAAAGCAGTAGCTCCGAACTTCATATCCATCAGGCACATCTCGTCTGCTCATTTGATCGACACACGTCGATTGAGCCATGTGCAATGGATGCGAAACGCGACTGCTTTCCGAAAACTATTAGCCAATTTGTAAGAACGACCAGCCATGTGTCATGGCTGCTTTTATTTTTCTTGTAATGTTGTATTTTTTTTTAGTTAGTGATGGATAATTTACTTTATAATAAATTTCTTACTTTAACTATTATTTAGTATCAGAGTTTATTTCTTTAATATCTATATTAAAGACGTTACCTGCGTTAAACATGACACTTATTAAGTTTAACGCAGGTTTTATATTCAAACAATGCTCTGCTAAGGACGCTTTTTAAAATTTTAACAAATGTAATAAGTAAAATAAAAGCCAGTAAATACCATCAATTTGAGTCATTTGATTAGTTTGCCAGCTAACATAAGAACAATAATGTCTAATAAAAACAAATTTTTCTCGCATAGACCATACCATACTCTCGGATGAGAGTAGGGGTATTCATCGACGAAAAGTTTTACTCTAGGGGTACGCGAAAGATAAAAAGTTGAGAACCACTTGAAGAAATCCTTATACAGAATGGAAGAATAAATGGAAATGAAAGAAATGTGAAAGAATTACATGAATTGTTTATCAGCTGAGACCTCCTAAAGTAAATAAACATTCTATTTGGCAAAATGTATATTGTCAGAGCAATGCTTACATCTGATTTGTTATGCCGTCTACCAAAATACGAGTTCTATGGAATTGGGAACAGAAGCAGAATAAAGACTTTTCTGGTGTATACATTTTATGGCGACAAAAAAAAATCTTGTACTCATGAATGCACAATACATATGCTGGCACCCCACTTTCCAAACAATGGCTAATACGAGGACATTCCGACTGCAACATATTTAACATGTAGCAGCCTCCTCTATAATGAATCTTTGGTTGAACAAGGATATTCGAAATTTTAGACCATAAATTACCCTTCCAACTAGGCACTCACAGGTCTAATTCATTCAACGAAACACAACTTTTTTTTTGTAATAAGAGTCAATACATTTTTTAAATAATCCTTAAATTCATATTATAAAAATATTTGTTTTAATTATATAAATTTTAAACATTTAATAACTAGTACCTACTTGTTTTCGAGGTATATCATGCCATTTTCCAAACACTCTGACCTTTAACAGATCTCCACTGAAGTATTCAATTTCTTTTTCTAATCTCTTGAACACATAATCAGACATTGTCCTCGAAAAAACTTTAGCATATCTCAAATTTAAATTTTCTTGTGTTATAAACCTCCATTTAAAACTAGCAACTGACAAATCCTGTTCAGACTTTTCATCTTTACCTGTTTGATTAGCAATATAGTTAATCTGCGTCTGTTTAATATCTTTACGAGTTGCTTCATCTAGTTTCTCACTGGAATTAACTTGAACTATACTATAGTTCAGCCCATAATCTTTTTTTAACAGATGTTTGGGGGTTAAATCGCCATAACAATTTTGAGATAACTCCGGTTTGGTTGAAAAATAATTCATTATTTCATTCTTTACTTTATGGTCAGGTTTAGTAGAGTAACGGATAAGATTAGTTTTTGTTGGAGGCTCTACGTTTACATCGCTATGCACGTGATTAAAGATTCGTTTCATGATTAGAAATTTCTTACAATAAAAACTACCTGAGAAAACATTTGTTAAGGAGCTTAATTCATTATTTTAACCCAAATTAGTTTCTGAACAAGAACAAAAGATGGTTTTGTAACTATAATGAAGTTAGTGTGTTCGGAAATTACGCCACACACTTCAAAAACAATAACAAACAATTATTTTCGATGCCACATAAATGTTTTAGAATTTAAAACACGTTGATATATGCAGTTGATAGTGACGTAAGGACACTACGCGTACCTTGTCAGTCTGAACCTGGTGCGAGATTAATTACAATGAGAGAGTTTCACGTGACGTATTAACATGGTAACTTACTAGTAGTTTCGATTTCTTCCCTACAGCAGACAACTTTGCGTTTGTTTGTTTAGGCGATACGCTTTCAATTATGGGAAAGTTTGTTTATAATATTTGTTTTTTCCAAAATAAGTAATATTTTTATTCCATATATGAAATAAATTTAAGTTCAGAAATACTTATATTATATTTGTATATAATTAGAATTACAACAAAATACGGAAAAATACTTTTATTTCAACACAAAAATACTTCATAAACGATGAGTACAATCTATATCAGTGTATGTAGTAAATATTTCTATATTGAGGTATTATTTAAAGACTAAAACTTAAAATTATAGTACAGGAGTGGCGGATTTAACAGGCGGCAAATGGACATCAGTTACCACCTGGGCCCCCTTGTCTTGAACCCATTTGGGGCCCCCTCGACTCCCAAAATTAAAAGAGCACCGAAAAAAAAATTCTGTTATATTTTAACATATTTTAATAAACTTTCACTGTATGATTTTCTATCTGGATTCCCCTTACTCTTTCTCATATGAGGAGCCCCAGTTGCTCAGTTAGTAAGGCGTTCAGCTAATAATCAGAGGATTAGTGGTTCGAATCCGTGAAATGGACTTGACATAGAAAAGTAAAAGTAGTGATCTTGCGATCGGAGGGTTGCCAGCTTCCAGAATATCCAACAAATTATACTGACGTTGGGTGCCAATTCAGGTGTTTCCTCGTCATCTGACCATGGTTCTAAAATAACGAGGTGCATGTATGAATGTATGTGTGAATGTGTTCCCGGGTCTTTCCTTCGAGATAGACCCCGAACCGTCGCCAATAGCCCACATTGCAGCTCTAGTGCGGCGTTTTTAACCAAACCAATCATTATCTTAGAGAGATTTGGTTTGGTTTCGTTAATTGACGTCGCACTACAGCTGCACAGTACGATATTACCGACGGTTCGGGGCCTATCTCGAAGGAAAGGCCTGGGAACGATGCCTCATATTTTTGAACCATGGTCAGATGACGAGGACAACACCTGAGCTGGCACCCATAGCCAGTGGCGTAGCATGGATTGTCCGAAGGGGGGGGGGGGGGTCCATAAATTATTTTTGGTCCGACCAAAACCAAATATATTTTTTTTTATTAATAACTGATTTGAAATTTTTTTAACTAATAATTTTAATTAAATTTAATTAATAATTTGAATAAAATTTAGTTTATAATTTGAATAAAAGTTAATTAATAATTTTAAATTATTAATTTTAATTAATCATTTTAAATTAGCAATTTTAATTAATAATTTTAAATTAGCAATTTTAATTGATAATATTAAATGGACGAGTAGAATGACCACGCCCACAGTGACGTCAGAGCTAGTTTGTTTGTGGGATAGCGTTAGAATTTCACTCGAAACTACTTGGAAGGCTCGATGATATTTTTTTAGAATATGATGTTAAAACACAAGTTAAACGTAATTAATGCAAAATTTGAATATAAAAAAGCGATATTATTGTTTGTTTACCAGTAATCGGCAACTTGCACGTGCTCGAAATCCCACAAACAAAGCTAAACTCCGCCCCGTTCTAGTTGTCCATTAGTAATTTTAATTAATCATAATAATTTTTAAGTAGTAATTTTAAATTAGTAAATTTAAATTATGATATTTTTAATTTAAGCAGTAGTTTTAAATTAAAATTAATAATTTTAATCAATCTCGAAGGAAGGACCCGGGAACACATACACATTCACACACACATTCATACATGCACCTCGTTATTTTAGAACCATGATCAGATGACGAGGAAACACCTAAGCTGGCACCCAACGTCTTCAATAGACGTCGGGACTTTGGACCCCGATCAGATTTATCGTGCACGAGTCCCGTATACACCCCATTAATTTTTGCGGATGTTCTGGACGACTTTTCTAGTATTTTTGTAGCGAAGCTGGCAACCCTCCGATCACAAGATCACTACTTTTTTACTTTCCTTTTGTCAAGTCCATCGCGCGGATTCGAACCACCAATCCTCGGATTAGTAGCTGAAGGCCTAAACCGCTCTGCCACGGAGGCATTTCACATTCTCAGACCACGAATTGGGAAGGGAACCACGCTGCATTAGAACTATACTCAGGATCATTTTTGGGCCTTTGTCTTGCGAAGAATATTTCTTTAATGAACGGTTTATTTGAGTCAATATAGCAGAGTGAGCTAGACGACGGTTCGGGACAATATCTGAGCTTGCACCCCTCGCAATACTTTCCTGAGGATATTGGACAAAGGCTGATTTAACTTGCATTATTTTTCACAGACTGACAACCCTCCGTTTACCAGTTCGCTACACACATGCTATATATATATATATATATGAGTGAAGCTTTCGGAGTACCTGGGGGCGTAGCCCCCCTAACCTCCTATATGACTATTATTGAAAATAACATGACTTTTGAGATAAGTCTGACTGACTTGTATATATACAAATAAGGACAGAACGTGGACAACACGGGACGAAAAGACACACAACATATGTAAAAAAAACCAGTGAAATTTGGCCTGAAAGCTTATGTCTTGGCATGTGACGGGAAATTACATGATAATTTAGAACATTTTATGGAATAGTATTACATTTATTTACATTGAAATGTTTGGCATAAAGGCCTACAATGAAAAAATAAAAATTTTCATGGTTCTGGGTGACAAATACAACAAGGTAAGTTACATAGGAAAAGTTGGCATAAAGCCTACAATGAGATATACATGGTGATAAATCAATGTTCTGGGGACAACTACATTACTAGCTTAAGTCTAGCCTAGGGACGAAACAATAATACAAAGTGAAAGTCATGTCTGTTTAGAAACTGAACTGCTCGTGGGTGCTAATCCGGGGGTGGGGTGTACAGGTCCATCGACGCTCTAAGCCGTCGCCTGTTCTTTCTAATGGTGTGGTCATAGACTAAGAGGTTTTGAAGCTCTTCATTGTCTATAAAATGGATCTTGGCATAAAAATCGTGGGCCAATTTTCCCATAAATTCAGTCAATGGAGGAATATTATATGACTCACGACTGATGAACCAGGGTGCCTTTGCTATGTTGCGTTTGATAAAGTAGGAATGAATCGCTACACACATGCTATGAATCGTATTTTCACCCTGTTGTCAGAATTCGGCCATCCACCTGCTTTTCTTGATGAGTTGATACATCTCCATCTATGTACCTCATAAGGTGCCATTCTAAACTTTGTACTATATTCTACACTTTTTGATATTTTGAAGCCCTTTTGTGACCACAAAGTCTCAAAACAGATTAAATAAAAAAAAAAGAACCTTGATTTAAAGCAGATCTACTGTGACAAAAAGTTGTAATATGGAATGTAACAACTAAGTTAGCAACAAAATAAAATGTCTGAAAAGAAGATTTTTGCCATTTGTTCAATTACAATATTTAATTTGGCATGACTATTTAGCTACACTTCGATTTGTTTTCATGTGGAATGACTGAACTTGCTACATTTTAATAGCATTTATATTGTACATAAAAATATTGCATTTTATGGTGATAAATTTATAAAAATGGCTCTATCAAAATATCACTTTCCTTCAAAGTGTAATGTGCCTCTAGAGTTACCTACATTAAATATCGTTTGAAAATATCGAGAATTAAAACATGACATTTAGTAAATATAAAATGAAAGATTAGTAAAAAAATATACAATATTGTTTTAGCCAGTCGGGAATCCAGTAGGCAACTTCCAATATTCTCGAAGTATAATTATATAAAAAAAAATAAACAAATTTAATAAATCCATTTATTTAGATTTTCATTCACATATACATTCTACAAATCTTTACATAGAAATGTGTAAGAGTCGATACGCTACTACTACTATAAGCACAATAATCAAAAATAGCATGATTTTAATTTGTATTAAATTTATTAGATAATCCACAAAAAATTGCACCTACTGTTTATAACATAAATGTATAGCCCAACGTTATTAGAAAATTACTGTCGTTATACCAAAAATTAAATGTTTTCTAAAAAATTAAGCACATATCTAGCTACATTATCATTTGATTTAAGGCCGGGTTTATGGATATAGTGCCCTTCTTTAACACTACAGATGAAACACCACTATAAGAATCAACCATACAATTGTTTACTGTAATAAAACAATAATTAGTGAGTATTTTTCTATTAGCTTGAAAATGTTTTGCAATGACTTATAATAATATACATTTTTATAAATAGCAAAAAAAAATCAAGCAACTTTTAAAAGTGAAGGTCTATTTCTAAAAGAGTCCAAATTTACTAATATTCTAAGAAAAGTTGCAACATTTTCTAACACTATAGTATGCAAGTTTAGTTAGTCGAATAAAACTTAGTTATATTAATACATATAATATTATTTTCATGAAGTTTAAAATAATAAGAGTATTTTTATTTTCAGCAGACTCAAATATAGCCTTAATAAAATGGAAAATAAACATCTAAATATAAATACCGTTTTACGTAAACAAATCATAAAACATATTGCAATGATGACTTATCTATAACCAAAATTTAGATGCACCTCAATATAAAAATTAATGAATATTATATTTAAAACAGGATAATTTCATATAGTTTGAACGTAATTTAAAAAACTTATAAACTCACTTAATTCTCCGTAATAACAAATGGATTGAATGCAATTCATTTGACAATTCGTCAAATATTCCAACAAGTCTAAATCATAACAAGAAATATGTTTTTTAAAGCAAAGAATACAAGGAATTTTTGTTTTATCAGTGGTATAGATGGGAATGTATAATGCTTTTACATTGTTTATTTCTTGAATAATATATATTTTTTCAGATTAAAAATAATGTATGTATATAAGCACACATCTCTAAGCATGTATATACTTTATTTTACGACTACACCACTGATTACCGTACATTTAACCTTTGTTTAAATGTTGTTTGAGTATAGTGGCACAATAACTACTACTTTGAACATAGGTAGTTTTTCTACTACTTCACTTACAATTAAATATATAATTCACACCCTTTTGGAAATAAGCTCAATTGTAAATTGACTAGACAATTTTATAACAAAGATCTAAAACAATCTTTCTTGATAATCAAGTTAAATTAATGGCATTAATCCCAATGTCAATCATGTGAAAAGTTAATAGATTCTTAATGCTCATTCAACATTAACGTAGTTGATTGTAAATTTTCTTAGTTAATATGGAAGATTGTGAAGGAAAATCAATATATCTTCTTTTTCTTATTCATTATCTAGTCATTTTTTAAAGTGGCATGTTTATATGCATATATGAATAAAGTTATTGCATTTTACAAGTTTTTTGTACTTCTGATGGTACTGCAATAGCGCACACACACAAATGTGCTACCTCTAACCTTTTAATGTGTCAACAAAATATTTCACTAAAATATAATAATTGTCATTAAACTATTTCTTTGAAAGCCAAAGAAATTTTTCTTGGTGAATGACTACTTTAAAACAACAATAAAATGTGGAAATGTACATTACACTGAAATAGGTAAAAAATAGTATTGAAAAGTATTCTTGCAATGTTCTCTATATAATTTAAAATGGCCAAGCATTTCAATACATATAACAATTCAGCTAGTATCAACAAACAATGTATACTTTGGACTTTCACTAATTTGAATCTAACAATATGAATATAGGATGAATTGAACGGTTTAAAACCATTTTCCAACCACAATTATTGAGCACATTAAAAGTATATAAGCTATTTTACTTATGTTCCATAACTAAATTTAACATACATTATTGAAAACATTTAAGAAAATGAATCTATGTACAGTAAATAATACTTTATATCAATTAAAATAATATTGTTGACTAAGGATTGACTATTAAATTAGAGAAAATTGAAATTATTTTTCCAATTTAAGCTTCTACTAATACTTAGAAAATAAAACACACACAGAAAAAATGCAAGCAGGATATATATTTTGTATAAAATCAGTGTAAAACTTTCACACTAAAAAAATAAAATTTGTTTTCATTCATACACACACCCCATGGTTATGAAAGCAATCCAAAAGTTAGAAATGGCATAATATAACCTTTCCTGTGCTTTATAGCTCATCTTTAACAGCAAAAGAATGCAAAATGTTTAAACGTCCTTGCATTTCTTCTTTCTTGGCAGTTGTAATTTTACCCTCTTTAATATTTTTAACTCTTTCTTTTTCACTAGCAATAAATCCAACACCTCTTTCAATAACTTTTTGCATCATTTTAATGTAAACATCTGCAGACTTTTTTTCTATGTCTGATGACACTTCTGTAGCAGCCTCTTTCGATTCAGATAAAATACTTTCCATTTTATCTTTTTCACTGGCTGCTATAAACCTTTCAGCTAACTCATCAAACTGTGGTAAACATTTATCCAGCACAAGACGGACCTCTATAATAAAATTAAAACTCCAATTAGACAATTAAAACCAATTTTATCAATAACAACACCTATTTAAATATAAATATTTTAATGTAAAAAAATATAAACTTCAAATATAAGTTAAAAGTATGAGCACTTTAACAATTACTATATTTTATATAAGCCTCCAAACAATTTTAAATGTAGATTTGTGATGTTATTTATTTAACTAAGAAAAGTAAGTTTTCATTAATGTGCACCTTGCTGATTCAGCTAAAGTAAGATATAAAACTTTTTTTTTAAATTTATACTCTTAAAAAAAATCTAGTCAATTTTCCGGACTAAATATTTAGCATTTATTTTATTACAAAAATGACCTGAATGCTGAAGAATTTTAGAAGGAAAATCTGAAATTGAAAACCGATTTTTACTGCTTTTTAAATGGGATGATACGTTAGATAAATCAAAGTCAGTAGAATTCTGACTTTGTTGCTCATCTCCAGTAAAAGTAAGAGATATTTGATAACGTAAGATGGAACATCACTAATATAATTTTTTTTTTAATGTTTAACTGCATAAGCAATCACAAACTCAGTATCTAAATCAGATGTAAACTACCACAATATAAAAAAAGTGGGAAAAGTAAACAGATATAAAAATATCGTAACTATTTTTAAAAATGCTCAAGTTTAAAAAAAATTAAATACATTATACGTGAAGTAATAATTGAGACAATTAATTTGATCTTATACATAATCATACAAGCTTTCATTCTATGGTTATATAATTGTTTTAATGTTGATACTACATTTAGAATACCAGAAAAGTTTTTTTTTTCAGATGTTTAAATGATTCCTTTTTCTTTGAAAAAATAAACACAATTTTTTTTTTGTTCAGAAAATTGAAAATGAAATAAAAACACTAAATTTTTTAATAATGAAAAATCATGGATCCACATGACATTGTCATCTCTGCTATCTAATAGATTAAAAAAAAGGTTATATTTTATGCCAGTTAAATTTAAAATATGTTCGCTAACTGTTCATTTACTAAATGTGTTTAATTTTTACTCTCCAGTGGTGGAACTCAATCAAAGTTTCTTTTCAAATTTTACGAAAGATAACATGCGAAAAAAATAGAAAACACTTACTTATTTTTTAAAAATTAAATCAATCCTTTCTTTTAAACTTGCGAATCGGTCAATTTTAATATTAATTTACATAACGAAACAACAACACACGTATAAACTTATCACGAAAACTACTTCCGTTTGCAGAGATTCGTGGAAATTCTCCGTTTCCCTTCAACCGGCCCCGCCAATTCACGCACGAATCAATAATTTTATCGAAATCCCAAGTACAGCAGATTTGAAAAAAATATTTTGGGCTGCGTTTGTGTCCTCACATCCTCCATTTAACGTATAGGGGAAGTCATACTATGCAAGGTTGTCATGGCAACGATGCAGCCGATTTCGAACTTCACTTTTTGGCTGCAGTTTTTCCCCCTCCTGAATTGTGCTTTACGGCAACAGGTTTGCTATTTATCGAAGATTTTTTTTTACTTTCAGTAGAAATTTCGTCTTAATTTCCAATTCTAATCTTCATTTAAGAAATTTAGTAAAATATATAATTTTAGTTTTAAAATACACTAATAAAATTTGGTGCAGCCCGGCTGCACTTGCTGTAGTCCACGAGCCGCCACTGTTACTCCCAACTTGTCTAATGAAAATACATTGATTTAAACAAACTAAAAATTAATGACATAAGACAATTTAATAAAATAACATTTATGGATCATTTTTGTAGTTTTTATGGTTCTTATGACCTTTACACGATAAAAATAGTACACTTTGTAGCAAAAAAATCCCTTGAAATCTATAGCATTTTAAAAGTAAATAATAGAATCCTACAAAAGTGTTAAATCTATACACTGTACAGGCAACCCATTTATGTGTGTAAATGGTAGTAATAATACACCAGTTAAACTTTTTATTTCATGTCTCATCGTTTAAATACATACATTTAAAATTATTTACTTTAACTTACTCAACTTTTAATATTTCATGGATGAACTTTATGATAGACCAAAATAACTTACGTGAATGTTTCTTGATAAAGTTTTTTATTTCATCAGCTCGAACATCTCCAGCAAAAGTAAATGGCTCAATTTTTCCGTCAACAAAAAGCTTTATAACAGGAAAATTGTCTTTTGATACACCATAACGGTCTGCAATATCAGAATTCTCTTTCTCTCCATAATCTAAAGTAAAATATATAAAATAGGTTAAGCATATTGTGCACACTACCAAATTATCTTAGAGCCAAGTTCAATCAATATTAAACTGTTCTTAAACTATTATATAACTAGCAAGCACATTATTTTATATGTGCCACAACATGACAGTATTTTATATACTGATTGTAGTTTAATCGATCTTAGATAAGTTTCTTAAGTATATTTACATGAATAACTAAGCTATACCTTGTACTCCAACTTCAGCTATTAAAAGATCTGGTGAGAAACGAGCCGATTCTGCCACTTTTCCATACTCATCTTCTTTTTCTCCATAAGGATAAGTTATATCAAATTTCACTAGTGCTGCTTTAAACTTTGTAATCATCTAAAACACAAAATATATTTATACTTTAAGAGAATAAGTAAAAGAACGAGTACTTAACATAACTTCTAAGCTTTCAGCAGCTTAGTTTTTTTGGAATGAGCTATTTAAGTTGGGAAATAACAAGATTTTTTTTTTATAAAATACTTTTTATGATCTAAAATATGTCTACTATATATGAATAATAGCAAGTTAGAACTTATTTTTAAAATATTAATAGAACAATCGGAACATCAAATACAAATTTATTTAAAGATAAATACCCTGAAGAAAGATTGAAACCTTGAATGATTAAAAACAATAAACAAATGTTTCAAATAAAAATATAATAGGCAGTAATAGAAATTGATTCCATATATTATTTTGCTTTTATCATCCTACAAAATAAATTAAGGCAAAATTAAAGTACAGTTAAGAGAAAAGTTAATTGGGTATATTCATGGTAAGAAATAAGCAAGAGAAAAAGAGAGAGATGGGACAAATAGTTAATCAATCTCAAACATAACAAAATAGTTAATAATACGGGGTTTTCTAAATTTTATTGTTGTTGTAATTTTTTTTTATATTAAGTAATTTTGAGTAAATTGATAATTCTCCACAAGATTTTACTAGAAAGAAAAGTAGTACTTTTATCATTTATCCATTTTGTTTTTGAAATGTTTTATTTCTGTTTGATAATTTATTAACTCTTTCATTTGTATTCATTCAAGTCTAGCAAAAGTATAATTGCAACCCCAATAAATTGTTGTTGCAGAGACATCATCCTATGTAAAGACATGTTATGATGAATTGATTTATTGGGGATAGGAACAAGATTCTCAATATTTTTTGTTTAAAATTACACTAAGGCCGCAACTAGTACTATAAAACTTTATTGTTAACTTTCCTTAGGTTATTAAAAATTATATTTACTGTCATTGCAAACTATAAAAATACTTGGTACTCTTATTAAAATCCCAGTAACAGAAAAATTCTTAATAGTCTGCGACAAGATTTTGGTGAATAAGATTTGTCTGCAACTTAATTTATTATATAACTATTGGTAGGGTCAGGTGGGGGAAAGTGGTCATAAAAACAGGCATTTTTAACTTTGCAGGAATATAAATATGAGAAATTTTCTAAAAAATATTATTGTTTTGGATTTTATTTTACATTACATTGTTCTAGAGTACATTAGAATGCACTTTAAAAATATGTTTTGAGAGTAACACCTTTTAATGACATCTTTTTTTTGTCATGTTTTTATGACCACTTTACCCCATGGGTGGGGTAAAGTGGTCAGTGTGTGGGGTAAAGTGGTCATATCGAAGAAATATGACATAAAAAGGAAATTATAAGTAAACTGTGCCATTTTATTACTTAAAAATATTTTACACAATTTCTATATTTGTGAACTATTATTTAAATTTAAATAATATTATTATTAAATTATAAATTTATAGTGTTCTCTATGGTAAAAAGTTTTTTTTAAAAAGATATTTTAATAAGTTCCGACTCTCTGTTTTTTCAATGTCGTTATATTCTGAAAATGTGTAGTAGTCACCAATTTAGGATTTTTCTAGATATTTAATGAAGTGTCCCATTAATTACTATCTCAATCTTGTCCAATAAACTGTTTAATTGATTTCTTCCCTTAATATTTTACTAACATCCCACAAATATGATTTGTCAAATTTGTATATCTGTGGCACAAATTGACTCAAAAGAATTTTTTGACTTGATAATTTTCTGATTTTTAGCTTTTTTTGGCATTCCTTGTTTTTTTTTGGACAAAGTGCAACTGTTTCTTCTGTTTTCATCTTTAGAGTTATGTATAGCCATTCTATGTACAATTGACACTGGTGGAGATATTGTTGTCAGTATTAGCTTAAAGTCCTTCAGTGGATATACACTTGTTGTATTAGCCATATTTGACACTTTTGTACTTTTAAAATTTAAATTGCATATATCAGATGTTGATGTTTCTGAATTCTGATGAATATCTATTTGTTGATCTGGTGAAGTCAATGGGCAATTCTGTAATTTCGGTACGGACATTGTTATGTTTGGTCAATTTGTTTGTTGACAGTTTTTACAAATTCTGTGGTATTTAGGTCTTATCAACCAATGGACTTTTTCTGCTATTAGGATATTTAAGATACATTTGGATTAAATTTGATATAATAGAACAATCGAATGAATGCCCAACATGGGCAATGAATCTGAAGCTTTTAATGATGCAAGATTCTTCTTCGAAGCCATGATTCTCATTAGGACCATTATGCCTGGACTTGTTAATGACCCATCTTCTTAAAGTCGGGTAATTTCTGAGCTACAGCATAAATGGATATGCCCTTTTTAACTAGCATAGCTAACTGGCCTTGCCAGCATAGCTAATTAGCCTTGCCAGCATAACTAATTGTAGACTGGCATCAGAGTAATTTGGTACAATCTTCCTAACATATTTTCTCGGCATGTTTATTACGTAAAAAAAGGGAAAAAAATAAGACAATAAAAATTATTTTATTATACAAGGTTATCCAAATTTTAATCACTGAATATTAGGTCTTAATAAAGTCATTCCAAGCAATCTAAAAATTAAGCCTAATGCTGTTTACTTTATCTTATGTTATAAACTATGATAAATTAATATATGCTTTATTATTCTAAATTAATATTTAATAATCAATCTTTAAATATTAGGCCTAAATAAACTCATTGTTACCATGAATACGTTAAACTTAGTCATATGACCACTTTACCCCATGTTACTAAAAACACTATAAAATAAAAAAATTAATAAACACAACTTGCCTATCAATGGAAATGTGTTCTTGAGATATGTTTGAAGCCTCCTGTATAACTAATATATTAAGATTTTGATTAAACAAAATGTAGGAGAGAAGTTCATTAGAGAATCAAAAGATTGTACTGAAACGTACAAAAATAAAATGGCTATTTATTGGCCTTCAATGTGTTGCTAAAATTATAATTTTGTGTGAAAAACATTGCTCCTCTTCACTGAAAACTAAAACAAAAATATGTAAAACCTTTACGATAAAAATAAAAAATAGGGAGGAAAAACTACAACATTTATTAGAGTATGACCACTTTACCCCACCTGACCCTATACCTTTCATGAGCAAGAATTCGATTAAAGAGAGAATCTGCGCAATAGTATTACTTTGTTATTGACATTTTTTTTTTCATGCACTGTTTAATCATTGCTAGATTATAAGTATTCATCATTTAAATAATAAAGTACCAATTATTTAAATATTTAACATCTTTATGAACAAATGCATACCCATTTATTAAATAATTTCAGCATTTAAAACAAAAACTTCTTATACTAAAAATATTTTCTATGGAAAGGACAATACAAATTAAAATGTTATTTCATTGTTAAAAATTTATAAATGAAAGAAAAAGAGATTATCTACCGAATTTCCTTGGTAAATTAAAATTGGAATTATAACTTTAAAGTAATATATAACTTAAAAGTATTATTAAGTGTATATTAAATGATGAAAAACTTGCATCATTGATTACCAATTGACCATCAAAAAGAAGAGATAAAAAAAAAAAAAAAAAAAAAAAAAATAGCTATTAAAGTAAATAATTGAGCTCTAAATTCAAAAGAGAAAAAAATGATCGCCAAAGTCGGAAGTTTGCCGTGGAAGCTGTATAAAATACTGTTTTCGTTCAGCTCAAATTCCCTTGTCAAAGAAGATTCTGCTAATTATTTTCTAGTAATGTATCTTCTCAGAGAACAGGTACTGAAATGTACCATGGAGTTGACAAAAGAGAATCGACAACAAAGAAACCTTTGAGGAGATTTGTTCAAACACGTGTAACTTAAGGGCATCGCGATTCCGACTTTCTATTAGCGGGACTTCTTTCCCACCCCCTGACTTTCAGAAATGAGAGCAAAGTAATTATCTAACCTAAAAAGAATCTGCAGAAAATTTTCTAAAGTAGTGCAGACATTAGACTTCTGCAAAAATTTATCTGCAGGCTTTTGAAAAAATCTTCGTCATATGACGCACATCGCCGCGTTTCTGCTTCCGGGATTAAAATAAAATAATTTAACAAATATTATTTTTTCTTAACACTGCATTAGTAACATATGTTCCTGCTGACAATGTTATGCCAATGCAAGTAACCATCATTTTGACAGGTGTTACTAATGTAGTAGGAACAAACCTCTAGTTTATCCCACTGATTGATGGTTTACCTTTTCTATCAATAATTAATCACATTTTAGAAAAGCAGACACCAATCAGATCTAGAAATTTTTTATTACCTCTTTTTAAATACAGTCTGGTCGTTATCAAATATATATATTCAAATACTAAATATTTAAAGATGCATGGGGAGGGGTTGCCTGTGTTTTCAAAAATTGATATAATTCTAAATGTGAAAGTGAAAAATTGAAAATCTGTTTTGAAGTATTCAATACAATAATTTTATAATGTAAATTTAAAACATTCTTTCAACTGAATTGTCTAAATTAGAAAAAAAAATTCCATACAATGTAATATGAGATTTAGCAAGATCATACTCGTACTTATAACCGCACTAAAGCCTATAATAAAAAGAATAGGAAATTTTAACATGATTTGAAAATTGCTAGCACAGCGTCTGTAATTACAGTCTAGCTGTTAAACAATGCAACGTTTAAGCATTCAATTATTTCAAGGTTAGTTGTGACTTTTGCCAACACATGCTGTATATTTAATTCCAAATATAATACTTGTTCATTATGCGTAAAAAAAAAAAGTTTTGAGGTTTCTCCCACATCAGCAATCAATGGGTGATGTGCTGTTGATCATCAAATGTGGTGGGATTTCCATGAGATCAACATCTAGCATTCAAAAATACTTTACCAAAATAAGAGCTATTAAATTTAATGGATAGTACAAGAGAGTTCTAATAACTCAGTTTCTTTTTAACATATCAACATAAAATAACACTTAAAAAATATCACTTTAAATACCTGATACTTTCTCTCGGGTATGGGATGTCAACCGAACACTGAAAATTTGGCTGAATACCAAATATTTGGCAGTCAAATAACAACTTCCTTTAAAATACTTTATACAGGTAAACAACCCAAGGTAAAGGTTTAGGATATAAAATTTAGAGGTGTAATGAACAGTAATTTGGTCAAATAGATGAATATTCAGATGATTTTGTGGCCGAATAACAACTTCCTTTAAAATTCTTTATACATGGAGGATATAGGATGTAAAATTATAATAATATGTATAGTCTATCAAACACACAGTGTTACATTGCCGACTTGTCCTGAACACAGCTTTTACAACTACAATATTCTCAGTGGCCTATGTATTTTCACCTATGTAATACGTGTCTAAGGCTCTCTTCAATCGTTTGGCTGTTCCAGTCACTAAGTTGGTCCAAGAGGGGTCACTTCAAATACCCGATAGTTTCTTACAGTCACAGATTTGAGCAATTGCTTTAGCTAAATGGCCTAGTCCCAGATTCGATTCCGGACGTCTACAAAATGCACTGTCCTACAAAGGCAGAGATTATCAAAAACAAATGTAACTTTTAGATCAATTGGAAATACACATACGGAAAACATTTGTATTGTTATACCCTATTTTCGAATAAAGATAAAATTAATGTTAAAATTTTTTAACGAGTGGGAAAATTTAAGTCTCATCAAAATAAAAAAAATTAGTATCCGAGATATTCATTTATCCTCTTAATTTTCTTAGGGTAGGGATTTTTAATCGTAAGCGGGTAGTTCTTGGCGCCTTTTTCGGCCGATTCACTTCTCGATATGAGAATGGGGCAATTGTTTACAAATATGAAATGATAGGATTTTGCAAGATTGATTTATAGGGTCACGTGACTTCCAAGCATAGGAATTTCCGTGATTGGTTTAAAGAGTGACGTGATTACTGTGCAGGATGAATTGAAATTCAGAATTATTCTTATCGAATAAAAGTTTTTAAAGTATGCACTTGTATTTTTAGTAAGATTTTCATTATTTTTAAAGCATAATAACAGAAATTGTTATATGATAAATTAGAATTCAGAGTTATTCTTTTTGAATAGAATTGCTGTAAAATATGCAATTCTAGTCAAAATTATGTACGTCGTTTGGTTGAAAGATTTTTTTTTTTTTAGTATATGTATGTTGATAGTTTGAAAGGTGATGTTGAAGATGAATTTTGATTTGTATGCTCCTGTTGTAATTGTTTCTAAATGTTCTTTGGTTAAAGTGTTCTTTGATAACCAAGCACAATTGCACGGTGCTAAAAACGACAGCTCGGAGGGGATGAGTAGCCCCAAAGAACAGCCCAAGGGGGTACAATATGTTTTTTTTAAAGTTATCCGCCATCGCCCAAAATAAAGGAGATGAGCAGCCCCAAAGGGGGTACCAGCTGGTTTTTTTAAAGTAATGCTATTGCCCTGTGCCCCCAGCCATTTTTCTTAAGTAATGTGTCTAGTAATCTAATCGGGATCCAATGCCCGACGGCTATTAAGGTTGCAACGGGACAGACCATGGTTAAAAAATCCGAGGCATTACCTTCGAGATATGCGCCGAACCGTCACCAATAGCCAATGTGCAGCTGTACTACGAAACCTTCGTGATACATTCTAAACCGTCGCCATTAGCCCATTGTGGAACTCAAGTGCGACGTTATTTCATCCAATCGTGCAGACCTAATACAAATCCTTCAAAATGAATTTTGAACCACCACCGATAGCCCATTATGCAGTGGACGCCATCCGATCAATCAATCCCTCTCGTCATCTGACCAAAAGTTCGAAAATATGACGCAACGCTTGAGTTGTTAACTTTAATTGTGTGTTTAACCAGCAGTAACCATAAAGATCAGAAAAAAAAGACGCAAGCACAATGCATCAGGTCATTTGGCGACTACTTGAAAAAACAGCCAAATTCGCTATCGCATGCAACTCTTTACCTAATTAGACAAATTTTGTATAATGTCTTTTTTACCTTTCTTAGCGCAGTTTACTGAAAATTGCTTAATTTGTCAAGTTTTAAGTAAAACTGCTTTAAAGGACAGTTAAAAAGAAATTTTGAATAAACCCACACAACCAGAGACATCTTCTGGACGTCCCAATTAGATCCTGAAGATCCCATTACCGTCCGGGTCCTACAGCGGGATCTTATGACTTCCACAGGACGTTCTTCATAAGATAGATCTGGGATCTTCCAGAATTTTGACATTTTATATCGTCCTAAGGATGTCTTAATATCCTAAAACGTTACCATTTGTTGCAATTCACAAATATTTTTAAACAAACTGTCAGTTACCGAAATATTTTATTCTTTTCACACAAAAAATGTAATTCTTAACAAATGATTGGAAAAAAAATATTTTTCAATTTTAAAAAAAATTAAATTTGAAATTTTATTAAAATTTTTTAATAAAATAAAGGTTTATTTTGAAACAAAGTTTTCCCATTCAAGCGATACATTTTTGTCCATATTTCAAACAATTGGAAGTGCATCGTTTAACGAATTTCTGTTAAAAAAGCTCCGTGAGTCCCACAACTTCCCGTCTTCCAGACGTATATGCCGCCGCCATTGCTAGAACTGAGAGATGGACGCTGAATTCTGCACGCTGTGACATCGCATTCATGTCTAGCGAACATTTCGTGAAAACCAAGCAATTATAAAAACAGGTGTGTGATGAACATTAGTTCAAATGTTTTTTCTTTCTATTTGTATTAGTTTGATAATATTGATTTTTACCGGAATAATAATAATCTTATTACATTTGTGTTGTATCTTTAAGCCTACTGTGGCGAGGCGAGGCGTGATACTAGTATTTATTTGTATTGCTTCTGTGAAACTTTCTTAATAATAAGGATTACAAGTTTAACATGACGTTTATGTCGTGAATTTTTTTTTAAAACATCAATTATAAAGCTTATTGTGCTGAAAAACCACCATTTGTATATAAACATCGTGCAACAGTATTTTTGCATTCTCTTCTTAGAATAAGCAAAGGTCTCGTACTCCTGCATTTACACACTCTTTTTGAATAATTAAAAGCAACATTTCGTTATATTATAAAACTGATTATAATTGGTGACGAGATTTAAAGATTATTTTGTTGATCACTTACATAAATGTGTATCAAACTATTTTTATGGTTCTATATAATCTATGCAAAATATTTACAAGACAAATGTAGATGTACAAAGCAAATTTTCTAAGTTTAAATATAGTACCCAATAACTCACGTTTAGTAAAAATATATGTATAAACAATTGATATAGGAGCGACTCCTTGAGGAGTTAAAAAATATGAGAAATAAATTAGTTTAGTTAGAAATGTTACTAACATTAATTTCTTTGAGATTCATTTGTAACATTATACCTGTATATTGCTCTTTGAGATTATATGGTTTTAATTTTTTTACCTAAAAAAATCACCCTTTACTTGACTTTCCTGAAAATTTTGGAATTTCGTTACCAATACTATATGTTTTTTAGTTAAGGAAGTTATGAAATTCCTATACTCCTATAAAAAAAAATTACAAAAGTTATTTAAAAAAAGTATTGAGGCAAATTGGGATGCCAAAATTAGTTCTCTTACTTTACTAAAATATATTGAACCGTGTCTGAATTGATACCTATCGCAAAGAAAAAACAAAACTTTTGTTATTATCATATGTAATTAAACAATAATTATCTTTAACTGTTATTTTCTTTAAATTTACATTCTATGTAATTCCTATAAATTATATAAAAAAAATACATTTATTTTCAGCCTTGGAATGTTGGAAAGTAGTTGGCTGCTCGGGATATCACCAAAACAAACAAGAACTTGTTGAAACTTGCACCGAAAGGAATGGAGACATTTAAAAACCAGTGAGTATAGTGCACATTATTATTGAATATCTTAAGAATTTTGTAATAAGATAATAATTTGTTCCGTAATAAGAATTTTGACAGCTGCATGAAGTGGGGACTTAGTACTTATTATTTCTTCAGTGTTTCTTGGTCCAAGTAAAAAAAAAGAATATATATATATATATATTTCTTTTTAGCTGTGCCATGCAAAACTCAGCATGTTGAATAATTTATAATGATTGAATGTCAAATGTAATTTTATTCAAACCACAAACTTGTTCGAATGACATATATTATGTGATCATTATTGATTTATAGTAGTTTCTAAAATTGTTCATAGTTATGGGAAATGTTCTATTTTTAGGATCCCCAAATAATTACAGCGTTTTCTTATTTCACAAATGAGGGGCAGCGGGTGTAGGGTAAGGTGGGTTGAAATGAGAATTTTTAAATTAAATTACACATTGTGCGTGTTTCTTCGTTTAATGGAGTAAATTTTAGCTATTTTTTTGTATTATTTATGCCCAAAAACTGATATATTTGAGTAAATAAAAACTCTGATAGAAGTTGAATTATTTAACCATATTCCTGGGTTTTCTATAAAAATGAAACATTTTAATACTTTCCATTCCAATGAAAAATTATAATTATTATACGCTATTTAGTTTTTCTCAATGATTTTCAAAGAGGGAGAAATTATGTTTAAAAAGGATAGAAAATTTGAAAAAGATATTGATCTTCGGAAAAATACAATACTCTACAAAAACTTGAATTTCAAAGCTTATAAATGACAACAATATATTTAACACTTTATATGTAGTTGTATATGTACATGTTTTTAAACAAAATTGTGAACAAGAACACATTATGATAACAAAAAAACACCATTTTCTGGAAACATTAGAATATAAATTAAAAGTTTTATATAGGTAAAACAAAATTGTCTGAATAACACTAAAAATAATGTAAATACAGTATATATTCCTGAATTAAAATAAACCACAAATGAGGTGTTCAGAAGAAATATTCAAAATGGCAGAATACAATTTCTTTTTAGAAAGACGTTTACAAAACAGTCTATTAGTATTCAAGTTACTAATTTGATTAAAAAATCTGCTTTAATAATACCTTTTTACATAAAAAATTCTATGATTAGAAAAATTTCCCATTTCCCCACCTTTGAAGAATTTCCCCACCCGAGAAAAATTCAAGAGATAATCTGCACACTGTGGATACATTGGTAGAATTTTCACAAAAATACTTAAAGCAAGAACAAAGATAATTGATCGCCATAATAAAAATCGTAGATGTTTTATTCATCCGGCACTTCACTTCCGGATATCGGATAGTTAAACAACAGTAGGATATCAGTTTCATCCCTATTTATAATACAGATTAGAAATAATTTAATTTTGAATTATTTTTTTAAAACATTAATAATATTTATATTTTCTATATTTTTTTTTTTTTTTTAACTTTTTCGAAAAATATCTTGCTCCAAACTTAATAACTCTCCAGAAATTAGTAAATTCAAGAATTCTATAAAACACAACACCTTAGATTAAAGTTCTCAAACTGAAGCTTAAAAACTAATTTAATTTCATATGGTTATCTTTAGTTTTACATAAAACAAAATAAACATTGATTTTATATAATATGGCAATATATCATAAATTTTGTATTGTGTTTACAAATTGTAGTTATGATGTATGCTAAAAATAGAATGTTCTAATTATTATCCTAGAGTTAATTTACATACTAATTGCTTGTTTTTTTAAGGTTGGATCCTTTTGTGTAATGTAGCCTGTCTGTAACTCGAGTATATCCAGTGGGACACTAAATCGAAAAGGTTAGTAACTATATATATATTAATACTCAAGAAGTTTTATTCTTCACACTCATAAAATGTTATTGTCATTTGTTTGGTAGATTTTTTTTGGTTGCAATTTAATAACGAATAATAAATCTTCGATTACTGAGGAATGAAACAGTTGCAAATGGTGAAATAATTTTTTATATGATATGTTGATTTATTTGATGCATATTGTCTCCCATATTTTAAATTTAAATTCACATTAATTGAAATATCTGTTGAATAATTTATTGAAAATTAATCACAAATCAAGAAAAACTTTAGATATCTGTTAGATTGTTATAGATCTTACATAGGGACAACGTTTTCGTTGATTTGTTCTCAAATATTAAAATAAATATACCATATTCGATTAACTTCTATTAATATTTTTATTTACTTTGTTACCAAATTATTTATTGTGTTGATAGCCTGTAATTTATTATTAATATTGCAATAAAAAAATCTGATCCGACAACACTTTATCCCTTGACTTTCGAGAGGTGCTATTAGCCGAGGGTGACTAGTTATGCAACCCGTTGCCACATTGTATTAAACCGCACATCATGGCGCAACTATTGAATACTTGCTTAATTCACCCAGAGGATAAAGATCTTGTAATTAAACTTGTTTGTATAACTTAATAAAATTTCTCTTATAAAATACTGGTAAAACTGTATGACGGTAATATTTCAGGTAGTGTTTTGGACAAAAGTACATCAGCTGTTGTTTACTACAGTTATTTTTTTATTCTGAGTTACAATCAATAAGGATTTATTATATGAATCTATTTTTTTAAATACATGTATTTATAATGTTATTTAATATTTGTTATCGCACAAACTTAATGTTTTACATAAAAGTACTGAATATATTGTATTTATAGTTTTAAAAAAATGATAATGCATCTCCATGATTATCTTTGGAACTAGCCTTCCCCCATAGAGGGGGCACAAAGGCTATAGCCCCCCTGCTGCCGCCACCACTGTTTTCAAGAAAATTATAATATATTAAATGTGGTAAAAAGGGGTCTCCTTCCCCCCCCCCCCCACTTTTTTTTTGGACATTGCCCCTTCACTTTTTATATTGCACTTTTTAAAAATAAAACATGAATCAAACCCCTTCCCACTATTACGATGGGCGCCCCATTCCCTCCTGAAATTCGTATTGCGTGACGGAGGGGGAATTCGACAACAACTGCAGTATACGATTCCGCTCCCATAAATTCTGTGTAAAATTATTCTATGGGGATAAATAATATAGAATACCCAGTGTTCCCTTTAGAAATAAAAAGGGGCAGGGCGCTGTTGACATTAAAAGGGCACCCCATTTTTAAAAAGGCATTTCATGTTTTTAAAAGGGCACTTTTAAAAAAAATGTTTTGTGTGGGCATGGCTACACATTGACACATCGGAAACGTGACCACACAAAAAAAAGTTCCGATTTGTTGGTTGACAGTGCACCAGAGATGCACATTGGGCTATTGTTAACGGTTCGGGGCCTAGCTCGAAGGAAAGTCCCGTACAAAATTGATGAATCTTTATTAAATCATTATTTGAAATCTAAAATTTGACATTTTAAAATTATTTTTTTCCCTAATAAGCAATTCTGTAAGTAGGAATCAGATCCCTTACAAAACTGATAAAAAGGCTACTTAAATCCAACATTTGGTAATAAAATGCCTAGTTTTGAAAACCAATCCCTACCTAGTCCCAAACCATATTCTTTTTAAAAGAAACACAGAAAAAAAACTTAGAATTTAATATGCAGGCACAGGCAACCAATAGGATTTGTGGAATGCTCCGTGCTCCAAATTACCGCGGAATCATCGTGATTTCACAACACGCGTAATAAAGGAGTTTGTTTTTCTACTGTCATAATTCACTTAATTCCAATTTATACACACATTTTTTTTAATCGGTGCCTTTTTTAAAGACAACTAGGGAAGCAATGATGCTTGTGCTTGACTGAAAGGGCAAGAAGGGCGGAATTTTTTTAAAAGAGGGCAGCATTTTTGAAAAAAGAGGCATGGGGGCGCTGTTGATATGAAAAAAGGGAGGGCAGGGCGGACCGCCCTTCAAAAAACACCTAGAGTGAACACTGGAATACCTTCATGTAGAAGAAGGTGGTCGCATCCTCAAGGCCTATTAACCCATTCCATCCTCTGAACCGCGTGGGGGTAATTTCGGCCTCAACTCAACAGGGTTAATGGCGAATCAGGCTATGAGGGTAAATGGCTTACCATCATCATGTAGATGAAGGTTGGCCATTTATCCACTCCACCCTTTATATCTTGTATGGCCTGCACCTACTTGATTTTTTTCCTTTTTAAGTAACTCAAATTTGGGAACGTTGAAATTTCTACTCGGTTTGAGAGTAAAAAAATTATGAAATCAGTTTAATTTTATTTGACAACTGGTAATTTAAATAGGAAATTACTTTTAACTTTTTTTGCACAGCTGTTACTTCCGGAATATTTCTTCCAGAAGTATGTCACTTGTATATATTTTTATGGGCAAATTTGGTCACTACAAGTAGATTGGGTAAGAAAATTCCAGCAAGATGTCTACCCCAAATTTTTGAACTTGTTTTTGAAAATCTCGGTATTTGCATCAGCAGAAAAACAAGAAAGATTTTTCCATTTAGCTGTACTAGCTAAAGAAAAGTGAAGTTAGTTCTCGATGATTGTGTTTCCTGTTAATAACCGTAAAAATATTAGTGTGCACTCTAATAATGTGTTTTTTGTATACTAAATTTTGTTTTATTTTCAGATTTCCCTTGGATTAGAGAAACACATCATGTAATCAAGATTTTTAAAAGATATTGAAGAATATTTAATTTATTGTTTCATCTCAATGTAAAATAGTGTTTGTACAAAAATTTTTTAATAAATGAGAAACAAAAATTATTGTTATATGTACAAGTTGTTTTATTTCAATTAACTTTAAAAATAATTTATTTATTTATTTGATAAATATATTTAACAATATTTATTTTAAAAGAACTTTTCTATTGAAAATGGAAAATAATACTGATTTTTACATTATTAATAACTTAACATTTGTATGCTTTATATAAATATAAGGAAGAGAAAGTATTTTTGCCTTCTAAAATGAGTAAAAATCAATTTTGCAATAATAAAAAGGCTCATTTCGGAAGGCAATTATAATTCCTCTACCATTTTAAATGCTAAAGCAAAAATAAGCTGACCATCCAATGTGCCTAAAGGCATTTAATAATAGTCCCGAAACGGTCCTAAATTTGCCTTGGAATCCCAAAGGCGTCCCAAAACAATCCGGAAATCGTCCTAAGGTTGTCCTTAGATCCTAAGCATGTCCTGAACGTCCTATAAGAAGTCCGGAAAAGATCCTAGATTGTCTTAAAACCGTCCAGAAAGTATCATACGTCTGACGTCCTGAGGATGGAAAAAAGTGGGACATTTGGTTTGCCCAAGAACCGTTTAAGGACGTCTTTAGTTAACTTTCGGGATTCCTTGGGACGTCCCGATATCCCAAGAATGATGGCCTCTGGACATCTTTAGGATGTCTTTGTGTTGTGTGGGAATGTGGTAATTTAATTTAGCAATAAAGCTGTCTAAATATCAACTGAAGATACACAAAAGAATTAAATCTATTACATATACTCAATAAAGAAAATCAAAATAAATTGAAAGTACCAGATGTCTACAATACTTGCACAAGCAACAGCTAATAAAAGCAATTAGACAACGGTACAGGAAATCATTCATGAGAAAACAGTTTTGACAAAATGGAAAAAATAGATACCAAACCAAGCACGATTGACACTTGTAACAATAGACAATTTTTATTACAATATACCATCAGAGAACAAACGAGAATGTGTTACGAAATAACTTACTTTATCGAAAGTCCAAGAATCTAATGATACTGCACCTTTTAAACCGGCACTAATATCAACTTTAAATAACATTAGCAATAGAAGAAAATCTATATAATACTTGTAATTCATGATTATAAAATATAATATATAACGTATAAATAAAAAGTTACGCTAAAGTGCAATCGACTGCAAGGTTTACGTTGTGAAAAGTATGTAAATTAAAACGATACGAAAAGCAGTAAAAATTTTCGTTTTCGCAAATCGAAATTTAGCGTTGCCAAACAAAGAGTTATAAGTCAATGCTTGTTACTTCTGGCATGTTCTGATTGGTGCACGTGTTGTGCAAATAAATCAAGCTTTTCATTTTATCAGTTTCATGAAAAATTTGTCAAAAGAAATATCATTTAAATTAAATATAAAGCGTTTAATAAAAATTTCGTGTAACCAAATAAGTTTTTAAAATAAAATTCTCAATTTCGCAATGCTACTGGTCTTGTTCAAGGGGTTTTTACACTATGTTGTTTCTTACTTTCGGAATGGCATTACTGAAATTATCGGCTTTTTTCCAAAATGGCAGCAACTAGGCGCTTACAAAGGGTAAAATTATTATTGTTCTTGTTTCGATGATTATTAAATTATTATTAAATAACAATATACTTATTTTGTTACCTAAACTTTCCTTAGGTAATTAGACAAATTTTGTGTAATGTTGTTTAAGATTTTATACTATATCTGAAGTAAACTCCGATTTGACAACTGAATTTCAACACTCGTGATGCTAGTGATTGTCAGCTTAGATTGCCGAACTCTATTTTTTTTAAATAAAAATTGTTTGATAAATCTTAATGGAAACCTTAGAATACTTACCGATCTAGAAACTCGTATTAAGAAGGAGAAGGGATTTTTCATGAAATAATTAACACTTAAAAGCATATGTCATGATTAGTACTTTGGGATTTTGTCGATTTAGAAAAAATATATATGATTAAGTAATTGAGTGTATTGAATTCACAAACATTGTTAGGAAATTCTTGTAGATAGTAATTAAACATGTCTCTTGTCGACAAGGTATTTTTGAAATTTCAACAAGTGCTTACAACGAAACAGTTTCTATTAAGTAGATACCCAAAAGGAAATGTGGTGTCCATGGTTTCTGCACCCCTATAAAGTTTTCCAGGAGTTATTGGTTAATTCCTAGTGAACACAGCAAATGTGGTTTGGCGACATTTGGTGGGCGATAAACTTTATATTTTGGCATCCCATATAATGATGTACGGAAATCCTACTTTTTGTTTTTCTCGCACAGTTTCACATTGTTCCGCCAAGGCGTTGGTGCCAATTTTCAGAATCGCATCAATGAGGTACTGTACACTAGGATTTTATGGATCGTTAAATATAATTTTAGTCTCCAAATGTTTATAATTTTTCTCTAATCGAAAAGTCTTTGAAATTTAATTTCTATGTAATAGATTTTTAAGTGCATTTGATAAAGTTATTTCTAGATGTTCTTGTTCTTTTTAAAGAAATATTTTTCAAATACTATTGCCCTAAAGTCCTTAAGTAAAATTTTTCTGTGAAATATTTTTTTAAAAATAATCATAACTATGAACTATGACTGAATGACTTCAATATTAATGCTTGAACCACATTCTCTAAATATAAACAGACAATAATCATGATTATATTTTGTTTTATTATAATTTTCTTTGTCACCAACATGCTGATTTGTGTATTCATTATTAATTCAATCAGTCAAATATCTTTCTGAATAGATCCTGGTTGTGCAGTTCTAGTGCAAGGATTTTTAAACTAACCAATCAAATCCATCACAAATCGCTGCCAACAACACCTATGTAGTTCTAATGCAACTTTATTTTAACTGACTAAACATCTGTTGCGCGATGCACAACTTGGCTACGCTCGGTATTGAACCGAGGAACTTCGGCTTGCTATGCCGATACTCTGCCAGACAGGCCAAAGTGATCACTCTTGTCTAAGCGGAAGTATCGGCTAGATGAAATGAACCCCACAGCACCCCCTCTCAGTGAGTCGGACGGAGGAGCGAATGATTGCGATGCCCGTGAAGGGTTATTACGTGGGCAGTAGTTGATGCCGTGAAGTGTTATCACGTGGCAGTGGCTGATGCCGTGAAGCATTAACATGTGGCAGTGGTCGATTCGATGTGTGGTCACAAGTGCTAGTTCGAAGGTTATGTTGATCCGCAGACCGGGTCGCATATTAACTACCTATACACGAGTAGACGCATTGGAAAAATTCGAGCCTTCTGATTCGTCGGTTTCACTACGTAGCTGTGACGTCACACTATTTTCTCATCCATTATACTTACATTTCAATCAAACTTACACATGAATCTGAATCACTAATGCTTGTCAGTTAATTGCCTAATAAGGTGAATATAAAATGGGGGGAAATGTAGCTTTATAAAATATGGAACATTTTTGGTAATGGGTTTATTTAAGTAGAATTGCATTACATTTTGTAATTTTATACGAGTGTTATTATTTATTATCATGATTATCATGAAATCAATTCATTTAACCAATTAAAAAGGAATTTTTATTTGTCATCCAAGAACAAATAAAAATAGATACAAATAATACTAGAATAATATAGATTAATTTCTTACGTATAAAATTAAAGTAAGGAATAGAATTTCAATGTATTGTTATGCATTACGTTAACAGATGGCGCCACATAATATTTTGGGATTATGAAGTTTTTTTCCATTTGAAAATTACAATTATATTTGTATATATATCTTTCAATAACAAATATATTCAGTTGAGAAATAACCAAAAAGCAATCATGTAACAATCAAATATAAAAACCGAGTTCCATAATTACTAGCAGATTTCCATCAACAATGCAAATAAAAATATTATGGATGAGAAAATAATGTGACGTCACAGCTACGTAGTGAAACCGACGAATCAGAAGGCTCGAATTTTTCCAAAGCGTCTACTCGTATATAGGTAGTTAATATGCGACCGGGTCACCATTTGTTGCGCGATGCACAACTTGGCTACACTCTGTATTGAACCGAGGAACTTCGGCTTGCTACACCAATACTCTGCCAGTCAGGCCAAAGTTATCACTCTCGCCTAAGCGGGAGTATCGGGTAGATGAAATGAACCTCACACATTTTTCGGAATCAGTCAATAACCGCTAACAATTGTTCATTGTGTGTCAACTCGGATGTTGTCTTCGTCATCCAACCATGACTTAAAATTATGAAACAATCAATCAACTAAAGCTGCTGTGGATAGGTAGCACATTAAGATGGGTAAACAACCTTGGTGCATTTCTGCCTGTTTGGCATTTAATTTTTTTTAACAGAAGATAATCGTTTCACAGTCCGCCCTCGATGAAGTGTGACTTACTAATTTTTTCACTAACAAAGTGCTTCCAGATAGTTTAAATGATTTCCAAGAACAAAATAATTTAAATAAAATTAAACATAGAATATAAGCACAGGACAAAACACTGATTCCAGTTGGAAACTTTATTAAATTTTCAGCCATTTCAACTGTAGAAAATAATTTTTGAACAATGTCAATGTAAGGTTTTTATTTTTTAACTATAGAATAATTGTTTATACATTAAAACATTTAACAAAAATATTCCTTTAGAAAGATTGACAAATAGGAGTATATTTTTTTAGATGTGCAAGAAACTTAGTTTGGGAATAAAATAGATGTATTTCAATTATATTACTCAAAGTATTTCAAATCCTCTCAAAATTTATGCTGCTATTGCCTGATTTACCAAAAGGCCATAGCCTAGGGACCCCAATTTTTATTTATTTACACTTCAATTTTAGAAAAGTTGTTTCCTTTTTGAAAAAATTTTTAGTACTGCAATTTTGCAAAACTTTTCAACAATTTTTCCAAAAATGTTGTAATTTCTGTTTTTTTAAAAGATTAATTATCTGCAATTTTTTCATTCTTATTGAAATTAGTATTGAAATTTTTAAATCGGTCCTACTTGTGTTATATAAAGAAGTTTGAAAACTCAAGTCTTATTGTATTTTATATTCATTTTAGGAACTGCAAGACATAAGGAAATCTGGTACCAAATGTTTTCGTGACCTACAAGTTGATGACACAAACATGCTAACTTGGCAAGGGTTAATTGTTCCTGTAAGCTTTTATATTCATTCTGGTAATTTAAAAAAAAAAATTCCGAATTATTGTTTACGAGACAGAATTTTTTTTGCTTTTAAAAGACTATAGACATGTGTTTTTAAATTTGAATAAAGTTGCCTTTCTTTTAAATATATACAATCATTAAATTAAGTGTACTTGCAATTTAAGAGCATAGACTCGGAAGTATGCATAAAAAATATCTTCATTGTTTAATTTATGGGTAAATATTAATTATATAGTTTATTAGAAAACTTAGCATTTTGTTTATTCAAGATATTCTCAAGTTGTTTTATAAGTAAATAAAATTAGTACATTAATAGAGTTTAATTTAAAAAATATTAGATTGACTGCCAATTCTTTAAAGTATTGAGGAGGCTTATATAAGTTTATGACTGCAGATAAAGATTCATAATACTAAGTTTCATATGTATAATGAATATGACTATTGAATTTCAAATGGAAAATATTATTTTTCTTTATTGTATCATTTTTTTTTATAATCACTACTTTTACAAAAAAAAAAAAAAACTTTGTATTTGATTTTTAATTACTAACTGCTAGAATCAAGGAAAAAGATGTTTTATGTTAAATATATTTTATATTAAAAAGCACTTAGATTGAATTTTTATATGCCCGATTGTGTTATTGAATTAGTTGTCCTCAGACTTTGAAATAATGCAATGTTATTGAAAAAGAATCATCCATCTAGATTGGATTGCAAATTAATGTTGGACATTAAATTACAATTTTCTAGATTTATTGCATATCTAGGTAGCCAAAGCTTTCATTTAAAGAAGAAGAATCAAAATTGTTTCTATAAATGTTTGTGAATTTTGCTGTATAGAGACAGTGAGGAAGTAACTTTTTAAAAATTAAATTTCCTTTTTAGGATTGTCCCCCATATAACAAAGGAGCATTCCGTATTGAGATTAATTTTCCTGCTGAGTATCCTTTCAAGCCACCAAAAATATTTTTTAAGACTAAAATCTATCACCCTAATATTGATGAAAAAGGTCAAGTATGCTTGCCTATCATCAGCACTGAAAACTGGAAACCAGCTACAAGAACTGATCAAGGTAAGGATTTCATGTTCAGATTTATTAAATGTTTTCCTTATGTAGCATAGTGTAGGAGAGATTTAAATCTAATGGAAACATTGTATTTATAATATAGTTTTATAATGTCCACTTTTTGATCTCGACACTTTTATTAGCTATAGGGCTGTACTCTTTTCATTTTACCAAGTTGTAAAGTGAAAAGTATATTGATAGTCTGTGACAAAAAAGTGTGAGAAGATCAGAATGCTATGTTTGTGTATTATATATTAGACTGTTTTTCGTTTTCTTTAGAATCCATTTTGATGAACCATAATTTTTTTTCCCTGTATGCTTTCCATAGATTAAACAATAAATAGCATAAAAACGAAAAGACCACAATATATCGTACAAATCTATAGAACAAGGAATAATTGAGCTTGTAAGTGATATCTCAGTCTATTTTAGTAAAAATTCATGTAATTGGCTTGAACAATTCTGACAAATGAAGTAGCGAGTAAATTGTATTTAATATTCAAATGGTTAAAAGTATAGGTTTAAGCCTATGATTGGTTTAAAATGAAAATATTAATAAATAACTTCAAATTTATATTCTTTATTAACAGTAAATCCAATTTATCGAATTGTGTTTGTAAATATTTGCATGCTTAAACATGAGTAATAGAAAAAAGTAATAAAGAGCTTTTCAAAAGTAATTACAACTCAATAATAAATAAAGGTATGAAGTGATAAATGCTCAAAACTAAAAAGTTGTCTTATGATTGTAAAAACAGTTCCCAATAGATCATTGCTTCATTCACATTCCAGCCAAGGATTCAGAGGTGAAAAAAAACATTCGGTTTTACTGATCGACATATTTTTTTCTCCTTTCAAACCACTTTTGTCACTAGTCCCTAGTGATGAGAGATATTTTAATAACAGGTATAAAATATCATTATTTCAATTTCTGGTAATTAAAAATATTATTTATGAGAAATAACAGTTATTTATTTGTTCAAAAATACTCGCAAAAAAAGCAGTATTTCCAAAACAAAACCTAAAAAAAAAATGCGTACTTCAAACAATTAATAAATGCGTAGTTTAATTGTAACCAGAAACACCTACACCGCCAAACAAAACAGACGGCCTTGAGAAAAAAAAAGTCCATGCAAGGGCAATGGTCGAAAGTCGAAACGAAACTTACCCTATGATACAATATCATGATATAATTGATCGCAAATTGCTGAATTGAGATGTTTACGTCACTTAGTTATTGGAACATTTCCAAGTTGAGATCCAAAATATTTCAGAATAATGTTGGTATTTTAATAATAAAATATATTTTATTATTAGAATACTTACTTCGTTATTAAATACGATCAAAATAATTTCAGAAATACTGTTGATATTTGCGATTACGATTAAAAAAATATATATATTATATCAGATCTCGTTGGTTCAAAATATATTTTTTGGAAGTTTTCGATATTGTGTTTATCATACGATTATTGAATCGGGGTATTTTTAATATTTTTTTGTGCGTTCTAGTCGGCGAAAGTTTATTGTTTTGTGGGAAGGGTTGTGATAGGATGGTTCAATTCATTTAATGTGGGGGGGGGGAGAAGATGTTTTTATTATGGTTGGAATGAATGAATGTGTGAATCCGTTTTACATTATAGAAATTATTTGGTTAGGTGAGGTTCTGTTTGGAGAAAGATACTTTGTTTGCGTTTCGCATTTAGGTGAAAGATTTTTAATTAGAAGGGATTCTTTGGTACTTCTCGTCGCATTGTAAAAGGTAAATAGCATAAATATGAAATAATATTAATTTTCTTATTTATCACGGTCTGGTATATTGCGCAGTATTAACTAAAAACAACATTTGGATGGAAATTTTAAGTGTATAGCGACGTATGTAATTATGTATGAAAAAAATTATATTTTTATTACCATGTATTTATTATATTTTATTGCGAAATATGTATATATATATTGTATAACATAATCATAGAAACATTATATATTTAGTATTATTTATAATTTTTCAACGTTACATTTTATTACCTGTAAAGTATTTTTTTAAATGATATTTAATAATAAGACATTTATTTTATTACATGATGATATATTGCTATAAAATCAGTATTAACATTTTGCAAAAAGAAAACTAGAATTTTTGTTTCTAAATAAAATCTATAAGTTTTACAATATTTGTTTTTAATATTTTTTGCATCTAATATCATAAAATCTAGTTTTTTTATTATCTTTGAAATATTAATAAAAAATGGGCATTTAGTGATGTAAAAATGGCTGGGAAAAGTTGATATGTTTATATAATAGAAATAATTTATTGAAATATTATTAAGTATTCGATCATTAAAATTATTTTAATAAAAAGATTTGCCACTATCAGCTGATAAAAAAAATTCATGAAAATTTAGCATTTGATATTTTGCACCGCCTAATTATGAGGTTGCGTTATTTAATATCGCTCAAGATATCAAGTAACAGTTAAATATACTAGTTATTTCATTATAATATCGTAATAACTGTCGTTATTTAAAAATAACTACTAAACTCATCCCTACTAGTCCCAATGAAGAAAGTTGAACTTTTCCAAATTTGAACTGGCATTTCTTTTATTTAATTTGCCCAAAATTTACATTGTTACGATTTTACTTGAACTTTTTATGTATTTGCTTGATTATTTCAGTTATTCAAACTCTGGTTGCTTTAGTAAATGACCCAGAGCCTGAGCATCCACTTCGAGCTGAGTTAGCAGAAGAATACAGCAAGGACAAAAAAAAGTTCTTCAAAAATGCCGAAGAATTCACTAAGAAATTTTCTGAGAAGCGTCCTCCTGATTAGAATATAACAAAAGTGTAAAGTGTCCCTTGCAATAGTAGATTGATTATAAGGGTATAACTTTTCGGTGAATAATTAACAGATCTTTTAGATCAATATTGGAAATTATCTGATGTAGAACTTTTTTTTATTAGTTTTGTTTATAAAATTTTTTTTTGTTGTTTAAAAATACTCTATCTCCACCCTTCCTTCCTTTTTCAATCTTGGTGACTTTGATTCCAAATCTATATTCATCTGTACTTAAGTAGAGATTTTATTACATTTTTCTATATTTTTATTATTTTAACATTTTTTGCTGTATTGTTAAATATTGCAACACAATTTTGTATAACTTTGCCAATTAATATTCTCAACATCTTAATAATTACTGCTCATAAATATTTAATAACAATTTGATAAGCTGAAAAAGTATAATATACAAGCACATATTTTTATACTAAAGGCAGTTTTTCAAAATTTAATATGCATATTTTAAAATAAACGTTTATATTTTATTAAACTTTTAATTTATAATTATTTTTATTACTATTATACTTGAAAGGTATTTTTCACAATCTTTAATTAAAAATCTAGTTTATAAGTCACTAGATTAATCAATTGTAGAAAAAAAACTTATTTACAACCAAATTAAATTTGTTATATATTTTTTTTAATGTTGTAGCATCCTTTTTTTAATGTATTGTTGCTTGAATTATATGCAAATATAAAATCAATGTAAGAATTAAGTTTCCAAAAATTTTCACAACTTGTTTTTATGTCTTGTTCAAAAATTTTCCTTGATGTCATAATCCTTTTCTAAATAATATCATGTCTTACCAAATGAAACTAATATTGACTCTTCGCAAAATACTAATTAAACAAAATTAAATCGCCAAATTAAATATAAAATAATCAATTTGATATATTTCCATTTATAAACATTGTTTTATTAATTTTAATTTATGTGTTAAAAATTAAAATATATGACCATACATTGAAAGTTGTGTTTTGCCTAAGTGTATATGTATACTGAAATTCGTTGAAAGATTAATTTTTCTAAATATTAAATTTTGCGATTTTAAAGTTGGTTGAACTCTTCATTAAGAATTTTGTTTCATCATACCTCTATTAATAATGAAAATATTTTTTTCAATTGCATCAGTTTCTTAAGTTCTCTCTTAAAACTTAATGAATTGTTTGAATATCATAAGTGTTTGAATACTTTGGTCTAAAAATAAGTAAAAAAAATAATTGAAAATGTACCTAATAAGTTCTGTATTAATAATTCTGAGAATAGGGTTTAAATATCTTCATAATTAAATGGAAACAAACTTTATTTTTTGACAATATATTTTGAGACAATTAATTGTATATTAAAATGAATTAAGTTAATCATGAGATGGAGTCCTAATATTTAAAATATATATATATATTTGTTCAGAGATGTTAAAAATATTTAAAAGAAGGAGAAGATATTTGTAGGAATCATCCATTTTTTTAACACATGAATTAAATTGTTTCATTTATCATAGTATATTCTGGATGAATTTTTTTAAATGTATATAGAGACAAAATAAATATTTTGCTGTTAATAAATATATTCTAATTAACCTAAAAATTGTCAATGTTATTCTTTTGGTTAATTAGTCTATGTAGTTTGTTTTACACAAAGAAACATGTTAGCTGCCATGCTACTTAATAAACAGTGATAACTATTGTAAACCTCAAGTATTTAAAAGATTAACTCAGAGTAACCATTGTTCTGTAAAACATGTTGAATACAAATAAAAAATTGTAGAGTATTTAATGATCTCACAAAATATTTCATTCCATGTTCAGATTTAATTTGACAAATGATTTAATTCCATCCAAATTATTAAACAATTAATAATGATACCTTAAATCACATAAAAGATAACATGACTATAAGAATAGTTAACAATATTTTTAAAAATTGGTAACCCAGTTTTAAGTATGTGTTATTCTAGCTTTTTAATGATTCTCTAGTTTATTAACATGTAAACTCTTAATTTTAAAAGTGTATAGAACAAGTTTTTTTGTATTTTTATAACATGTTTATCCGAATTGCTTTGCATTGTAATTGCTCTTCTGTAAATGGATATTTTTTATATCTCAAAATTCAATGTTATTATTTGAGCATAAATTTAAAATATTTTTTATTTTAAAAGAAGCTTTATTGTTATTTCAAGAAGCTATATATAATCTCAACTTCTGCATGTATGCATTTTATTAAATGCAGTTTGTGTTAGAGATATTTATTGTATCTCTTTTGTTTGAAACACCTGTGATAGATTTAAAATTCAATTGTAAATCGTATAGATTTATGTTTACCAAATATTTATGTATGAATCTCGCATTTTTGCTTGAATTCTGTTGGTTAAAATTTTGAGATTAATTCTCAGCAATATAATTTTAGAATGCGTAATGCACACCGACTCTCTAAAATTATAAAATGTATGTTCTCTGAATGATGTTTTGGGGTAATAAAGTTTCATGAAAAATATTTTAAATATGTGTCAAATCATTGATTCATAGTTTTCTTTTCTGTGCTGTTGGTATTCTTGAATCTTGGAAATCAAATTTAGAAACAAACCTTAAAAATTATGTCCCCAGATGTGCCCATTTCTGTTTCAAAAGGTAATTGTTTATGAGAAAAAAGTGTAATGCTTCAATTCATTTTAAAATATAAAAAGTACCGTTCTACTTATTTACTAAAAATCACAATTTGGCATTTAAACTTGTAGAGTTCAAAATGGAGATTGTACTTTTTCTTTAATTTTTATGGGTTTACTATTATTTTCTAACTTAAATGTAAAATATTAATCCAACAGATTCAATTTATTTTAATTCAAGTTAATACCTAACTAAAATATGAAATATATTTCATTATAGCAGGAAAATGTTAAAAACCCCTTTATTCTGTGTTGTAAACACTTTTATCACAGTATGATAATATGCAGCCAATCCTTTACTTTAAGTTTAGTGTTATGAACATACAGATTCATCTAGTCATTTGATGTGATGGAATAAAAAGCAAGTTATTTCACTTTTATATATTACCTAGGAATGTCTGCACCTCCAAGCAATTCAGTATCGGTTTGAAGAATGCCAAAACATGTAATGAATATTATATTGACTAGTAGCAATTGTACCTAGATCCATTTGTCATGAAATTTTAGAACTATTTTTGACGCCATATGAAGGGGTGAGTGGAAGAACTAGACTGCTCTGCTTTTCAAAATTGTTCAGGAAGGACGGTAAAATACTTACATTTTTAAAAAAAAAAAAACTTATCAAATTTGGGTAAAACATTAAAAATGTCTACAGGTTCTATCGCGTACCGGTTTTACTTTTTCATCTTTTCGCCTGATGAAGTTGTCTTGTTTTGTTACACCTAACACGGGAATTCTGTGGCCAGGCTTGCCAATAAAATCCTTGGAGATACTTCTCCGAAATCATTAATGCAACTGTGAACTTCAAAAATATTCGTTTCATAAGAATCGATCCAACCAAATGTTTAACTAATTCACTGCTCTTCGAGCTGTGCATTTCCTGCACCATATAAGACAACAGTACAGCTCCTTTTCCTTTATGTCTCTAGCCATTGCTTACAACTGTCTAATTCTCGCACAAATAGATAGAGGATTTTGTTTCTTTATAGGAATAAGTAAATAGAACAAAAATCTAGTATGTAGTTCTTTCCCCACCCATTTATGGTTCTGGATTCTGAAAGCTTCTTCTGTTAGGTAGGTACAGCCGAGGAAAAAAAAACGAACCACCAATGATTATTTCGTTAGTTTTTATAGTAGAGCTAAACTTAATATACTATTTTGTAGGGAATAAAGTCTACTACACATTGATATACAAAAAATGTGCATAGGGGTCTATCTTCATATTAAAATCCGCGCCAACTTTAAAATTTCCAATAGCAACTGCCAATTTTGATTAAATATTTAGAATCTACGACAAAATTTATCGTTGAATATCAATTTGCAAGTCATTTGGTTAAGTAGTTTTTTAATTGTGAATATCGAAAGTTTAGAAGTCGTAATGTTAAATGAATTTCTTAAACTTTTAATCATATCTTTCGAAATAATAATTTTAGTAAGCTGATATTTTTATCTGTGTTACTTCTAAACAACCCAAATAAAATACACTAACTTTCATTACTTATATGTATATTTTTTAATTTTATTTAAATTAGGATATTAATATTCATAAAATTTATGAATAGCAACCATGCCATATTTTCATAGTGATGGATTCAGAAAAACGTTTTATATGCATATCTAAAATTTCATGATTTTCCTCTGTAGTTTTTTGGCTATATTAAAATGTGCATCAAATGATGATTTAAGGGGCCATACACAAATTTAAAATCTGCAGAACTTAACATAAATCTACTAATTTTGAGAATTAAAAGCGCTGTGATCGCGTTGACATAAAATTCTAAATACTTATATAAAGGCGAGGGGTATACGGGAGTGGGGGAATGAATGACCACGAGAAAAGAACAACCACGGCTAACGCCAAAACATTTTCTACCAGCGTACTTCATTTCGAAGTTTCACTAATACTTTGTCCAATGTGGAAGTAGCCCCTCAAATAAGATAGATACATATCGTCTAATATCTCTGCATATAAATGTAGGAAATTAACGAAAATTTATATTTAGATTATTTTGAGGGCGGGGAACATTTTTGCGCAATCAAAAGTAGGTGTTGCTATTGAAAATTTTAAAGTTGGTGCGGATTCGAGTATGAAGATAGTCCCCTAAGCAAATTTTTCGTATATCAATGCATAGTAGACTTTATTCCCTACAAAATGGTATATTAAGTTTAGCTCTACTATAAAAACTAACGAAATAATCATCGGTGGTTCGATTTTTTTTTCCGCGGCTGTACAATTCGGTTTAGAAACGTGTTACATTAATATATATTTTTAATTATGGAATATGTATCACTCAATTGTGCATTCGTTTCTGTGTGTTGAAAACATGTGTCTTTTGTAACTAAACTACTTTCATCATCCAACGAGCTCATCTATGATTAAAACTATTAGTAAAATTATAAAAGCGCGATGAAATATCCATTACCAGAGAAAAATATTGAAAACGACCTTTTTTTTTAAATAATTTTTATTGATAAATTTTATATAAAGCAATAAAGTAATTTTTTTCTTCTAATTTTACACTTTATTTTCACACTATAAAAGTTTGCAACTATCAATTTTTGTTTTCAACTACTCATTTTATTTGATTGAGAAAAATAATTGAACATTTCTGATTGATAACGGCTAACTAGTTAAATCCATTAGCGTCGCATAAATTTTGGACATTTGAAGTAAGTAACTGTTGCCAATCCTAAAAGAGTTGCCAAGGTAATCATTTTTAAGAAACCAGGCACAGAAGGTGTGTATTTTTCTCTAAAGCTGTCCTCAAATGGTTTTGGAATCACATCCTGGAAAAAAATAAACAAAAAATAATATTTAAAACAATTACACCAAACAATAAAAAGGGAGTTAAATACTTTTATAAACTCCGTTTAAAACTACACATATTTTTTCGTTCTCGTAAAAGAAGTTTTCTTTTAATAATTGTGATTTTTTATTATTTATATATATATCCTAAAAGCAGAAATGATTTCTAACTAAAACCACCAGATAGCGCCACTGTGAAGAAATCGGACAGCACGCTGTGTAACGCCGCCCTTAGCACAGCGATTAACTTGTGATTGATATATAATATTGTTGAGAATTAATATGCACTAAAACGTCTCGTATGAGATTGAGGAATTCATATTTATTTTCAGTGTCATTTTTACTATTGCAGTATAATATACAAGAATTAGTGTTAATAAAAATAAAATATTTTGTTTCAGTGAATAATTTATTTATTATTTTGTTTTTGTTAATTTTGTATATAGTACAGCGTTTTTTTCCAAACAATTTTTTTCACACACACAACGTTTCATAAAAATTTGTTAAAGTGGCCTAGAAACGATTTGGTGCACTGATTTTTTCCTGATTTTTTTTGATGATTGATGGATTTTAATTTCCTGTATATTAAAGTTATTTTTATAAATGTTAAAAATATGTTTTTCTATTCTCACAAACATTTAACAAGTTCATGACTCGTAGGGGACATTCGTGCTTACAGTTGCAGTTCACGTGAGAGTTTTTCAATTTAGATAGTTTTCGTAAACATACCTGATCACTTAAACAAATCATTCAATACCTATCATTTTAAAGAAAGGCAAGTCGTATTCATTCATCTACTGAAAACCATTCGTTTATGGTACCACTCGACAAATGAATTACTCATTAAAGAATATTGGTAAATTTGGCAGGATCGTGCCTGGGGTCGTCCATATAATTGCATTACGCACATGTAGGATAACAGATTTCTCTCCTGTATGAATTTATGTTTAATTCCTTACTTACGATACCCTTGTCGCGATTCTAGTATTTTTGTCACGATTCTTCTATTTTTATCGCGATTCCCAAAATTGGTGCCAAGGCCATGTTTTTTTTTACTGTAAATATTGCGTCATACGCGGCATCTCACGCACAGTTTGAAGCGCACGCACGTACCGTGTGCTAATGTCACAGACTCCTAGCGTCGATTTATGGATCCGGACAATTGTGGTCTCCGGCCTTCAGCCTCCGACTGCTCAGGATAGCAGCTGGAATCCCCAACCAACAGTCGGTTATGGTGCTAACAGGCAACGCTTCCAGCAGTCGATTATGGCACCTAGTACTCAAATGCTTTGCTTTGTAAAGAGAAATGTGTGTCAAACTACTGTGTTCAAACACGCAAGAGTAATTAGTATTATTTCTTACTTAAGTTGCGTTGTAGCTTAAATTATATTTGTGGTAAAGAAATAACCTATAAAGAACATAAATCCATGCAGTACAGAAAATCTTTTCACCTACATGTGCGTTATGCAATATATGGACATTGTACCACAATAAAATGAACAGATTTGGCGTCTTACTTACTTGGGATTGGGGCTCTGTTGCCCATATTCTATCCTGAGTAATTTTACCCATTTTATAAAGAATTTCACGAGCTGCTCTTTCCCCTGCTTGCACTGCTCCCTCCATGTATCCAGACCACGTGATAGCTGTTTCAGTACCAGCAAAATGTAGTCGATCTATAGGCGTCCGCAATTCTCTGAAAAAGTCATTAGTAATGCCATGTAATTATTACATCCATTTACGTACCTTTTATCCTGTGTTATTTAGTCAAAATATTTAAACAAAAACATTTGCAATTAAATGCAATTCCATTTTTTTTATGAATAACAATATATAGCAGTCAAATCGCATCGTTTGTGTATGTCCATGTTCTTCTATATCCATATTCGCAAAATTGTCTAGTGAACTGGCTGAAGAGGATTTTGTAAGCGTCCACCTGATCCGTTGATGTTCTCAAACTGGATTCGGTAACTTTTAACGATGACTTGACGGAACTTTCAAAGCCAGACTCACGACCTTTGGCTGGTTTTGAAATTGTGGGGTTGTTTTAGTGTTTTCGGTGTAAATTTAATGAATGGTTTGATTTTTTTGGCATGTTTTAAACGTTTTAATATAAGAAAAAATTAAAATAAGTAAAAAATATATTTAAAACACTTTTTTAAATAGATAAAATATTTAAAAAAATAAATAATTGCATTTTATTTTCTCTCTTTTTATTTTTTCGTGGTCATCGGCGAATCTACCGATGACTGGAGCCTTCGCAACTGATTGGTATATATTTGATTATTGGTATATAGAAACAAACGATTTAATTAATACTTTGACTCACTTTCCATAGCGTGTGATGAAACCTGGAGGTAACATAGTAGTATAACATCCTCCTGAATACTGTTCCTCCATCCAATTGAATTCTTCATAATGGATAGGCTAAGGAATTAGAATATAAGGAATTCATGGAATGTATAAGGTTTACTGGTTTAGAAATAAAGTTTATATTTTGATATTAATTTTTGACGTTACGGTAAATCAATAATATAAAAAAGTTTTTAACTTAAATGTTTACATTTTTTTTATGAACAAATGAATATGTTTTTATACCGATATTTGTATCAAATTTTATTTACCAATGCATAAAGTAAAACTTAGACAATACGCTCGAAAGTATATATATTTTCCCGTTATATTACTATATAGTAGCAATTATTAGTACGGGTTGTTTAAGAATTATCTTTAAAACTTTGACCCGCAATAAAACCTAAAAGAAATAAGATAGCTAAGTTATGTTGCTTGTATATGTAACATTAACACATGAAGTTTTATTATACATAATTTTTTTTATAAACCATTAACGAACCATTCAACGCACCATTCCAAAACCATTAACGTATCAATACACCATCAATGCACTGAGCTTTCTCCCTAGGATAGGTGTATGAAAATTATACTAACAAATTTGATTCGCAATAAAACAGAAAGGAAATAAGTTAGGCGAGTTATGTTGCTTGTACATGTATCAGAAACATCATATAAAATTTAAATTTTATTTAAAAGCTTATTTTTATAGTTTGAATTTTTTAACTGTGTACAAATAAAATTTTGTGTCTTGCATATTATTACATGTGCATGCAACATAACTTAGCTATTTTATTTCTTTTAGGTCGCTTGTCAAAGCTGTAAACATAATTCTTAAACAACCTGTATTTTACAGTAAAATATTTAACATGGTAACTATTATATTAATATATACAGGATGTCAGAAAAGTTTCTTTACACTTTTAAAAATTCGTTCAAGAAAATGAATGATGCAATGAAAATTATGAAGAAAATGATGAGTGCAATTATATATTTTTTGTATTTGATAAAGGAAGTATGAGCTTTTTTTGACAATGCTTATAACATTTCAATCTGTGTCATGGCAAATATAGAGTTGGGAAGAGGTTTCTTACTAGGTTCTGTGAAGGATTGGAAAGCCGACAGTCACAATGGCTCCTGACTTTCCAGTTCGTCAGTTTGGTGATTTATAAACAATGCGTATCTTCTCATAAATAGTCCAAAGACGTCTAGATCTCGAGATCTAGATGGCCATGGTATATTCTACCTCCTTGTCATGATGTGTTGTGTGCGACTAATGGTACGCACATTGAAATGTTGGATACATTGTTAAATACATCAGGATCATATTTTACTTTTTGAAACAGTAGGTTGGCATTACAAAAATGATTAGTATATTTTTCTTACTTTTAAAGCTTCAGGACAGCCCGTAGCTTCCGCTATACTTTTTGCAATCAAATTTTTTCGCTCATTAGGGTCTAAGACTAAGAGTCTACGGCACTTGTCAGCTGTTATGAATCTGTTTTAATTGTAAAACAAAACTTTAATACACGAATACAAAAAATATAAGTATTATGTTATTTTCAGAATGATAATTCCCAAACATATTTTTTTGTAGATAAGAAGATTTTTTTAGGGCAATGTTCTGAAGTTTTTACAATCGGAAAATAAATCCTAATTAACAATTAATCAATAAAAATTTAGTCAATAAATTAATATTTCATTACAATGCATTAGTTGTAAATTTCGATTTAATTTGTCAATTAAATTAAAAATAAAATAGCTTTGAGTAATAAAATATTTAACAAATATGAGTCAATTAAAAAAATGAGGATCAACGTAAAAAAATTCAAATTATTTTACAAATAAATATCCAAAGTGTGCTAGGAAATTATTTCAACTAAAAAAAATAGTATGGTCAAACCCATTAAAATTTGAATCACTTCCTTATAATAATTATTGCAACATAATTTGATATTCCGAATTTTAACTGAGAGTTAATTAGCTTTAATGATTATAAAATCCGAAAAGATATTATTTAAATATTAAGACGTTACCCAACAATGGCTGGATGACTTCCATCTGGTTTTGTATCATCTAACGAATAAAACATAGGGTGCTCATCTCCTCCTCTTATTAAAAATGATCCATTCAAACCTATCCAGAACCAATAACAATTATGTTTAGATATGCAAAACAATAAAAAACAATGTCAAAAATTTTATTTAGGGGAAAGTTGGGCAAGACCGGGTAGCTAACACTTGATAGTTGTAGCCAAACTATTCGACCTAGAGTTTGTCAGATTTAATTAACATAGTCGTTGTTTAACTGAGTACAAATCATTCCTGAACAGTCGTAGTTTCACTACTTTTTTTTTATAAATGATTATTTTCTGAAAAAATGTCAACTCGCCCGGTTTTACCCTTCGAGCATGGATCCTTTGTAGTAGAGGAGTCATGACGTCACTCTCTCTAACATCAAAGTGAAGCCAACATGTATGGCCCAAGACACGTGGTTAACTACGTCATTCCATTCATAAATTTTCACAGTTGCACATTTCCCAATTCACAAGCCATTCGCGAGTAGTTTTTCATTCACAATTCTGATGAGATGGCACGTGATATGGGTCTTCCGCTCTGAGATGTGGGCTTCATGATTGAGACGTTATATTCTCTATACTTCAGTCCATTCATGCTCGAAGGTCTTACCCCACTAACGGATAAGATCGTGGGCACATGTTAATCGTATGGGAAATTAGAAAATTAAGTTTTCAGTGAAAAAGTATAGGAATATTAACAATATTCACCATATTATTATTAACCATAAAACAATTGTGTCTTCCTTAATAGCATTTAACCTTAAATAACAAGAGTTAACATTCCGTCACCTGTCTTGTCCCGCTCGGTGTATCTGGTCTTACCCCGAGAGCAGAGGTTATAAAAACACAACAAAACCACACTATAATTAGACTCAATCCTTATTCTTTGTTAGGGAGTAAATCCTTAATAAATATATTATAAGCTGGACTTAAAAGAGTTTTTATAACTGTAATGGTTTTGAAATAAGGATAGTTTAAAAACAAAAGAATATTTAAGAGTTGACATCGTAAGATAAACTTTTCTGCACAAAAATGCAACAACAACAGCATGGCAATATGCTCGCTCCTTCTTCTCGACTAGTGTACTGGAATGTAATTGACAATCTGTCTGTTACAGGGCAGCGATAAGGACTCTAAAAGCAAGGTACCCGGTTTCACCCCTCTACCCGGTCTTACCCGGCTCTTCCCTACACTAGTAAAATTTTGTAATATTTTTTTAAAGATTTTTTATTAAAGAAAAATTTGTATCGCAGGCCAGTTAATTTCATTTCATTGGTGCAGTTAATGAAAAACGAGAGACTATAAAACGAGAGAAATAACACTCTCATTTTTGAGAATTCTGCGATCATCAAGGCCACTTTCGTTATATTTGACAATCGTGTCGTCATTAAATCACGTGACTTTTGACGGAATAATTTGATCTCTCGGAAAATCTCCACATTTTTAACGAATAGCATTTTCTCAGATTATTTTTGGGCCCTTTTCTGGTTCATCAGCTCCTGTGTGGCTCTTATATATACTACTTATATGACAAAAGTTTCATCAAGTATGAGAATGCCCCTCGTTTAAAAATTGTTTTGGCGTAAACGTCAATTGAAGATCATACCTTTCTCCTTCCAAAATGTAGTTTTGTAATAAATGTGAACTTTTATTACAGATCCCATCGGCGTTCTCTGATTGAGCTGATTGCGTAAAGGAGGCAGCTGAGGGGTGAAATGAATCTTCATCTGAAGTATGGGTGGTATTGCTAAAATGATGTATTTTGTCTAAAAATAAATTAATGGAACGATTATTTTTCAATAGTGAACCAACTACAAGAATGACTATATTATTTGGACCGCGTTATGCAACAACCAGTTAACCCACACAATATTCATTTTGAGAAAACCGGCATTACATCAAGCCATTTCAATCGAAAAATCCATGTTGTAGCAATTCGCCCAAGTCCAGTGTCCAGCGCTACATGTTCAGTGTTGGCCAATTATTTTTTTAACATAGAAAATGAAAACTTGGGTTTCCATTTACATTGAAAGCGACCTTATTTTTTTCTCCAATTTCTGGTCTAACTGGCTTTTGCATAATACGGTTCATCTATTCTGTGATATTAAAAATTAAAAAAAAAAACTTTACAAAATTCCAAACAATCCTAACAATTTGCACTCCAATCAATTTTTAATATGACATTTCAGCAACTCTGAGTAATTTCACTATGAGCTACCAGCTACTCGGGAGTATTTACAATGATGCAATAGTACAATTATGAGACAATCAATCAGTCAACTAAAGCGTGATTTGATGTGGATGGTAAACTTTTACATGTGTATTCAAAATTGGCACATTTTCGCACATTTGGCGTTTTAGCCGGTTTATTGGAAGAGAACTTCGAAATATATCTCCCTATCCCTATTTGTACAAAAATACAAATTTGTTTCTAGATATCGCCGCAGCAGCGACAACGGAGTTAACAGCTTATATTACAATGTCACCGCAGCAGCGACTGTAGATTTATCAACTTATCTTACGATGTCGCCGCAGCGGCGACAGCGGAGCAATAAACTATTCTTACTATGTTACAGCAGCGAAAACAGGGGAGTGCAAAGGGTTAATAAAAAATATATGCTCTCAATACTTTTAAAACTATAAGAAAAATCTGAAAAAGTAATAAATAGGTTATGGCTAGTTTTCAGAAAAATATTGCAGTTGTAGTAAATGTCATTGAATCTAAGAAAGTAATTTAAAAGTATTATAAATTCAAATCTTCGCATATAGATGACATAATTAATATACATCCAACTCATTACTGATGCAAATAAGTAAAATGAAATGTTGTCAAATTTAATTCTAGATGCTTAAAGAAAAAACAAAAGCTCTTAATGTAAATTTCAAATGTGGCTTAATTAGAGAAATTATTTTGGAAAATTTACCGAAAACCATTTTTATATCAATTTTGTTAATTTATTTTATTAAAGTTTATTTATTAGTATATAGTATATTTAGTTACAAATTTTGTAAAGTGTTAACGTTATTGTATATCACACCTTGTATTCCTTTCCATTTAAGGTTTTGACTGATATAAAATCTTTGGATTCTTGGTTTATTCCAACGACAGGACTTTCCTTGATGACGACAGAATCTGAAAATAAAAAATAATAACTGTCTAAAACGGTTAGGTGATTTTTTTTTTTGCAGAAGATGTCACTTAAATAAATAAAGCAACTTACCACCTAACTTTTCGGCAATTCTTTCACTAATTTGTTGCGAGCCACCTATAAATTTTCTTTCCTGTTAAATAAACAGATTACATTATTAGAAATAAATGAAAAGCTCATGAAATTCTTTTTTGTATTTTACAATATTACCTTTATTTAAAAAAAAATGTATTTTACAATATTACCTTTATTAATTTTTTTTTTGTATTTTACAATATTACCTTTATTTTTTATTTTTTTTTGTATTTTACAATATTACCTTTATTTTTTATTTATTTTTTGTATTTTACAATATTACCTTTTTTTAAAAAAATATATCTCTTAAGAATATCTTCTTTTAATGAAATTGAAAATATATATGTATATAACATTTATTCTTTATAGTCTAGCTTAACATAAACGATCATTTTTAACATTACATTGCACTATAATGGTAAAAAAATAAGTTATTTGGTAGAGTAGAAAAATAAAAGCATTACTTGTCCTCCGTTGACAGTGTAAGTCATTCTTTTGGATCCGTAGCATTGTTTTATATACCAGAGGAAACTTAGTAGAGATGCTTCATATTTTTCAGAAGTTATAAAAACAGATATAATATCTTCAAAAAAGTCAATAGCTCCTCTGAAATATAATTTATTTCAATAACTATTGTAATAATTTAATTAATTTTTCATACTGTCTTTTCATTTATCACAGTAACATTTATACTGTAGCGGGATTGATTTGAATAAGATGTTATTTAGCTACAGAGAATATTCTATTGTTTTGCATAGATTCATTCTGTCTGATTCAAGCATGTACTTTTATGTTAAACATTTAATCTTTCGACTGCAATGAAAAGTTTAGTGAATAACTAACAATAAACCACCAGAAATATAATAAATTATAATTAATATAGAATATGTAAATATACATATATCTACAGCAATTGCTAGAGCAACTGCAACGGATAGATATCGTTAAAGTAATCAATGAATTTTTAATGCGACAAAAAATACTGTAAATTATAAATGCAAGAATTATCTAACTATACATAAAAACCAAATAGCACAATACGCAGCCAATAGGAACGTTTCTTCATATGGGGAGCAGGAGCATACTTCTCAACTCACGGTTCGACGTTTGTATTGGTACAGCATTTTCAACATTTTCGAATCGCCGTTGATTTATCAATATTTGTTTTTCTGATTGGGGGATTGAGTACCTGGTCAGTTCAACACTTTCAATCATGAATAAACGTCGTGAATATTATTGACAGTATATTGTGTGCACTATGATTGCTGACCTGATTTATGCTCTGCCACGCGTGCTTCGGAAAAGGGGTTTATCTCCGGCTACTGCCCTCTTTAGTAAAAAAAAATAAAAAAAATATTATGGATATACTAAATTACAACTGCTATATATTGTGTAATTTAAGTTGGTTATATTGTGTAATTTAAGTTGGTTTGCACGGCAAATGGAAATGAAAATTTCCACACTTTTATTTTCGTTTGCGAAGCAAATGACATAGGATTGCTTAGCAATCAATACTCTTGGGTTGTTGGAGGGAGCAGGGGGAAGAGCTCCCTAGTTATTTAAAACCAACGAGAAGACCAACATTAGTAGGAAACTATTTTGAACGAAACTATCCGCGATTTAAATTGAACAAAAATGAACAGAAATATGCCGAACCAAACATTCTCTCATCATAAGGCTTTGATTGAATCGGTACTACGAAATGGAATTGTTTTTTAAATGAACTGTAGGCGTAGCCTATGTCAGTTCATGAAGCTCCGAAAATCCAAACTCACCGCTTGCTGTTAAAACACCGGAAGCCCTAGCACGATCTAATTAAGAACGATCATTTGGAACGAAATGTCACGTAATATTTTCTTTGATATTTTGTTGCATAAGCGTCGCACTTCTGGGGACACGATTCCAACAGAAGGTTTTGGAATCGAAAGATCATGCAAGCAACCCGGAGACTGTTCGGTTCTCCGTATTTATTTTCTTGTTGAATTTAAATCTTGGATAATTTCTTTCATAATAGTTTCCTACTAACGTTGGCGTTTACATTTGTTTTAAATAATAGTTCTTGAACTGAGTATGTTGTACAGTTTTGGTCACCATATCTTAAAAAAGACATTGAATTTTTAGAGAAAATTCAGCACATGGATACTAAAATGGTCCAAGGGTTTTCAGACATGAATTATGAAGATAGATTAAGAAATTTGAATATGTATACTCTGGACGAGAGAAGGTTTAGGGGAGCGTGTGTGTGTGTGTGTGTGTGATAGAACGAGAGGTCATGGGTTTAAATTAAACAAATCCCATTTTAATCAGGAATTGAGAAAACACTACTTATATAATAGTTTTACTAATTTACAATAAATTACTAATTTACAATAAATTACTAATTTACAATAAATTACTAATTTACAATAAATTACTAATTTACAATAAATTACTAATTTACAATAAATTACTAATTTACAATAAATTACTAATTTACAATAAATTACTAATTTACAATAAATTACTAATTTACAATAAATTACTAATTTATAATAAATTACTAATTTACAATAAATTACTAATTTATAATAAATTACTAATTTACAATAAATTACTAATTTACAATAAATTACTAATTTATAATAAATTACTAATTTATAATAAATTACTAATTTGCAATAAATTACTAATTTACAATAAATTACTAATTTACAATAAATTACTAATTTACAATAAATTACTAATTTGCAATAAATTACTAATTTACAATAAATTACTAATTTGCAATAAATTACTAATTTACAATAAATTACTAATTTACAATAAATTACTAATTTACAATAAATTACTAATTTGCAATAAATTACTAATTTACAATAAATTACTAATTTACAATAAATTACTAATTGCCAAATTTTGGTGCAAGGTCGTAATAATTTTTAACAATGTTCTCTGAAAGCAAAAATTTGCGTTTTCCCTTTAACATTCTCTTATTTATCAGCAAATCAGTAAAAAGCTTTATAGAAAAGCTGCAGTTTTATCTGGGAAAATGCAGTTTTTTGGCTGTGAGAATTCTGCGGTAACTTAGAAAAATACCTTTTTCACAAAGATATATTGCTGTTTTTTTTTAATTAAACTGCTCGTTTAATAATGTTCGGATTTGAAAGTTATGTTACTAAGTTATACTTAAAATTTCAAAATTTATATTAAACCTAGACTTTAAGAAATCTCTAAAGTATGTCTAATTAGGTAAAAGAAATTCAAAAATATATTACTGTGTCCAGCAATTTTTTAACAAAAATTCTTTGAACGTCATAGTATCCCATTCGTCTGCATGCGGTGCTTTGTATGGTTCGTTTGCAGGTATCTGAAAAAAATATGTATATATTTTTATTTAAGCAAAATACTATCTTTAAATAAAAATACCAGCAAAGTGTGAAATGAAACTAACACTCCACATTTTCTAAAATTGTTTTTTAAGCTAGTTACAATTGTTTCTAAGCTTTTAAATGTTAAAATTAGGGTTTTTCTCTACTAATGAAATAATTTATTTTATGATAGGTGTACGTATTGTCTATTCAAAAAACGCAAACATTAAAACAATTTAGTAGGCATAGTACCCCATATATTGTATTAACGAATTTTTTTATTTGCTAAAATTATAATTTGGAATCTTCTAAATATGCTTGTAAAATTCTAGAACTGTATCAATGTTTTTTAATGAGTTATTTGAGATTGTATGTTAGATAGATAGACAGGTATGTTTTACAGGGAACGAAACTTAAATTTTTTTTCGGTGTTTGGTTTTTCTTGATATTAAGTTTTTCGACGTGCTATGTTTTTTTTTATTATTAATGGTGAAATGCACAATTTTTTAAGTATATTATAAAATATGTGTATATTATAAATTAGCATGCGGATTAGCTCAAAAAGTAGTAGCTTTTTTAAAACAAATTACTAAAATAAAAAAAATTGAGTTTTAAGGAAAATTTTTGTGTTTTTATTAATAACTATTTATATAAAATACAAATACATATAGTATACCAAATTTAAATACCAATTCTCATGTATAATAGCTAAAAGAATGTTAATAAAAAATATGAATATATTTAAAAAAGCCTTAACGTTTTAAAAAAAGAAAAATTTAAAAAGTTTAAATTTTGGAAAAAAAATACAAGCAATTACGGAATTTCTATGCGAAATATGGTTCTCTTATTTATTAGAAATTTATATAATTTAGAAAATATACATTAAATTTTTTTATCCAAAAAGTAGAAAATAAATTAAGCGGTACTGTGTCCCTGTAACTATTTTCTAAGAAACTAAAATATTTAGATAAGTTAAATATATTTCCTCATTCTTAATTACTTAAATGGGGAAATACAGGTTTTAATTTTCTATTGATAAGCAAGTTCATATCAATCGCTATATATATAAAGTTTTATAATATATTAGTTTCTATTCTTACCTCTTCTCCCATTTTATCGATGAGCCAGAAAATATTATTGATGTCCATTTCAACAAATGGATTTCTGTGTGTGGGCATATCCGTTGCTTTAAATCGGTTCCGTCGGCCCTAGATTAACACCAAACAATATTCTGATGTAATTTAAACTACACTGTAAAAAAAGGGTACTTAAAATTGAGTACCTGAACCTACTCGTTTTTCGTTAAGTACAATTGCTTCATAAATAAGCGATATCGAACTCAAATTTTAAGTAACCGTACTTTCTCAAAAATGAGCAGTGTGATTTAATATTGCTAATCTCAGCTTCTGTTCAAGCCATCTTGTCAAAGCGACCTGATAAATTTAAAATTATTGTTCAGAAGATGGTTTTCTACATTATTGGATGTCAATTCCTTAAATGGAAACTGAGGTATTACAATTAAATTATTTTACTTCCCATTCTTTTGGCACACTTTCTTAACAAGTTTTCTGTCTATAACTTCTTTAAGTCGCCCTGGTAGTTTAACGGACAATGCACTGGACTTCGGTACCTGAGAATCTGGGTTCGATTCCCGGTAAGTCTTGGTTGTAATTGTCGATATTTATTGAAAATTATTTGTGAAGGCAGTCTATATAGGCAAGCAACTGCTTTTTTTTTATTGATTTTTACTCATTTTGGAGTACATGTTTTTTTTCAAAAATGAAAATTATGTATTCGGAGCCATGATAGGCATGGAATTTACTCAACAATGTGTACATTTTATTTATTTTTGAGTAGTGTTTTTAACAATGTAGAGTTATTATAATGTTCACTTCAAACAATGCCCCCGCTTCAATTTTCTATCTGAATAAGAATATACATAATCCACTCTGAAGTCTATTGTTATGGTAGTAGAGTGAAAGAGAGTTATGTCTTGTTTCAGTTCGTTTGGGTCGTTAAACTGGTGGTTTCTTAACATAGTCAAACTAACAGAACTAGTTGATCCCCCCCCCCATTTTTTTTTAAAATTTCTACCCCACTGACTTATTCCCTATGACAAAGAAAGGGTGAATGATTAGGAAAATTCGAATTGAAGAAAACTCTTTATTTTTTAAATGAATCAATAGTGACGAACATGAATAACAAATTGTAGGTAAACTTTATCATTTTAAGTTATTATTTTCAAAACGCCACTGCGTACTCTTACACCCACATTCCCTATTTTAGGTGATTAATAAACTAGCTAAATTTACTTTGGAAATCATGAATACATCTATTTATCACATAAATAAATTTCTAGGGGAATAAGATGTTTGCTTTAAATTAAAAAAAAGTTCTAAAATATAATTTCGCCTGTACTTACATTTTTGTGCTTAAATTTTGTTTGATCATACTTACATTTTTATAATACAAACTATCTTCTACTTGATTGACTTTATAGTTTTCTATGCCTAGTTCTTTTGTTAATCGTAGTAGGTGATCTTGTGTGGGACCAACGTAGGCTCCTCCCAAATCAACATAATTTATTTTGGGGTCCTATAAGGAGTAATATTCAATTAATCCATTTTCTTACAACTCTTCAACTTGAACTTTTAACACTCTACGAGAGTTCGTATAGAGATGTGCTTACAATGCTATAATTTTTCTGAATATAATGTCAATCCCGAGAAATTTAATGTAGTATTTTTTAATATAAAACGTTATATTGTGTAAAAGTAGAGCTTTATTACATTAACATTACATTAACATTTCATTAACATTTCATTAACATTTCATTAACATTTCATTAACATTTCATTAACATTTCATTAGCATTTCATTAGCATTACATTAACATTGCATTAACATTACATTAACATTACATTAACATTACATTAACATTACATTAACATTACATTAACATTACATTAACATTACATTAACATTAATTATAAAATAAGTCATCACACGAAATCCACAGTTATTTATTAACACCTGTATACTAACCATTTTTAGAGGAAGGGTCCTCATGTTTTAACAATAACAACTAAAGTACTATGCAGCATAAATACCGTGCGTTGTAAAACTCTTCGATTTTGAAATAAAACTACTTTTTTTTCGTTTGGAATAAAGATCATGTCATATTCCGGATTTCAATAAAATATCGCCATCCTGCTTCTTCGATCCACGATACTTCTTTATATACATAATTTCTGTGTGGATTTGATATGTTAGGTATTAAATATCAATAACGAAATGTAATTGAAGACGTGGGTATAAGAACCAGACAGCTCCATTTTTCAAAAAAAATTCAGGAACGGACGAAAAACATGGTATGTTTCTTGCATCGTATAACACAAAAGTACAACTTTTTGTCCTCTATATCTCTAAAGCCATTGCTTAGATCTGTCTGGTTCTTGCACCAATCGATAGAGGATCTTTTTCTTTATAGAAATAAGTGAAAAAGTATAAATCAGAAAAAAATGGAGCTGCCTTGTTCTTGCACCGACGTCTTCAATTAAGAGATGTAAGAAGTTTTTCTCAGAGCTGACAAACTTTAAAACTTAAAGTATATCATTTACATAAACTAATTTTATTAAACTGTTACTAAATTTGATTTTACAAGGCATTACTGATTTCATATAACTTACTCGCTTCGTATATGTGCGTCCGCCTACTCGATCACGGGCTTCCAAAACTATAACACTAGCTCCACCTTCAGTTAACCATTTAGCTGCACAAAGTCCTTTAAACATATGAAAATATTTTTAAACTTATGAACACGAGTCGTAATAAAAATCACAATAATCATAAAAACACATAGTAATAGAGTGAAAAAATTCATCTGTGTTCATGACTAAATAATAATAATAAACAATAATAAAGGTGTCTGCGAGATGAATAATAATGATAATAATAAAGAATAAAGAATTATAAATATTAATAAAAAATAATAATAATAAATAATAAAGAATTAAAAATAATAATGAATAATAATAAATAATAAAAAATAATAATAAAAAATAATAATAATAAATAATAAAGAATTAAAAATAATAATGAATAATAATAAATAATAAATAATTATAAATAATATTGAATAATAATAAATAATAAAGAATTATAAATAATAATAAATAATATTGAATATTAATAAATAATATTGAATAATAATAAATAATAAAGAATTATAACTAATAATAAATAATAATAAATAATATTGAATATTAATAAATAATATTGAATAATAATAAATAATATTGAATATTAATAAATAATATTGAATAATAATAAATAATATTAATAAATAATATTGAATAATAATAATATTAATAAATAATAATATTGAATAATAATAATATTAATAAATAATATTAATAAATAATATTGAATAATAATAAATAATATTAATAAATAATATTAATAAATAATATTAATAAATAATATTAATAAATAATATTAATAAATAATATTAATAAATAATATTAATAAATAATATTAATAAATAATATTAATAAATAATATTAATAAATAATATTAATAAATAACATTGAATATTAATAAATAATATTAATAAATAATATTAATAAATAATATTAATAAATAATATTAATAAATAATATTGAATAATAATAAATAATATTAATAAATAATATTAATAAATAATATTAATAAATAATATTAATAAATAATATTAATAAATAATATTAATAAATAATATTAATAAATAATATTAATAAATAATATTAATAAATAATATTAATAAATAATATTAATAAATAATATTAATAAATAATATTGAATAATAATAAATAATATTAATAAATAATATTGAATAATAATAAATAATATTAATAAATAATATTGAATAATAATAAATAATATTAATAAATAATAAAGAATTATAAATAATAATGAATTATAAATAATAATGAATAATAATAATTAATAATAATTAATAATAAATATATAAATCATCACTTGACGGTAGAAATAAATGAATATAAGTAAAAATTATGTATTGGTTTCTGAAATAAAATAAAGTAACCACATTCGACATAAAATAGCCTAAAAAGTTTTTCTAGCCATCTCATAAAATAATATAACTGTGTTAAAAAGTTAAAATACTGCTCTGTATGATTAATTTTTTTCTAGGATTTGCCACTTTACAGAACTAAATATTTTTATGTAGTGTAAATTTTGTTGTTGTTTAATTATACATTTTTGATTAATTGATTTTATGCATTTTTATAGTGACTATTAGCGGAAAAATTAAAAACTAAATAATTTGTGACGGCTCGTTCCTTTAAAGGAATTTAATTTTGTCTTAATCAATTAATTTAGTTCAACAAGTGATACAATAAATATTAAATTGCAATGAAGTTATTTTAAATATGCAATTGTTTTGTAAAATACATTAATAGCGTGCAGAAAGAATTCTTTCTATAATAAAAAAAAGAACAATACCGTTATTTTTTTATTCTTTATCTCCCACCTCCCTCCTTCCCCACAGGTTTAATTTCTTAAAAAAATATTTTAGACTAATTCTTTCAAATTTTGGCAAACCTACACTGTTAAAATTTCAATTCTACATTGTACCATATTATGGTGCAATCTATAGGTTGAACCAAAAATCCTTGATCGAGAATAGCGCAACTTTTACCAAAAAATGGTACAATCTCCTAAACTGCAACCGAAACCTTCGCTGAGTCTACAAACCGGGGAATCCCTTCAATCCTCTTGCGTTACTGGCCCGGTTGTCCAGTGGATAAAGACATTCAGCTGGTAATCAGAGGATTGCTAGTTCGAGTCCGTGCGGTGATCTTGCGATCGGAGGGTTGCCAGCTTCGATAAAAAAATACTAGAAAATTGTCCAGAACATCCAACAATTTATACCGGCGTTTCACCATAATATGGGGTGGTGAAAACTCAAATTTGGTGCAACGTTTCACCACTAAATGGTGCAATGTCAAACCGTAAAATGGTGAAACTGAGCAACGAATATTGGTTGCAGCTAAATGGGTACCAAACTTTGGTGCAAGATCGTAATAATTTTTAACAGTGTAGTTTTTATTTGATACCCGCGACTTGGTTCGTACCCAACCCCGAGGTTGTAAAGAACGCTTTTCTGTATTACTTACACTGTTTCCGCTGATGTATCTTTAATGGTAATGTTCTAGTTTATGTTAATGAAATTAAAACTTATCAACGCATCTAAACGAAAAAAAAAAATTAAGGTTTATTTTTTTGTAAATATACAGCGCGTTCATTATTCAACAAGCTGTATGTCTTAAGATTGAAATTAAACTGAGAAAAAAAGTGGATTGCATAATTAATGTTATCCTTAGGTTAATGAATATACTATCCTATATGATCAGAATCAGGAAATAGACTTGAGCTGATTTATGATTTTAATTAATTGTATAATTTCCATTATGATAAGATAGTTTCAAAAGTTACGCTGTAAAAAAAAGGTACTTAAAATGAGTATCTGCACATACTTGTTTTTCTTTAAGTGTAATTGCATCGTAAATGAGGCGTAAAAAAATCTGACGTACTCAAATTTAAGTAATCGTGCTTTTTCAAAAATGAGCAATGTGTTTTAATATTGCTAATCTCAGCTTCTGTTCAAGCAATCTTAATAAAACCTGACAAACTTAAAATAGTTGTTCAGAAAATGGTTTTCTACATTATTTTTTTGGTTATTGTTTAAATAAAAACTGAGTTATTACAACTCAATTATCTTACTTAAAAAAATTTTGACGCAACTTTTTAGAGAATGTCTTTTGTTTATAACTTCTTAACGCCTCCCTGGTAGTTTAACGGATAACGCACTGGACTGGGGTGCTGAGGATCTGGGTTCGATTCCCGGTAAAACTTGGTTGTAATTGTCGATATTTATTGAAAGAGATTTATGAAGCCTATGTGGGAAAGCATCTACTTATTTTGAGTACATGCCTTTTTTCAAATTTAAACTTATGTATTCGGAGCCATTATAAGCATCGAATGTACTCAAAAATGAGTACATTTTACTTATTTTCGAGTATTTATTTTTAACATTGTAGATATGAAATGAATAGAATTTAAGCAGAATCATTTTTTTTATCAATGCTGCTATTAATCTAAAGTTATTTTGATAAGATATATTAAATAATAAGTCATGTGACATTCTACACTTGACTTAAAATTGGGCTGTCGCAGGTTTTTGAATATATTATAGAAAAATATTGAGCTACATTATTTTTTGTCAAATTGACTAATTATTTCTATTTGCAAATATTTAAGAATATCCAATAATTTAAACGAATTTTCAAATATGAATAGAACATAGATTTAAAACATTTTAATAACATTACGACAATTTTTTATGCACTAAAATGTTTGAATATATATTTTTTAAAGCTCCTAATTAGAATGGAACCTAATTGTTTAAAAAATAATACTCAGAAAATTTAAATAGAATAACTTTAAAATATTCTCTGCATTTATTTTATCAACAAGGTTTATTATATATTGGAAATATTCAATAATAATAATAAAAAGTATATGCAACTAACCGCTAATGCCCGCTCCCACAACTACGACATCAGAATCCATTTTGAACTGAGATTTCTTTTCAACTGCAAGTTACTTACGTGAAATGAGAGTCAGAGAGACTCTGCTTCGAAATTCTTTTAGCTTCACACTCACTTTCTTATCTGCGTTTTGATATTATCAATGTACACTGCACGGCGATTTTATCATCAGAACAGATGTGAGCCTTACATTCTAAAATACGGTGTAAGCTCACAACCCGATATTATTACACGATAAAAGATTTTTTTTTCACATTGTTTAAGTATCTATGTTAAAGTTCTTTCATTTCTACCGCCAAATATCCACAAAAATCGCCAAACTACCTATTTATAGCTAAGCCTATCCAGTCGTGCAAGTAAAATGACAATATGGCAGGCACATTGCCAGGAGTTTTTTTCGGAGTTGGGGGGGGGGAAGAGGCAAGGTGTGCCAATGTTGACGTTTTCCTACGTTAATTGTCAACACACTGAGAATTCATATTATAATACATATCTAAAATATATAAATAACTTTTACTGTATTATAAATTCAAATTTTATGTTATGCATAAAGGTCAAGCACATATTGGTACAAACTCCTTCCATTGAAAGTCAAGTAAAAAAAATAATTTAAAAACGAATTACTGTAAAAATCCTTAAAAAAAACTTTAAAAATTTTGATATACTTCTTGTTGAGTTGCATGAGGAAAAACCTGGTATACTTAACATTTAAGAATGAGAATTTGAATAACATGTTTATTAAAATGTGGTATTTTTTCTATGACGGGTAAAGTGAGAATCAGATCGCCAATAGCATATTGTGTAACTCTAGTACAATAATTCAACCAACATAGATATATTATTTATTTTCTCTTTGACAGTTGTGTGATTCGTAACAATTACAGCACTAATTCAATGAATTTATTCAACTACAGCTAATATAGGATTTTATAAAAATTAAATTTGAATTTTTGGGCTCACGCTTCTAGAAGTAAGTAACATATTTAAATTTTACTTATGTTTACTAACTATATAATATACTCAGATATAATATACTTATATAAAATATATTTATTTCACAAACTTAATTTTTTAAAACTTTAACATTTGAAAGGGCCGCATGCAACCCAGAGGCGAAGGTTGCCGACCCCTGCTCTAGGTTCATAAGAGATAAAAGTTCAGTATATACTATCTTCTGAAATGGTGTTCTGGAGCCTATTTTTTATAAGTTTCAACTTAGAAAATGATGTTTCTTGATTACCGCTTATAACTTATAACCATCATTGACAAATATAAGTGACACTTCTATGTTAGAAAAACTGTCCTTGACGTTTTTTCTTAGAAGGAGTTTATACATCCATCCTCATCGCCATTGACAGTTCTCTTTCAATTCATTGCAAAAAGACTTAAACTTAGTTAATTCATTTCTGAGGCTGTTGTCCAAAAATTGTCATATGTTGCTAAAACATTTTGAGATGCCTTCATGATCTCTTCATTGTCAGTAATACTTTTTAATTCAATTCATATAAAAAAATGTTGTTCTAGGTTCAAACATATAATAATTTTTACTGTTCTTTGATATATGAATCAAATAATTGTACCACAACTTATCTTTTTTTCTTCTTCTGCAGTGAGGTGCGGACCTCTAGGCTGCAGCCTATGTAGACTATCTATGCCTAAATCCGGCTGTGTGGCGAACATTGGCGTAGCTTCCAAGGTCAAAATCCTTCCGAAATTTCAGTAAATTTACTAAAAGAATTTTAGAGCATAGAACAAATAGATCGGGGCGAGTTTACCTTGTTTGTGCGATTTCGATTATGTGCAAGTTGTCGATTACTAGTAAACAAACAATAATATCACTTCTTTACGTTCCCATTTTGCATTAATTACGTTTAACTTAAGTTTTAACATTATACTCTAAAAAATATCTTCGATCTTTTCAATATTTTAGTTGGTTTGAGGAAAATTCTAACGCTAATAATCCCACAAACAAACCGACTCTGACGTTACTGTAAGTGTGGTCATTCTAGTCGTCCATTATTCCTTACTAAATTCAATTAATATTTCTTCTTAATAATTTCAACTAATTTTAATAATTTCAATACATTTTAGTAATTTCAATACATTTTAGTAATTTCAATTTTTAATTTTTTTTATTTATTTAATATTTTTTTAATAACTTCAATTAGTTTTAACAATTTTTACGTAATTTAATTCTATTTATTAAATTTTCATTCGATTTTAAAAACATAGAAAAGATCATGGCTCCCCAAATCCCTAACTCTGGATTTGACCCCGATTGTGTAGGAAACCGAAACTAAACTATCTAAAACAGCGGTGGAGCTACATTATCGGAAAATGAAACCCTCTGACGTCACGATGCTAACTTTTTTTCCGAACAGGTTTGCGGTCATTAATGGTCACATACCGGATCATATATACCATTAATGGTCACAAAGCATGTTCCGTTCACGCGGTTGCAAACAATATTGACATTCTAACTGTTTATATATTAATGAATGTGTAAAAGCGAAATTATTATTAATTGTATTAAAATCAGTGTAAAAGTAAAATGAATTTATAAAATTTTGGAAAGGTATTTATTTCTTAAGAATTTCAGAATCAAATCAGAAAATATAAATAATTATTAAATTTAGAGGAAGAAAGGAACAGTATCTTTAAATTTTGTTATGCAACCAAATAACAACAGTAAATATTTTTTTATAGCATTGAAATGAGAAAAATTGGTCTGGTTTTCTGACTCAGCACCGGTTGATTGGTTAATGTGGCACTAGACTGCTGACGACGGTTCGTGGTCAATCTCAAAGGAAAGACCCGGGAACACTATCTCGTAATTTTGGGGGTCGATTGGCCCAAGGGTACATTATCGTATCGGAGGATTGCGAAAAAGTCGTATGAACTACCCTTTCTTCTAACGACGCGTATATATGGAACTGGTGCACGTTAAATTTGATCGTGGTCCTATGTCTTGACACCTATAGAGGTTGTGTCGGGTACCAGTTCAGTGCTGTATCGTCATCTGATCATAGTTAAAAAACAGATGTAGGCCTTGTTCCCGGGTTTTTCCTTCGGGATAAACGTCAAGACGTCGCCATTAGTTCATTCTGCAGCTTTTTTAATGCGAAGTTAATAAGTTAATTCAAAAAGAAATTGGAAAATTCCTCAGACATTTGAGACTAACGCAATGAATGAACTATTAACATTATACATCAACTCCTCATCCTTTCGGCTTCTCATATTTTTTACAAAATAAATTACACATGGCATTTAAATAACATATTTTGTCATTTTCAAGTGACTTATTCACGTTTATTATAGTAAAAGGGTGGACCCAAGGGAAAATTCTAAAGGGGTTCTCAACCCGCCCTTTCAAATAAGTGTTATTAAAGGAAAATTATTCATGTGGGCATAATTAAGAAACATTATGTCATTAACTGTACTTGATTAGTTGAAATAATTAAATGAAATGCGCAATTGTATAATAAAGTAATTTATAATTGTCACATTATATCTGAATCGTATGCCTTATTATTAAACTTCAAGAGCTTTCTCAAATTTCAAGACCTCTTGTAAAAATATACGTAAGTGGAACCCTTCCTCGAGTGTAACCCCCGTAACCAGTATTATAATTTTAAACGCCTCTTCCATAAAAATATGAGAAAATTAAGGGGAAAAAACCCTTCGAAATATGTTTTTTTATTAACCTTTATCCTTGGGAAAAAAATATTAAAAAGAAACTTTTTGATGCGAAGCATACGATTCATATTACCGGCATCCGAACTTTTTTGCTGCATAATTCATTTCCTTGTCCAAAAGAAAATTTCTAAAAAATCGCTCGTCATAGCGATTTAAAAAAATAATATTGATTAAATTATAAATAAAATAGGACTATCGACAAGGGTCACTGTCATTGTACAAAACATTTGTATTTTCAACAACGAAAATAAAAAAATAACAAAAAAGTTAGTTTGCAGTTTATCCTCCAACAGCATTTTAAATAAAGACCCCCTTCGAAAACAACTTTATTTTTAAAATTAATATAAAAATTTAAAATGTCAAGTAAATATTGCAATGGCTATATTTGAAAAGTAAATTATGTTCTAAATGCTGAAAACTTAACTTTTTTAAAAATATAAAATTGGTTTATAATACTAACATTTTAGCACAATCACTAATCAAATTAAATTTTGAAAGAAGATATTGTGTTCATTAAAAGGTAACTTTTAGTTTTGTCCACTTCCACCATAGCTATATTTTCTACAGCTTATATTTGAAATTTAGGTTAATTTTTATAGCAGTATATATATCTTTTATTTTATTAGATAATTAGGATCCAACTCAAAATTTATCACACAAAGGGTAATTACATACTAATCACAAATACTATTAGTCGACAAATTCTTTGAAAAAGTGGACCAATAGCATTTAATTTCATATTCTTGAAACTACATGCAATAGATGTTATTAAAAAATTTGCAGAAAGGTACACAGTAAAATTAAAAGCATCAATTTTATACATGCTTATTTTTTAATCAAGTTAATATAAAACCTTGAAGCTTTAAAAAATTAGTTTTCTAGTGATGAGGAAATACTAAACATATGTGTCTGGGAAGTTCTAGAAAGTAAATAAATAGATGGAAAGCTTTAAGATCATGTTTAACATGGTTAAGTTTAATAGAAAACCAGTTATATTATATCAGTACTAAAAGTAAAAATATTAAACTTTTAAAACCCTTCTCTTAATTATATTATGGGTATTATCACTTAAAAGCAAACAAAATACTAAAATGTGACCTATTTTTCCTTCTGTGCAGTGTTTTATAATATATATTTTTTTAAGATTCTTAAATTTCCCCTTTTTTGTACTTTCTGGTTTAGAATTATTATTAAGCTACATGACTGCTTATGACAATTCAATTCATTTATGTAAGCAGCTGATCATTTAATAACAAATATCACTATTCAACATAAAACATGTACCTGGTATCATCCTTTTCATTTTATTTTTTCAAACGTAAAAATACAAGGAGGTTACAGGATCATGACTGCAATTTGTGTGTAGATATTTAATGCATAATGTTTTGGGTATTTAATGCTTCAATGCATATGTTTAGAGCACAATGAATGCTCTAAAAATGCATTTTAGAGCATAATTTAATATTTATATTGGGTATTAAAGTCTGATATTTTAAACTGCAATAATATATTATTACACAACTCGATGGGAAGCTGCAGGTTTGGTCTTTGTATTGTGGTTCCATCCATTTCATCCACTGGGAAAATGCTATGTTTTTAATTAAAACTGTTTCAAAGCAACTATTACTTCTCAGCAACTTTTATTTATCCGAAAAAATAAATATCTAGAATACATAGCTACAACAGGGTTCAGATTAAAATACATGTCACACCTTGCGACTTTTCTGTTTGCAACTGTAACAGATTATTGGCAATAAAAACCAATTTTGCTGCCAAGGAACTATATTTTGTCCACTGCAGATTCCCTCCAACCAGATCTCACGAACAGCCAAGGTGATCGGTCAATGCATTTTAACCAGCGTTTAAAGGCAACCCATAAATGTAATTAACAATACAGATTTTATTATCACTATTAACTAAAAAAAACTTATAATCGGTGTCATGTATATGAGCACACAAAAACAAGTCCCATTTAGTCACATACCGTAATCTTTAGTATAAGAACATTCGTAAAATAAAAAAAATTTAGTTCTATTAAAAAGTTTCTATTTTGGCAACCCTAATTGGTGACGCATAGAGCACAGTAACAGTGCAAGCAACATAATCGACAGCTCAAAGGTGGTACCAGAAACAAATATCCTGAGTATACAGAGGCAGCAATGGAGAATTGCTACATATTATAAATGTCTCAAACAGAGCCAGATTAACAAAAAAAAGTTCCCACCAATATATCCAAATTATATATTCGTGACAAATTTATTTTTAAAGTTATTAAATTCATCAAAAATTGTCAGAAACGTGATGCAAATGCCCTCCAATTGTCGTGACGTACCAAGATCCGATTCTAAAGAAAGAAGAAAAAAAAAATATGGTCGAAGGAATGCTGGTGATTTGTTTTGGATTAGAGTATGCCACTGTTATTTCAGGGCGATTCCAAAACTAGTGTTTTTTAATATTAGATAAAAACATTAATGTGTGTCGCAAAAATGTTAAAACAAATTTTTCGGTCATTTTCAATCGATTTAAAACAAGAAAATAAAATGTGGCAATTCTCCATTTTTACTATTACTAGTCCTTCGCTGGCTAGCAGCAGCTATACAGCTTCCACAAGGCCCCACAACCTAAAAAAAATCGAGGGCATGCAAAGGATCCGTCTAAAAAATTTCCCTGGTGAGCCGAAGACAAGATAGAATGTGTTCCGGGGTCGCACACTCCACACCACACTTGGAGCATACCGGAAACTGTTTAACGCCGTTTTCATAAAAACATCTTCGCAAGTGGCCACTAGCAAATCTAGACAATGTCGTCTGATTGTTTCTATCACAAGAAAGGCCAATAGATCTACCAGGGCTGTCCCACAATTGACGCATGGGGTGGGGCAGGGACCCTCCACACTTTTATGTCCTTGATTTTCCTGATGGAGAAAAGTTCATCAAATGTGAGGGAGGAGTCCGAGCGAAATGGTTCCGCCGAGCATTTCTTCGCCAATCTCATTTCCAAGGATATCGACATGTGCTGGACCGAGGAGTCCCAACGTGTTCAAAATGGAGATGCCAGTACGATCACCGACGTTGTTCGTCTCACAAGTGTTGTATAGAACTTCTACTATCCGATAGAATCCAGATAACTCTGAAATTGTCCTCCTCCAAAATGGCCTCAATAGCCAGCAGCTCACTTCTAAATACCGAACAATTATCCAGGTTTCCGTTTTAATTTCTCTAGGAGTTTTAATATAGACTCCACTACCGGATTGGTTGTCTTTGTTTTTGCTGTCGTTAGTATACATTTGAATATCATCCACATAGATTTCATTAATGATCTCAAGGGCCAACTGTCTCAAAAGAGCCGGGTCAGCGTTACCTTTCGTTACGGGCTGCATCAGTTCAGTAAGAAAGAATACTCCTCCCAACCCTTTCGTTGTGTCGATACCATGAGTTTTATTCTCCATTGTACAATGTTCTAAATTGACGTCTGTGATATTAGCGCACGGAACGACGAATATTAAAAACTATTGGCAAGATACCAATTTCATAATTGTGCCAGGGGTACCATAAATTAGGAATTTACACATCTTTTTAACGACACATTACTTGGCTGAAAGTAGGTAGGAAAGATGCCATACCGGTTCCGAAACCACTGCTTAATATTACAACCTTCTCTTTACTCATGTGCTTTTTAATATGCAATTACTTTTTTTGTATCTTTAAGATATAGTAACTTTTCTGTCTGCAAGCAGAGTAGTTTGCTTGAGTACGTTATTTATTATCTTCCCCGAAATATCAATGTAAAAATTGGGGATGGTCTGGAGTAAGGGAATAACTTCAAATAAATGTTACTTACTCTCAGACATGAGCAATTGCTTTGGACAGTACAGTAAAGGCATAGCATCCACAATAAGGAAGGTTTAATTTCAGGTATCCCCCCCCCCCAAAAAAAAATCATTGCACTACACAAATGTAATTGAGCTTTTTCGATCAATCTGATATAAATTACTTTAGATCAAAATCATTTTTGATAAACGTTAGTCATTTGAAATTACTAATATTAAGTTTTTTTTTAATTCGCATTTGATTTAGTAGATATCCTGACATATCATTGGGATTGCATTATTCAGGACAACAATCCTTACGACCCAGATACAATACGAACACAAATTAAAAAATACGTTAACAAATTGGGACACTTATAATTTATAACAAAATATAATTAAAATATATCGAGAGCACATTTAATACCTTCAAAATTAAGATATTTTTTTTAGAAGCGTAAGAAAGACTAAAAACCCAAAACAATTAGTCACAACAAAAACTCATCGTTAATAACAAATATTGAAGGAAAAAATACAAATAAATAGAAAAGCAATCAAAATAAAAACAATAGCATCACTAATAAGTAACGCAAACAAAAGAATCACGTTTTCAAGGCATGTGACGAACTAGCGTCTGCAGCGAGAAAATCTTACAAACTGCTTTGACTCCTCTGGACAGCGCGCATGCGCATTACTGAGAATCTAGGACTTGGAAGTTTTGCCATTCGCAAGGCAGTGTTCTGATAAAGGGGGCCGGTTACATATCATCGAGTGGCACACGGAAGCATTTTATATAAATGTTTTGATATATTTTGAACAAACTAGGGATAAAAAATAAATATTTTATTTCAAATTAAGTTAAGTTATAAATAAACTAACTTTAATCAAGTTTTTTTTATAATAAGTATTTTTCCCCATTTTTTGCTTTTTTTTAGAAATGAGAAACAAAACTGCCAACCTTGAAGATATTTTATGCGGAAGATTGTTTAATGAAGAATTGTTGAGGGGGGGGGGGATAATCAGTCACGATATAAAATATAAAGTGGCTGATTATCACTTAAGTTACTATTTCATAATGTTATGCAATTTTATTCACATTATCTTTTTTTCTTATATCATTGGTGCCATTCTACATTGAACGACAATTGATGAAGTTACCCTATCAAAAGGGCTTTTCCTATTTTCTGATGGAATTATAATTTTCAAAATTTTTTTTAATAAAGTTTTCGTTATACTTTATACAATTTGAAGTTATTTTGGCCATATGTGTTTTTTCTTTTAAAAAAAGTTATTTCATATTATCTATTTAATAACTCTATAAAATTTTATAAAGTTTGGTTAAATCCTTTACTTTAAAGAAAACTATAATACTATCTTTATGTTGAATTATCCATAAAATTAAATATTTTAAACTGATTATTCAATTTTTCTGCTTAATTTTATGAAAAGAGGTAAGAGTTTGAATTGTTTTGATTTTGAAGATATATTTGAAATATATCTAAGGAGTTAATTTTTTTTTTGTAAAATACTTTTCTAAAGAATTCAAATTTACGAATGACCAAATTAATTCGAATATTCACATAAACTGCCGAAAAGAGTATCAACGGCTAAAAGCACAATTAATATATGTTTAATTTATTGGCCCAAATGAGATAGTGGTATCAATGTGAATTTGGAGAGCCACTTGCCTCTTACACAAACATTTCACGTCCCTTCTAAATAATAATTCGGGGGGAAAAAAAGTTTCCACAGATTGCTACCAAATTTAAAATCTTTTTGCGTTTTCTGAAAGCTTATAAAAGTAGACTAAATATGATTGTGATTTTAACCATCAATATTCTTGTAGTGCTTTACAGATCAAATTAAATTAGCATTTGCTTGAATAAAGTAATATTTTTCAAAAGTTAAAAGTGAATTATAAGATGGTAAGGCTCTAACAAAGACAAACTATAATTCTGAAAAATGAAAAAGTTATTTTTTTAACTTTAGAATGACTTTTGCATAATTTTTATAATAAGAAATAATATAAATAATAAAGTATATTATCTCACAGGATTTATAGTTTACACCTTTTGTATAAAAAGTAAATTGTTTAAAAAAACGTTTCTACTTAACATAAATTTAACATACAGAAGTATACACTAAAACAATTTTTATGATTAATTACATAGATAACTTGTAAAATATTGCTTTAAAAATTAGAGACAGTTAAAATTGTACTGAAATTTTTTTAAAAACATTTTAAGCTAAGGACAAAGTTTATTTGTGCAAAAAACTCGAGGTTTCAATACTTTATACGTTCCTTTATAAATGATCCTTAGTTTCTTTTAAAAATATTTGCTTACAAGTGAATTCTTTTTTTATTTAAAGGTAGTAATTTTATTCGGATAATTTATTTGAAATTATTTGGATATTTTATTTGGAAAAAAGAAACATCTGACACGAAGACAGTTTCAGTATAATCTAGTCTTGTCTTTTCTAATTGACATCACAACCATATGGGTGTATACCGATTTTTGTAAAAGAACTTGCTATAATGCTTCTAGGCAAGGACCGTAGAATAGTACTACTTATCTATGGTCTGCGTTGGGTTACTCACAATGCCCTCTTTTTGTTCAATTAGGCGTGACGGCGTTTGAAAATCATGATACGTGATACTGACCGATTGGAGGGCGGAGGGATCTCAACCCCCCCCCCCCCCCCCCCCCCAACTCAATCTCCCACTGAAAAGGTGACCTTCAGACGGAAGTGGGTCGGTCAACCTTCCCCTCTTGTACCTCGGGGTCTGCCTCGGGGTAACGTCGCGACAGAGAAAAAAACCTTCTGAGCTTTTCGGAAGAGGGGAGATTGTTCCCCTCCATGGTTAATAGTTTGTCGATTTTATTAATTATAAAATTATTTTTATCTTTACAATCCAAACTTGCAACAATTTAGTGTCGGCAGAGGTAATAGGATTCCTTTTCTTGCGTACAACTGGGGGTACCTGGTGGTCCGGTTCGGGGTACGCGAAAATATTATTAGAAAAGTTAGATAACCTCTAAAAAAACTGTTATAAGTAAAATCAAAAATAAAAGTTTGTGTCATCAATTCAAATTGATGACACTTACAAACTTTGATTTTTGATTTTACTTATAACAGTTTTTTTGAGTCGTTTGATTAATTTGTTAGCGAATTTAAGATTACTGCCTAACAAAACCCAACTTTTGTTTGCGTAGTTGGATGAGTGAGAAGCGTTATGAGCAGGGTCGCCCTTACAGGTGTGCTACAGGTGCTGTCGCACAGGGCCCCGGAAGAACCCGGCGTTAACAAGGAAACAACTTCTGAAAAAAATTGGCGAACCGGTTATTAACATAAAACATCTTTAAATCATTTACATGGGAAATCATGATCTAAATATCACAATAGTGTCCATCCCGCCTTAACTCCGTGACAAATAGCGCAATTGATATGGATTTGGCTCCGTTCAATAGACAAATAGGCGTCCATGCGTAAAAAATCAGGATATAAACCAAAGCATATACAGGGTGTGAATGGGGAATCGCGACGTCATACGAAATAGCTTGTTTATCTTCCTTCTGATGGCGAACAATTCATATCAATACAATCTGCTGAAATGACATCCTTGCTCCGACCTCTCCCCTTTCGTTTTTTATGTATAATTTCCTTTTATTTAAATTATACTGCTTTGCTACGAGTTTTAAAATAAAAATATATTTTAAATAATATTTAAAAAAAAAAGTCATTTAAAAGCAAAAGAAAAAGTTCTTCTATTGCTATAGATAATTTATACATGTGCTTTTGTCAACTATGGATACGTTATTTTCATCTAAGAATGGTGCAAAACTTGTCAGCTATAAAAAACGTAAAATCTGTTTCAATGGGCCCCTTATTGGTTCCTTTATACAGGGTTCCGCATCTGCTAATGGCGACCCTGGTTATGAGAGAAGGGTGAACTCAAATGAAAAGTTTTATCAAGGGGTACATGGGTGAAGAAAAAAAAGTTTGGAACCACTGACTTAGATTAAGGATTTAAACGTAATAAGGTAATATTTAAAGTAATTTAAACGTAATTACAAATATTTGATATTCTATTCCTTAATAGAATATCAAATATTTGTAATGACTTGTATTTTTTTAAAGTGCCCATTTCATATTTTTTCAGATCCAATTTTTAATAATTTGTGCAAATTAATCGCATGTTTGTAGCCCCACTGTTTCCATTGCTTGATTTCTGGGATTTTTGGAAACAGGCAAGTTCTTTTGAATTAGCTTACGAACTCGCAAACTTGCTTCACTTTTTCATATAAATCATACATTAAAAAAGTCCTTACATTATTATTATTGTTATTATTTTTTTGGCTTTCTGCAAATTTTTGCGCTTTTTCATTGATAAACATTAATGCCTCTTCCTAAAGCCCTGATACCAGTCTCCAAGAAGTTTATCTTTAAATCTAGAAGAAAGCAATATACTATCGCATAAAACGATTAAGCTCGTCTCTGTCACAAATAAAACCCATCTGCAAGCTAGCAGCGAAGCATTTGGTTAAATTGTCACCAGCAACGCATACAAATTCTGTAAGCCAACGGACTCCGACAAAAGACATTTTTTTCAGTTTTGATGTTTCACCTCAAATACGTAATGCTGTTCAGCCTTTTTGTAAGTCAAATTTATATAAAAACATCAAATCAGTACTGAAATGGTCTTTAATGTTGTATGAAGACCTGAAATGTTTACTAAGTTAATTTCGGGGCATTTCAAGCTGAAATTGAAAGAAAACGCTTGAGTCTAATAGAAGATATTAAGAAAGATTTTCTATATAAATAAGAAGTGATAAGAATGAGTTCTTTTTGTTTCCATTTATCCCAGTGAAAAACAATTAGTAGAGCAATTGTAAACAGAGAAATGTACATCTATGAACAAGTATAGAGTAAAAAAATTATTAAATAATTAAAATTTCATTACATAATGCTTTGTTTAACTTACCTTTATATTAGCACTTCAAAAAACGACAATACAAAATTGTACTAAAAAATTATTACACGCAAGATGTAGGGTTACTAATAGGACTTTTGTAATTTGTTGTTTTAATTTTAATAGTATGAAAAAGAAAATCATAGTTAATGCTGATAATTATTAATATTCGTTATTTAAATATAGTTGTTATACTTTGAAAACTGCAATTCTTTTTAGTGAAATGTTTTCATGCAATGAAAACGTCGATTTGATGTACAAGAGGGATTGCTTCCGAACAGAAGCACTTTCCTTGTTTCAAATGTAATTGAACGTAGTAGGAAGTATAAAGTTTTTTTTTCTTTAAACCAAAGTATTAAATCGAAATTATTCTTTGGACAAAATGCTGAAATTTAAGTAATGACGTTATTTCGATTATTTGCTTTGAAACTAAAATACATAATTGGTAATTCTGGGAACAGTAGACCTCGTGACCAAAATAAAATCTAAAAAAAATAATAAACATATACGTCGATTTTAATTACTTCAAGGAATAGTCATGCCCAACTTGAAGAAAATCGATCAACGCGTGTGGTCGTAACTGCGTAACAAACATATGCCGATCGGACGAGTTAAAACAGATACCTCGCTGGGCAAAGAAGCAATAATTGAACAAAATCAATCTATGATATCATGACTTATGCAAACAATCAAACAGTAATTTTAATTGTTCATATTTTCCTTTACTTTTATGTAATCAAATGTAAGTTTCCTTATATTTTTCTTACAACTTTATTTTTTATTATTATTATTATTTACGTGACGCTGCATGACAGTTATTAAAATATAGTAATAATGTTTTAATAACTTATATTTTGAAGGAAACATTCAACTGTACACACATTATACATTTTAGTGATAAATGTTTTGTTTGATTAACATTAAACTTTCGACCTTTGAGTAAATTTCGTTAATTTACAATTTTTTATGAAATCATTCTTTTAATTACTATATCATTTGAAAACCAATTAGTTTGATATTTCAAAACTCATATATGAGAATCTTTGCAGACTTCTTCTTTTTGCATTTTTTTTTTAATTTCGAAAATATATTGTTCACATTTGAATTTTTTTTATGTGAAATTTTTTAATTTAAATGTGAAAAAAAACTGAATATTTTTAAAATTTTATATTTGTGAAACAACACAAATGGCTAATTTTCAGCTAAATTCAGTAATGTGAATAGTTTCCTTTTAACGGTATACCACTTAAAAGAAAGTAATGTTAGAAATATCTTGTGCAGATTTTTTAATGAAATATAGCTTTTTTAATTGCTGCTTTATATATTTTTCATGTACCTAACATATCTTCATATTTTATTTGTAAATTAATGAAATTGGATGTTTAAAAAAATCGATATTGGTTAAATAGACATAAAGAGTGTTAATTTTTTGAACGAGGGTTAGCGAGGAAATGTTTTAACTCGACCTATCGGCATTTAGTCTGTTTGTAAAATTGTTTGATACGCAGACACGACCAAACGCGTTGTTATATTTCCTTTAAATGTGGTAGGAATGTTCCTTTAAGTCGTTAACATCGACTTGCATGTTTTTTATTTTATTAATTTACTTTTTGGTCGCGAGGTCTATCGTTTCCAAAACTACTAACATACATTCCATAGAATAACAGTGTGTAAAAATAATTGAAATGATCTTGGTTATTGATACTTAGAAAGAAAGAACTGGTTGTTGTGAAAAATATAATTATTTCATACATTTTGAAACAAAGAATATATTTTACTGAGCGTTAGCGAGGCAGGTCCCTGTTTTAACTCTGTTTTTCAGCACTTCGTCTGTTAATTTGTTTGTTACGCATTTACGACCAAACGCGTTGTTCGATATTCTTTAAATTTGGTCTGAATGTTACTTGAAGTCATTAAAATCGCCGCATATGTTTTCTTTTATTTCTTGTTTCCGAGGTCTATTGTTCCCAGAACTACTGCTAAGAGTTTTGCTTAAGGGCTGTTTGCGGTCCCTAGATGTCTTGACTACATAATATTGCAGAAAGTGTTCATGTTTATTATTTTTTGTTAAATATTTAATTTATTTATAATAACAGTGATCCGTTTATTATGTCTAATATTTTTCATGTATAAAAAATCTTAAATGCAACATTACAACATCTTTTACTACTCTCCATCAAAATTCTCGCAACAGGAAAATTTTAACGTTATTTACGAAAGAAAGGAACACTGTGTGCGATTTTTCTCTAATAACTCATCATTTTAACTTAAAGTCCTTCATATCAACTAGACTTCTCATAATCTGTTCTCGATCCATCTGTAATATCATGCTAAAACATATTTTAAAATAAATTAATTCTACTTTAATACGTATATTTCAAAGAAATGTTGTATAAATGTCAGTGAATTAATATGTTGTGATGAACCTTTGACCCATTATTATTTTTTTTATCGTTATTACTTCTGAAGTAATTTATAATTATTAATTTATTCATACAAATTATGAAAACATTATCTGAATTTTGTTAATTTGTATTATGGTTCTTAATAATTGCATTATATCGTTACATGATACAACAAATACTGTGCTTTTCTTTAGAAATTTTAGATTAAATAATAAAATTCAATTTTTTTAATAAATTAGTCATTTGTTTGTTATTATTTTATAACTTATCAGGATAAGTTACAACCATTATGGAGTACATTTGAATATCTTTTAGTTTGAGGGAGGAGTATTTCGAAAAAATAATACACTTAACTTATTTCATTAACAGTCCATTAGTGATATAAACATTAATTAGTGATAAAATGTCACAGAGTTAATAATAAATGTTATCTAATATAATTTATTATTTAATGAAGAAGTATTTATAAATTAATCTAAATGTATTTCTAAACTAAATTAATTCATTTAAATAAATTAACCAAATTTGAAATAAATTTTACTTTTTACCCCCAGTTTGTTAGCAATATATCAAAACATTTATATGAAAACATTTATAAATAATGAAACCAACAAAAATTCATTCTCTAGTCATTTAAATACACTCGATGATTTGTAACCGGCCCCCTTTGTCAGAATACTGCCTTCCGAGTGGAAAAACTTCAAAGTCCTAGATTCTCAGTAATGCGCATGCGCGCTTTCCGGTAGGAGTCGAAGCGATTTGTAAGATTTTCTCGCTGCAGACGCTAGTATAAGACGATTGCAAATGGCGCCAATAATGCTATCCTAAACAAAACAAATTAAAACCGGAAATACGTCATCGGAAAAAAAGTTAGCATCATGACGTATTTCCTGGTTTCGTTTTCCGATTTTGTGTAAAAACCCTAAAACAGCAGACAATGTAATCGAATTTTCACTAGTTTAGTGGAACAAAATCTGATAAAAATATAGTTTTATGTTCTGCAATATGTATATACAATTCATTTCCCTAATAAAAATAGAGCCCCAGTTGCTCAGTTGGTAAGGCGTTCGGCTACTAATCAGAGGATTGGTGGTTCGAATCCGTGAAATGGACATAAAAAAGTAGTGATCTTGCGATCGGAGAGTTGCCAGCTTAACTACAAAAATACTAGAAAATCGTCCAGAATATCCAACAAATTATACTGGCGTGTATACGGGGCTGGTGCACGATAAATCTGATCGGGGTCCAAAGTCCCGACGTCTATTGAAGGCGTTGGGTGCCAGTTCAGGTGTTTCCTCGTCATCTGACCATGGTTCTAAAATAACGAGGTGCATGTATGAATGTGTGTGTGAATGTGTATGTGTTCCCGGGTCTTTCCTTCGAGATTGACCCCGAACCGTCGCCAATAGCCCACTGTGCAGCTCTAGTGGACGTTAATTAACAAAACCAAACCAAACCAAAACCCTAATAAAAATAAGTATAGTCAATATTGAAGATTTATATAGAAAATTTATGGACCTTCGGTAACCCAGTGGATAAAGGCGTTCAGCTGGTAATCAGAGGATTATTAGATTACCGGTGTGTTTACGGCACTGGTACACGATAAATCTGATCGGGGTCCAATGTCCTAACGCCAATTGAGGTTGTGTCGGGTGCCAGTTCAGGTGTTGTCCTCGTTTTCTGACCATAGTTCAAAAATACGGCACAGTTCCCGGGTTTTTCCTTCGAGATAGGCTTCGTCGCCAGCTCTAGTGAGACGTTAATTAAGGCATCCGTGGCCGAGTGGATAAAGGTGTCAGCTGGGAATTAAAGGGTTCCAGGTTCGATCCTGTGCGACGGCCTGAGCAATCGTTCCCGGGTCTTTCTTTCGAGATACCCCGAACTGTCGCCAATAGCCTACTGTGCAGCTCTAGTGCGACGACATCGATAATTGGTTTAGTTAAAAAATATCGCACTAGAGCTGCACAGTGGCTTATTGGCGACTTCGAAAATTTAAATGTCTTTCGGTATTTAGACTACTTCAAGCCTACCATTTCCATTTTCTCAGTGGTCATATTATAGTTTAACGCATGTGTATAGTGGTTTGACTATAAAAATGGCCTAGCTCTATTTATAAATATTTTTATAGGTCGGTTGAAGTAAGGTGGCATCATTTTGCTATGCACACTTACATGGTATTCGTCATTTTTGTTATGTGTTTATGTGTGTGATAGGAAATCGGTCTGTTTTAAGTGTAACTGATTTATATACTCAATATCAATGTATATTTTTGTTAATTATTTCTCAGGAACTGTGCATTTGTAAGTAATGATCATTTTCCTAAATATGCATAGTCTTACCTTTTTCTCTTTGGAGTATATTTGCAGAATTTATCGCCTGTTAGGTCAATTAAATTTGATTTTACTGTCGAATGGGTTAGATAAAGTGCTCATTTATATATGCAGAGTTATTTTCTAAGTAGAATAATGCAAAATTTAACTTCTATGCACCTTGCAATTGATATTGTGTAAGCTTCTGCATTTCAATGTTTGCAATTTATTATTTTACAATTTAAACGCTTCTTGGCTAAATATATTTCGCCCCCTAAGCCATTATTTTTTCAAATTACATTAAAATGATAATTTTTGGGATGATAAAAATAAATAATAGCTTGCATTTTCCTTGATATTTTTACTGATAAAAGTGAAGTTTTATTAAAAAAAAATTATTTGGCAAATGTAAATTTTCAAGGCTATTACTTGTAAAAATGTATGTACTTACTAAAATGAAAAGAAAATACATTTTCGTAATTTTCTTTATAAAAAAGACTGTAAAAGCTTCATATTTTTTTTTTTGGGTTGTCTGGTCCTTTTGCTACAAAGCCTGAACCAATTAACTTATTTAATGACACAATGTAATTCAATTTAGTGCTAATAATTAATCCGTTCAATACAACTCTGGACAAACAATGAATTTTATGTATGAACAATAAGATCTCTTCCTATAGAATACAATAGTATGTATGTCAAATGTAAGGGTGGATCAGTAAAGGAGTTTTTTCTTGAAATGTTTTTATAAGCAAATAAGGAAGATATTTCTTAATTCTTATTGCCATATTTGGAGTTTGAGCATTCTTTTTATGGCAATTTTGTACATTAGGAAAGAAAGGGCAGAAAAGAAAATTCCATAGAATTTTTTTTTCAATAACAATTAGTTACATTATCTCTTCATTAATTATTACTTATTAAACATGAATAGTTTATAATATATGAATAGTTTTTTATAATATTTTGCATGTAAGTAGTGCATTTGGGAAATACAGTTAGGCAAAAAAAAAAAAAAAATGGCAAAATATATACGACTCTAAATCTGTGGAAATGTAAATAGATTTTTATATTATTTTGGATTTTTATGCTATAATATGTTAAGAAGTGATGCATGCTTTCGGTGTGCTCATTGAATTTGTACTTGGTAAAATGTGAAGTTTTGTGCTTGAGTGATTTTGGAAACAGGAACTTGTGGTAATGTCCATGAACTTGTGGTAATGTCCATGAACTTGTGGTAATGTAATGAATCTTTGATACACTAAAATAATGCAATATACCTACAATGGCCTGTTCATACTGTAATAATATTATGGTCAACATTAAATATAGTTTATAGGGTTATATCCATTTTTAACTATTCTGAGAAAATTGTGAAAAACCACCAGACCTTATACAGAGTGGCCACATAACCTGGAAAACTGGGAATTTTTTAATTCTTAAAATATCAATGAATTTTTCAAAATTTCACAAAAAATCAGCGAAATTTTCAAATTTGGATCATTAAAAAGTAAATTATCGTCTATTATGCCCTTTATTCTGGGTTGTTTAGTTATCAATATTTCCTTTAAAAAAATAAGCATGGTTATGCGCATTTTCATATTTTAAGTTTTATTTTTGTAAAAATTTGAACCACTGCTGGAAGCAAAAGCAAAGAGTGTTGGACTTTAGATTGTAAGCAACATATGAGGGGCTAATGAATATGAGATTTATTGAAGATTGGAATAGGAAATATGAAGCATATAAAACACTTAAAATTATCTCCAAAAGAAACAATTGGGAGGGTATTAAGATAGAAAATACAGTTAATAAATATTTATACGTGTTTGAATTTCAATAATAACTGAAAATTAGTTTGTTTAATCGTGGAAAGTTCAGTCAAAATCAGCTAATACAAAAATGTCCTTCCGTTACCATGTTTCTTGTCCTTCCGTTACCATTAAAAAACATAAATTAAAAACAAAATAAAATTGTTGCTGTTTCTAATTAATAAGTGTCATAAGTCTGCTTTGTACAAAAATTCATTAAGTTGTAGACGCAATGGTTTCTTAGTGAGGTGGTTGAAATATAGTATTTTGGTAACGGAAGGACATTTATGGTTTGACTTAATAAGTTATTGGTTTCAAGGTTAAAAAATATTTTTTTGCAAAAAAAATTAATAGAAAGATTAACTACATTAATAAAGTATAAAAGTTAACCTATTTATTTTATTTTGGTAAGGGATTTTAGTCAAGTTATAGTATGAAACAAAATGTAGATATTCCGCACTGCAAAAACATATAATAAAGAAGTGACTTTGACCTTGATTTTATAAAAGTCATTGTGTTAATATAAAAAAAATATGTTAAGATTCAAAAAGTTCATATCTTTCTGAAAAAAATGGTATATGACAAATGACTCAACATAAAGTTTAAAATTTTAAGTGCCATGGCAACATTTTCCGGTAATTCACCAATTATAAAATCAGGGGATTTTTTTTACTACATCAAGGAATTTTTTTTGACTACATCAGGGAAACCAGGGAATTTTTTTTTACTACATCAGGGAAACCAGGGAATTTTTTTTTACTACATCAGGGAACTTTTTTTCCGGAATATTGTTGTCATCCTTTTATAAGTGGATTTGCAGCTGTGGTTTTTTTTTTTCTTGAAGGTTTTTATAAGTACATTTTTTTCTTACTTTGATGTATTAAATTAAACCAATATTTGATCTATTAAATTAAACCAATATTTGATCTATTAAATTAAACCAATATTTGATCTATTAAATTAAACCAATATTTGATCTATTAAATTAAACCAATATACCTACAATAGCCAGTTCATACTGTAACTTCTATTATAATCAACAGTAGTTAAATATGGTTTATAGGGTTAATATTCCTTTTTAACTGAAGTAATTTTTTTTCTTTCATTGTAAGATAAAAGTTGAAGTAAAGGGATAAAGTAACTAATCATATCAAAATAGCCATTTTGCATCTAGGCTACTTATATATTATGATGAATAGTTTGAAGTGATTAATGTATGTGATGATTCTAATACCAAAAGAGTTTTTAATTCTTGGACATAATGCAATTTTTTTTAATACTATTTTCATGTATTTAGTAGTATTTACCTCCTTTTTAAAACAAATTAGTTATCTAAAAAAAGGAATATTTTTTTAAAAGGAAAATTTTAAGAATAGAATAAGAAATTAATATAAATTTCTTATAACTCTTTATTATTTAGAAAATATATTTAGTTAAAAATAAAATTGCTACTACTATTCAGGTTTAAATACAGCTATGGATAAAAACATAAAATTATACATTTTATATTATGTTTTATGAATCCACAGTTACTTTATATCGTATAATTAAAATCTATTTAATAAAAATAAATTGGTTTAATTTTTTTTATATTTACCAATAGACTTTATATCTAATACATTTACAGAGGACGCAAGTTTTTTTTTAAATTGTATAATCATTCATAAATTAATAATTCTTCAGAAATATCTGTTAATTAAAACTTATTTTGATAAAAAAATATTTTTGCTCTTTATCCCTTATCTGTATTTGTAGTAGGTTTGAAAAAAAAATATTTTTTTAAATATATCTTATTTCATTAGGATTAAATAATGCAAAATGTATAGAAAATGTTTAAGACAATTTAATATAAATGAAAGTTTTTATCAATTATTTGAAACATTTTTCATGAGAATGAAGTATACAGAATGTTATACTAAGTATGTATATTTTTTAAAAATAAATAATAAAATTTAAAATAAAATCCTTTTTTAAATTTTTTTTTTTTTAAAGTAAGTATTTTCTTGTACACAGTTACTTAACTGTTTATTTTTTTTATTAAGTAGAATTCTAAATAGAGTTTACAGACACCAGAATTGATAATAAAAACCAATTTTTTTGCAAAATGTTTTTATATTTCAGTGTTCACCCTTCTAGGAGTTTTTTGAAGGGTGACCCGCTCTGCCCATCCTTTTTCCATCTCAATAGCGCCCTCGTGCCTTTTTTAAAAATAATTCTGCCCCTTTTGCCTTTTCAATCAAGCGTCATTACTTCTCTATTATGTCTTTAAAAAAGGCTTTGAATTCAAAAATTTTTGTGGAAATCGTTTTATCAAATTCTATTTTGCGTAGAGGGATGAGTGACAAGGGTTATGAGAGAAAGGGAACGTGAGGGAAAAAAGATTGAGAACCATTGTTCTAGAGTGATTATTTCAAAGTATAAATATTGAAGTTGTGTCGGGTGCCAGCTCAGTTGTTGTCCTTGTCATCTGACCATGGTTAAAAAATACTCTGAATAATAATCGGGGCCCCCCCTTCCTCCTGACGGGTTTGATGTGTCAATGAGTGGCCACGCCTTTACCAAACTTTTTTTAGGGGAAAGTGCCTTTTCAAAAACAGGTTGTCCGTTTCCTTCCAACAGCGCCCTGTCTCTTTTTACTTCTAGAGTGAACACTGATACTTATTTGAATTAATTATTTATTAATTTTTTATCATATCTATAAGTTCTTCTGAATAAAAGTTAAAAAGGTAAACACAATGGAAATCAAAGATGCCGATAATCCTCTTTGACAACCTTGTATCAAAATTAAAGTAACAGTTGTGCAATTTTATGTTACAATATATGGATTTGAATTAATATTTTAAATTATTTAGGGAATAGTTTTTCTTAGTTGTTGAATACTAAAAAAAATTAAGGATATAACTAATTCAGGAAAGTATAGAATCTCAATATTCTGTCATTTAACGAAATCTTTTATTTGTTAAAAATACTCCTGCCTTTTTAAGTGTTTTTTTTAATACATACACAATTTCAAATAGAAGAGACCTAACATATTTAGAATTTCACAATTTAGTCAGTTATCTTGCGGTTGTAGTTCAAAACTCAATTAGAAAAGACTTATTTACAGTTTAATATTTCAATTTGCATGGATATGTATAACTCGTTTGCTTTTAGTACTTTAGATCTTTACATGAAATTTTCAATTTATAGGGGATACTTATCTACGAACAAAATTTATAATTTAATTTTTATCAGTTAAATTTACTGTTAAAATAGTATTTAACTAATATTTTCATTCTGCTTTTTATAACTTTCCAATGAAAAGGTTATTTTATTAATGTGAAAATTAAAAAATTTAATTGAAAACAAAATTTATAAGACTAAATCCCTACAGGTATAAGAGCCGGATCAACTTACGAACACATACTGTTGTATATAAGGTATTTTAAAGAGAAAATACAAGTATTATTCAATTAAACATTTGGAATCTCTTCAAATGCTAATTTGTAATAAAATTTTTACATCCACTTTTTGTGGAAAAAAAAAGCTACAAATGTTTAATATTTTTTCTCTTGCTGTTACCAGAATCTAACTGTTGGTCGATTAGCCATAATTTTCAAACTGCTTTTCCAGTACTGAATCCAATAAAAAGGTCTAGGTACCACAACTTGGAGTATCTGTATGTACATCCACAGGACATTTTGATTTTTAAAGTAAACAAGTGTGATGAAGCTGTGTTGTATTTAAAATATATCTTAAACCTCTATAATTAACTATGGCAATATTTAGTATCAATAATACACCTTCGAAAAACGTAATAGTTTCGAAGATATTTAATTTAGTTTGACTACTGAAAATGATTAAATATGATATAGTGACTTACCTTTAGTTTTGAACCAACTCAGTTCACTACTAATGCCTACCAGCTGACATGCTTTGAACCCCCCCCCCCCCCCCCCAACTTTAACTGCTACATATTTATGAATTTTAAAAAGGAGTGCCCTTGGATACAACAGTCGCTCCTCATTAATATTATTGCTGATTTTATAGCTTGGTCCTTTTTACATTAAAAAAAAAGTAAATTATATTATCATTATGTATAATGATTGACTAACCTTTATAAGCCGTTTTTAAAGTTCTTTTATTTTTTTCCAGGTCAATTGTGGAGAAATTCACATGACTCTTCGTGTACTGTATGTTGATGTGAAAGTTTGTGGACAAAGAATATTTTTCTGATTGCATGATATAAATATTTTATGCATAAACAATATTGCAACAAATTCCACGGGTTAATTTGGGGTGAATCCTGCTTTCACTCACTGCAATAAACAATAGCTATATTGAAAAATATTTCCCATTACTCATACATACAGATAAAGTTGTATTTTGAATTTTTAATGTGTTTAAATAAGACAAGTTCGAACTTGCTAATAAAAGTTTGTATGTTTTTTCATGGTTTTGAACCACTTATAAGATTTAAATTTATTGTTAAAAGATGAGTCATCTAAAGAGATGGAAGAAAGCAAAGAAGGATTCAGAAAACATAGTTCAGATGTTTATTCTGGCAAAAATGTAAGTGTTTCAAAAACAAGTTATTTTAAGAATAATACTCACTTATCATTAAGGCCAGAATCTGGGCGGAAAAAACTATCCTACATATCTAGAGCGAAAAATGTCCCGATTCCAGTTGAAAGAAAATATGGCTTTTATAGAAGTGATGCCAATTCTTTTATGAATCATTCTTGTGATATTAAAGGGAGGCCTCATTTTGTTGTAAATACGACAGCTGCCACTTCTTTAACTGATGTGCCTAAAATTGAATCTGGTCATGATTTTAATGGAAATGTTTCGTTTAGTACTCGTTCCGCATTATGCAACTTTACCACTTCTGTTTCCGAAATTTCTAGTTTTAATCAAGTGTTGAGTTTCCAAACAAATCCTCATTATGAAATTTCTATACCCATGTCTATTAATCATAAACAAAGAACAGCATATACTGAACATAGAACATTTAGCCCCAAAGTCGCAAATTCACCTAACTCTTTTACTACTAATAGATTTTTTTCATCAATACCTAATTCAAGCATCAGATATCATTGCTCAAAAAGTGTTCCAACAAAATATACTCCTTCAGAACCCTATTTTAAAGTTCCAGATCGAACATCTCGTGAAAATATCGCTATAACTGAGAAATATTCAAGATATGTTAAATATACACTGCCAGATACTTGTTTGATTAAAGATACTAGTGTCAAATTGAATGATCTTCCAATATTTGAAACTTCAAGTTTTCCTAAAGGCCCTTCCATGACTTGCAAAGTTGACTATAGTGACGATCAATTGAAACAACGAAACTTCTCTTCAAAGAAGTGGAACCACGTTCCGATTTCACAAGATTTTGGTGAAAGTTCAAAAGGCTTAGATGAAACTGATAAAATGCTTTTTCCAGCCTTACCTTCTAATCATAATCAACAGGGAAAATTGAGTTCTAGTAGTACTAATATTTCACCTGAAAATTCAACTACAGAAAATTCTGTTTCCGAAAATATGCATTCAGTAGATGGAAGTGAAAATATCTTAATAGTTTCTAGTAGTGCAACCTCTACGATTCCTCAAGCTTCTTATGCTGATGTTATACGCATGTCTGGGACATGTAGTGGAACCCAAGGATATGTTGCTTTGGATTACGATAAAGCTGAAATCCCTGAACCTAATCAAACATCGCAATCAAATTCTATTCAAGAGAAGCAGCCAAATGATGACAATCCTCAAACAGGTAACTCTGATTGGGTAATTTCAAGATTATCACAAGTTGATTTGAATGCACCCGATTCAGTAAACAGCATTGCATTGACTTCCTCGAATCAAAATGGGCAGAACTTTATTGCATCTCGACCTATTGTTGTTAGTTTAGAAAAGCCAAGTTTTTATAATTCAAGTTTGCAAACTTGTAAAAGTGTTTTGAGTGCACTTTCTTCTCAAGCTTCCGCTTCTCTTCCAGATAAAGTTGTAGAAGATTTACCAGTTGTTGACTATTTAACCAATTTAGATAAAACCTCCTCAGACAATAATTCGTCACTTGGATCAACAAATAGATCTAGTGTGTCATCAGATTTTGCAACAAGTATAACAGACACACAAGCGGCAAGTATAAAAACTGATTCTATATATAGCAGTCCAAGTAGTGTTAGTTCATCAGGTGATGCATTTAAACCAATTGAGAACAGAGACCTAATTATAGATAACATTTTGAATAAAGCTGTTCCCCCTGTGATTATAATGGACAATTGCTCTTCTGATAACATAACAGAAATCAGTTTTGGTATAGAATATGATGAAATGTTAAAACTTTGTTCTGATAGTATGGAAGACACTGTGCCACTTACTGCAGATGCTGCTGAAAACTTGCCATTTGACAAAATGGATGTAACTGATAGTCTTCATCTTAATTCTTCAACACTGCCTGAACAGATATCGGTCCCTTTACAATTAGAAGTTGAAACACCTAATTGTAGTATAATTTCTGTTAAAGGAAGAAACTTATATTGGAAAGACCCTGACGCAGATTATAATGGAAGTAATCATATGCAGTTAACAGAATATTTTGCTGGAGGTAAGAGTCTATCTTTAACATACTAGCGGAAAAACTAGATTTTACAAATTTCTGTTGACTTTTTTTAATAGTATAATAAAAAATTATCCTGATTTTAAAACTATAAACAATGCCATGAAATAAATTACAATGAGACAAGTTAATTAAAACAATCTTTGAAATAGTTTTTATACATAAATGAATAAATTCAATACCTTTTTGAAAACTTAAATAATTTTAATGACTGATATTTTCGTTACTATAAATTTTAAAATAATATAATTTTTAAAACTATAAACAATGCCATGAAATAAATTACAATGAGACAAGTTAATTAAAACAATCTTTGAAATAGTTTTTATACATAAATGAATAAATTCAATACCTTTTTGAAAACTTAAATAATTTTAATGACTGATATTTTCGGTCTTCAAAAGTTGAGTCGTAATTTTTTTGCTATGATTGATTTGATTTTATAATTAACTTAATTTATTCTAAAAAGTATTGTTAGATTTTATTGAATATTTGTAATTCACTTTAAAAAAAAAATATTTCTAAGGCACTATTATATGATTTACATTTAATTTTTTTAATTGTTAAAATGAATGAGTTTTTTTTATTTATTTTATTAATATCATCCTACGAGTTTGTGCGAAATGGACAATGCTGCTACATTTAAAATTTGTTATTGTAACTTTCAAGAAAAACTGATATTTGTAAGCATTACTTATTATGCTTATAAACTATAAGTTATGCTTTATTTTAATTTGAAGATCTGAAACGTGTTTTCACTCTATTTAATGCTTTAAAATCCTTGTATTTGTGCTTAAAACTATTTTAAAGCTTGTAGGTATATTTTTTTTAGAATGCAGTCAATAAGATTTTTTGTACCAGAGTGGTTTCAGATACTTTATACATCTTTAATTTTTTTTGTATTTCAGAAAGGAAAGAGTACTAATTTATATTTATTTCAAAAATTAATGCACTCTTTTGTCTTTTAGCCTGGGAAGACATAGAAAAAGATTATAAAAAAGGTGTGTTTTATTTTACATTTTAAAAATATATTTGCCTGTTAAAAATACTTTTACAATGTTTTTAATCATTTCACATGAATAGCCAGATTGTGAAGTAATTTTTGCCAAAATATTAAAATGGGGAAATTTCATAATTTTTTGTTGCTGAAACCTAAAAATAGCTTATATTAAAAAAAAAATGTGCTCCAAATATTTAAGTATTTAAAAAAAAATACTATGATACAGAATCTTAAAAGAAGTTTTTTAAGTATATGAAAGTTACAGTTTACATACAGATCCGATAGTTGCCAGTGCACGGCTAACCTTAAGATGCATTTCCATTTTTTTTTTACTTTTAACTTAACCTATCTTAATGGTAAGGATTTTGTAATTAATTTTATGTGTTTGGTGTTAGTTAAGTTATAATCTTCAGTATTTCATAAGTAATTTGACTCTTTAAATTTTTTTTGTAAATTGTTGAATTTCCTTTTTTAGCACATTTTCAATTCAAATGAACTTTTAAAAAGCATTCAACACATTTAATACAGTTCTAACTTCTTTTAATTTGTCCAATTGTTCCTTCAGTAAAAGAGAAGGCATAAAGTAAGGGTATTTGGTTATGAAGTAAACATTGTATTTGTGAAAAAGGTCGCAAGTAAAAGCAAGTATTTGCTTTTATTTCTTTTTCCAAGTAAGAATCCAGTTATGTGCCTATAATTTTTGTTTAAAGACATTTGATCTGATTAGCTGATGATCAAATATCTAAAAAGTATAATCAAAACTGGAAAACAAATATTAAGCCAGAACAAATACTCAATTTGATTTTTCTACCACAAAGTTAGAGAAAACATACAAGTAATGTTTATTATATATAGTACATCAATAGTCTACTTACATCGATCTATACTTTCAGTGTTTTGAAAAAAATATATAAATTGCTTCTAAATTATTTGGTGTTTTGAGAATATTATTCTTTTGAGAATTTTTAAACTGTTAAATAACCAAAGCAATTGTTATACATAATGATAAATGTCTATCTTTCTGTTTTACACACAAAAAATGTTTAGTAACTACAATATCTATCATGATATTTAAAAAGTTTTTCAGTTTAAAGAGGGGTTTGCCATCGATTATTCTATTTTGTTATCTGACCCTGGATTTACTTTGAGTTAAATTCTGCAGTCACCAATTGCCCATATATGTAGCTGTAGTGCAAAGCGAGTTTAATCCAATATGACAGAAGTGATTCAAGCAGACTACTTCACTCTAAAAAAAAAAATACTTAAAAAAAATAATGACCTTGCAGCAATAGTTTGGCCACGATAGTATTTAGGACACAAAAATTCTGTTAGTAATTTGTTTTTAAAGTTATTCAGAAAACATTGAAAAATCAGGAAGTTTTGTTCTAAATTTGCAGTAGCAACCCTGTTAAATATTTTACTAAAGCTGAATTTGTGTGGATTTATAATTTTGTCATCATATATGTAGTTATATATAATTGTAATAAAATTTATTCTTATAGGTTCATCTAATGGAAATGGGAATATTCGTTACTTTGAGGAACTATAAAAATGCTTCCTAGATATATGGATGAAAACATGTTGCTGGAAAAGTAAAGGCAATTAGGTTGTACCTATTGAAACTTTTGTAAATAGCAACAAATGCACTTAAAATGTTAAGTTGTTGCATTTTTACTTGATTGAAATTTTGTCGGCATTAGTATGCTGAAATTCTAATTATGTTAAATGTTGAACTTTGTATGACCTTGTTTTATTACTGTTTAGTTTAATACATACATTTCAGTATGCTAGTATTAGTTTTATGACTTGTTGAACTGTTTAATATTTAATTTTAAAAGTGCCATATTTATAACAAGTGTTATATAATTTGTTAGATTTAAATATGAGTTTTTGTTTGTCGTTTGTTTAAGGATAGGTGTTTGAATGTTACATTTTTCTTGATGTAATATACTACCTTTTTCAAAGGTGCCATGTTATAGGGCATGTTTGAACAGACAAAAAATTCAAATCCTCAAGATAATTGTTTAAAAATGGAAATTTTCTTTTTTTGATTTATAATAGAGAAATTAATGTTTTTTCTATGATATTCCAAACTTATTGTTAAACTGCAAAGTGTATTTGTAGTCTTTTTTTTAAAAACTACTCAAAGGTCCCCTCACTACCTAAAAATATTATTCAATGTTCTCATATTTGGCAGTAACTCAGTGTTGTACTACTATTTTTGTGTATCTGATTTTGGACTCTTTGATATTAGTTATTTCCCCCAAAAAATCTAAATATACTTGATTAATTTAGAACTGTAATTTTTAACAAAATAAGTAATTTTTCTCTATTTACCTTCTGAGCAATTAGAAAAAAGGCAAAAGTGTAAAGTTGTTTTCTTTGAAAAATAGTTTACTTTATAATCCCAATGCAAGTATATTATGTATATATTTTTTAATTTTTATAATTTTAGAAGATATAGATTCTAACACACAAACAACTCAAGACTTTACATTTGAAAAATATTTCAACTTACATTTTTTTTTTGAATTTAAAGTTTATGTGCATTGCTAGAAAATTAGAAATCCATGGACAACTTAAGTCGTTCAGTTCCGCCAGAGGGTTAAATAGCACAATTATAGTTCTCTAATTTTAAATATTTGCATTAAGTCAAAATTCTTTCGGTCTTGTTACTATAGCCCCTCTTTAATTTGATTATATAAGTGATAAATATAAATTAACAAAATCATATAAGATATAATTAAAAGTTTTTTTAGATTCTAAGACAGTCTCTCCCCGAGAACTTGTACAGATTAGCAGTGCTTTGTGATTTAAACTTTTTTGAATGGTTATACAAATTGCTAGTAAAAATGGGTTATGAATCCATTCTTGTCTTTCAAGTTTTTTTTATTTAAATAATCCATATAAAAGCTTGTTGTATCATATTTTTTAAAATACGTAAGTAAGGAAAATAATAAAAACTACCTATAAACAGATAACAGATTAATATTATCAGATATGGAATATTATGGTGCAGATAGTATTTTGTCAAATCAATCTAAAGCAATAATTTATATAAAGTTGCGTGTTTTGAATGATTTCGGTTTAAAATTTTGTATTATATTCATTTTGCCTAAATATTGCTCATTTTCAATGCTTATACAAATTTTGACTATTTGCCAATTATATACAATCATTTATATGAAAATTGGTTTGTTTGGAAATGTCCTTTGTTTAATATGTTTCTTCATGAAGCAAGCTGCAATCTAGTTCTTTGGTTCATTTTTAACTGATATTAGAGCAATTGTTGACGGGTCTGGTCTGTTGATTGAAAATTTACTTATAAAATTCTTATAAATGTATGCTTTTTAAAATTCTGCATTTTTCAAAACTTGAAATATCTTATTCATCATACCTATATCACATTAATTTAAAACTGTTTAAAGTATGTTTATTAATTTAAGGTATATTATTAGTTTCATTTATGGTAAATTTTAATATGTTATATAAAGTAAAAAAATAAATAAAAAAAAATTAAAAGTGTTTTTTAAAAAGAAGACTGTTTTTCTTTGAATTTTTGCATTTAGAGAATTCTTGTAGTATTATAATTTATTAATTTTAAAATTTTATTTTAGGAAAATGGTTTGGAACATTTTCAATTGTTTCTTTGTAGTTTTAGTGTTATCAAAAGGTGGTTTCTCGCTCACCTTTTGCCTGTATAATCAGAGTTTAGATTACCTTAAATTTAATTTGTGTTATTTTCATGTATTGATATACATAAATGGTTACATTTCATATTTATTGAAATGTTATGCAGTGAGTTAGTATTGTATTATAGTATGTTTCAAAATATATACATATATTAATAATACTCAGTAGTGATTTTGTTATGATTTAGTAGTTGTCTATTCTAAAATTTAAATAATATTTATGTGTATGCAAATTGTGATAAAAAACCCCATTGTTTTGTGAAAGTTTTCCTGTTTTAACTGTATTCCTTCTCTAAACATTTCTGAAATCTTGCTTAAATGCTATGCGTTGTTTAGCAGTTCATACAAGTTTTAGAAAATGTGTGCTTTGTTGTAAAGTTTAAAGCCTACACTGCTTTCTCAAGTGTCATATATGTTACTTAATTTGCTAATATCTACAAAAGTTTTTACAAGTATCTTTTTCTTTAAGTTAGAAAAATTGATTGTAATGTAAACATTCCATCAACATGCATACTATAATTAAATGTTTATTTAATACCTGAGCTATTATTGTTGAGTCAAAATTTTGCTTGCAAAATTGCTAGTCATTAATATTATTGAGCATTGATAATATTTAAATGTACAAACTCCAACTGTTTATATAGTCTTTAGGCAAGCCCTTGTTTTTTGTTATTATACCTTGCCTTATCTATTTATAGAAATGCGTTAAGTTATTGTTTGATGTTTAGAATAAACTAATTGTGTGCTAAGGTCTCAACCTTTCGCACTGTTTTCATGTAATTTTCCTCTTTACATATAACCATTCCAGTTTTATATTTAGTCATCTGTAAAATTTTCTTGTGCAGATTGCCTCAGGGTTGTCTAAAGTTCATGAGTTCTATAAGTACTTAAGCCCTATAGCTAAGTGAAGGCACATTGGGTTGATTTGCAGGACTTTTTAAATTTTTGTGATGTCTGGATTATGTTTGTTTTGTAGAGTTATTCTTGCAATATACATGCTCACTTATACTTAATTAAAAGCAATAAACATGTGTAACATATTTTCACAATCAAGGGCTTACTGTTAAAATCTTAAACAAGGAGTAAATAAGTCTAGATGGATCTAGACTTATTCACATCTAAGTCGAGTTTTCCTTATTTTTTATTAAATATTATTTATAAATTAAGTTTTAGACATATATGCTTGTATGATATGATGACTGTTTATATGTTTACATTACTTTAATAGTTAATACTTTTGATAATTAAATACTGCTATATATTATTATAAAGTAATAAGTTATTATAAGCAATGAAGGATTTTTCTTTATAAAATTTACTTTATGTTTGTTAATATTAATTTTAAAGATTTTGAACTATCAAAAAATAAAAAGAGATTATGGAATTTTTTTTGAAACTTAGGTGTTTGTAAATAGTTTTATAGTATCATAAAATAGGATTTAAAATTTTATTAATGTTTTTAATGACCAATGGTAAGATTATAAAACTCTTAAATTAAAAAATATATATATTTAAATTTTTTGTTGAGAATATTGAAATTGAATTATTTTTTTGCATTAGATTACAACCTTAATTGCAAAAAGTGGCTGCTGTTTAAAAAAAAAGGTGACTTTGTGTAGTATAAAAGTAGTAGTTATGAAATAATGCATGTGATATTCCAAAATAAGTTAAATTAGGATATATTTAAGGTTAAATACTACATGCAAAAGTTAAAAGTGGTATTACTTAGTTTTATTGTGAGGTTTCATTGTAGGATTGTGAGTTTGTTTTAGATAAAATTATATTTGGTTAATTTCATTATCTCCGGGAAATTTCTCAATTTATTAAAAAAATTAAGTTAGCATAGAGTAACATAATATTTAATGAAACAAGTAATTTTTTGCTGATATTGAAAGATTAAAGTTTATATATATATATATATATATATATATATATATATATATATATATATATATATATATATATATATATATATATATATATTATATATATATATATATATTATATATATATATATATATATATATATATATATATATATATATATATATATATATATATATATATATATATATATAAAATATAAAATTGTCAAGGTTGCATATGAGCCTATTTGAAATAATATTTTGTGATTTAATCTAACGAACAACTAATTTTTATATAATTAAAAAAAGGTCTTGGAGTTTTAACAACTTGAATTTGAATTTGGAAAAGTATATGAAACAATGACTTCTTTTAGATTCCCATAAACAAACTAAAAAAAATCCATGTCAATTGCTAAGAATTTTTTAATTTTATTTCTAGAATATGATTGATTAACTATACTTTTTATGCTAATTAAAGTATGACCTATTTACTACTCTAAAAAGTAAAATTTTCCTTTTGAAAAATTGTCATGTGCAATTTTAATTGAATGTTAATTTAAAATACTTAATTCTTTCAAAAGTGTGATGCTGTATTTATATTTGTGTTTAAAGTGTAAATTTTGCAGATTCAAAAAAATTGTATATATTTATAATGGACTTGCATTGTATCTAGAACTAAAATTTTATTAATAATAGGTATTTATTAAAAAATTTCAATATACTATAACACTACTGATAGTGTAATCCTTCATGCAAACAGTTTGAAATGTGAAATAGAAAGGCAATTTGTTATATAATTAAGCAATATTATTTACATAATAGTTATATACTCATATTAAACACAGTTTTTATAGTTAGATAATGTTTTTCATATTTTTCTTCACACTATAATTTCAGACCATTTTAATTATGAAAATGTTAATTTCTTTAAATGGGTTATTTGTTATAGTAAAGACAAAAATTTGTGCACAATTTGGTTAAAGATAGCTTGATTTAATGAAACAATATATCAAGGAGTTTAGCGATTCGCGAGTCAAATTTAAAGAAAACACTTTTAATGCGTATGAAATTTTTTTCGAAATGGAAATGTCATTATTATAAAGTTGCTCATAATTAATAATAAGCTTTTAGTAATAAAAATATAACATTAAAATACTAAATGCATACACTATACAGTAGCTTCCAAAAGTGATGGTACTCCTTGAATTTATAACAGCCAAGTAGGATAAAATGATTAAAAATCAGTATTTTTCGAAAATTAGCGTAGTTATATTGTATGATTACAATATAGGTTTTTATGGGCATTTTCTGTGAGTGGCTCTAAGATTGATTATAAGAGAGCACTTATTCTGTGCTTCCTCTGTGAGTTATAATGTTTTCATTACATAATAATTTTTTTTTATTATAATTGACTTAATTGTGATTCAAGTTTTCATGTTAATTTTTTTTATTTCCCTTTACATTTGAAAATGTGATTAGCTTTCTGAAAGTTTAAATAGGGCACTTAAATAGATGTTTTTAGTAGCTTTTATTTTGCTCTTCACAGATATAAATATTTTGATTATCTTTCTATTGAAATTGTTCATTCTGTATTGTGTGTTTTCTTTTTCTAAAAATAGTTCAGATTCTATTTATAGGTTGAAACCTTGATTAATAGAAATTCCTAGATCATTATCAGAAAAAAATCCTTAAACATTCATATTTTACTTTAAGAAATTCTAATTGTCATATCAATAGTAGACGGAAAACCTGGTATTTTCCTGAAAGTTTAAATTGTTTAAAAATAATGGCAGTGTGATTTTTGCATTTTCATCTGAAGGATACTATAAACAGCATGCCAGTTTATTGGATTATGGTCTTGATATATATATTTTGTTGATAGAAGACTTAAAGACATATAATCACAACAGTATTGTCTTTTGTATATTATATGAAATAAACGTTTAGTGTATAGTAATGTAAGTGCAATCAATTTAAAGTAATAAAACTGTGATATATATTTATAGATTAGATAGATGTTGCGTAGTTTGTCATTTAAGTGCTCACAATTGACACATACTCTATTTGTGTCACTTATGGTTTTTAGTCAATGTAGGAAAAATAATTAAATGGTAATTTTTATATAAAAAAATATTGAATACCCAAAACATTTAATTTATTAAAAGCTGTTCTGCAATTATAAAAATAGGATTTATGTGCACTATTTTGGTATTATTAAAGTGTACTATGTGTTTTAAGTGTCAACCAAATTAGTAGAACACATAAATGTCATTAAAAATTATTGCATTATTTTCGCTGGTATAATTACTTTCATGAAAGTATTTTGAACCATTAACACTGCATTAGTAGCATTTTTCTGCCATCTATGTTATTCCAATGCAACTACCCATCATTCTGGTGGGTGTTACTAATGTAATGTTAAATTGTTTTGCCTATTATATTATGCATTAGATCTAGCAACTATTTGACCAATGTATGCTTTTATGTGAATTTGTTCATGCATAAGATTATATGTAGTTACGTTTAATTTTGTAAAAATATTTTAGCAAAAATCAATAGTTCCTTTGCTTAACAATGTAAGATTTTTCTCTTGCTCATGATATAAAAAGTGTAGATAAAATATATAATAATGATTGCATTTGTAATTAAGTGTGGTGATACATGCAGCCATTCACAATATTTGATTAACATGAGTGATTCAGTTTGATAACCATAATTGAAATATGTATAACTTATGTTGAATTATTTAATAAAATAAAATTTAAGCTTTATTTGTATTTTAATGTGGTACACATGGTTATTACATTCTTCACCTGTAAGTTTTTAGATCTATAATTTATTACATTTTTTAACGATCCTCCTTTAAATAGTTTGCAATATTTGCAATCCCGAAGAGAAATATTTCTATTTTAATTCTCATTTTGTGTTGTGTTCTTTGAAAAAAAAAATAAGTTTTAGAATAAAATGAAATAATTCATTAGTACATTCAAATTTTTTTTTAATAAGTAGGCTAAAAAAATAAACATTTTTTAAATGTAATGAAATGTCTGTAAGTTATGCTTATATGAAATATAAATATGAAAAACACCTCAAATGTTAAATTTATATTCTTGACAAAACTTAATTTCTAAAGCTGATGAAAGATACCAAGGATAATGCAGAGGTCATTCTAATAAACTGTATAGTAAAACTTTAAAAAACATTTAAACAATATATTTTTAATTAATATGTATTAAAACAATATATTTTTTATTTCAATTATTCTGTAAAGTTGGGATAGTTTCATAGAATAGTGAAATCATTGTTTTGCTTTCTAGTGGGAAATTGGGGTTTTGTTATTTCGATTTGTTTTATGTCTGTAAATGATTACATATAATTTTATAAAAGTCAAATGAGCTGTAAAACACTATAAAGATTTTTTTGTATTTAGAGTATTAACCATTTTATTGTTTGTGCATACAAATAAATACAATACTTGATGATGTTGAAAATAATAAGCAGTTCAATTTTGAGTATTAGCAGTAAATCATCAACATACAAAATATTTACATTTCACAATAGTCTGGAGTCTAGATATAAGGTTAAGATTGCATTTATAACCTGCATTTAAGTAATTAGTAATACAATAAGACTATTAAACACTTTAAATACAACAATCCTTTTTTAGTATTTGTTGCTCGTTATTTGACGTTAATAACAACTTTAAGCAATACCTGATGCATGTTTTCTATTTTTTTTAAAATTCAACCTTATAAGGGTGATTGAGGCACAATAGGCAAGTTTTTTTTTAAAATTTATTCTTAAAGCTTGATTTAACAGTCCATATATGAAATAAGTAAAAATGTACGAAGCTATGGATGCTCATGGTAAAATGAAAAGCAGCCATTTCATGCAGGATTGTTTTTTATGCTTCTTAAAGTAACATTTTCAAATTTATAGTTTTCTACTGACAAGAAAATACTAACACCGACGATGGAACTACTGTTTTGGAAAGTTAAAATATACTGCAAGTCATTTATATATGGAATTTTAATAAGAATCTTAGTAAAATTTGTTGTTCTTCAGTGTTATTAATGAGACACAGTGGGCTTATGTTTAAGCAATGAGCTAAACTTTGTCTGAAACTCGAGCTTTCCAAACCTCATAGGGTCATACTTTAAGATGTCATTAAATATTTTATTTTCAAACTTATAAAATTAAATTTAATTTTGAGTTTATAAAATATTTTCCAATTAGATTTTTTTTATATAAGTCATGCTTTAAATATCAATACAATTTTGTTAAATTTAAAGGTATTCCTATATTTTATTGTGATATGAAGTGGTATGCTAATTTAAAACAACTGATCATGTTTGGAATCCACAACAATTTGTCCTCTAAAATGATTCGCTTGATGAGCTAACACTAAATGCCTATTTTTTTCGTACTCTATCCCCCCCCCCCCCCTCCTAAAAAAAACTGGTTTAAGAAAATAATAGAAAAAACAGAGAAGTTCGAGGAATGTTAATTTTTTAAAAAAAATATTTCAATAAGCATTGCCATTTAAGTGTAAGCAAACTAAAAAATTATCACTGCTCCATCCTTTCCTACTCCAAAATTTTCATTTAAAAAAAATAATTAAAATTTTTTTCGTGGGTGATATAATGTAATTTGTACAAAAATGCATGGAGTTAGTTTAACGAGTCATATTTTTTTTTCCCAATTTTTATTGAAATCTTTAATTTCTTCTTCAAAAGGATTTAAAAGAACAAAATACATATGTTTATTAAGGCACACATATATTGTTTTAGAATTTCAGCAAATAATTATTTCTAGTTATAAAAATGTTTAGATAAAATATGCATTTTTAGCTAAAAATTTCATATTAATTGCGGTGCGTTTCAATTTTTTTTAAAACTCAATAATAATTAAAAAAAAAACCTTAAAATAATAAACAAAAAACTTATGATAATTGATAATTATCTATTAATTTTCCGCTATCAAAAATATCAAATCATATTTTGCTCAGTAGTATTTCATATACATGACCAGTCATTTGAACCAGGTTCTTGCCTTGTGTTTTATACTAGCTCTTCTTGGCAATACAATATATAGTAAATGCAAATAAATACAGTAGTTTAACAAAATCGTTATAACAATTTAAATCTAAGTAGGTTTTTACCCATGATATTGTTATTAAAAAAAGCTACATGTAGTTTATTAAGTCATTAAAATTGAAGTTTTAGTTTTTGGTCAACTAGAACTTATACATGAAAATACGTGGCACACGAATATAAAACACTAGTGTAACTAAACTATTACCCATATAGAGACAAACATATCAAGAATTAAAAAAAAAATCTTAATAAAAATACATGCTTTATAAGTATTTTACAAACAACTTATTTTTAAATGTTTTTTATTAAAAAAAAAAGCTTTCGATTTCTTAAACAATTCAAAAAATCCAGAGCTATTTAAATTTTCACTACTTTCGAATCGCTTTCTAAACCTTAAGTTTCGCTTCTTACCAAGCACAGCCCTGGTCTGAACCTTTTCAAAATAACTTAACATTTCCCAATTCCATCGATTGATAACGATAACTAACATCTCTAATTTGCTTCTACTTGGTTCTCAATTTACATGCGTCGGGTGGCTGCCATTTTCCCTATCACCAAGGCTAATCCGCTGATGTTATCAATAACAAAGAATAAGAAGGGTTTCTCTTGAATGTTCATATGAAGGGTTTCTTGTCCACTAGCTGGTGCTGGTTGTTGGTGGTTAATGCCATTTCCATTCTTAATGTTGACATTGATCTTGTGAATTAAATTGGTGATATGGAGCCATCGGAAGTCGCTCATCCCCAAGAGTTCGGCAAAGCCTGGCGTGAATAGGTCAACGAGGCCACTTCTAAACAAGGCCTGGGTCAAGTTCTTTGGGCTGTCCTCGAAAGATATGTGTGGCATCTGAAAATGGAAATTAGAGCATTTTTTATCAAGGAAATAATGAGTTCATTGGTGATTCCTAATTAGCAGGGAAAGATCTTAGTTCTTAATGAATTGGATGATTGAAATGTATCTAATTAGAGAAAAAGATATTAGTCCTCGACGAATAAAGACGTGACCTTATTCAGGCGTGAGATCAGTGTTCTCTAAATCTTTGAATATGTTACGTGATAATCCTATTTATTTTTAGTTGGTATAATGTAAAGAAAGTAGCATGCATGGAACGCATTCTCCGGAACAATCCCGTGTTTCGGTAACACAAGACTATTATCTCCAATATTTGAGTTATGCTTATGATGTTCTTTAAAATAAGTTTCAGTGGGAAGATGGAAAAACCATGAATGGAATTGCGCTTCTCATATTTGTAAAAAAATTTATAACAGGTGCACTGTAAAAAAAATGTGCTTAAAAATGAGTACACGGACGTACTTGTTTTTCTTTGAGTATAATTGCATCGTAAATGAGCGACAACGTACTCAAATTTAATTAATCGTACTTTCGCAAAAATGAGCAGTATGGTTTAATATTAAATAAAAACTCGTCTTATAGAACATTGCGTTAAGAATATTAAAATACAAATACAACGTTAAAATACGCTTTTTATTGCGTATTTTAACGTTGTATTTGTATTTTAATGGTTTAATATTGCTAATATCAGCTTCTGTTCAAGCCATCTTAACAAAGCGACCTGGCAAACTTAAAATAGTTGCTTAGAAGATGTTTTTCCACATTATTTGAGGTTGATTGCTTAAATGGAAACTGAGTTATTACGACTCAATTATCTACTTTCCGTTCTTTTGCCACGCCTATTTAAAATTACTTCTGTTTCGCTGTGGTGGTACAACGGATGTGCCCCAGGACTTTGGTGCGGACGACACCAGGAAGGCGGGTTGGGTTCGATTCCCGGCAAGTCCTGGTTGTGATTGTTGAAAGTGATTTATGAAGGCAGCTTATGTAGGCAAGCAACTTCTTTTTTTTTTATTAATTTTACTCATTTTTGAATACATCTCTTTTTCAAAAATGAAACTTATGTATTCGGAGCTATGATAAACATCGAAAGTAATCAAAAATGAGTGAATTTCACTTATTTTTAAGTACTTATTTTTAACAGTGTGCTTTCTCTTTTGACTAGCTTTGAGAGACGTTATCTACGACCCATACTAACTTCAAAGAATGCTGCATCAGAAAATCTGCTGTATCTTGTATCCTGTTACAGCACAAGTCCCGAGTGTCAGAAAAGCTCACTCAAATGTTTGGGTATGTGCGTTTATAACACAAGACATGGCTGCAGTAACAGGAATATAGACGATGAAATCCATGACGATTTCCAAGTCGATATAAATGACACAAGAGAATAAATAACCTCACATGCAAACGTCTCCCATTCCGTATTAACTGACAATTTTTACATCCTTATTTAATCCAATTTGATATTTTAATGTTCCTAATTTCTTTTAAAATTTAAATATGGGATAAAATAAATATTAATGTGCATAATGTTAATGTATTTAGGTATTTATTTTATGCAAGGTATTTATAACAACTCATATAAGAAAAGAGGTCAGATGATCCTGGCGTCGGCTTTGATAGATGATAATGAGAAACACATGAAAACTAGCTTTAAGAAAACAAAGTAACTATTTCACAGACGTTTTGAGCTTATAATTTGTGTGTTTATGCCGAAGTTAAATTGCACTATACTATATAAAAAAGTCCCGATTTGTTTTTAATTATGTTCAGATCAAAGTCTAATTGCACTGTACTATTTTATAGTGTGGTAAACGATAAACGAAAGCTTTTAATTCTTGTATTTTTTTTTATTTTGAGAAAACAAGAATATTAATTTTATAATTTCAAACATAGCATTTTACGAAGCAATAATCCACTATGTTGAAGTTGATTGTTATGTGTTGCCCATTCTTTAAGGTTTAAATGGAAATTTGTGTTTAAAATAATTATAATAGAGATAAATATAGTTTGTTTCGAAAATGTTGAAAAGTTATCAGATGAGAGCTTTTTAGTACATGAAATTGCAAAAATATCGTTCATAATTTCAATGCATCGGACCAGAGTTCGAATTAAAACCCTTCATATATCCAGAAATGACAAGTTAGTTTCTTGATATTTTAAATATTAATAAACTGCAACTAACATAGATGTCCGAATTCCGACTGTCTCTGACTGATCGTTATTTGATGATTACAAATACTGTCTTCTAATATCATCTAATTGGGTAGCTAAAATAATTTAGATCATGCGTTTTAATTTTTGCGTATTCATGTGCACTCCCCAGCATGCAAATCAGAGAAAACCTTCATTTAAACAATTAAATAAAATTCTATCATTTATGAATGTTTCAGAATTATATGAAAAAAAAAACTTCAGCACCCGTAGATTATCTGCAGAAAATCAACACTTCTCAATAAAACCTTAATATACTTGATAAAAAAAGTTTTTTTTTTAAAGACTTTTTTGCTGACTTTTGTAGGACTTAGCTAAGGGTTCAAAGATTTTCTAAAATTTTCTTTTGTTATTAAAAATTGATTAATGAGTTATCTCTCTTGAAAATGTAATGCAATCTGATTAAGCAACTTCATTATTGTACTTACACCACACATTTATTAATTAAATAGTTTATGATTTGAGCTGTATAAAATAAATCCCCGAAATGCATGTTCATAAAGTAAATAATGATACTAATGAAAAAATATATTTACTTTATTTGAATTTTAACTAGTAAAAATCTTAAATATTAGTTAAATTTTTTAGTTAAATAGTTATATAAGCAAGTAATTCAAATCTTAGAAATACGCTAATTACGAAACTATATAAAAAACTTGTCCTCGAGTTTTCCAAATCTCTTTGAGGCATAATTTTATTTAAAAATTTCAGACGAAAATATTTTTATTAAATTTAAGGAATTTGCGACTTAACTGCGATGTCTATTGTTATTCAAGAAGGAATATTTTACGATGAATTAAGTTTCAACAAATTAGTAGTAATTGTTTTAGAATCGTTTAAATAAAGGAAACAATCACAAAAAAAATTCCGGTTGATTTTTCTATTAAATAGTAAAAAAAGAAGACGTTATAATATAGTTAAATAAGAAACAAGTTTTTCAGTATATGTCTAAAAGTTTCCAATTAGTTAAATTCTATCATTGAAAGTGCATTCAATAAATTAAGATAATTTAATTTTTTATGTAAACTTTTTATAGGAATGAATAATATAGAATCATACAAGTGCATAATAAATTGCCAATTTAATTTGAATATTAATTTTTTTGGGGGGAATTTTGAATTTCGCTTACTTTTAAGTAATGATATTAATATGTAAAATAAACTGATAAATACGATATAAATTGTCCATAGAGAAGTTTATAAAGTAAAAGTTGTTGTTTTACTTTCGCAACACAAAACATATTTGAGTAAATCCAAAGTAGTTAAGATGCAAATGCAAACTATTAACCGTTGTGTGGATTTTGGGAATTTTGAATTTAGCTTACTTTTAAGTAATGATATTAATATGTAAAATAAATTGATAAATACGATATAAATTGTCCATAGAGAAGTTTATAAAGTAAAGCTATAGTCTTACTTTCGCAACACAAAAAATATTTGAGTAAATCCAAAGAAGTTAAGATGCAAATGCAAACTATTAACCGTTGTGTTGATTTTTTCCCCGATCAATTAGGTTCCAAATAGGTTGAAATACCGTCAATATTTTTACAAAAAATGCCAGGAAACGAAGGTATTCGAAAAAAAACAACAACAAAAAACATACAAGCATAATCGTGTCCCTATTCTGATTTCAGCGACGGGCGGGCAGTGACCTCGCCACTGAGTGTCAGGTAACATGACAATTCTCAGTTACATTTGACTACGAATCAGAAATAGTCCTTTTAAAACGAACCGAATAAAAGGATTATATATAAAAAAGTATGCGATTATCACCGGAATGTGGTGTTCTGTTTGCATTTCCTCGCTCTATGTAGGCTTATGCGCGTTTAATTCCTTTGTGTGAAATGATGTCGCGTTCTCCATTGTGTTTAATAGTGATTATTTAACCAAATGTGTGTTTATGAGGAATAGTTAACTATTAATCATACGTGCGTAGGTTTGCTTGTATGATTTTAAATGGTTTAACTATTATTTAAAAAAAATATTTATCGGAATGAAACTATATGCATTTTATTTCTATGTGTGAAATTGTAGCCGTTCCATAATTTTTTTTTTTTTAGTTTTTCAGATAAATGAGTGTCTAGTACCATTATGAAATAAATTATTGTAACTATTAGGTACTCTAAAATATATTTTTTACATTTACATAAATACAAATATTGATGACAAACTACAGGCTCTTAGTCCAGCAATTTTGTTCCAGTTTATTGCAAATCAGCTCGCCAAAATAAGTTACTTTCAGAAGCTAAGAATAGGCTCTCGAATGTATCTAAAAATTAGGTCTTTTTATCTGAATTATAAAATATAATTTAGCGTAAGATGAATCATTTTTAATTAAAATCCGATTCTGATGAGTATTTATTAAATTTATCTACGTTTGCAATAAAGCTTTATTTTGTACTAATTGTTAAAATACAATTTTTGTTAAGATAAACAAAGATAACGAAAGAAGAACTTTTAAAATAAACCAAAATTATCTTATAAAATTTGTATAGTTTTCTAATGATAATAAATCTAAGTTTGATGATTTTTAATTTACAGCTTAATCAGTTATGACCAGGTATAAAGCACTTATGTATTTTATTATTTGTGTTTAATACAATATGTTTCTCTTCATTGAAAAGAAACAGGTTGATTATCTTTGCTTTTGAAACACCTTTTTAGTAAAACGATTAAACTAAGCAGGAACCATGCTAAATTTATCGGTATGTCTCTGAAGGCAACTATACACAATAAAATAATTTATAAAGGAAACTTTGCAATGTGTTATAAAAAAAACGTAGGTAAAATCATCATATATATATATATATTACTCTACATTGCATGCCCTTAAATAAATGAAAGTAAAGAATAGTAAGTATATAATTATTCCCACGCTACATACAGTCAATACATTTGACTACATTTAGTGTGGGAATAAATCCCTAAGGAATCACATTGTTAAGTTTTAGCAGTCACTTAAGATCTATTCAATTTGATGTCTTCGAAATTCTCCATATTCTAACTCTTTCAGATATCATCTTTTATTTTTTATAAACTATGATGTTATATATTATTAACTACTGGTTATTTTGATTTTCTTCTCAGTAAACGAATGACTATAATTTTATAACGTTATCTTGATTTTAGATATACCTAATTATGTTAATCAGAATTTAAATTTCAGTAAATTAAGCGAATTCGAAGTAAGTAGATTCATTTATTAACATTTAATTTTAACCCATTAAAGTGTTTCTCTACGTGGTTTAGTTGATTATAGTTTTCTGACATGTAGAATAAATGTGTGTACTATTTTTGGTTAGAAACACTACACTCATTTGTAGAAAATAAGATTTTTCGTTAGAGTTTGCATACGCGTGCAAAAAAAATAAATAAGAATAATGTCGTGAAAGTGAATATGTGCTAAGCAAATTGGTTAATACATCAGGATGATATAACTTTGCACTGAACTATAAGATCTGAATAACAACGTACATTTAGACGCATATTTAATTAAAAAAAAACTCAACTATAGTTTCAAAAGGTTAACTTTTCTTCATCAGGGTTAGCAACGGAATAATGTGAAAAGAAAGAACCGTCAACATATGGAAGATATTTAAAGGTTAATGAGTTTTGTTACTTACTTCCAATATTACGTGCTTCGACTGCATTGTGCTCAAAATATCCGTGATGTGCTGAGCATTGAGTCTTGTTTCTAACAGATTGATACTGCTGGAATCGCTTGGTATCAAAAGCACCAGGGAAAGCATGCCACTTCGGAATGGAATTTCAACTGCTGTACATCCAAGATAGTCATAGGTTCCATGTCGGAGAGCACCTTGCCTTGTTCTTGTTGGAGCTGTGATGAAGTTATGCGAATTATAGGGACTGGAAGCGGCGTATGGAATCGCTTGGGCAAATGAAGGTGCATAGTAAGAGGAAGGCCCTCCCATTGGTGGCAATCGACTGTGTGTAGGCTGGAACGCATGGTTTAGGCTGTACGAATGGGGGCCATTGTTATAATTTGAAGAAAATTGACCAAACTGAGAATGACGGTGGATGTCTTCAGAAGGAGGTGTAATGGTGGAGCCTGTGAGGTCCAAAATACCGTCAAAAGACAAGGCATTTAGCAGAAGAACACTGGTGGTCTTTGGTAATGGTTGGGACAGTATGTTCTTGATGTTGCTTTTCGTTTGTTTTTCAACAATAGCATTAATGTGAAGTCGGCTCTCTTCCCCGTACATGCTGAAATCTAGTGGATGAACAGATGTGTTGTAAAAGCTGTGTAAAAACTTTTGGTAGTGGTACAGAATACTGTATTCTCTCTGTACGTATATGCTGTTGAAGAGTAAGATTTCAAAGTCCTGTACTCCATAATCCTGGCGATACCCTCCGTTGTTGCTGTTTAGATGATCGGCAATATGGTGGCCTGGAGTTACCTGTAAGTTATCTCTGAGATGGATTAATAGGTCGTGGAAGGCAATGTGCACGTCTTCTTGTCGCACACCCCACAGGTAAAGGGATTGTTGCAGTGCATTTGCTGAACGTCCTTGAGCACCGAGAAGGATCATGGCCAAAGAAGTGCTGATGCAGAAGGGACAGAAAGCCACCCCTTCGTTTTTCGGCACTTTTAAAGCACGGTAGAGATCAATTCCGAATTGGTTGGTTGAAAATGCGAGTTTACGCATGGCAAATGTGAGGGGCCGCATTTGAGCTTCTGAGGAAAGGTACTGGGAAGAAACGAAAGTCCAGGTCACCATACAGATACTCAATACACGAAACATCTTTGTATATTTTTGTGGAATTCTATAAAAAATAAAATGGAGTTAATATAAAATGGAGTAGAAATTATAAGTTTTTCTCATTAAGAGAAATGTATAACTTAGTTTAATATCAAAATTAGGAATACATATAAATCTAAGTAAAATGGTTAATGCATTTTTTTTCTATATTATTTAACTGTAAAGTACGCGATTGATTATAATACTTTTATACCTATCAGAATATTCTATCATTGAAATATCAATGGATATTTGGTAATTGAGCACTAAAGCGTAACATTATTTAGTAACTAAGCTAAAGTGTATTTAGGTATTTACTAATAATCGTGGTGTTAATATAACTACAGTTAGACCGTCAATTTATTTAGTAAGTAGCCCAACCTTCTTTCTGCTAAATCTACCTAAATCTTGAAATAATTCAAATAAATTTGCTTTGATATGCCTAAATTGTAGAGATTAAGTAGTAGAAACTAAGATACAGATCAGAACAAAATAATTTTTCTGAAAATTATTCAGTCTTCAATATCTAAATTCAATACTTTTCTAAATTCAATATTCTAATTTTTTTACAATTTTTTTTCGTAATAACCAGTGTGTAGATTACATTAAAAATACTTATTGAGAGCTTTCATTTGATACATTGTATAACTTTTTAAATCGGATTTGCGTCCAAGTCATTAAATATTTGTAATATTTTTTTTATATAAATATTAGGAAGTAGTATTCAAAAAAGGTAACGTTTTTTTAAAAATAAATAAATATGTAGAACTTATGAGTCATTATAAAAATTACCAAGATGAAAGAAAATAAAAATCATCTTCGAATTGACTGCCGAAGAATTAAAAATTTTGCATTTATGAATAAAAATGGTCTGTTCCGCGTGCAGAGGAGCTCCTGTTACAGTAGGTAAAACGTTGTTTGAAAAGAACTATAAAGTGTATACACGCAAGTTTTTAAAAACTGATTGTAACCATTGTTAATCCAGCAAAGCCTTCAAACGGATCTTGAATACAATCCAAGTATGTCATCTCAGATGAATAAATTGATTGACCTTACTGGAATTGAAGCATACGCAAACGGAGTTCTTCTACACAGGCGTGAAAGAAGTTTTCATATAAACGCATCAACACTTCTATTGTTTAATTCTCTGGATTTTTATCAGTATACTTGGAATTTCTCGCAGATACACACGTTTGGAGATATTTCATGCAGAAAATTGCGTTTTCATAGGTACTTCAAAAACCACTAGGATTTAAGCTAATCTCTAGTATTGCTTGTATTTGAAATAGTTTTTTACAAACTGTTTTTCGTTTTCAAAGTGATTTTCAGTTTTTAAGTGTTTTGGATAAAAAAAAATTATTAAAAATAAATTTCTTAATGTGTAATGAGATACGGAATGCAGTAAAATAAGTATTTGATACATAATTTTAAAAATCTTAAAATTTTAAACTATGTGAAGGAAATATTTAGTGTATAGATATGTTTTTAGGTAATTAAATAATGATGTATATTTAAAAAGATATATAGTAGGATTTTCATTAGCACAATGCAGGAGACGATGCAGATAAAGACATGGCTGCATGAAGGGGATAGGGGGGGGGGGGGTTAATGGCCAACCTGTTTGACTCGGCCTACATTACTTTATACTATAGTAAGCCATTTATACCCAAAGTCTGATGCCCTGTGGAGTTACAAGGCGAAATCCCATACTGCAGCTAGTCTCCCCTTCACGCGGTACAAAGGTCAGAGGGGGTAATGGGTTAACAATCGACCTGATCGATGCGGCCTACCTTCTTCTACACAATGGTATGTCATTTATTCCCATAGGATGAGCTCACGTGGAATTATGGAGCGAAATCGTATACTGCAATTGGTTAAAACTCCCCCACCGCGTGGTACAGAGATTAGAGGGTGGAATGACTTAATTCGGATTGTTCGAAAGATATGACCTTTCTCTGCACGATGGTATGTCATTTATCCCCATACAAATTCTGCGTGGAGTTATAAGGATTAGGAAAGACGTCAAAAAATCTATTTCTAAAATAATGTATATCTGTCCAATGATAATGTATATAACATGCAACATCCAAATATGAAAATAAAAAAGTAACAGTGAAATTTGAACGATGCAAAATGTCTTCATACATTGACTTGAAATATGACAGATTTTATGAAAACAATTATTGAAGATTAAAATATTGAAGACTTTTTGTAACAGCAGTAAAATCCGCTTTGGATTCACAGGACACCTGACATGAAGCAATGAACTAGTAAGTCTTGAACCATCGAGGATCTTTTAGGCAGAGTTCATACAGGAGATGGTGAGTCGACTGTAGCGGTACGAAGTGGTTCTTTTACATTTATTCAAATAGGGACGTTCAGATGGATTAATTGTGAATATTTCACTACCGATTCGTTAGTTGAACTATAACTTTCAACTAAGAATGAAACATTCCATAAAAAATTACTGTAAAATTTGAACGTTGCAAACAATTTTTGATGTTCTTTGTTGTGAAAATAGATAAAATTGTGCTTTTTGTTATATTAGTAAGGTCTGTTTTGCCGTTAAAGACATCTGTCCGGAAGCATTGTAACTGGTAATATTAGAATCGACTGTCATACAACATCCACTTTGCCTTCGTCGTTAAAATTATATATTTTTTACTACCAATTGGATGGTATAAATATACGAGTCTCAAAACTGCTAAATATGAATGAAAGTAACTTAAAAATTGATATAACTTAAACAATACAAAATGTTCGAGTGACGTTTCATTTCAACGGCAGTAGAGCCCGATTCGCCTTTAAATGACATAAGGAAGGAAGCACTGCAACTAGCAATATTAGAATAGACTGTCATACAACATCCACTTTGCCTTCGTCGCTAAAATTATGGATTTTTTATTACCCAGGATAATATATAAGCCTCAAACGAGGTAATAATATACGAGACACAAAACCTCTAAATATGAATGAAAGTAACATAAAAAAGACATTGGGAAGGAAGGACATCGGGAAGGAAGCACTGTAACTAACAATATTAGAATCGACTGTCATACAACATCCACTTTGCCTTCGTCGCTAAAATTATGGATTTTGTGCCAACCATTGGGAGGTAATAATATACGAGACTCAAAACCTCTAAATATGAATAAAAGTAACTTAAAAATTGATATAACTTAAACAATACAAAATGTTCGAATGGCATTTCATTGTCAAAACAGATTAATAATGATGCTTTTTGCAGCAGCAGTAGGGCCTGATTCGCCGTTAAAGGACATCATGAAGGAAGCACTGTAACTAGCTATATTAGAATCGACTGTCATACAACATCCACTTTGCCTTCGTTGCTAAAATTATGGATTTTTTATTACCCAGGATAATATACGAGACTCAAAACCTCTAAGTATGAATGAAAGTAACATAAAAAGGACATCGGGAAGGAAGGACATCGGGAAGGAAGCACTGTAACTAGCAATATTAGAACTGGGTGTCATAAAACGTCCCTTTCACCTCGGTCATGAAAACTTTTGATTACATGACCTTCGCGGAAGAGTAGCGTTGAGGTCATTCACAGCTAACTGAATAGAATATATATAAAAAAATTAATAACCACAAACTACACTTTTGACCGTTTGTGCAATCTGTTGTGTTGTTTGTTAATTTTGTGGTGTCAGAATCTAAAAGGCGTATGCATTTAATAGAGGATGCACTTTTATTTTCGAAAGGTAACACTTATGGGTGGGAATATTTTGATGGTGGTCTATTCGCTAGTGAGCGCCTGTCTATTATTTCCCATTTCCTTTTTTTTGTGTGTCCTCTGTTGGAGTTTTGGAAATGCAAGGTTGAATTTTTAGAATTTAGTCCACTTGCTTCACTTGAAAGCTGAATAAAAATGAAGTATTTTGTTTATGTGGATATAGAAATTCCGGTTCAGTATAACTTATTAAAAAAAAAAAAACGTCATAAAAATACAAATATTGACGACCAACAACAGGCTCAAGGTCCAACAAGGTTGATCCAGCTAGTATATCCTAACTATCCCCCAATGAATGTCTAACTTCTTCTTAAAATTCGTTACTCCTGTACAATTAACAATATTTAGTGGCAAGTTGTTCTATTTATCTATTACCCTATTATAGAAACAATGTTTTCTCCCTTCCCGATTAAAATGGGATTTGTTTAATTTAAACCCATGACCTCTCGTTCTGTTCCTGATATTAAAATATAAACTCTCCACACCCCCTTGTTTAATGAATGGACATTTATTAAACAATATGTCCTTATTTATGTCCCTATTAAAGGATGGACATTTAGAATAGCGAAAAATTTAATGTTACACAGAATTTTGAAGATCCTCTTGCAGTTTGGAATATTCTGATATAACAAAAAGGAATATATTTGACATTTCATTAATTTAAAATGTATTTTTCAGCATTATCCATGAATTTTAACCCTCTGAACTGTTAGAAGAAGGGCATAATTGTAAAGTTGTTTTCTCTGAAAAATAGGTTACTTTATATTTCCAACGCTTCTATATAATACAATATTATAATTTTAATTTTATTATTTTAAAAGATATAGTTTACAAGAAACGCATCAACTCTTAGATTTGAAAAACATTTAAACATTGAATATTTTTATGAATTTAAAGTTTGTGTGCATTGCTAGAAAAACTGGAAGTCCTGGACGGATTAAGTCGTGGACCATGTCCATGGACGACTTAAGTCGTTCAGCTCCGTCAGAGGGTTTTGAGTAACACGAAATAATTTGATCCATTTACCAAAATAGTTTTCAAAATTATTTATTATAGTTTTGGTTGCATTGAAATATATGTTTAAAAGATTGTAACAAATAAATGAAACACCAAGAAATAATTCGGCTATAAGGATATTAACTTTAGTACCACAAGTAAATTAGGACATAAAATAACTTATTAATCTAACTAATTATAGTCTGGATAATATGAGAAATTTTTTCTAATAAAGCCTATTTTGATTGCATGATTTACATGCAATACTTACACAATTCAGTTTCTTTACACTTGAACTTTTAACACCTTCATCCATTTTTTTTATATAATCAAAGCAATACTTACATTTCCTAAAGTTTATGTAGCTGAACTATATACCCTTAAAATATAAATGAGAATACTTACGTTGTATCGGTATTTTATTTGTGCCTGAGTTTAAATAAAATTTGATTTCATATTACCAATACGCAAAGATTGAGGTCAATTTATTTACTATTGCATCATTTGAAGATGCTAATGCAACTAATCGGAAGATATCGGCTTTCTCCATGAGTCCAATAAAACTAGATTTCACCAATGAAAAATTCTGTAAACACAATTGCACATGAATGGATTTATTACAATATTTCTTATAAATAAGTAATTGATGCAAGTTCCTTATTATTTAATGATTTTTTTGGAATAGATTTAAATCAATGTGAATATTTTATTATCTTGCTACTGAATCAGTACGAAAGATCCAGAAGAACAATGAGGATAAAAGTCAAAGGGTCCCGGTCTTCTATGAGACACTGATATGTCTCAACGAATATTGGATACCAATTGGAAACAACTAGTAATTTTCTAAATAAACAATACTTATTTACTAAATGGAATTAGTATTATGATTTGTTTTACAATGATTTTTAAAAATTAAACGTGCAATGATTGGTTTATTTTATTGTTCTATGCATTTCTTACAAAAATGGCTGCTGATTGGAAATAAGTGACTTCTTTTCATCAAATAAAACGAGCTATTTCCAGGTAGTATAAAATGATCTGCAATTGGATGAGTCTCTAAAAGTTGAGAACACTGCCAATTTTGAATCACATTAAGTGATATGCCACCTGAGTTGGCATCCAATTCAGTATTCTTAAGCAATGTTTAAGTTTGCAGTTGTGGTATCACTCTGGCAGTACGTTGTTAAAGAGATACCATGGTTGAAATGTGACGCCAACAATTTTTACGATGTGCCTTAAATCTTTTCAGAACTAATGCTTCCAAAACCACACAAAAGTTAATGGCTTATTTAAAATATAGTTTCAGGAGAGATAATAATGAAGGAAGTCAAGCAAAATAATGGGGCAAAAACGTTGATACCAATGGAAAGATTGAGGATGTTTCAAGAGCCTCTGTGATGACTTCCTCTCTCAGAGGTCTATTAATTTATAGTTTTCATAAAGTCTAATCCTTTGCTGTCAACATTTGTTTCGCTCGTTTTTCTCTCGAGTTATTTATTGTAGTGTACTCTTTCCGCTTTTGTGCCATGTTCGACGTTATTTGCAAAAAAATGGGAGTTATCGGAATTCGCCATCTATAAAATTCTTTTAGGAAAGCCGTGTTTGTGAATCGGTCTGATTGGCCCTAAGGGCCGGCCCTGCATGTTATCGAATTGAAAGAGAGCAATCACCCGTAGAGTGGGGGCTGTTATCTATCTGTGTATCACGAAAAGCAACGATTCGGGTGATTCAACAGGATACTTTTTGTCCAGCTTCCCGGAAACAACAACTGAAAAGGTCCCTCGGCATTTAGTAAATGTGTGGTTGGAAAATACATTCATCGGTAAATGCAGTCGTCGGAAAATGCATTCATAGGATACATCCATAGGCTAATTCAAATTATCATAAGGGACTAAAATTGGATGGTGGTGCTGGACTGCAGATGGAAGTCTTACATTGCCACCTTCTGCATGGTGCGCGTTAGGGAATGCCTAGACCAAAAATGACTAAAATGTATTAGTTTGGAAAAATTAGCGCTGACGTGCTTTATGTAGTAAGTTTAATTTATTTCTGCAAAGTGAATTTAATAAATGAATCTCTAACTAAATTAACTTTAATAGGGTTATAGACAAATGGAATAGTTTTGCTGAGTATGTTGTTAATTCTTCAGGAGTGGTTAGTTTTAAAAGAAATTGGATGGGCATTGGGGAATCATGAGGATGATAGATTGACAGGATCAACCCTGCTGGGCCTAGAGCCTGTAGTTGGTCGACATTATTTGTATTTGTACACAAATAAGTTTCTCATAGGATCAAATAGCTATGCTGGAACAAAAATGGTCTATGTATATAGAAAATCCATGTCATATAGACCAGTCTCCTTCCAGGCTAACCAAATACAGTATCTTGGCTAAAGGTATATAAAAGTAATGGCTTATATAAAGAGAATTACAACTAATGGGTCATTAATGGTGCTCACATTTAACATCATTACCCTTCAAATAAAACTTGAGAAGTTGTCTTCTTTAATAGTACTGAAATTAATAAGTATACTGTCGTCAATAAGAAAGAAGGCCGTAACTCCAGAAAACAAAACAAAACGTTACAGGAAACAAGAAAAACCAAATTTATCACCTGCATCAAAGTTTTGATACTTTAAAAGGCTTTTATTGTCTAAAATTAGTTGTTTGCATACACAAAATTTTATTTTAATGATAGTTATATTCCCTTTTACCATGTAATTCTAACATGTTTTTCTATGTACAATTCATCCTGGATTTAAGGGCCTTTTTGGTATTTACTGGTCATTGCCTTCTTTTATCAAAAACCGCCTCGAACTGGAGTTAGTGCCCATATAAATTTCATCATGACTCATTAATCTATATGATTTATGGATTTTTAATGTCATAAAAAGGTGTATTTTTAAGGACAACTCGGAGAAGATAAAAAAAAAATTGGAGTTGGGGATTATTAACTTATGACAGAAGTATATATGTGGGCTTTTCTCAGTACAATTAATTACTTTTGAAAATCTTTAAGCCGCAAACCCTGTATATTGACTGATTAAGTTAATTTTGATGGCTTTTAACAGTCTAAATCTGTAAACAGTTTGGCTTACATTAAGTCACGCTGATATAGGATTATATGGTGAAAAACAGGCTGAAACCTACGGATTAAGCCAGTCTACGTGGGAAATTGTAAGCCGGTTATAGCGATCCCAAGTTGTTTACTGTGCATTCTAACAAGAACTTTCACATATAGTTAGCCATTATTTACTATTTAACGTTTTTAATTTAACATTTTTAATTTAGATTTTTGATGATTTAGAAGTCTTATATTTTTTAATGTCAGTCAATGGGGAAATTATCAGATTCTTAGAAAGACCAGTTGATACAAATGTTTAATGCCGGGATATTATTATTAAAGCTGACTGCTCGCAGAAAAAAAAGGTGAGAGTTATTTTTTTTCGAGATTTTACTTTGTTTTATAACGTAATTTAAATTTTTCAATACGTATTTTCCAAATAAATTCATTGATTATTCATTTCTATGTACATTTCTGGTCTGAATTCAGTTTTCTTATTAAGTTTACCATAGTAATAATGTTTGACTCATGTTTTGAAAGTTATTCAATGTTGTTGTGGAAAAATAATCATAAATCGAATTTCATTTCGTAGTTTTAAAAAATATATTTCGTTCCTTTTTAATCTCCATTGAGGAGTAATTGGACCAAAACGATTTTTCTGTCCTAAAATTTGAAAAATAGCAGATGGTTACAGTCGCTTCTTTTATGAGGGAAACATTAACCACCCACATTTGAATTTTTTACGTACTTACTTGAATTTTTTACGTCATTTAAAAAAACAACAACAACATTCATAGCATCCATTAATCGTTGAAAAAATTGGATATTTTTTCTTTTCCGAAACTTTGTCAGTAAGCGATCGAAATGTAAAATAAAATCATAAAGTTGAAAAGTGGGCCAAGCCCCACCGGTTGGTGGTAAGAAAATGATGTACCAAGTTGTAAAGTTGCAATTAGATAGGTAGACGAATTACTTAATTAAGGTATGTTCTTCTTTAGTAATCAATTTATTAATAGATAATAACTAAACACTGTGATGGAAAAGGTATTTCGGTACAAATGATGCTAAAAATGTAAAGGTACTCTGTTAAAAATGAGTATCTGAACTACTCATTTTTCTTTGACTACAATTGCATCGTAAATGAGCGATGACGTACTCAGATTTAAGTAACCGTACTTTCTCAAAAATGAGTAATGTGATTTAATATTTCTAATCTCAACTTCTGTTAAAGCCATCTTAACAAAACGACCTGACAAACTTAAAATAGTCGTTCAGAAGATTGTTTGCCACTTTTTATTTGATATCGATTGCTGAAATGGAAACTGAGTAATCTTACTTCCCATTCTTTTGACACACCTTTTTAACAAACCTTCTGTTTATAAACTCCTCAAGTCGCCGTGGTAGTGTAACGAAAAAGGCATTGGACTGCGATGCCTGAGGATCTTGGTTCGATTCCCGGTAAGTATTGGTTGTAATTGTCGACATTTATGGAAAGTGATTTACGATGGCAGCCTTTGTAGGCAGTCAACTTATCTTTTTATTAATTTTTACTCATTGTACTTATTTTTGAATAAATATCTTTTTCAAAAATGAAACATATGTATTCGGAGCCATGATAAGCACATTTTACATATTTTTGAGTACCTATTTTTAACAGTAAATAGCTGCTTAAATAAAATTGCTGTCATAAGCAAAATAATTTTATGAATCTATAGAGCTGGAACTTTACATGGCAGAGTTAAGAGGAACTGGGCTATGATTTGATGGTTGCATAACATAACTAAAAGTTTGGCAAATTCTTTGACAATTTCTCGGAAAATTCTTCTTTTGCAATATCGTTTCTAGGATACAGAATTATTATTCTTTAATCTAGTAGGGAGGATCCTTTTAATCCCCCCCCCCCCCCACAAAGTTAATATTAAGTTTGAATGAAACTTTAAAAAAGTTTGTCAGATTTTTTAAAATCCAATCGGAATTATTTTTATTGAAAACAAATGTAGCTAAAGTACGCATATTTTATGCAGCAAATTTCATTTCCATAGAATATTTATTAGATAACTTAACTACGTAAAAAGTCTGCATTATTTAGTTTTTTTATTAAAACTTAAAAATAAGCCTAAATTACTTATCGAACAAGACAAATTTATGTCAGTCGTGCTATTTGCCTTGGAGTTATAATGTCGGAATATACCACCTTTTAATAACCCATGTAGCTGCCTTTAAAAGACATTTCACGTCAATAGAAAAAACCCAAGAAATTCATTTATCTGTAATATTCTCATTTCTGTCAGTTTTCTAATACGAGCACGAGGTCCCTTTAGAAGCGCGGACACATGTGCGGGGGCACTCGTCGCACACCCCTAGGTGTCCCTGTTTCAACTGTAGATATATGAAAATGTATTTTGTGTACAGTATTGCATGAAGTATCAGTGTACGATGACTTTTAACACTTGCCTCATACTCGTTATGTGCTGATTTCTCTGCCAAGTACTCTACATCAATTGGTAAATTTTTAAATACCACTGCCAGAATAATGCCTGATTGGAGATACCATTAATTGGCAGATGGAATCGCCTTTTATGCGATTTAGGTTTAGTTCTGAAAATACTGATAAATATTGTAGGCTATGCCAACTTTTGATTCTATACACTAGGGGGCTCAGTTCTTTACTAGTTAACCCTCGTCCACTCCCCTAGTCTATTTCAACTTTGTTCGCAAGCGCTTGAAGTTAGGACATCCAAGAATATGATGCGCGCGCAAGTGAACAAAATACAATTTTTATCCGAGTTATAAGATAACATAGAACATAATGCGGCACATTTAGTATAATTAACAAATAGTTTAATTATAGATCATATAAAAGCCTATATTCTAGTACACACTATGGTAGTTAGAAAAATGAAGAAAAATATACATTTTTATTTATTAATTGGAACTGAGAAGAAAGCGATCGAAAATAATAAATCAAAATTATTTTTAACTTTGCCAACTTGTCCATTTTTCAACTTTTAAATAAAATAGTTTCTAACATAAATGTCCTATTTGAACAAAAATACCCCATAGTATTCTCCAAACATTTCTAACTAAATTTAGTGAATTTATCATAATTATCTGATAGTAGCTTTTGGAGATGCGTATTAAAATAAGGCAAAGGACATGCGGTCGGATTTCCCGACAGCGGCAGTAGTTTATATTTATAATAGAAGGATGTGTTTTCTGAAAGTTGTCTGTGTTCATTTATGTGTTAGCGTTTGTAGGAGTTGTGTAAAATATTTTTCCAAAGAAAAATAAAAATGCCAAATTTTTATAAAATTTATTTAATAAAGTTCATAGAAAAAAAAAGATGAGTGTAACATGACAAACATTAAAAAAATAATATTAAAAATGTTAAAATATGTCATTGGTATGATCATCAAACTAGTGTATATATATATATATATATATATATATATATATATATATATATATATATATATATATATATATATATACAAAAGCGATATTTAATTAAAAAATCATCTATGTAGGATATTTAGAAAATAATCTAAATAATTTAATATACCTTTTCGTTAATGAAAACCGTAGATGGACTACTATTCGATGTTAAAATGATACAAATATCAACCGCGAATGTCCTTCGTGGGTTCATAATATGACATAAGTTTTTTTTATAAAGCAACTGAAAGTTTATATAAAGTAATAATTTTACGAAATAAGTAATAACTCAAATATTGGCTAGTTATTTTGGAAGATCATCTAACTAATTTCCATAATGTAGTCTGGTTTAAATCTACAATTTTGAGGGGAAAAAATCCCCACAAAATGATTATTGTTCTAATCACTTTCAAATTAGAGTTATTTCTCTTATTGGAATTGTACAAACCAAATAAAATTACAAGGATTTTTTTATTTATATTATGTGTTATATTATTTGTTGGTTTATGCAAATAATGATACGTCTTTTATGCAAACAATGATGCAAGTTTTGTATGAATTCAACTGTATATAACTTTCATGTAAATTTATAAAAATACTAATATAAGAAATATTGTTCTTGGAATGTAAACAAATAGACACAACCTTATATATAAGATTCATATTTATTCTAAAAATATAATATATTACTGTGCATTAAACATATTATTTTTTAGTTATTTAATATTTTTAAATAATCTTAACACAGAAAATTTAGAAATTATTTACAGCTTTAAAAAAATATAAACATAAGCATTTCAATTAATTAAAATTTTATCATAAAATTCGTCCGCACCATTTGTATACACTATCTAGAGTATACTGTAATAATATAATAGAGTATACAGTTAAATATACTTAAAAATAACTCATTTAAAATGTTGCGTAAGAAGAGATGGGTCCCTTAAAAATGTCAAAATATCAATAATAATTTGTTATTTTATAATTTGGTTTATACAATTTCATAAAAGAAATAACTCTAATTTTAAAGTAATTTGAACAATAATTATTTTGTTGATTTTTTCCCGCAAAATTGTAGATTTAAACCAGACTACAGTATGGAAATTAATTAGATGATCTTCCAAAATAACTAGTCAATATTTGAGTTATTACTTATTTCGTAAAATAATTACTTTACATAAACTTTCAGCTGCTTTATAAAAGAACTTATGTCATATTATGATCACACGAAGGACATTAGCGGGTGATATTTGTATCATTATAACACCGAATAGATTGAAACCATCAACGGTTTTCATCAGCGAAAAGGTATTTTAAATTATTTTCGAAAAGTCCTACATTGACGATTCTTTAATTAAATATCGCTTTCGTCTTCCCGAAAATAAAAGTTGAGTTTATTTGTAACACACTATCTGAATAATTATAATAAATTTGGTAATAAATCTTATACTTTTGCATATGATGCATTACAATTCAAAATAATATTACCTACCTAAGATATTCCCACTATCCCGATATCCTGAGTACAAGAAGAAGCCTCAGCTGTTGTAGGGATCGCGCAAAACTGTTAACTGACCGCTTTATTCAATCACACATCCCCTTTTAACGCACAGAAGAACCGGCATAGGGCGGTAACATAATAGTGACCACAAAAGATTTTTTAATGCACCAGTGGTAACGACACAATTGCCCAGCGCCCTCTCTGGGACTGCTTGGTGTGTGTTAGTTTGATTTAGGGTTGCCATGCTCTTTTGGGGACATTACCGCGTTATTTCAAGTTCAGGTGTGGTAACCTGCGGAACAGGTGGGAAACATAAATTGCAAGTGGCATGATTCAGTGGCGTGACCACAATCGCAGTTCCGACAGTGTTTCCTAGATGTTTTTTTTTAATTCTTCTGCAGTTTTGCCGTTGAAATGGATGGCAATGAGTTATGAGACAGTAAATGAGCTCAATAGACTTATATCCGCTAGTTTTTTTTTTCGTGTTGTAAATTTTATTGGACTTTGTGTGGTTCATCAATTTTTTATACCTTCAGATTTTAGTTTTTATTGTATATCAGACAATATTCGAGGGAACATGAAGACAAAATCCGGAATTGCACTTCCTCAGCTATTATAGCTGAGGAAGGGTACAAAGTTCAAAATAGGCATTCAAAAATAAATAAAATGTACTCATTTTTGATTACATTCGAAGCTTATCATAGCTCCGAATACATAAGTATTATTTTTGAAAAAGACATGCACTCAAAAATGAGTAAAAATGAATAAAAAGAACAGAAGTTTGCCTATATAGGCAGCCTTCATAAATCACGTAAAAAAATAGCGACAATTAGAACTAAGACTTACCCTACAGTCTAGAGCACTACCAGCACGACTTGCAGAAGTTGCAAACAGAAGACATGTTAAAAAGGTGTGCCGAAAGAATGGGAAGTAAGACAATTGAGTTGTATTAAATCAGTTTCCATATAAACAACCAACATCAAATAATGTGGAAAACCATCTTCGGAATACCCATTTTAAGTTTGTCAGGTCGCTTTGTTAAGATGGCTTGAACAGAAGCTGAGATTAGCAATATTAAATCACACTACTCATTTTTGAGAAAGTACGGTTGCTTAAATTTAAGTACATCATCGCTCATTGACGATGCTGGGACGTTGTCCCGTTTACTCATTGGCACACCACGCGGCAGTGCCGCTGTGGTGGTTGCCTATAAAACGCTTGCGCGGTTTGTGAACTGAACTCAAAGAAACAAGAGTAGGTTCAGGTACTCATTTTAAGTACTTTTTTTTACAGTGTACTCAAATGTTTGAAGGAAGATCTTCCTAACAACAGTTATGTAATGAATTACGTTGTCACATACAGGTCAAGTAATGTCACTGCTCATGTGACACAGGAAGGACTCTACAATATACAGGAAAATGTTATTAGGCAACATTGAACACTCGTGATGAGCTTATTTCAATGTCAATGGATTTACTTTGATTGGTAGATATCGAATATCGACTGTCAAAGTCATGAGTGATTAGGGAACCAATTAAAAAGACATAGGGATTCCTTTGACAACATGTTGCTCTTGTATCGAGGTTTTAATGTTTTTTCTTTGAATCGAATAGTAATATCTCCCTCCACCTTACCACATTGTGCAGTGCAGGCATTTATGGGGATGTCTTTGTATGATATTGATGTCTTTGTATCCTACGAAGGAAATGAAAGACGTCTGCGCTCTATGCATTCTGTTATATAATATTAACACGTTTGCTGCCACTGACGCGCTGGCGCGTCAGCATGGCGCTACCTCCCATGCCGGCGACGCTCTGGGACGACGATCGAGTATGATAAGTAAACTGCTTGATTTTTAGTTCCGATTTGGAGGTTGAACGATGAGGTTTTTGAGGCACGTTAGTGAAGCATTATTTTTATATTTTTAGTGCTTATTTCTTTTAAACTGTGACTTTATCAATATCGTTATGTAATGTGTAAATAATTTCGCAGAAAAATGATGAGAAGCGCTAGAGCGTCAGTGGCATACAGATGATAAATTGAATGTGAGGTGCCACTGACGCTCCAGAGCGTCCGAAATTTTTTTACACTAAACACGAAAATAAAAGGTTTTTCCTTTTTTCTGGTTTTACTATTAAAATATAAGGAACGTTTTTAATCATTAAAACACTTTTTTTAAATTCGGCTTCTGAGGATGGATATATAAATTTTGGTGGCAGCGAATGTGTTAAGTAAGTTCAATGTAATGCTATTGTTGTTTCTTTACCTTGTAAAATTGAGAACTGTTTTTAAGACCCAGAACTATTTATTTTACTCACCATTTACATCAAAATAATAAAAACGATAAAAGTCAACCTTTCATGTTAATATTTTATTTTATAATTTAAAAAGTAAATGGAGATCAAAGCCCAGTAGACAGTTTTTCTTAAATTATTTTGGCAGCTTTTCTAAAACTGTGCACACAATTAATGACAGTGAATGAATTTTTAATTAATGAATGAATTTTTAACTCGAGCTTTCGGCACTTCGTATGCTTATAAATTTGTTTGTTACGCAGTCACGACAAAAGACCTTGTTCGATTTTCTTTAAATTTGGCATGAAGGTTCCTTAAAGTAATTAAAATCGACGTTACGTATTAAAAATTTTTTTTTGGTCGTAGGGTCTGCTGTTTTAAGAACTACTAGTACCAGATGGTCATAAATTGTTTGGCGATGGTCATTGTCTAGCTGTATCAAATTTAGCTGTATTGGCATAATAAAACATTAATTTTACTTAAAATTTTGCTTATATTTTAAACAAGTCTCTAAGCTTTAGTAGCAACAAACGAAGTAGTTAAAACATAGGAAAAAGAATGGTTTATTATGTGTAGTTAGACAGACGAACAATAACAATCGACCAATAGTTTGTGACCACCTTATAATTATCTCTTCTAGGATTTTTTGAGTTTCAAATACAATTGTTATTAGTGATATGTATGTTTTTAAAATGTAACAATTGCATATCACTTATGCTTTTAGTTTTTAGTAGTGTTTAAATGGATAAAGATAACAATTGAGTTTAGAAATTCCTTTGTGGTTATCAATACTGTAGTCAAGCTGACACCTGTTTCCTTTAGAAAGGTCACTCAAACTAAACTAGAGTAAAATTGAAGTCCACCCAACGGATCATCCTAATTCTGTTAAAGCACACAGAATAGTGAATCAAATGTATTCGGATCGCTTTGCTGAGAATAAAAAAAAAACGATGAATCATAGAGGAGTAACTCGGATTTGAGGACAATGCTTCAAAGGCACGAATACATTTAAATCATTTTATTTTGGTTAACCTTTTATTCCGCCTTAGAAAAGAATTAATTGTGCCAACGGACTGTATCTGCATACTTAGCATACTTTCTCTTTTTAGAGTTTTGTAAGGAATGCATAGCAATGCATTTTATAGTATATTGTAGCTGAAAAAGTAGATATCTTTAAATGATTTTTCTTTTAAGAAAACTCGTAGTTTGAATTGCTGAATTTCGGATATAAAATTGATCGCTTAGCAATGCATTTTATAGTATATTGTAGTAGAAAAGTAGATATTTTTAAATAATTAAAAAAAAAAAAAAAAAAAAAAAACTCGTAGTTTGAATTGTTGAATTTCGGATACAAAATTTATCGTTTAAGTAATGCATTTTATAACACATTGTAGCTGAAAAAGTAGATATCTTTAAATGATTAAAAAAAAAGAAAACTCGTAGTTTGAATTGTTGAATTTCGGATACAAAATTTATCGCTTAAGTAATGCATTTTATAACACGTTGTAGCTAAAAAAGTAGATATCTTTGAATGATTAAAAAAAATCGTAGTTTGAATTGTTGAATTTCGAATATAAAATTGATCGCTTAACAATCCATTTTATAGTATATACAGATGGAGGAAGGGATGGGGTATATTTGGGTCAAAAAGTGACAATGGGATTTTACATTTTTATATTTATAAGATCGTGTCCCCATATACATAGGAAGCCTTTAAAATTATGCAAATACTAATATCTTTGACAACTGCTGTATTTTAATATCAGTCACAATTTCTTTTTAATGCGCGAAAACTAGTTAAATTTTTTTTAGGAGAACCCTTTTATTTAGAAACCTCTAACACAACTAATATTTAATAATGATATTACTAAGAAATGTTTCCGAAGAAAGAAAAATGTATATTAATAGAAGGCTACATAATGGGGAAGGATATAATATTAACCATTATTTTGTGCAATTATAAGTTGAATTACTGAAACTGAATCTCGTTTGTCTTTTATAAAACAAATATATATATAACTATTTAAACCACTAAAATGGGAGGGACATTAGATCGCATCCTGAACAGCTGTTTTTTGCGGAGTTTGTATGCAGTTTATGTCTTAGTATCAATACATTATATTATATATATTAAAAATACATGACATAACCTTGAAAATCTAAAGAAAAATGGATCTATCTGGTTTTGAAACTAGAGTGCTCATTTTTGTTGTTACGTTTTAGTTTTTAAGAATGAATTACTCAACGTTGTTTTTAATTTTGATGTTTCCCTTGAATTTCTACAATATCTTTCTACACTGTAAAAAAAAGGTATTTAAAAATGAGTACCTGGACATACTCGTCATTCTTTGAGTACAATTGCATCGTAAATGAGCGATGACGTACTCAAATTTAAGTGTTTTCGTACTTTCTCAAAAAAATGATCAGTATGATTTAATATTGCTAATCTCAGTTTCTGCTCAAGACATCTTAACAAAGCGACCAGACAAACTTAAAATAGTTGTTCAGAAAATGGTTTTCCACATCATTTGATATCGATTGCTTCAATAGAAGCTGAGTTATTACAACTCAATTACCTTACTTCCCATTCTTTTAGCACACCTTTTTAACATTGCTTACGGTTTATTCTAAGGTTTATAAGGCACTGGACTGCAATGCCTTAGGATATGGATTCGATTACCAGTAAGTCTTGGTTGTAATCGTTGATATTTATTTAAAGTGATTTATGAAGGCAGTCTACGTCGGCAAGCAACTGCTCTTTTTATTCATTTTTACTCAGTGTACTCATTTTTGAGTGCATGTCTTTTTCAAAAATGAAACTTACGTATTCGGAGCTATCATCGAATGTTCTAAAAAATGAGTAGAGTTTGCTTATTTTTGAGAACCTATTTTTATTAGTGCAGCCATTATTTACTAAATGTTCACCAACCAAATATTTGGCTACTGCCCTACTTTAACCAAAACAAAAATTCAATTTATTCTCGATATTCAATGAACGTTCACGGATGTCCCCATTTAGATCCTTGATAGAATATTAACAACCTGTATCATTCCACAAGAGTTTGGCGGAGCTTAAAATGCTTGAATTGACGCGTACAATACCAGGCAAGAAACCCCATATCTACTCAATAGAACAGAAGTACAGCGCGATGATTGCATGTCATCATTGTAAATACATGTTCGGGATTCAAGCATCACAATTGCATTGTTACCGGGAAACTTAAGCAGGCGGAACGGCAACACAGAGATGCAAATTTCATTTAAATCACCAAGGCGGCATATTTCAAAAGTAAAATACGTTCGAACTGATTTCGTGCTTTTAGGCCAACAGAGTCATCACTTCTAAAACAATTTTATTTTTAACGGTCACTTGGCTTCAATGCATAAGTTCAGATTTGTTGTTAAAGTGCCGGATTTGCTATCACATTTGTATTTCGGATTCACAAGGGCTGTCAAAGCGAGGAATGGCGCTTTTAGTCGTTAAAAGTTGACGCTTTTTGATGGGCTGGGTTGCTAGTTTTGGAGAGTTTTCTCGTTTTCGCGGAAAGTTATTTGTTTTATTTAATAAAGTGTTATTAAATGCTTTTTAATAAGGTGTTATTAAATATGTCGACACGAAGATAATATAAAAAGTCTAAAAATGGTTAATTACCAAAATAAATAATTTATATTAAAGTATGTATATGTTTATGAAATCTTCCATACATACAACAGTGGAAAATAAAAATAAAATTTGAATTGATTAAAAATAAATAAATATTTATGCATCAAATATTACGTTTGACAAAAAAACATTACATAAATTTTAATGGTAATTAATAATTTAATTGTAAATAACCATGGACTAGGGCTATTTTTATTATTAATGTGTTTTAGAATAAAAGAACAAATACAGATAAAAGAACAAAAGAACAAATTTAATACTTTCTCATACTTTTCTTCAAAACGATATTTTTGAAATAAAGTACAAATGCACGTTTTTGCATATTTTACAAACAAAAACCGAACTTCTTTAAGAGTTAAAATGTAAACACTTTTTGAAAAAAAGAAAAAAAACTTATCATGATAGATATCATGATTCCAGACTTTTTGGGGAAAATTAAATAAATATTCTAATATTGTGTACATAGTGTTTTTTTTAAAATTGAAATGTCAATATTTTCAAAAAATAACAAACCATGGCCACATTTACCACTTGGTTGCATTTACCCCACTGCACTCTAAATGTAATTTAGTGCCTCATATATGGAATTGTTTGGAACAACTATGTTACAAAATAATTATTAGTAACTTTTTCTAAATATTTTTTTTAATTGCTTAAACGTGTAAGAATTTTCTACATACGAGTTTTTTTTGTTTTCACGTTTGTATCAATTTTTCTCTAAATTGATCCTATTTGTGCATATATTACAATGACGTTTTTTTTTTTAAATCAAATTTTCTTCTTACTAACATTTAACAAGATTTGAGGACACATCATACCAGTCAGTGTGAGTTACAAAAAAGCATCTAACAATATTCAGATTTGCAATTTATAATACTGTTTTTATTAATATAAACTTCTTGCTTCTAACTAAACTTTCACGATAAGTTTTAAGATATATATATTTCTCAATATATAGAGTATAAATATCTCAATATATAGAGTATATATTTCTCAATATATAGAGTATATATTTCTCATTATATAGAGTATATATTTCTCAATATATTGAGTATATATTTCTCAATATATTGAGTATATATTTCTCAATATATTGAGTATATATTTCTCAATATATAGAAAGAAATAACCAAGTACAATGTGTTTTAAAAAAATAGAGTATCCAAAAATCATAGTTCACTTAAAGAAATTATCATCCAATACCAAAGAAAGTACGATACACATATTATTTTTGGATTAATTAAATCATATTTCAATAAGGAAAGGATTTTTAGCACGGTGATCATCAAGATAAATGCGATATTTTAGTGATGTGAGTTTAGATTTTTGAAATGTCATCAACCATGTATTTGTTGCTACATGGAGCTTTCTCTTGGGTTTGAAAAATCTCATAGTCACAATTAATGGAATCGAAATAATACTCTGCAATTGTGGAAAGAGGATAAAAAGAAACAACAATATCGCACGTACTATAGTAGTTAGGAAATGGGGGTTCTGCTTCAGGATGGTAGAACCACAGAATATTTTACTATTAGAAGGTACGTTTATCGAAGCATAATTGATAACCCTTTCACATTTTACTTTCAGTTAAATGTAAAAGTATTTTTGCGAACATTGACTATACTCAGTGGCAAAGAACGTTATTTGATTTTTGGCAATCGAACTTTTCACAAAGCAAACTAAGCTCTTCTTAACTTTATACCCATAGAGCTATCATAGTATCGGTGGTAGGCCTATATAATTAATTATTAATTATTTCACTTATATATTTACTATATATATCACTTATGTATTTACTATATATATCACTTTTATATTGACTTTTTTTTCATAAATAAATTAACATTTGATTAATAAATTTAGTAATGCCAGTAAACTTGAAATATACCCACCTACGGGTCATTCAGTGACATTTTATATCATAATATTTTTAATTATATATGTTAAAGATTTAATTAAATTACGAGTAAATGATTTTTGCACTGCATGGACATTAAAATACCTTGTGTTTTAATGAATAAAGCGTTAATAGATGCTACAATATGTTACTATTAAAGAAAATAAAAATATTTTGAAAGTTTATACAAATATTTGGTTTCCAAACTTTTCCAACCGTTTAAAACGTAAAGTTCCTTCTAGTTTCAGATGGTATTATAACTCAGGTACGCTCTTACTTTATATAGTTCGCATTAGATGGCGCCACCAACCAATATTTTGTATGTACAGAAAATGAAACAGGAGTTAAAATTATTTTTTATACTGATTTTGAGAATAGCATTTTCGTTTTTTGTGTTTAAAGTGTTGTGTTAAAGTAGTTGGAAATATTTTTTTCTTTTATGATTAAATTTTGAATGTTAAGCGATCAATTCTTTGGAGAGCTGTATTTTTTTTACTTTTTAAAATTATAACGAATTTTCCAGAGGATGATATCAAATTTTACCATTTCGCCTTTCTATTATCCTGCAGTTATTATAGACCAAAAATAAAAAAATAAATATTTTTTCACATAATAAATAAAACGTTTTAAACGTATTATTATATAAAATTATATAAAAAAAATATTTTGAATTTCCTGAAAGTAATATAACAAGTAAAATATATATTTATATTATGAGCTTCCCCGAATTTTCCTTGTGACAGTGTCTACAAATGCAATTTTTTTTTTTAGCATTTATTAAAACAAACCAAAATAACATTAACAACAATTTACCTATAGTAGAATTTCATCTTTTAAAGTGAATTGGTCACAATATTCTTCAACAAAAAGATATTCCGCCAAAAAATACAAAAAGTCATATAGTGGTTGAATGAATAAAAAAGAATCGTGGGTTGACTGGTTGTTGTATAACGCTATCCATATGATATTTAAATAATCAATTTCGTAAAAACACTATTTTTTTAATTCATTTATATACAGAATTGTTTTAAAGTAATTATAAAAATAAGTGTTGTACGATTATAAAGAATAAATGTTACAATAAGATATTGAAAAATCAGTCTTGGTACTTAGTATTGTAGGTTAAAAAAAATTAGTTATTTTAATAAACAGTAGATGGCGGCACCTCCGATTTAGTTTAGAATAAGTGTATTCGAAACCTCTGAAGTTTTTTTCTTGTGTTTTTATTGGCTCAAACTCAAGCCAGTGTGAAATTGACTATTGTTTTGTTGGGTCACATTTTTTAAATAGAAAAGAGTAACCTAATTCTTGCTTGAAGTTAACAAGATTTATGGAAATCACAAATAATTTACGGCGACTTTTAGCGTTTTGAAATGTTTATAACAAATTTATGTTAATTAAAAATAATGTTTTTGAATGTTTATAACAAATTTATGTTAATTAAAAATAATGTTCTTGAATGTTTATAACAAATTATAATTTTTCCTTATTTTAAAAGCATTTCAATTCTTAAAGTATTGTTATTTAGATATTGTTGGAATTAAAATTGTTAGGAATTAAATATTTGAACATAGTTCTGTTACCTAACAAGTGAAATACAATTTATTAATTTTATGATTAGAATTCAGGTATAACTTTAAAAAAAAAAAAAAAAAAATATTACTAAAAAGCCTATAACTCAATAGATAGTATATCAATGATCTATCTGAATAAATTGAACATATTGTTGGTGATATTGGCTTGTTAATAAATGAGGCTGAATATTCCCTTCCCATTTTCAACTTATCGACATTTTTCATCTTATTTTATTAGGTAATATTAAACAGTTCTCTTGCAAGCATTGATTTGTTGCACGCATGTTCCAATGCAGTGTTCATTCTGATTTCTAATTTAAATGTAATCTTACAAGTTGGGAAATTTCTAATCTTCCCTAGCTTTCATTTTCTAATAATATTAATTTTCTTCAGGCACTACATTTTCCTAACTCGGGGATTTTTAAAACTTGAAATTTCCAACTTATAGTATTTCCAGATTATTGAAGGGGTCGGGCTTCCCCCCACCCCCCACCCCCCGGTGTGACGGGCCTGGATCCTAGTAAAAATTCGAATAGAATGTTGGGATTTATTAATATAAATTAATTTTACCATTGTATACGAGTTAGGTTAGGCCTCATCTTGAATATGCCGTACAATTTTGGTCACCTTATCTTAAAAATGATATTGATTTCTCAGAATGGATTCAACACAAGACTACGAAAATGGTTCAGGGTATGATTTGAACTTGAAATATATGTGCACTCGAGGAGGGAAGGATTATAAGGGACCTTATTCAGCTATTCAAATTTATCAATTCGAGTGATGTGGTTGGAATTTAATACTGCCAATGGGACAATAGTGATCATGGATTCAAGTTACACAACTCACAGTTTAATCGGAGATTACACTGTTAAAAATTATTTCGACATTTAACCAGAATTTGGTACCCATTTAGCTGCTACCATTATTTGGTGCTTAGTTTCATCATTTTATGGTTACCACGGATACCATTTAGTGGTGGAACGTTGCACCAAAATAGCTACCCCCATTAAATTTTAGATTAGATTGGATATTCTCATATTTTACTATCCGATCTCAAAATAAATACTATTTATCTTATCTTTGTCACCGTACGGGCTCGAACTAGTAATCCTTTGATTAACAGCTGAACGCTTTTACTCACTGAGCAACCGGGCCAATGTACCACTGTCTGCGGGTTTGTTGATGTAGATTCAGTGAAGGTTTCGGTTGCAGTTTAGAAGATTGGACGATTTTTTTGTAAAAGTTGCGCTATTCTCGATCGTGGATTTGAGGTTCAACTTAAATTGCACCATAATAATGTCGAAAGTTGCTGCAGAGCACTAAGATATGGTGCAACGTTGAACTGAAATTTTTAACACTGTAGAAAGCATTATTTTTTAAAATATGGTTATAGACAAATGAAATAGTTTGCTTGATTATGTAGTTAATTCGTGATGAGTGGGTAGTTTAAAAAAGTAATTGGACTAGATACTGTTGAAAATTATTACGACCTTCACCAAAATGTGGTACCCATTTAGCTGCAAACAACATTTAGTGCTTAGTTTCACCATTTTACGGTGCTACCACGGATACCATTTAGTGGTGAAATGTTGCACCAAAACTCATATTTTCGCTTCACCATGTTATGGTGAAACGTTGAACCAAAATTCGAGTTTTTTTTATAAATTTAGTGGTAGTATTTTTGTAGCGAAGCTGGCAACCCTCCGATCGCAAAATCACATTTTTTAAAATATTTCTTTGTCAAGTTCACCGATCGGGCTCGAACAAGGAACCCTCTGATTCATAGTAAACGCCTTTATCTAATAGGCCACGGAGGCCTTGTTCGTCGTTGTCTTTCTTGGAATGGATTCCTTGGTTTGTTGATGTAGCAACAATGAAAATTTCGGTTGCAGTTAAGTTTATAGGTGGAACCTCCGCTTTTTTCCGATAAAGGGTTTTTTGCAATCTAGATTCCATCATAATATGGTGAAATTTGCTGCAGACCTCTATCTGTATATTAACAAATGCAATAAAATAATACAACGATATTTCGGAAAATATACCCTCACAACCCAATAATTGGTTATAATAATTATTATTAGTTAATAATGATTATCATTGGAAGTTGAAAAAAAAATAATGACGGAGTATAAAAAATTCAATAAGTAATTGAAAGTTTATAATTAATGGTTAAAGCATTTTTATACTATAAAAACAGTTAGAATTTTTTCGTTTTTGAAAAAAAAGCCTATATACTTAGAAAAATTATAAAAAATAAAATAATCAAGCCTTTAAACCATAAATACATGAGATAATATGTGCAAAACAATCCAAAGAATGGATCAAAAAGTAATCGGATGTTTAATTTATATGAACCTAAAGACAAAAAACATTTTTTTGGGATAATAAGGATTTAGCGAAAAACTTTTGTATATTTATTGCATACTATACAATGTTAAAAAATATTTAAAATACTTCTAGTAAAGCTAGAACCAACATTTAAACAGTATAACGTATACAAAAGAGATTAAAGTTTTAGAAAATATATAAATTAAAGAATTGCATTTAAAAAAATTGCGTGCACCTACTTCCTTAAACGTGCATACAGTTGCTTTTGCATCTGGGTTACTCATATATAGGCAAAAAGATATAGGAAAAATATATATGTACTATATCAATAGCATTAAGTATACTAAATCGGATTTAGCGAAAAACTTTCGTATATTTATTGCATACTATGCAATGTTAAAAAAATATTTAAAATACTTCTAGTAAAGCTAGAACAAGCATTTAAACAGTATAGCGTATACAAAAGAGATTAAAGTATTAGAAAATATATAAATTAAAGAATTGTATTTAAAAAAATGGCGTGCACCTACCTCCTTAAACGTGCATGTAGTTGCTTTTGCATCTGGGCTACTCATATAAAGGCAAAAAATATAGGAAAAAAAATATGTCAATAGTGTTAAGTATATACTAAATGGATTTAGCGAAAAACTTTCGTATATTTATAGCATACTATACAATGTTAAAAAAATATTTAAAATACTTCTAGTGAAGCTAGAACCAACATTTAAACAGTAGCGTATACAAAACAGCTTAGATTGTTAGAAAATATATAAATTAAAAAAAATGTATTTAAAAAAATTGCATGCACTTACCTCCTTAAACGTGCATGTGCATCTGGGCTACTCATACATGTATATAGGCAAATATATATATGTCTGTATCAATTTTATGAAGTATAATAAACCGGAATTTTATTTGATATCATTGTATTATATAGATTATTGTTTGAGTTAATAAGAGTGTGTCAAAAGAGAAATATGTTAGCAGATTGAGATGAGCTCTGGGGAGTTAGAAAGCAATCAGCTGTGTTGTAATAAATATTACAGCTTTGTGATGAAGCATCGCTCGTTTTACTACTGCAATTTATTACTCAGAAGACTATAAAAGAGATCTTCAATTATATAGATTCATTAGCTTAGAAATTCGTAAAATTAAAAATTTAGAAGAAATAGCTTGATAGGAATATACAGGGTTTAATTTTAATTGTAATAAAAAAAATTGAGATGTTTATCCTTAGTTTAGAATTTTTTTTTGTAAAATCAATTCTAATTTTTTAATAGTGTAAAATTAAATTAGTAGTTTTTGTGATTTGAATATCACAAACTTACACATATCAATGTGTATGTAGGTACGTATGTGAGTTTCTTTATGCTTTCATATTGCCTAAACAGCTTGATGAGTGTTTACATAAAACTGTATACCAATACAATATAATAATCAAGATATTAATGTTCAAACTTTTGGATGTCCAGATGTTATAGCTATGCTATGTCCTTTGGTTATAGGTTATATAGTTTTTCTATAAATATAATATTGAGAAATAAAAATAATAATTTAACATGAATTAAAGTATTACGCAAATAGACAGGGTAATTTGAAAGTAACAGAAAATGTAAAAATTCAATAATAGTTACGATGCCCGTTTGCACATATACAGAAATACCGATGGAATTTTTTTATAGCGAAAAAAATATAGTTATATGTGGCACTTTAAATGTGTCTAACTCTGTACACTTGTAATTTCAAGTAGGTTACACTTTCAAGTAAACTTTTTATCGTAAAGATAACATGCTTCATCTTGACAGAACGTTTAAGTTTGGTAATAAACTTTAAATGCCGGCGGTATAGCGATAGGAATATCTGGAGATACAGTTCCACCTGACGGTAACAAATGTAGTTGTTTTTGCACAATTGTTTTTGCGATATAAAAATAATCCTATGTTTTTCAGTGCATTTCTGTGAACATCGCATCGTACTGTTGTATATGCTTATTATTAATAAATTTTTTTTTGTTATTTTTGTATCACTGTATACTTGTAAAATTTGAGTCGATTCTGTTTGATTTCTATATTCTCCGAAACTAATGATTCAATTTTGAAGAAACTTGATAAAATCATAATTTCTACTTAGAAGAAGGTTTTAACGTCGAGTTTTATAATATCTTCATTAAAAGACGAGTTATAACTTTAAAAATGTTTCCCCAAATATTTTTCCAATTGACATGATAATCAAATTTTGTTGTCAGTAATTTCAACATATGTTAAAGAGATCTCAATGAAACTTGACAAGCTTAAAATAGTAGTTCAGAAGAAGATTTATCATTTTTAAGACGCGTCCTTTTAATTTAAAGGGTAAGAAAACCTGGCATCTTTGTTAGTATTAAAATAAAACCCGAGATAGACTAGAAAACAAAATTAAATTATTTGAGTTATTTTTAATTCTTTATTTAAGTTGTGAGTGATTTGAAATGCAATTTTAAAACAATAAAGTTTGTTTCTAAGATAACAGCTCGTTTTATAGAACATTGCGTTAAGAATATTAAAATACAAATACAACGTTAAAACTAAGCAATAAAAATACATAAATTTAGACATGTTTCGTGAGTTACATCTCCCTTCATCAGCAGAAATGAAAAGTCTGTGTGCACTATAAAATGAAAATAAATTCAGAATTGAAAGTGTTGCCAAAGAACAAAAATTATCTACAAAACAATAGTTAACTCCAATCGATTGAGATAGTCTTTGTTCTTTGGCAACACTTTCATTTCCGGGTTTGTTTTCGTTTAATTGTACACACAGACTTTTCATTTCTGCTGATGAAAGGAGATGTATCTCCCAAAACATGTCTTAATTTTATGTATTTTTATTGCTTTGTTTTAACGTTGCATTTATATTTTAATAACGTTTGTTCATACTAGAGTACGAAAATACAAAACTATTAGAAAACTAAAAGTTGCCAATAAAAAATATTAGAAAATTCTGTATTTTATAATTAAAGTTGATGAAGGGAGATGTATCTCACGAAATATATCTAGATTTTATGTATTTTTATGGCTTAGTTTTAATGCTGCATTTGTATTTTAATAGAGTTTGTTCATACTAGAGTAAAAAAAAAATATTAACAAACAAACTTAAAGTTAGCGACAAAAAGTTCCAAATTCTGTATTTTATAATTAAAGCTGATGAAGGAAGATGTATTTCCCGAAACAAGCCTAGATTTTAGGTATTTTTATTGTGTAGTTTTAACTTTGCATTTGTATTTTAAAAGGTTTAGTTTCAACTTTGCATTTGTATTTTAAAAGGTTTTTTATACTAGAGTACCGAAAAAACAAAAATATTAACAAACTAAAAGTTACCAAAAAAAGAGTTACCAAATTCTGTGTTTTATAATAAAAGCTGTTGAAGTGAGATGTATTTCCCGAAACATATCTAGATTTTATGTAATTTTATTGCATAGTTTTAACTTTGCATTTGTATTTTAAAAGGTTTTTCATACTAGAGTACCGAAAAAACAAAAATATTAACAAACTAAAAGTTACCAAAAAAAGAGTTACCAAATTCTGTGTTTTATAATAAAAGCTGTTGAAGTGAGATGTATCTCCCGAAACATATCTAGATTTTATGTAATTTTATTGCATAGTTTTAACTTTGCATTTGTATTTTAAAAGGTTTTTCATACTAGAGTACCGAAAAAACAAAAATATTAACAAACTAAAAGTTGCCAAAAAAAAAGTTAAAAAAAAAAGTTACCAAATTCTGTATTTTATAATTAAAACCACCTCATTAGTTTTTTTGTGGATGAAGCAGCAATTTCCTAATAAATTGATTGCATCTTTTTAAATCTCTCAGCACATCATTTCTTCAGAATCTTAATATAAACTTCAGATCAAAATCATATTCTAAAAAAAAAAAAAGCTTCAACCTTTCAAAATGGGTGAGGTAAAATTTGCCTTCACGTGATTTGATGCCAGTAATCCACCAAACTAATTACCAAGACACTTTGTTGACTATCCCCCAAAGATCAATGCCCCCCAGAATATTAAATCGCTCGCTTTATCAAGAATTAATAAGTGTTTTCTTTGTCGGCCCATGTCATTTGGGGTGTGTTGACTCTGGTATCTTAAAATCCGTTTCTTCGCTCTATCTGGTATCTTAAATATTTGTGGTTTTTAATATATTTAGATGCGGGCGCTTTAAATTGAAGTTTTGATACTTTGAAACGAGGATGTTTTAATAGGGTTATGTAAGCTCTGGTAAGGGAAGTTTGGGTTGAATTTTATGAAAATATACTTTCTTGTTGATTCTGGAAGACAGTTAATAAATACAGAGTTGACACAAATTGTTGGGCGATGGTCATTGCTTGGGTGTATCACATCTACATCGCTTATATTTTAAGCAATTTGCTTAGCTTTAGTAGAAACAAATAAAGTAGTCACAGCATTGCAAAAATAATAATTTATTATGTGAAGTTAAACAGCCAAAAAAATGATCATCGCCCAACAATTTGTAACCACCCTGTATTTGACAAGTATTTACTTTTTGCGTGGGAAAAATATGAGAGAAATTTATGTGAATGTATTTCCTTGTTGATTCTGGAAGACAGTTAATAAATACAGAGTTGTCGCAAATTGTTGGGCGATGAGTCATTGCTTGGGTGTATCACATTGAGATGATGGATTGGTATTATAAAACATTATTTTTTATCCATCTACTTCACTTATATTTTAAATAATTTGCTCAGGTTTAGTAGAACCAAGTAAAGTAGCCGCATAATTTATTTAAAATATAATAATTTATTATGTGCAGTGAAACAGCCAAACAATGACCATCGCCCAACAATTTGTGACCACCCTGTATTTGACAAGTATTTACTTTTTGCGTGGGAAAAATATGAGAGAAATTTATGTGAATGTATTTCCTTGTTGATTCTGGAAGACAGCTTATAAATACAGAATTGTCACAAATTGTTGGGCGGTGATCATTGCTTGGGTGTATCACATTGCGATGTGTTGGTACTATAAAACGTTATTTTTATCCATCTACTTCGCTTATATTTTAAATAATTTACTTAGCTTTTGTAGAAACAAATAAAGTAGTCATAGTATTGTTAAAATAACGATTTATTATGTGCAGTTAAACAGCCAAACAATGACCATCGCCCAACTATTTGTGACCACCATGTATATGACAAGTATTTACTTTTTGCGTGGAAGAAAATATTAGAAAATTTATGTGAATGTATTTCCTTGTTGATTCTGGAAGACAGCTAATAAGTACAGAGTTGTCGCAAATTGTTGGGCGATGGTCATTGCTTGGGTGTATCACATAGAGATGTGTTGGCATTATAAAACTTTATTTTTTCCCATTTACTTTGCTCATATGTTAAACAATTTGCTTAGCTTTAGTAGAAACAAGTAAATAAGCCACATCATTTCAAATATAATGATTTATTATGCGCAGTTAAACAGCCAAACAATGATAATCGCCTAACAATTTGTGACCACCCTATATTTGTTAAGTATCTTTATTTTTTGTGTAGGAAAAAAAATGTATTCGTAAAATGAATGAAAATGTTAAAGTATAAAGAATATAAATTTTCATGGTTTTAAACTTAATATTTGGGATGTTGAGCTTGGACTACAATATTGTGGGATTATATCTCAAGACCTGTTGTAATAGCAATGTAGCTCGATGACCACCAGGGGGCAAAACTGTGCAACCAGAACACACTATTGTACCAATAGCACAACGTTATGATTGTGCTTGAATCGCTGCCGTCTAGAGAGCCGCATTATTAACAATACATATAATTACAACGTCAAGTAAGGTGTAGTTTGTGAATACGCCCTATAATATTATGGATTTTTTTTACTAAAAGTTTATAATAAATCATGTTGCTTTCAAACCAAGAGTTTGCAACGATTTACCATAAAAAATGGGTATTTTAAAATGCCTTTTATTAAAAAAAAACGAAAAAAATTAATTACAAACTTTTCGAGTGACGAGCGAAATATGCACTATACATCCGCGTTCTCTTTGTTCTTCCAGTCTTCTCAACATTTTTTTAACAATATACATCTCTAAAATAAGAGGATCTCCTAAATTAATTGATCATGTTTAATTTTAACTAATAACTCTTATCAGAGTAAAATGCTACATTGTTTTTAATAATGTTATTGAATCTTGGGCAATTGACGATAATACGACATAGACTTCAATAATATATGATTTTTGGAGTGGATAACTGCGGCTGGATTGTTGAACGTTTGCAATTACTTGTAAATATAAATCAATGAAGAAAATTCGAAGTAAAATCGAATTTTACGCAATTGAATATAAATATTGAAATATTAAGACTGACACAAAGCCAAAATAACTTTTGCTAACACGGTCTAACATTTTCAAGTTTTATTTCATTTTAAAATGTCTTAAAATGGAAATAACTACTCGATATTTTCTGCAAGGGCATTCATAATATTTTCTTTCCTTGTTGTGAATATTATAATATCTGAAAATGAATATAACTATTTCAAATATTGCAATATATTACTTATTAATTTTATAACTGCTTCTATAATTAAAAACACAGTTTGAGAAATGGGTAGAGTAATTTAAGTGTCGCGATTCCGCTTTATAAAAATGTGAATGAAAGGGATTTTTATAATATTTTCCCTTTGAAGATTTTCCATTTGAATATTTTCCCTTTGAACTACATTTGTGGTTATTATCTTCAATTGAAAATTTGATATTATTTTTTAATTCCAATTTCAATTTAATGCTTTTCAAATCTTTTAAAAATACTCTTTATATGTTAGAATTTTTTTAATTTATTTTTTACTGAATATTAATTCGTTTTATTCAAAACGAATCTATCAAGTTTACTTTACGTAATAGGAATGGTATATCAAAACTACACTTATAACTAACTACAGATTACTAATTTTGCTCTGTTTAAAAGCCGAAAACGTTCTATTTTCATCGTTAAAAAAATCAAATATTTTATTATTTTATATATTCTGCATAAAATAAATCTTTGTTATTATGCATTTCTAAACTTTATTTTAACCAAAATAATAACGAATAATGGTTAATGGTCTCAATTTTAGTGGGTATGTTAATGTTAATTTTAAAAATATTTAAAAAAATTAAATTTTTTCTGTAAACTACACTGTTAAACATAGGTATTCAAAAATAAGTAACATTTACTCAGTTTTGAGTACATTCTATACTTATCATGGACCCGAATACAAAAGTTTCAATTTTGAAAAATATATGTTTTTAAAAATGAGTACAATTGGTAAAAATAAATAAAAAGAGCAGATGATAACTTACATATGCTGCCTTCATAAATAACTTTCCATAAATATCGACAATTACAAACCAAGACTTACCGGGAATCGAACCCAGATCCTCAGACACCGAATTCAGAGCCTTATCCATTAAACTACCAGGGCGACTTGAAGAAGTTATAAACAGAAGAAATGTTAAAAAGGTGTGCCAAAAGAATGGGAAGTAAAATAATTGAGTATAATAACTCATTTTCCATTTTAGCAATTGACATCAAATGATGTGGAAAACCATCTTCTGAATAACTATTTTAAGTTTGTCAGGCCGCTTTGTTAAGATGGATTGAACAGAAGATGAGATTAGCAATATTAAATCACACTGCTCATTTTTGAGAAAGTACGATTACTTAAGTTTGATTACGTCACAGCTCATTTACGATGCAATTGTACTCAAAGCAAAACGAGTAGGTTCAGGTAAATTTTCGGTTGAACACTGTAAACACCATATAAAATTAATTTTTTCTGTTCACACTACTGATTTAAAACAGTTTAAAAACATTTTTCAATTTTTAAATTAAGGGTATTTTCCTTATGCAACTGAAACATGTAAAGAAAGTGAATTTATAAACTAATAATAGTAATAATAATAATAATAATCCCTTGAATTATGATTATTTAATAATTAATATGGCAAAAGAACACTGAAATTTGATATAAAAGAACAATTAGATAATTTATCAATATTTTCTCTTAGTATCTTAAACAAATAAATAAATAAAATTCTTACAGAAGTGCAAATTATTTATAAACAAGTAGAAAGTTTTATGATGTAATTCTAGAATTACATGATAAAAGTTGATTAATTTTCATCTGCCGTCATATAAAAATTGCGTATTTAATTTCGTCATAAAGTGTCATTTTTTATGATTTTTTGTGCTGTAACCTCTGTATTAAGGGACAGGACATTTAATTTGCAGTTACTCTATTAAAAATATTTTATGACCCACAACGCTATTTGATTACTTATTTTCAGATTAATACACTTATTTTATGTTTTTGTAATTAATATGTCTATAACTAACATAAAGGATAATTAATATTCATCTAATTAATGTAAACGCGGTTGATGTGTATGTAATAATTAAGTATTAAAGTGATATTTTATTCATTTATGAGCATGAGATAAATGATAAGGATATAAGCATAGTTTAAATGTTTGGTTGTAATTAGTTTGCGTTAAATAAAATTGTTCTTATAATTGTAACACGTAATGAATTTGCTTGTAATTAATATCTTCGTGTAATTTTTATTGCCGTTTAATAATTCTTTTTGTTACAAATTTCATTTTTGTGGTAGTGTTTTGTCTGGTTGTACGAAACACATGTTTTCTTGAGTGTTTTATTAAAGAACTTTTATTTTTTATAACCACTATAAAATTCCATAGAGTAATGATAAAAATAGAGGAATAAAAATGCTGATTTCCGTGTGTCCATCATTGAAACCACGTGATATGTGGAAATGCCAATTCATTCATGCGCCAATATTACTTGGCAGGCCTTGGCGACTTTCAGAACTAAGCGAGATCGAAGTATTGTAATATGGCTTTGTGTTTCATTTTGTATTTAAATATCGTTTTTTTAACGAGTGGCACAATTTAAGGGAATTTAACAGATATATTAAAGATATTTTTCTTACTTTGTACTTTTGAAATGATTGTGTTACGTTTTTATGTAAAAAAATTACCATAAGCGAAGTTCTTTCAATTGTTATTTTGTATACTTCAATAAGAAAATATAAACAATAAAACCTGAGAAATATAAAGAGTTTCGCTTCTTCGTGTATTGAACACAAATAAAATACTTTCGTTTCGTTAATGAAGAGGAAATATTTAGCGCATATTGTTTGAAAATAAGTAAATACCTACATATATGTTAAGAAGTTGAATACGGACAGAACTCCTTATCACCAAAAAAGAAGAAAGTGCGCCAAATTTGGAACTCCTGCAGATGTCTGAACGCCAAATGTGGCAGCGCTATAATCACGTGATGTTGGTTTTTCTTTTCAATGTTGACACCGTGGCCTTACGAGAGTCTGGCATTGAAGGCGCTCTCTATTTAATATTACAACTCTCTGTAAAATTCATTTATTTCTATTAGTATGTCACTTGCCGAACTGATTTTTGGATTTTGAAATATTCATTTATTTTTCAACGTATTTTGTATATACAGAATATTGTTTGATTAAAATAAATTGTGATATTTTTCACATGCTTATTAGTTTTTTGTTTGTTACCATTTTTCGCTTATCTATGTAAACAATGCATTAAAAATATCAATACACTCAAACCTGTTTTTGTGCGGTCTTTTTTTGTGCGATTTTTTTTGTGCGCAACTTTTTTTGGGCGATTTTTTTGTGCGGTATATGGAAATTTCACTCACATTGGAACATAATTGATTATCTGGCTACAGAGACATATACAAGCGTGTAGTGAAACAACAATCGTCGCAAAAACTGATCACTGGCGTCATGGTAACTGAAAAAAAGTCAACTCTAAACGAGTGCGAGGTAAAAAGTGACGAAAGCGATTTTGAACCAAGTTCGCGTATTGTCAGACTACGAAGGATAATGGTTATGCGTTTTGTATGTGTAAAATAAGTACATATGTAAATAAAATATTTAAAAATATTCGCATGTTTATTTTCTAAATCAGATTCCAAAAGGTTTGGCGAGATTCCAAGTTGCTGTCAAGCCTCGTGTCTTGATTTCGTTTAAAAAAGCAATTCCTAGTTATTTCATAAGGTTTTGAATTATTTTCTATGTGAGACTTTTTTTATGCGGTCCCTATCCACCCCATAAAAAAAAAATTATTTGTGTTGCGAAAACTATTTTTTATAGCTACTTGTGAAGTTTTGTGCGAATTTTTTTTTATGCGTTTTTTTATGCGGTCCCTATCCACCGCACAAAAACAGGTTTGAGTGTAACTGTTTTAATAGAAAATACGTGACATATTTTCACTATATTGACAATCAGAACATTTTATTTAAAAATAAAGTTCATAATGTTTATAAATAAATTTAATAAATGCACCTTGAAATAATTTTTATTTAATGTTCTGATTTCCTGATTGTAAAAAACGATATACATCGATACAAATATAAATAATTTTTTTACATCATAAAATATAATGACATTTCTAAAAACATTCCTTTCTAGTACGAACTTACAGAAATAAAACTCTCATTTTTGAGCATTTTGTGATCGTCAAGACTACTTTTGTCAATTTAATAAACGTTTCGTCATTAAAGCATTTGACTTTTGATAAACAATAATCTTAATTTTTTTTAACGAAAGTAATTAACTCGGATTTCTTTTCAGTAGAATCTGTTCATTCTGTTCTAATATTGGTTCTTATATGTATATTGATACAATTTAAATCAATTTTTCTAGCTCAGTCGGCAGCTTGCGTGCCTTTGGAAAAAGATATTACAGGTTCTGAGGCGTGCAATTAAAAAAATATAGGGGGGGGGGGTTCAACTAGTTCCATTCCAAAAATATTTACCAATATAAAAAATAAACAATAATTAACAGTTGTACTAATTAGTAATTAACCATTTATTAGCAATTAGTTGATCATTATTAATTATTAATTACTAATCATGTGTTACTTAAACATATTTAATTGCATACATTTCTTAAGAAATTAACAATTTGTTATTATTCTAAATTACAATAAACATAATTTTCATAAATTGTATGAAAATTGTTTTGTGTTTAAGATTTTATTTGGGATATTGGTAAATATATATTGGGGGAGAGGGTAGGGCTTGAACACCCTGTTCCCCTCCCTTTCCTACGTCTATACCCTGATTAGAGTCAAGCCGAACTTTAAATTGTCCACAGTTTAAGACTAAATAAATTTCGCGGGAAAAAAACGACAAAATAAATTTCCTCAGTTTGACGAAGGGAGCATTTAGCAGGCGTCTGTTTTCTCAAAAATAACGGAAGTTTCTTCAAAAATGAGGATGCATTTTTAGCAGGCCGACAACGTCTCACATTTTATAACTTTATAAGCTGCAGAATAAATTTAGACAGCTTAAAACATCCCAATTTCCATGCATTCCTCATTTCCAATTCACCCATCACACAAAGACTACAAAACGTCCAACAGCCGTTTTTCACGTGTGCGTGTGTTGTCAAACAGTCAAACAGCTGATAAACCCACGTTGTCAACCAGCCCGCTCAATCGTTCGGCTAAGCCAAGCTGTCTCACGCGCTGGCGCGTGTATCCAATGCATAATCGACAGCAGTGCGTGTAGCCGATGCAAATGCGGCACTGGCGATGTGCAGTAGTAATTAGGAGGGTGCATTCGCCCCACTGCAGATTGAATTCAGGTAATTCAGGAGGGTTAGTAGTCAGTGGCTACTCACCAGAAGGAATTTCTCATGAATGGAATGGCCGTACGACAGTTGCGTGAATAGTGTCAGGGGGCATCATTCAACTGGCCAGTGATAGTTACTAATGGCTTAGTTATTGTAGAGAATGATTAGGTTACTTTAGGTTTAATTTACGCGCTCTTATTTAAATTGAATGAGGAGAGGATAATATAAGTAATTACCACTTTTTGCTGAAATTTATATAAAAAGAGGAGCGTGCATGCGTTGTAAAAAAAAGGTACTTAAAAATGAGTACATGAACGGACTCGTTTTTCTTTGAGTACAATTGCATCGTAAATGAGCGATGACGTACTCAAATTTAAGTATCCGTACATTTTCAAAAATGAGGAATGTGATTTAATATTGCTAATCTCAGCTTCTGTTCAAGCAATAACAAACCGACCATGTAAACTAAAAATAGCTGTTCAGAAGATGATGTTACACATTATTTGATGTTAATGGCTTAAATGGAAACTGAGTACGGAATGTAATGACGTACTCAAATTTAAATAATCGTATTTTTGCAAAAATGGGCAGTACGTTTAATATTGCTAATACCAGATTCTGTTCAAGCCATCTTTTTACCAATGAAGCCAATGATTTTACACATTATTTGATGTTGATGGCTAAAATGGAAACTGAGTACGGAATGGAATGACGTACTCAAATTTAAATAATCGTATTTTTGCAAAAATGGGCAGTATGGTTTAATATTGCTAATATCAGATTCTGTTCAAGGCATCTTAACAAAGCGACTTGGCAAACTTAATATATTTGTTCAGAAGATGGTTTTCCACATTATTCGATGTCGATTTGCTTAAATGAAAACTGAGTTATGACAATTCAATTATCTTACTTCCCATTCTTTTGCCACACCTTTTTAACGTTACTTCTGTTTATTACTTCGTCACGTAGCTCTCATAGTACAACGGATAAGGCAGTGGACTTCGGTGCGGTAGACATCAGGTTGACGGATTAGGTTCGATTCCCAGTATGCCCTGCTTGTAATTGTTGAAATTTATTGAAAGTGATTTATTAAAGCAGCCTATGTACCAAATAACTGCTCTTTTTATTCATTTTACTCATTTTTGAGTACATGTCTTTTCAAAAATGAAACTTACGTATTCGGAACTATGATAAGAATCGAATGTAATGAAAAATGAGTACATTTTACTTATTTTTAAGTACCTATTTTTAACAGTGTTGCTTTGTTTGATCCGGATAATTAGAGTTAGGATAATTAGAATTTTACTGTATTTTTTAATAGGTTTCAAGAAAGGCATTTAATAAAACACAATATTTTACTTTATTCTTCTGAGAATAATGTAAAAAATAAAATCATAATATAAAAAAATATCTATTTGCTAGAAATAAACAATTCAACGTTTTTATAAACAACACATCCAAATAAAAGGAACATAGTTTTGTATGTTCGGTTTGCAACGTTTATTCTTTGAAGAAATCACAAAATAATCCTTCTTAAAAAAAAACTGCAGTTGGCACTTGGAAGATTAATTTTTTATAGCATTACAAACGATCATCAGCGTCAACGCAATCGTCACCAATCATCTTTTAAGGGCCGCTC